>JAUMJL010001056.1:0-600000 GCA_033558185.1 Dromococcyx pavoninus
TGTGAAAGCGGAGTCAACTTCCGGATTGGCTGCCCGCTTGCCAATGGTAGCACTGGGGGCGGGAGCGGGCTCTGCTGGTTGGTCGGCGCGTTGGGGGGCGGTGCCCGGGCGCCGGGGCCGCGCGGGGACCATGCGGCTGCGCTCGGGGGTCTTCGCCTCTTCCTGCCTCCTGGTGGAGGCCCTGGGCGTCGCACTGTTCCTCCGTGGATTCTTCCCGTTGCCCGTCCGGTCGCTGCCGCGCAGGGACGCCCGCGGTGACCCTCCCGCCGAACCGGCCCCGCCCGGCTCAGGTAAACCGCGCCCCCGCTCGACCCTGCGGCTCCCCCCGGCGGTGCCCGCTGTGCGGCCGCGAGCCCGAGCGGCCCCCCCCCCCCCCGGCTGCGTGTCGGGCCGCGGGGTGCAGCGGCGGAGACGGCGGGTGCCGGACCTGCTGTCGGAACAGCTGAGATCTCAGCCCATTGTGCTTGGGTTGGACTGGATGATCCTTGAGCGACCCTTCCAACTCGGGGCATTCTGTGAGTCTGTGATCAGCTGTCGCGTATTTGGAGGGTTTTCTGTCCTTTTACCCCCCTTTCCCTGAGCGATGCGGCTGTCCTGCCGCACTCCGTAAGGTAAGTTGTTTTTGCAGTTTCAGTTGTAATGCTTCAAGTCTTGGTAGTTGCGTTGTGCTTGGGAATTGTTGTTTCTGTGGTACTTGCTGTGTTGTGCGAGTGTGTTAGTGCCACTTTGGTGGGACTTTGGCACTTCAGTAGTGAGGAAGGTGGCTGTGGTAATAAGTGTTTCCTTCTGGTTGAATTGCAAAATGCGCAGTGTTACTGCCCATCATTATATCTCTGAAATCATGGTCTGTACAGGTCCTGCTGTATTTCTTAGCTGGAATTGTGCAACCAGAGTTTTCAAGCATCTTTTTAATGAGGACTTGGCAGGGCATGTGCTGATACATAGCTGTCTCACATGTCCAGTCACAAGTTGTATTAAAATAATGGGAAGAATAGGAGCGTGTACTTGAGGGAGTATTCTTCACTAGTGTTTGGAGCTTGTGGGGTGGAACGTCACCTTCAGTGACAGATGAATTGAGTAGTATATTGCTCGTACAAAGCTCTTGTTGTGGTTGTCTACTTATGGTAACTTGGTGGAACAAAGCTGTAACTGCCAAACTGGTCTCTAGCTGATTATTATTGTTAATTGTATATGACATTATGATGTGTGTTGGGAGAAGCTTACTTAAATTGTGATAAACAGTAGAGGAAAAAGAAGTTTGTGTAATTTAGAATGTAGTGTGCTGACATCATTTAGTTAAGCAGGAACACTGAAAGAATCTCATCTGGTAATAGATCTGAGTGGACACTGAAATAGAAGGTTGGTTTTTGGTTGAAGATTACTAGGACTGTCAGAGACATTGAATGGGCTGCTATGAGTGAAATGTTGCTTTCAGATGTGATTGTTAGCAGGAGACTAAATTTGAAGCAGACTGGGTGAGATGGTAGTATCAAACCATTTTAAAGGGTTTTGAAAAGACTGGTTTGGGTTGAAGAGAATAAATGCGTACCACAGGGCTCTACAAAGAGTTTAAGTTTAGGGGTGTCACTAGTAGTCCTAGGTGTGATTAGGCAAAAATGGAGCAGCTGTGGAAAAATGCTTCCTTTCTGTAATTCTTGGGTTGCACTTTGCTTGCAGATTGTTGCCTTGGTCTGGACGATAAGCACTAAAGGCAGGGGATTGCTTACTCAACCGTGATAGGGAACGCTTTTAGCCTACTTTAGATCTGTCCAAAATATAATATTTCTGCAGTACTTCGGAATTTCCTGTATTTTTCACTTCGTGAGCCCTGACTGCCGTTGGATACATGCTGTCTTGCCTGTGGGATGACTGATAAAATT
The DNA here is from genome assembly GCA_033558185.1 of Dromococcyx pavoninus. Classification (NCBI taxonomy): domain Eukaryota; kingdom Metazoa; phylum Chordata; class Aves; order Cuculiformes; family Neomorphidae; genus Dromococcyx; species Dromococcyx pavoninus. The sequence continues at coordinate 1,881 of JAUMJL010001056.1, forward strand.
GTGTAGTTGCATATATAACAGGGAATTCTTGCAGCATGTCACTGTAGTAAGGTTTTGGTAGAACCTATGGTTTTCTCCACTGCTTACAGAAGTTCAGCTTTATTTCAAGTAACTGTTTTCTAAATAAACATACCAGGGATAAATAAGCTTGCCACATACCAAGGGCTGCATGAAATGTTGCTTTAGTTATCTTAGTAATAATTTTCAGATGGCTAGTAAGTAACTCCTGGTTTCTTGCACTTCTCAATACTTTGATTAACTGATGAATAACAATGCAGAAGACAGTTGTGTTTTTATGATTTAAACATTTTTGGTGTCCAGCAAGTGGATAGGAATAAATTATGAGGAAGATTTCACTAGCAGTATGATGCATCCATTTGTATGTTGTTTTTCATTAAGAGCCAAAGCATGCCTGCTAAGTTGATAATTCAAGTCCTAGAAAAACAACATTATTGTTTTAGTTGGGGTTGCTGACAAGCTAGCCTTTTCTTGTGGTTGAGATTTCCTTCTTCACCCTGCTGTGTCCCCCTTACCAGTTTCCTTATTTGGAAAAATCGCTAGCAGTAACGAGTCTGTGAGTGTCAGTTTATTGATATCTAACTATGTACCCAAAAATACAGTTTCTGAGGTGGTTTGTTGAAGTTCTCTTGTTTGACAAAACTTTATCTATGACCTTTCCAAATTGCCAACCACTTATTCAAAACCACGTTTTAATCTAAAAGAATGTAAAAACCTTAGCTGTATGTAATGCATGTACTGGGAGGTTGATTCACCATAATGTTTCCTGAGTAGAGATCTGTAGATAGGATCCATGTTGCTTCTGTTTTGTCCTACTGTGTTTTTTCCTGGTAGAGAAATGGGAGCTGTAGAAGTTGGGCCAAAAACTGCTGATGTAAAAGCTAAATGTCACATGTGAACCAAGCTCAATGCACATGAAGAGTCGCTGTAGCCAACATTAAGTCGATACAAGGGAGAGAGGTGCACTCAGAGGCATGACACTGCCTGCTGCCTGATACACAGCAGCGTTTTGCTGTGCCTGCCTGACTAGCAGGGGATTCTGGAATTGGATTTTGGCCCCGCAGTGCTCATCACCGAACTACCCTGGCATACAGAATTTTACCTTGAAGGGTACAAGCATGCACAAATCTTTTTCCTTCAAATTTCAGTGAAATTGTGTTTCCTTGTAGTTTTCCTGTTCTTTTATGGTGGTATTTTACTGAGAGACATTGCTTGAGGTATGTTCTAATGTGCAAAATTGAGTATTAGCACAGGTGAACACAGCATCTTTTTTCTAACAAAAGTTGTCTGTTGCATATATGTAGTTCAGCTTCACTAAATTAACCAGAGGGAAGGCAGTGGCTATCCTTTCCTTTGAACATTTTCCATTTGGAAGCTTTTCCAGAGTTGTCCCAATTTCACATAGTGTCTTCCATTCACATTTTGTTTTCCTTCATGTGTGCTTTTTTTTGTTGTTGTTGTTATTGTTGTGTCATCCCTGTGTAGGATGGCCTGAAAACTCAGCTTCCTCTGATTACTTCTCATGTTTTCTATTATTTGCAACTTCTGGCTTCTGAATCGAAAGTTGAGAAGTTGGGAAGCACATATTTCTGTGGTGAAATTGCCCTTTAACTTCCATCTAGCCATTGTTAAAAATAGTTGGTGACTTTTATATACCTTTTTTTTTTGTTGTTTAGGAACGGTTTCTAACTGGACCAAAATTCCACTACCACTTTTCAAAAAAGTTGTCATTGTGTTGATAGATGCTTTGAGAGATGACTTTGTGTTTGGATCCAAAGGTAAACAATTCATGCCATATATTACAGAAGTTGTGGAAAAAGGGACATCCTACAGTTTCATTGCTGAAGCAAAGCCACCCACTGTGACTATGCCTCGAATTAAGGTAAGTGTGTTTTTTTCCCCACTTACTGTTGTTTCATTTGAGAAAGATTTGAAGGCTGGATTGTTTCATATGCTCGAAGTTGGCATATGCTCCTTTAGGGCAGGTTTGTTGTGCTATTGCGATTTCTAGCTGAAGCTCTCTTTGCTGTAGTAGTGCATATGATAGAGTCCTGATTTGCCATCACTCAGAGGTGTTTCTTGTAGGAAAAGTCAGGTCAAGCATCGAAGGAAATGAAGAGGCTGAGTAAGGAGAAGAGGTGGCAGCTTCTACTGAAGACACTTCATTGTCTTTTGTTAATTTATTTGATAGCTCTGTGGTGGAAAGGTCTGTGAGAATCAGGTAAGGGCATTTAAGGCCCTAGTGTAGGCTTAAATGATATACATAATCTTTTGTTTGTAATCAAGGGAAGGCAGTAGCCTCTCAGTTCTCAGATTTTCCAGTAGTCTTCTATCCAAGAATATTTTTGTTGGTATTTCTCTTGTTCTTTTAACTTATGATAGGAAGGTCAGTTTAGTGTAAATTTGTTTTGTTGTAGAGATGTTTTTATAAAGCGTAAAAGGAAAATTGTGTCAAGTTCTAGGTAACTAAAGGTTGAATTGTGTCTGTGTCATGAAAATACTTCATCATCCAGGCTTCTTAGTGGTTGATCTGGGTGGCATTTCTTGCGTTGAAGAAGCTTAGAAAGTGAGCTTTGGTAGGTCCACTAGAAGGCCAGTGAGAGGGTGATGGGATGGCAGCCTAGTAACTCTTGATAGACAGACTTCATTGCATTTTCCAGAAAATTCTTAATAACTGTTTTGAAAGTGCTACCATTGTTATTGTTATGTTAAGTCAGTCTACTTAGACCTTCTAAATTGTCCTTTTGATGATTTAATGACCAGTAGATGAAGCGCATTTCAGCTGGCATACAAAGACATTTTGATGTCTGCTAATTACAAGAATATTATTTTTACTTTTCTGTGAACAGCTATTGTCTCTGACATAGAGATAACCTCTGTAGGTGGCGTGATGTAGCATGGCAGCTTACATGTTCTTTATTATGTTTCTTTATTGAAAATATGGTTTCTCTGCCCTCTGCTGCGTTGCTTCCTCTTATGCTAATACTTTATTCCGAGTATTGGAAACTTTTTGGTTTCTGACAATACCACTCTTTTCTTTTCTTGTTTTGTGTAGGCTTTGATGACCGGTAGCATACCTGGTTTCATTGATGTTATTGTGAATCTCAATTCTCCAGCTCTGTTGGATGACAGTTTGATATGGCAGGCAAAAACAGCTGGGAAAAGAATAATATTTTATGGTGATGATACTTGGGTTAAATTGTTTCCGAAGCATTTCGTGGAATATGATGGAACAACATCCTTTTTTGTGTCAGACTTTACAGAGGTGAGACGCTTTATGTAATCCCAAGAGAAATAATGTCAGTACTAACACATAGTGGCACCTTCTGAGAATCAAAGTGTAAAATTATCGTTGTTCTGATATGAACTTGACAATTATATATAAATTGAATTTACATATCTTTTCAGTATTGGCAATGTGGAGCTAAGCGTTTCAGTCCTTTATGTGTATGCTGTGGGAAGTGTTTGGATAATATACTAACAAACAGTGTGTTACTGTGTAACTTCGCTGAACATACTATATTCTCATAAAACTTGATGGAAGTTGGACCACTTGGTTTGTTTAAAAATTCCGCTATTCAAGTTTCCATTTTTCTGTTGCATAATTCTGTAGTACTTCATTGCTTTTGTAGTTGCAATGTAAATAGTGTTTCAGCATGTTACCAAAGAGAGAGAACAGAAAATAATGAAACAAACTTGTAAAAATTCTTATTCTGGCACACTGAAAGTGTAAATCATTCAGCTATTTTTGTTCATGTTTTGAACCATTATGATTCAGGCCATTGACCTTCTGCTACTGATGTTAAGTGTTTTATAATCGTGCTTAAGGAAGTTAGATATGACTAATGTGAATTGCAAGGCACGTTTAATTGGTTACTGTAATAAGACTTGCAGAAACTTCAACATGGAGTGGAAAAATGTAAACATGTTGATGGGTCTGCAGTTATATGGCTCTCAGGCTCTATATGCCGTCTTTGTGCTTTCTGAATATAGTCCATTAAACAGAAAGCTTTTTGTAGTTTTTTTAGATAGTTACATCCACAGGCAGCAAATGTTGCATGAGAAATTTCCTAAGGATTTTTAATATCCAGGGAGAAATATAGGCAACTAAAAATAGATTGTCTGCCTAAGTTAGGCCCCAAATAACACTTTGGAAATAATTTTTCTTTCTTGCTATGTCGTCAGTTCATTTTCTGACAGCAAGTACAATCCTTTTGTGTTTGCACAGTAGCAAAAATTGAGTTGAAAGAACAAGAGTGTTTTTTTCCCCTGTGCTTTCAAGCACCAAAGAGAGACTTTTCCCTGTATGTACTTGTGAAGTGATAAATCATAGTCTGAAGGATGGAAATGGCTGAATATTTCTTGAAACTGTTTTGAAAAGTATCTGTAGAATCATGACATCTCTGTTTGTTTGTAATCTGATGCCTCATAACTAGTAAAGAGAGAAGTGGGGTGAAGAATCTGTTTTGTAAGACAGGTTTTGTGACTGCCTAGCATTGAACCAATCAATCTGTTTTTTTTTTCTTTTTTTTTGTAAACATTGTGAGTCACTGTAATTCTCACCAGCTTTTACAGAAATTTCATGGGTAGTGCAATCTAATTTTACTGTGGTTTTTTTACAAGAGGGAAATTATTTTTACCTTTTAATTGTTTTCTTTTTATTTCTGAGGTTGATGATAATGTTACCAGGCATTTGGATAGAGTGTTAAAGAGAGAAGACTGGGATCTTCTAATTCTACATTACCTGGGACTGGACCATATTGGACATATGAGTGGGCCAAACAGCCCATTAGTGGGACCAAAACTTCGTGAAATGGATAACATCTTGAAAAGAATTCATTTTTCTCTTCTTTCAAAAGTAATATGACACCTTCTTGGATCAGTGTCTGTTAGTTGTGGGCTAGTATTGCACCGATGTTCTTTAAGATGCTTGCTTGTTTGTGGGTGTTTTATTCTGAGATCAAATCAGGTATTCTGTTAATTTCCTTCCTTGACCATTTCACTGTTAATGATATTGTGCAGCATTTCTGAGGATTTACTGGCTGTCCTTATCTGTTAACAGCCTCTTCTGAACAGCTGTGGGAAATAATTTCCCCTTTGGTGTGCGAGAAGAGGAGAGAAATGCATGCCAAAATTCTCTTATCACTCGAGAATTAAAATGGTGGTTGATGTGCTTTCTAGTAATGAAATTTAGCAGAAGGAGCAATGAGCATGGATAGCTAACAGCTCTGATTTCTACAGTTGTGGAGGCCTACCTAATTCTTAGAGCTTGAAAAGATTCAAATGGAAGTGGTGGTTGTAAATAGCATTTTTCTGATGCTAAATGTAGCACGTAGATTACTGAATCTGAACCTGTTTTTAGTTTGGAAGGTATATTACCTAAATAATCTGGATGTTGAAATACCAAGTCCTAATTCCAAGTGGCCAGGAGGTTTATTTCTTGTTTGCTTTTTGCAACTGCAATTCAGAATAGTTGTTCGTTACATTTCAGTAGTATTTTTAGACAAGTGGATACTGTTGTCTGAAAAGAGAGGTTAAATCCTGCCTATGGAAATTAGAATCTCATGAATGTTGCAGTGGTTTTGCTACAGCTTGTTGGTATATTTTACTTTTGCCAGCTGTATGCAAACCTTTATCTCAGTTTTAGAATACAGAAATAATAAAAGCACTTTACTTTTGGATACAACACATAGTAGTACTAACTAGAGATGACAAACTGCTCTGTTATGGAATAACATTATTTTCTGCAGTCTTTGATCTGTTAACTGAAAATTGTTGGACAGGCCTCACTTATGGTTCTCTTCATCTTTCTTCAAAACATCATGTAACAACAGTCATGTCAGATTTTTACCCCAAAAGCACTTGATAGGCAAGACACTGTTAGAAATAGTATTATCTTTTTTTATTAAGTTTCTGTTATATTAATATTTGCAATATTAAGAAGTTAGTTTTGCTATTACATTAAGAAGTCAATTAAATTGAAGAAGTGTGGAGAGGGAATATTTCTATCTTAATTCTACTGCTCTTGTACTTCTGGTTTTCTTTCTACAGTATGATGGTCTTTATTTTAGTCCTTTGGTCAGTTTCTTCTGAATCTGTAAATGAGGGTTTTCTTAAAGCTTTTTTTGTGTTTTTTATAACATATTGACAAGTATGTTAGATACATTTGTGTCCCTTAACTGTTAAAAATTAATATTATTACATAACAGTTGCAAAAAACTCTTGTAATCTGCTCTAGGTGTTTTGAGGCAATTTTAAAAAAGGAATTTGATTTGAGAAATAGTCGTGTGAGAATGATAAATATAGTGAAGCATTATACATACACATATTGTTTGTATGATAGCTTAAATTTATTTCTGTGTCTTGCAGGAAGGAGAAGCTTCTCTGCCCAATTTGCTGGTTGTTTGTGGGGATCATGGGATGTCTGAAACAGGTAGTCATGGTGGTTCTTCAGAAGGAGAAGTGCACACACCATTGCTGTTTATCAGCTCTGCTTTTGAAAAGAGAAGTGGTGAGGATCAAAGAATCTGAATATTTTTTGACCCATTGTTATCAATAATTTACTCTAGCTCTGGGATTCTTTCTTAAAAGTGCTTTGGTTTGTTTACAGATATCTGGGAAGGCCCATTCTCTGTGACCTAAAACTGGTTTTAGCCAGAGTTTGCATCTGTGTCATGCTGACTTAAGCTTTGTAACCACCAAGAAAATTAAATATTTCTCAGATTATAACCTTCTGCAGCACTGTCGTACTTGAGTGTTGAGAGCTAAAGGGATCTGCTGTCTGTATCCTAGGGTAGGATTGGAAGTAAAGTCCTATTTGAAGTGAGTTTTAGATTTTGTCTTTCTTCACCAGAATATTTCTCTGGCCTTCATTCTTTCTCTCAGACAGCCAGGGTAGAGGAATAAATGACAGTTTCTTATGCTGAGAGCAACAAAAAAAGAGGAAGGATTGCTCATGTGAAAGGCTGGGAGTTGACAGCAGTGAAACCATGACTATTGATTGCTAAGTGTTAAGGAAAGAATAAGGGTGTATTTACTGTATTGGGCAGGCAGTTAATTTTAAAATCATTAAATCATGTGACTTTATCTGCTTCTGAAACTCATTTTCTATTTTTATGATCTTAAGATAAAAGACAAGAAGGAAACAGCATAATAGAGAATTCTTAGTCTGATTTCTAGAGTCTTGCTTAAACTGTTTGAGTGAATTGGTGAAATGAAGTTTGACCAGGAGTGAATGTTTTTCTTAAAAAGAATACTTCCCTCTCTCTTTAATTCTGCTTCTTGCTCACTTCCATCTGAATTCCTTGTTTTGAAAGACTGTTTGCACAACCTTGTCTTGCTAACCTTGCTGGAGGTTTTTGCAGCGCAGTGGAAGTACGTGTATCTGTCTGCTATTTGTAAAGCTGTTATGTAGCTGCAATAGGCAGCATTGCTTGAGAAGTCATTGAACTCTTTTCAGATATAAATACAAAACAAAGAGTTGACCAAAGCTCTCAGGTGAGTTTTTGCTTGATAAATTTTACTTGCATGTATTGATAACTGGGCCACATAGTGGAAATGCTGGAAAGGCAATCTCTTCATTCTTTAGGATTAGTTTCTGTTAGGTTTAAACTGAACATGCACTTTTTACAATACTATGAAATATATCTATTCACCTGTGGTTTGGGATCAAGTTTGTGATTTCTAATGATACCCATGTAAATATCCAGCATCTTGCTCTTCATTGCTACAGTGATCCGAATTCTAGTGACTGTTCCTTATGATCCTACTGTAAACAGAATGTACTGTGATTAATTTGGAAGGCCTCAAAATAGTATTCCTGTGGGCTTTTGCATTTAGTATGCTGTCAGAATATTGTTTCAGTAGCTTTCTGCAGAGGTGTGTCACCCGTGATTGGCTAAATGCATTTGGTAGTTAATTTTTTTTTAACTGGCAAGAACTTGCCTTTAAAGATGAAATCAGAAAACTGCTGACGTACAGGTACTCATGTAAAGAGGCTTTAGGGATTATGGATGACATTCTGTACAAGTATGGGATTAATCAGAGCTAGATGAGAAATGAGAGAAATTCTAATGCTCTTAAAGGGAGCCTTGAGAGGAATAAACGCTGTATATAGAATTCCTTCTGTACTGTACTTAAAACACTCAGTGCCTGCAGTAAGAAAGAGAAAGTAGAAACAGGGTAGAAAAACACTGTTATATAACTAGTAAAGCACACAAAGAAACAATTTGGCATGACAATCTTAAACAAAATGTAACTTATGTTAGTGAAATCATTCTTCCATGTAGATCTCTGTGAGAGTGAAGGCTAATCCTTGTAAGTGCACTAGGATGGTGGAATCCTTTAAAAATTACTGAGTTAGCCTGCATGTAGCTGTGGATTTGAGCGTCAGCGTTCTTTACCTATCGTCTAATTCTGTTTGCCTAGCAACCTGATACTAACTGAATTTTTAGCTGTTGTCGTTATATCGAGAAGCTTACAGAAAGCTGTCAGGATTATTTTAGATTCTCATTCTTTGTTCATGCGTTAAATTATTGTAATGCTTTCTATTCTTTCTAGTGTAAAAGTTATCAGACCCTTTTGGGATGTAGGCTGCAATTTGATACCAAGGTGATCTCCTGGACCATCTCTTTTCTTACTTGTAGTTTTGTATCATTCATGTGTTGTTTACAGTACTTGTTAGCATTGAAGAGTGATACTTACTAAGAACTGAATAAATTTTGGTGTTACAACGGCAGAGGACAGCAGCTGAAAAAGATTACTCAGCTCTCTGTAGATCACTTGAAATGGCTGATCTCACACCAATGAAAAAATTTGAAACTAGCAAGATGCCAGCTGTTTCTGGAGAAATAAAATGTGCCTGTTAGTGACATAGTTTTTTTCCTCTCTCTTTTTTTGTCTTTTCCCTTTTTTTTGATTCTAGGTCCTCTAACCCAACCTGAACTTGTGCAACAAACTGATTTAGCTAGCACACTGGCAGTGGGTCTTGGTCTACCAATTTCAAGAAACAGTGTTGGGAGCCTTATATTGCCGGTTTTTGAAGGCAAGACAATGAGAGAACAACTACGTTTTATGCACTTGAATGGGTTCCAGCTTAGCAGACTGCTACAAGAGAATACACCTGCATATGAAAAAGGTAAATCAGCTAAAAAAAGTTACATATGCAAAAGGCTTATAACCCAGTTCGGGCTTTTAGGTTCAAGAGTATAACATGGCACTGCAAATCAGCCATTTGGTTGAAAACTGTGTTCAGAGAAATGATTCTGAGTTCATTCTTTTCTGTAACCTACTCTGGCACACTGCCTCTGATTTTTTAATTACCAATATTATTCCTAGTAGACAAAAGAGCAGATAATGATGAAAAAGTAATATTAGTGTAAAACTGTCAGTGTAGTTTAAATCTCATTGGTTTCATATTTGCGTTTTATGAGATATCCTACATAGGGCACTGATTCTGAGATATTTGGAGGAATAGGACAATGGATAGAATTTGCTAGTTTAAATAAAAAGATGGTTCAAGTAGAGCTGGGAAGTAATTTACGCATAGTTGTGCATGTATATGTGTGTGTCTATTTGGGGAAAGAATAAAAAACAAGTGGAAAAAGTTAACCAAATCTAGCAAAATACAGTATTTTGTTAGGAAGCATGGTACAAACTGCAGTGTAAGCAAGCTAATAAGATAGTTTTGTGAAAAAAATTGAGTCAGAAGATGAAGGGGAATATTTTACCATGGTCATTAGAAGGTATTCTTACCTTCTTGAAGTCCTTGTCACTTGATTTGCAGTTGGTTGAGTCATGAAAATAGCTGGATGATAATGCAAAGCTGTGTTACAGCTAGAAATAATTGAAGTGGACAGCAAAGTAATGTTTAGCAAGATGATCACTGTAGGTCAAGAATTAATTATCTTTCAGCATCGTGGCTTCTAATCATAATTAAACACTGTCTAGGGAGTCTAAGAAAACAAATGCTGCTTATGGTAGCAACATATCAATAGCAGGACCCATGCTCTGCTGTTCTGATAGGTCTTTCTGAACGGATTCCCTCACTTAAGTCATTTGTGTCAAGTGAGGAAACTTATCCTGTTGGTGCAGTCAGGACGTGTGTATTACTGAAAATTCCAACATAAAGTTCCATCTGTCAGTAATTCTACAAGCCTTAATGAAACAAAATGACTTTCTACCAGCTTCTGGTTTATATATTCACTTTCATTTTATTTTTTCAGGAGCAGGTTAATGTCAACTTGTAGCTTTCATCTGAAATATGAAAACAAGATTCCTGTGGACAGAAATATTGGAAAATTTTATGCTCCTTGCTTGTGACTGCAACCTGTTTTTAGAGGTGCTCCCCTACTGGAAAGGAGTTGGAGGGGCACAGCATCCATAATGAGCTTCTCTCCTTTTAGTAATGAAGGGGAGAGTCTCAGAAGCATGGAACTAGAACCAAGTAATGGTAGCTTTTTTTTTTTTTTTTTTTTTTTGCAGAGAGTTAAGGTGAATTCTGCCTGTTGCTGTAAACTTCTTATAAGGTGTTGTTTTTCTTAGAAGGTCCTAGATGTTCAAGGCTATAGCTTAATGCTTTGATCGGGATGATTAAGATTGACAGGGAAAAGGATTGTACTGTTTATTTAGTCTTCAGTTTGATCAATGTGGGTGCTTCAGGCCCTAGAGATATTAAAGAAAAGGTCTCTAAGTCAGTGACTAATGTTGCATATAATTTAAAAGCATGCATGAATAGCCCTTTGTTTTGTGTGGCTTCTAAGTGAAGATAAATATCCTACATATCACGCAACAGGCACCTACACATGTAAGCATATCTGTCGTGATAGGAGAGGTATTATCTTGCAAAGAAGTCATTATATTCAGTAATCAGATTAATCTTCAAGAAGGATGCCCATTTTTAAAAAGGGTGAGAGGAAGGACCTTTAACTACATCATTGGACAAGAGAAAAGCTGCAGATATCGTCTACCCAGCCTTCTGTAAAGCCTTTGATATGGCTTCTATCAGCATTCTTGCTGCTATATTAGAGACGTGGGTTTGACCTGTGGACTCTTAGATGGATAAGAAATCGAGTAGATGGCCATGTCCAAAGATTTATAGTCAGTGGCGCAATGTGCTAATGGAAGCTAGTAACGAGTAGTGAAAGATGACCCTGCCATGGTGTCGAGGGTGCACTAGATGATCTTTAAAGGTACCTTCCCTTCCAATACAAACCCTTCTATTATTCTAAGTTGGTAAAGTGAGGAGAGAGAGTTGTCCTTCATGTGGCAGAGCAGTGGCAGTGTTGGAGCTGTATCTGGGAGTGGATGATGAAATATTTGAGGACTTACAGGCCAGGATTAGTGAACAGATCAACATGGGCAATATTGTTATGGTTGTCTGCTGTAGACAGTCCACTTGGGAACAATTAGTAGGTGAGATCTTCAGTCAATTTGAGGAAGCCCCATGTTCATTTGTTGTTCTCATATGATGCTTCTACCATACTGTTGCAGTCCAGGCTAGATAACTGGACAGTAAGGTGGACCAAAAAGTGGCTCAGGTGCTGGTCTTACAGGACTTCAGTCAGCAGTACAGAGTTCACCTGGAGGCCACTCACTAGTGATCAACTCCAGGGCTTGACACTGGGGCTGGTACCATTTAACATTTTCATTAATGACCTGGAACGTGGGACAGAGTACACCCTCAGCAAGTCTGCACGCAGTACAGTACTGTGGGGAGGAGTTGATAACGTAGATGGGTGTGCTACCATTCAGAGGCATGTCAACAGGCTGCATAAATGGGCTGACAGGAACCTCTTATTATTCAGCAGAGGGAAATGCTGAATCCTACACTTGGGAAGAAATAATTCCATACACCTGTGCAGATTGGGTGCTCACTGGCTTGATAGAGAAGGACAAGGGGTCCCGGGACACAGAAAGTCGAATATCTGGTAGCAATATGCCCTTGTGGAAGGAAGGCAAACAGTTTCCAGGCCTGCTTTAGGAGGACAGTCGTCAGCAGGTCAATCCTTCCTCTTACCTCAGCTGTGGGAAGACCACATTTAGGGTCCTGGGTTTGGTCTGATTCTGTGCTCCCCAGTAAAGACAGACATGGATTTAGTGTGGTGACTGCAGTGAAGGGTCATGAAAGTGATGAAGGGATTGGGACATCTGTCATACAAGGAAGGGCTGAGGATGCTAGGACTGTTCAGCTTGGACAGGAGAAGACTCAGCTGGGATCTTAACAATGTGTGTATTAAATGATGGGAGGGAATAAGGAAGACTGAACCAGGCTCTACTTCGTAGTGCCTAGTGGACAGGAGACAGTAGACATAAATTGTTATACAGGAATTTTTACTTAAATGAAAGAAAACTTTTTTTAGGTAAAGATAGTCATACATAGGAATGAGTTGCCCGGGCTGTTTGTGGAGTCTTCACACCTGGAGGCATTCAGGACATGAATGGACACAGTTTTGAGCAACGTGCTTTAGCTCACCCTTCTCTGAGCCTTTGGTTTTTATTTGTGGGCCATCTGGACACTCAAAGTTGTGCTAACGAGTCTTGGGCCATACCATTTCTGAATGTGTACAGGCTAAGCATGCTGCCATTTTTTTTGAAGAAAGAATCCTGGGAAGGTAACCCAATTAGACAGCTCCCTTACATATGCTGTTTACAAGTTGAAGTCTTCCTATGCAGATTCTCAGCTAGTAACAACTGGTGGATCATAACATTTCATTTGAATGCTAAGAGAAACACTTATGACTGGAGCTTCAGTTTAAATTGAAGAATGCTTGGAGGTTCTTCTGAAGGGGAAGACGTAAAACACTGCGCAGGAATTTTATGATTTGCAGCACAGACATAGGGCACTAGCTATTAGTACCTAGAAAAAGATGACTGATTCATGGTAAGAAAAGATTCACCCATTATAAGCTATAGCATAATATACACATTTATATTTGGTGCGAAGTTGATTTCCTTTTTAATGCAAAAAGATAAAGTCAGGTGTTGATGGAGGTGAATCACAGTCAGACGGAAAAGTAAAATGACCTTTACATGCTGTTTCATGAGGAAGTCATGAAGTTGCCTGAATTCAGTCACTCCAGTGTTAAGAAGATACTGGAACAGTGCACAAATATTTTTGTCTTCAAGGGTGTTTCAAAGATTTTGTTAATAAAGAGCAGAGTGCAGGCATCTCAGTAATTTTTTTTTTCCCAATGTTTGTTTATATAAACATGCATTTGCAAATGTAGAGGTCGTACAGCATTTCATAGGACTTGGGTTTTAATTTCTTGCAATACAAAGGAATCTTCATGGTTAAACCTATCTTCAGGTAAATTGAATTTTAAATGAGAAACTTGAAGCTTGACTGAAGGCGGATTATTTTGAAAAAGGCTTTTTGAAACATAATAAAAACTAACATGATGCATTATGCGTTCTTTTGTTAAAGATGGACATATGCAGCTAAAAAATAGTCAGGAAAAGGAGAATAAACACAGCTGGCAAAAAAAATGAAGCTGAAAGTAGACGTATCTAGAAATACGCTCTGGGTTTCTGAGTGAGTTCATACTTCAGTGTAAGGTACACAGCTGCAGGTATCTAGTAGGGCTTCCCTCATGTTCCAAACTTCTGAACATTCATCTGAATGATGAACTAACATTGTTTCTTTGAAAGATACTTCACGGTGGAATAAAGAGTCACGCTTCAGAGCAAGTTGGATGGTGCCACTACAGCGACTGTCCACTTTTCAATTTGGAACTAATTCTGAACTTGCTTTAGATGCAAGTGTTGATTGATATAATTTGATTGTTACTGGGAGATTTATATACTGAAACTAGAGAGGGCACTTTTATGTTATGCATTCTTTTCCTATGTTTTTTTTTAAATGATTACTGCGTGTGACTGTAACTATTTGGAACTGCTGTCAAACAGATCCTTGGAAAGCATAGCCATTCACTTGAGATAACATTGGAGGAGGCCAAAGCAGAAAATGCTGATGTAATACTATGCAAGTAACCCATTGCCAGTTCTTTGGGAAACCTGTAGCTGGGCAAACTTGCTTGGGGTTTTGTCTCAAGTGTAACTTATTTTGTGAGTCTCCCATGAAGGAATAGCTTGCAAATGTTATCCACCAGTTACCAAAATGCTTCTGTAACAACTCAGAGTCTTATTACCTTTCTCATTTTATACTTGCTGCCTTAAAATGTGCCACTGAGCAGTTATTACAAGAGTTCTTTAAGGAAATTTGGTAGTCATGGTCCTTTATTTCTTTCTGCAAGAGTTTTAAATCAAAGATATAAATATGGTTGTGACTAGAACAGTCATATTTCATACCATGGACATGGTTTGGTGGGCAGTGACACGGAATGAGGTAGACGAGAATGAAATAAAAATGCTGAAAGGAATGAAGAAGGGAGACTGGGCAAAAAGTATGAAAAGGGAGCAGTACAACATGAACAGTAGCAGAAGATGAGATGATTTATTTAAATTTCAGTATATAGCTTGAACTTGTTTCAATGTTCTGTTTAATGAAACAGTGTCATGTCAAATCTTAGTTTGATTAAAGCTCATTTTAGATTATTCTTTCTGGATTTCCTCAAAATTACGAATATTTAACACTTATTTTAAATACACTGGAAGAGGAACTTTCTAGGGATTCACTGTTCAAAGAGCTAGAGTAGAAAAGTGAAAGTCTCTATATGCACTGGCACGTATCTTGATGCACAAGCGTTTGCTGCTGGCTGAATTGTACTTTCTAGCAGATACCTGCAAGCCACCTGCATAGTAGGATCAGCGTGCTTTGGAGTCCTTAAGAAATTTTGCGAGATCAGACTGGACATTCTGAGTTAAAAATTGCTTTCTGAAATTCTCACTTTGAATTCAACCTGTAGTAGATCACAAAGTGTCTTGTAGTGGTAAGAGACTTGCAGATGGTAAACACAGTTCTTTCGTAAAGGTACAAGCATTGTGAATAGAAATACTTGATCTAATTCATCCTCTTGAAATAAAATGTGTATGCAATTAATAATGTACTTTTGCTGGAAAGGCTTAGCAAAGAACATGCTGGGTTTTTTCCAAGAGTGATACACTGTTGACCTACCAGGAGTTAAAACATGCTGTAGCTTAAGTCTTTGTGACACCAGACTTACTTCAGTCATTGCTTTAAGCCTTGTCATCTGAAACAGCACAGAAAATATTTTTCCCAACATTTAGTTAAAAAGGTAAGGATTGCAAGAAAAGAAACTGTAATGTCTCTGTGCCTGTATTGAAAAGCACACTCACATTAATACCTGAACTCACAGAATTCAGTGCTTCCTTATTTATTAAATATAAAGCAATGATTTAAAATTACTTCCTGCAGGGACATATTCTAGTGCTAGTTTTGTCCTCATCCCCAGTTCTGAAAGCCGACCATAGCCTTCATACATGTTTTTAGTGTGCACCCGCACTCCTATTTACACCTATATTTATTGGAGGATTTTTTCAAAAATAAATATCTGCAAGAAAATATTACCTTGGCACACACTACAGATATGTGTCCTGGAGGCTGTTTTCCCTCTTCCCGAGTTTTTCTTTATTGTTTTCATTTGTTTGGTTGGTTTTGTTTTGTTTTTTGTTTATTTTTCTTAAGGTCAGAGTTTTTTAAGATGTAGAAAGTCCATCATGAAATCACCTGCTACCACAAGAGCCTTGCTTCTGTAGGTTGGAGGCAGTGTCAGGCTTTCTCTTTTTTTAATCAAGCTAGGCTGTTGGCCATCCTTACGTTGTAGTGGAATTGCCAAGTTTCACTGCTGAAGATTGCTTTGCGCCGGCTTTGTAGTCCAAATGCCTAAGGCCAAATGGTGCACTTCACCAGTTAACTTTTCTATTGCTGCTTCAAAATACAACATCATGTGTGTTTAAATTTGTATTACCATCTCTCGTTAGCTTTGCAGCAAAATTAGGTTCATTAATATGGTGTATATGTGCTCTTTAGTGTTTCCTCCAGAGATCAGCTAAGTTATCGTTTTCCACTTGCTTTGTACAATATGATCTGAAAAATGAGTGATTCAGTGGAAAACATTACTTTTTTTCAGGATTTATAGCATTTGAATAAGCTTGTCCTGGAAACCTTTTGTAGGAGTAAAAGGGTGTTTTAATACATTTGCCAGTTCTGGAGGTCTTGACATTTTATCAGGTTTGGGATTAATTGCTTTTATTCGGAGTAACTGGCTGATTATGGTTGTGCTGCAGGAAGATAATGTAACTTTCTAGGTGTGAAAAAAATGTCAACCCCCATAACAATTTTTTTATACTATAGAAACAAATATAAAAATATCATAACATCTCTAATCTTCCTTTTTTCATGGATCCTCTTACCTCTTTTTGGTTTCCCCCCCCACTTAGATCCTGGATATGAAAATTTTAAGATAGCAGAAAAATCTCATGGCAATTGGATCAAACTGTATCTAGAGGGGAATGATTCAGAAATACTCTTAAATCTTGGCAAAAAGATCCTGAAGCAATATTTGGAGGCCATGAAGACTCTGAGTTCTTCACTAAGCAAACAAGTGGCACAATATGACATGTATTCAATGATGGTGGGAACTGTGATCATTATGGAGGTATGAAAACACATTGTTCTGCGAAAAATTTCTGAGTTTTGACTACTTAGCATATACTATTAACAGTCTTTAGAATTACTGGGTATGAACTCTTAGAATTAGCTGACTGTCTGTTTGGATGAGGTTAATATTCTTCTTAAAGCATAACTTACCCTTTAAAATTATTCAGGGGAGTTTTTCATAGAAGTTACTTATGTTTTGGTGTAACTACTTACAGTAAATATACAAATGTACTACAACTTAAATTACCACCATACTAGTTAGCCTTCTACTATTTGAGCAGCCTTACTGCATTAAAAAAAAAAAATCTAGCAAATGAGTTCCTACCTGTTTGTGTAACACTGAGCGTAGCTGCTCACAACAGGCAGTACCTTATTTGGGCAGTTTTAACAATTCCAGGAATTGTGCTTGGTACTGATAGGTGTAGAGCCCGGAATAAATACATTCTGTAAGGTGCTGGGTTGCCATTTCATATCGTGTAGGAATAAAGATAAGATACCCCATGTCTGGAATTTTAAGTTGTTCTTTGATATTCTGAACACGTCTCAAATGCTGGAATTAACCTCTGTGGTAATGCTTTTGTGGTAATGCTAAAGAGATACCATTCCTTGACACTGAACTTTTATGTACAGAAGCTTGTACTGATGTTTTGGATGACATGAGTGTCAGCTTTTGTAAGAATAAGTGTTGTTCCCTAGGATGGAAATACCTACTACAAGCTCAGTTTAGTCCTTCCATGTGTGTGGTGCTGTACAAGACTTTGTAATTGCTGTAGTACTGGTCCTGTTCAGTGCCTTGAGTGGATAACAGTACATGAACAGCTATTTAGTGTTTGAGTCTCTGCTCTCCTGGCAAGGCTGTGCGCCTCATCTCAAATGCAGTGTTTGCTGTATACAGAGTGCATATTAAATGGCTTTCTGGTAGGCTGCTCAGTGGGGTTTCTCACCCTGCAGACCAATTCATAGGAATTAGTTCCAAAGCACCTTTGAAAGATTGAGATTGTAGGTTCTTTTCCATCTCTACAGATGGGAAACCTGGAGGTAGGCAAATCTCAGCACAAAGCTGAAGTATTGTTATTTCCTTTTTGTTCTTTTGTTTTGGGATCCTGTGTGTTCAAGCTCTTGGCAATTACTTTGAACCCAGAGGATTGGATTTCTTTTTTTTGTTTGTCTGAATGCAATGGTAGGTATTTACTATTTCTACAAAACGGATCTTGGGTATTGTATTCAATGGGCCTTCATCAAAAGAAACGTGCAGCTACTAACCACAAAAATTTTAGTTTACAAGACCTTGCTCGACATCACTGTAATACTCAGTACAAAACTGCTGCAGTTTTTGTTTTCTCCAGTACAGTACTCAGGAATCTGCCTTGCTTTCCAAGGTCTTGTTGTCTTGATATGTGTTTTCCACCCTCACTGATTGAATAAAGGTAGGGAATCTCACAGGTGACTTCTGACTATACCATGGCATTTGTCCTCTGTTTCTCATGAGGAGAATACCTCTGGGATATGAATTCATAAAAGTGCATTTGCTCGAAAGAGCTAAACTTAGATTTGTAGATAACTACTATTTGAACATTTTCCTATTATGAGTGCTGTCTTTGTTTTAAGTGCTGTGTGTGAAGGTAAGACCTAAGACAGATATTGTCAAACCTCATATTTTCATAACTAAGTGATCTGTGTGAAGTAGAATATTAAGAAGAAAGACAACTACTACAATCCATTGGATTTTTTGGTCTACTTTGCTCCGCCTCACTGTTATGTGTGAGAAGTTTTAGGCAGAGGTCTCCACAAGTGACAGTAAAAGATTATAGGTTGGCAATTGTTTGATATAGTTCTTTTTATTTTCATGTTCTCTAATCTTGCAGTAGCACAGGTTGATTGAGCTCAGTCTAGTCCTAGCTCAATCTGTGTCCCTTGCAAAGCATTTTAACATGTGGCTACATTTCTCCTTTACTTGTAAAGATTTGTACTTGAGTAGCAGAAATTAATCATGGTATTACTCATCTCCACTGCTACGGTTACTGGAGAGGAGACGAAATTCTGCCTGATTTGTGTACAAGTTAGAGCAGAGCAAAAGTGAAACTAATCAAATTAAGATGAGGAGAGATATGAAAAATAAATACCAGAAGAATTCATAAGATTGAAATGCAGCATACACTTGTGTGGTAGTATGAGAATTTTCCCTTGTTTGGGAGGCTGTGTAACTCTGCAGGATGTCTGTATATGTGGATGTCAGACATTGTGAGGTAAATGGCTTTTGGCAGAGTGTTAGTGTAACTTCAGGCATTTACAGGAGACAAATAAGAGGTCACATTTGTTTGCTTAAGAACTGATTTAATATTAGAAGTTAAAGCTCTTACTTCTGCAGAGAATCAAGATCATGCATGTGATTGGTTACCACAGGTGAGGAGGTAATTTATTAAAGCCTGGTAACTTATGCATCCAAACACTTAATAAATGAAAACACAATCTGCAATTTTCCCATTTATATGGTAATAACTTACTTGGGTCAAAAAATACAGCATAGTTCTTCACATTTTTTTTAGTATGTACACTAGCAAACTGATACAGATGACGATAGTGTGATTTTTTGGTATGAATTCTTGCTGTGTATTTTAGCTAACTCCAGTTCTTTAAATATTAATTCTTTGTTTTTTATTAGGTTCTGCTGCTGCTTTTGCTCAGCATTCCGAAAGCCTTGAGCAACCGGGCAGAATTTGAAGTACCCCTCTCACCTCCGCTGTTCTCTCTGCTGTTTTACTTGATGTGTCTGATGCTGTGTGCAATTCATGTCATTGTATGCACATCAGCAGAAAGCTTATGCTATTTCTGCAGTATGTCCTGGCTAACAGCAATTGGAGTGATGATGCTGATTTCTGCGCTCATGTGTGTTATTTTATCTGCCATTGCAAAGTTCTTTGAGAATTCTAGACTTGCACTGAAGGTGAGAGCATGCGTTAATTACAGTTCAAAATGTTTTGCTCTTTATGGTATGCTTCAGATAAAGCTTTATAAAAGTTTTCTCACCTGTTCTTAAAGAAATTGTTATTTGTAATATAATTTGAATAATTTTAAATTGTAATGGAAATGTGGTTCATTTGCTTTGACATGACACTGACTGCTGTGATGAAGATCATAGAAGTACCTATTTTCACATTAATTTAAAATATATTCTCACTAGTGGAAATTATTTAGTAGTTGATTTTATGAGATCAGAAACAGTTGTACTGTGTACTAATTTTATGATGTTTAACAGTGAAATTTCACAATTGCAAGTAAAGCAACAGCATTCACTGGTGGAGGTGTGTTCTTTCCCAAATACCATAGACGTAAATTCTCTAGGACACATAAGAAAATACTTTGCCGGTACCCTTTCTTATATTGATATTCTTAATGCTTTTTTTAAAAATAGTTTTGAAACTGTAACAGAGGGAGCAAAAAATAATGTCTCTTCTACTTTTTAAGTTAATCTTTTAAAGCTTTTTAAGTTTAAGAAATTGACTTTTTTACAATTTTTGGAATACTCAGTAATGTTCCCAGTTGTGCAAGTAGTTACCTTCTGTAAAGTACTTGCTAATTTTTATTGTTATATTGAACAGAATTTGGGTAATTCCAAGGAAGTGGAATTTGCAATGTCTTGGTTTTCTTTCACAATGATACTTAATATTCCAAGAACTGTCAGTCACACCATAAAATTAGCTTCTTGATAGAACTGAATTGCTTCTAGACTACCTGTGACCCGAAATCTTTGTTATATGGCTTGAGATGAGTTAATTTCTTGTGACACCCACTGCTGTAGGAGTAACTTTGTATGACCCAGGAAAAATGCTTTCCTATTACATCAAAGACTAGACTCTAAGAAGATGCTGCTATTCCATGGTTCTTACTAAATTTAGAGTTGGCTGTTACCAACTATTGTTTGACAGTTAGGAGCTCTTTTAGTTTGGCTTGAGTTTCATTCCCTTCTGCTGGGTGGGACGTTATCATGGGTTTCATTCCCATCTGTTCTTGGCACGTTCTCATTCTTGTTGGTGATAGTGTTGCTGGTGTGAAAAACTTTCTGCAGGTGGCTTATATATTTTTAATGCAGTTGCTCTGTCAGTAAGCACAGCAGCAATTGCAAAATGTTTCTTAGTATTCAAAACTCGAGTTGGATGGAAAGGCTTTCTTTGTGAAAGGAATTAATTGCTAGCTTCCTGACGGAGGCAAATAAACAGTATAATTCACAAACATTCATGCCCCACCTTCTGTCCCCTTTTCCAACAGAATACCTAGACTTTAGTGGAACTCGGTAACTGTATATGCTGTGTGTTGACCTGGAAGGGCCTTCTATGTCAGTTAGGAATATTAAGAATATTATTTATGCTAAAATATCTATGAATCCAAGTGTCTGTGACCTGTGTGTCTCCACATTGCTAATCTGTGTATAGGCTCCACTTCTCAAAGAGCACTGAAGCTCTGCTCTCTGATGGTGAGAGCAGAATCCTGAATTAGGGTCTTGCTAGTTAAAAAAGCTGAAAGCCTTTTCTAAGCTCATGCTGTGCAATAAAATGGAGGTATTTTAAAAGTAATTAAGATAAGCTCTCCTGTTAATGGCTTCAGAGCTTTTTTCTTCAGATTGTTTCCATTCATATCTAAAGATTCTCTGAAGTGCTTCTCATTTGTAATGCTTTTTTTTTCCACTGTGGCTGAATATAGAAACTGATTACCAAGTTCATGAATTTTCTGAAGACCAGTGCAAGCAGCGTTAACATCTGCGTTCTGGCTGTTATTTATAGGTTCTGATTTCTGTGTTTCTAGCAGCACCAGTCCATTCTTTTAATGATACTTCAGGCTTTAAGTGATTCTGCAGCCCTATACAAATTCCAGAAGGTCATCAAAACTTTTAACTTCGTAACTTCACTCTAATTGCTTACTTGTTGACTTAAGCATGATATGTACTAATAGTAGTTGGGGTTTTCCCCTATTTCTGATTGAAATCCAAACTATTTTCTATTTTTGAAAATAGAACACAAAAATTAAATCTTGTTAAATAAAACTTTTGAGAATTTTCATTGTATAGAATTAGTGGTTTTTTAATTATATAAACAAGTTGTCCCATTTTCTGTTTATTTCAAAATACCCTGTCCTTTTAAAAAAATCTGTTTTTTCCTCCTCTGTGTGAGATTCTTTACTGAATTGATTATTAAAACATTTTAATGCAATTTTTCATTTTTCAAGTTGTGGAAAAAATGAAAAAGTGATTAGGTAGCTTTCAAAAGTGATCCCAAACTGCTGTGAAAATGTAGGAGCAAGTGTGGTCTGTAGAGCTCAATCGTAGGGGAGTTAACATCACTGGGAGTCAATACTGGGTGCAGGGAGCTCAAATATCAGAAGAGAACACAATGATAAGTATTTAAATTTTGAGTGATGGTAAGCATGAAAAACAAAACATTTCTCATTGGAAAAGTAATTGTAAAATTCATCATTAACCATGGGTGGTTAATTTCTGTGAAAAAGAGTTTTACTGTCAACCATACTGGACCTAGAAGATGGACTACAGGAGGGTTTATTTCAAAGGGAAGAAAATGAGAGTTTCATGGGCAGAGATGCGTATATTCCATCGTTTATGCACTGGCACTTGTGCAAGTTGGCAAGGTATGTTCAAAGATAGGGCAAAGAGGCCAGTTTCTGTATCACTTAATTACTGATTCTGATACATTGAACATTAAAGCTACCTTGGCCTGGCAGATTATAGGCTTAAATTGAAAACTTGGCGCTTTAAAATTTCTAAACCAAAGACTTTGTATTAAGTTTGTTTGCTAAGATACCAGTGTGAGTGTACAAGTGTTTTAGCATTTGGAGTGCCTGCTGAGTTCCGGAAGGTGCTGGAGGTGTTTAGCAGCTACAAAGACAGACCTGTGAATGTCTGAGTAGGACATACGTTTCAGTGTCTGTAAACCGGATCTAAAAAAATAAGTGCTATCTAAGTAATCCTAGGTTAGGCTGTATAAAACGCTGTAGTGATGTCATTCCTGATGAGGCACAGTTCATATATAAAGGATTTGGAAAAACTTGATGAAGCTATTTTCAGTATTTCTTAGATCGTGAAGGCTCAGGAGATTATAATTTGCAGGGTAGTTTTTCATCTTGCAGAGTGGCTAGCTCTGGTCTGAAATGTGGTTCATCAATAAATGCTGTTGAACTTTAACCCTTTGAATTCAATATGGGAATAAATTTTTTCTCCATTGGAGATGTGAAGGTCAGACAAGCAGGTAAGAAATACAGATTTCTGACACTGAGACGTTTCACACTAATGCCATCATTTTCATGAGGTTTTGCATGTTCCCTGTTGATAATGCATCGCTTCTTCAGTTTTCCTATCAGTGCTGTCAGCAACCAAGAAAAGCGAACAATCCTCAGATGCATTTTATCAATTGTCTTATAAAGAAGACAATTAAATTGTATTGAAGACTGGTTCATTTTCTTTTGTTGAGGATCTCAAATTCCTTTGTCTCTGAAAGCATTTTGTCTCTGAAAGCAGATAGTGCTTATGTGCTTGCTTATTATTTAGTTAGCCAAGGTCTTTAATTTCAACATGTTGGAATTACTGGAATTTAAACTTTATAGTTTAGTCATGTAGTGTTCTTGTTTCTGCTTTGTGAATTTCATGGTGTTTGGTCTCTGCTTGGACTATATCTCCACCTTGTCCTTTGTTTCACGATGTAGCTTATGCTATTTAATTTAAGGAGTATAGTGTTAAGTAAAAAGGAGTGGACTTTAGAATGCAAAAGAAATTTCAAATGCTAGTATATTTAGATTAGGCCAGTTTTTCAGATTATAATTGTTTTTGTGCTGAACTTCTAGTGTTCCCCCCACCCATTAATGTTGTGTGTAACCTCATGGGAATCTTTTTGTTGGTCTGGGTTTTGTTTGAATTTTTTTTTAAGTGAGATGACTTTGTTGTAATATATTTCTTTAACATCCCAAGAAATGGTGGTAGTATGAATAAGTGATAACTTTAATTATGACTCCTGCATTCTTTCACATACATCTTTTATGAAATCTTGATTTTGCAAAAGCTGTTTTCCTCACAGTAATGTTCCAGATAGCATTGACTAGCTTCTTGCATCAAGTGTGTTTGTTGTCCCCTCCAAGATACATGGTCTTGCTTATTGAAAAAAGATACATATGATGCTGTCAGTAAATCTTTAACATAAGTGAGACTTGCATTTAATATGCTCAGGGATGTTTGTTGTTACCTGCTCTAGTATTTATGAGTTTCTATATTCTTTTAACAAATGATTTAAACAGTTCAGGAATCATAGTACACTACGCATGTTTGAATGAGAATATATTCTCTATGAGATGTATCTATATGAATATTCAAGTAAGTTTTTTAGATTTGTAAAGGTTTCCTACATTTTGTTCATAATGTCAAGTTGTAGGATGATGATGTGGTTGAAGTGTGCATTTAAAGAACTAAACATGAAATTAGGTTCAGAAGTCTTTGTTCTGAAATAAAAATGGCATGGAGTAGTTTTAACTTTTAAGTTATCAAGTTATCAGAATACCAGTTGAAGATAAACACTTCGATATTTTCTAGTAGAGGAAAACTTGATGAGAAAATGATAAATGATATTTGACAGTGTCTTTCCCCAAATGCTTCACAAGTGTGTGACCCCATTTGTTAAGGTATGTTAAAAAGACTCTGCTGGCTCTTTGGCCTCCACAGCTGGGGTGTTGGTCCTGCCTTCCTGCTGGAGCTCAGCTGTGCCTGCCCAGCTCTCATCCCCAATTCTGGCTTAGACTTTGAGAAGTTAGACAGATTTCTCCAGTCAGTGACCTCTGACGCATTGGTAGGCACTCTGAGCCTGCCGGTTTCTGATGCAGCTTGGTGATCCCTGTCCACTTTTCGAGTTGCTGACACCTTGACCTCTCTTGTACTCTGATCCATCCGACTGTCCCGGTGGCCCGTGGTCCTCACTCTGGTCTCTGGCACATAGATTCTCATGCGCTGCAGTCACTGGTATTACAGGCACGTGGGTTCAATGACCTGTAATCTGCTCCAGTTGCCTGCGTTTGCTTTTTCTTGGTCTGGTTTCAGGTTGATTGCCATGAGACCTTGCAGCATCCACAGGTGGGCCATAGAGTAGAGTTTCATAGAAAGATAGTTAGGAGGATAGACGATGATGATCAGGTACAGGGCTCAGTCAGAGAAGTGCACTGACTAGCAGCTGCTTATGCATGACTCTGGGCCCTTTATCCTTTCTCCTCTCACTTTGTCCCCTGCCTCCAGCCTGTTCCTCACTCCTCCTTTGCCTCACAATTGACACTTAGCTGAAATATTGCTTAATGAGTTTGCATAGATCCACAGGCACCCTCAGATATCCATAATGCTTGTGCTCTGATACTTCCCCCTTATCTGTTACAAAGTCCAGTCTGAAGCTCTTCAGAGCAATGCCTGTGGTTTATTAATGGCCTGGCAATTAATGGCTGAAGAATTTTGATCATCTTTATCTTGCCTTTATGGCAAAACCCAGATGCTCTCACCTTCTTACATTCTTTTTAGCCGTATCATTGAGAGAAGTGATATTGAGGCAATAGACAAAGAATATTATGGTTTTAGATAGGTAGGCACAGCTTGTGAAGAAAATAATAGACGGGTAAGATTTAAAGTAGATTTCATGATGAAGGACACATTTCAAACTAAGCAATGTTAAGAGATGCCATCAGATTATCTGTAAGTAACGTGTTAATTTGAGTAGTGAAGGCTGTCACTGTGCTGGGTTACGGGTAGTGAAGATTTAAGCTCCTAGAAAATTACCTATTATCTATATCTGCAGGATTTCTATTTTACTTCTGGAGATATGCAATGGGGAGAGAGCTTATTTCACACGTTCTGTCACAGGGTGGTGGGGAATCTTAATCTGTACAGTTGTGATGATTACTCGTAGAGATATTTCTTCCATTAAACAGAGGGTATTTTTTTTTATTTTGTTTTCTTTGAGGAAATTGCTGTAAGCACAGTATGAATGCTTAAACAAGTGAAATTTTTATACATTTTCACGACTGCTTTTGTTTGTTTGTTTGCAGAATCTAGTTGTGTCCAGTTCTGGCTGGTCAGAAATAAATGTGCTGATTCTGGCTGGAACAGTTGGCCATGTTTTGAGTTTGGGGGCAAGCAGTTTTATAGAAGAGGAGCATCAAACCTGGTATTTTCTTATCAATACGCTTTGTTTGGTGCTGTGCCAGAAACTTTGCAGAAACAATTTTTTTATAAAAGAATGTGACCCTCAACATGACACCATTTTGAAACAAAATTTTGATAGTATCAGAGAAGCCTCTCAGTACAAGAATGTAGACATTTCAGCAGCAGATAATTCAAAATCGGGCAAGGACACCTCTTCAGCTGAATTCATAACAGGATCATATAAGTGGATAAGCTTAGCAAGTCCGTGGGTCATCCTTACTTGCTGTCGGCTGCTTCGATCCTTGAATCAGACAGGCGTCCAGTGGGCTCATCGGCCAGACTTTGGACATTGGTTAACAAGGTGGGTGTCTGATTTATTGTCATACTTTCTGTCTTATTTAAAAATTAACATTTGTTTCATTTGGTTAAATATGTATACATTTCTTAAAATTGTCTGTATTAGAAAGGCTTGTAAACATGCAAAGTGGATAAACAGTGAAGCAGCATAGGGAATTTTTCACTGCTGTTTCATGCAGGAGTAATTCCTTGTGTACTATCAATAGTTTATAACCTTTGCCCTGCACCGTGGCTTATCCTGTATAACTGGTATTAATTAGATAGGGTTATCAGAGGCAAAAAGTAAATATATTTCATGTGTAATTCAGCAGTGTCTGGTTTGGGAAATTAAAAATTGCTTAATATAATTAAACCCTTGAAATGAAGGCAAAAGATTCCGCTCAATTCCAAACTTTTTCAAGTTGTAGGAGAAGATGCTGCATGTAGTGTTCTTCCTTGTCTATAACAGACGTTTAACGTGTGAGTAGAAGACTGGAGGAATTTTTCAACTGTATTGTGATGAACAAGAAAGGGAATTTTTTACAATTTGAAGTACACTGGAGAAGGACTTCTACTTGTTATACTACCTTTTAGTATTGTAAAGAACTACAGCTATTATTCAGGGATAAAAAGTACTTGATATTTGAACTGTCTTCTGTAGTTCTGATGGACGGGGAAGTAATGCCTTGTCACTGACTATTCAAGGTTTTGCAGACAGCAGATGAGGAGGGATTGCTGTGTAAGATGGAAATTTCTTGCTGGTATCTTTCAATAAGTGCTTTAAATATCATTCCTCATTCATTAATAGCTACATGAGCATATGAACTAATATGAAATGTTGCTTATCGGTAGCCTCACAAATAAAATACTAATTGCTGTGACAGGCGTGAGTGCTGCAAGACATGAGTTATGAGGGAATTTATCACATAGTAGTTGTTCTATACTAAAGCTTTCACCATGCATTCCTCCTGAGATGAAGTGAGTTATTCAGGAAGGAATGTCATATTCCCAACGTTAAGACCACAGAATAGAGAACTCTCATTATGAGCTAAACCATATGTGAACAGGAGTGAATGTGATTTGATCTGTTCCAAATATTTATTTGCCCAATAGTTCCCTGAGCCAAATGTCATCTTCAGACTGTCAGCCCTTTTCTTTGGAGTATGCTAGTGCCACAATCCCATGCTTTTGCTCCTATTGTCCACCAGGAATGTTTATTGACACTTGAAAATGTTACTGGCCTGCTAAAAATTGTGTGTATCTGGACTTAAGCTTCAAAGTTCCCATCTTGGTGAAGTGTGCTCCCACGTCTGATTTCTTGGTGTGTGGCTATAGAGCAACAAAACCTGTTGCAGCCTTGGACTGTGGGTACTTTGGGAGACAGCACTGGTGGAAGGTAGTCTGCAGTTAGAACAAGTGCTTCTAGGTGTTCCTGATTTATGACAAAAGAGCAGAGTGATCTAGAACAGATTAAGATCTTTGTCCAGCTAGATCTCTGATCTCCAAGTATGGAGACGCCACAACTATTCTGGGCAACCTGTTGCATTTTTCACCCACAAATTTTCCTTGTGCTTAAATAGAATTTCCCATATTTCAATTTGTGTCCATTGCCTCTTGTCCTTTTACTGGTTCCCACTGAGAAGAATATGGCTTCATAATTTTAACAACCTCCAACTCCAATCAGGCTGATAAGATCAATACTGAGTCTTCTTTTTATGAGGCTAAACAGTGCTTTGAGCTTCTCCTTATGTAACAGATGCTCCAAACCCATTAGCATTTTCATAGTTCTTCATTTTACTTGATCAAATATGTTCATATCTTCCTCTGTACCCATGGGGTAACCCACAACTGCACCCAGGGCTGAAGAAACACCTTCTTCAACCTGCTGGTAAATTTTTTCACAATGAGACCCCAAATACTGTTGGTTGTCTTTGCTGCAAGGGCCCATTTCTGGCTGATGATCAACCTGTCCACCAGGATGGTCAGAGCCATCTCTGAAAAGCTGGTCAGCCCCCATGTGTGTAGCTCTCTGTTCTAAGGTACAGGACTTGTCTCTTCCTCTTGTTGAACTTCATAAGGTTCCTGTTGGGCCATTTCTCCAGTCTGTTGAGGTGCCTCTGAATGGCAGCAAATCCATCTACTGTATCGACCACTCCTCTTAGTTAGTTACTGTATGCTGAGGGTTCAGTCTGTACTATGCTCTATGTCATTAATTAAGATGTTAAACAGTATTGCCCTGTGTCAAGCCCTGAAGCTGATCACTAGAGATAGATCTCCAGGTGAGCTTTGTGCTGCTGGTAATAGTCCTGTGAGCTCAGCAGCTGAGCCAGTTTTCAGTCTACCTGTTGGTGGTGAGGTGAGTGTTGGTTTCTTCTCCCAGGTGAGAGGTGGTAGGACAAGAGGAAATGACCTCAAGTTGCGCCGGGGGGGGTCAGTTTAGAGATTAGGAAAATTTTCTTCACTGAAAGGGTGGTCAGGTACTGGAACAGGCTTCCCAGGGAGGTGGTTGAGTCACTATCCCTGGAGATATTTAAAAGATGGGTAGATGAGGTACTCAGGGTTGTGGTGTAGTAGCAAATATGGTATTGTTGGACTTGATGGTTTCACAAGTCTTTTACAGCCAGACGATTCTATGGTTCTGTTCTATCTCTAGTTTGTAGAACATCTGTGAAATCCTGTTTGGAAAGCATTCTTTTGTTTTCTGTGGTCAGAGTTTTAACATCTTTCTTGCTTCTCCTTCACAAGAGAATAGAGTGGTAGAGATGCCTGTTTCCCTAGTATTTTGATCAGGATTGAGATGATATGCTTTGCTTACAGCATAACTAAAGTTGGCAATAAACTGAGTTGTATGAAGCACTTATTCCTCTTCCCAAAATGCATTGCTTGTCTGTAAGGTTGATTGTTATTCTATTTTTAGTATGTGTTTAGTAGTTACATCTTAATAGCACATTTTTTAATAATAAGAAATTAGAACCTTTTGTAAATCATGTTAACTCTTGTTAGAATAAATCTATTCAATCTTTTTCTAGCCAGCCTTCTGTTTTGTCTCTAAGATACACAAAATACCCTCTTTTCCCATGCCTGTATTGACCTTTTAGACACCTGTGCTCATGCTCAGACTTTTCTTGTGTGGACAGTGCTTAAGGGGCTCAGCATTTGAGAGAAAGAGACTATTGTGCATAGAAAAAACATAATTATTAAAACACAGAAAAACAATCCACCTGTAGTGTGTGGAATTTGGCTACTAGGGATGCATTCAACAGTGCTAAAGTAAGGAAAATGTTCTTTTTGTTTGCAGAGAGACTAAATCTTGCTACAAATCAAAAAAGAAAAAAGACTTTGGTGCAATAAAGGGCAAAAGAAAAAGAGACAGTATATTAAGTGGGTGAGAATGTGCAATCCCTAAATTTGCCTGGAAGTTGAGTTTTCCTTTCCAATTAGTATTCATTTGGCTTCATTTGACTATTAACCTTGGTTACAGCTGATGCTTAGAGGGTGTCAGAGCTGCTACATGGCTTGATGTGGAAGGGGTTAAGCTATCAACAACGGTGTCAGCTTGAAGAAAAATCATGAGAAACAAATGCATGGGAAGATGATAATATTTTCTTTTAAAAAGGTACTTAACCATACCGAAATGCTCTTCCTCCCAAAGTTAGCATACTGTTTGACTCCTGCTGTTTATTCTGTCGTACATAATAGAATGAAAGTAAACAATTAAAAAAGGCTTCATCCACATAAAATAAGAATCACGTGCATGTTTATAATTCCTTTCACTCTGCTTGTTTTTGCAGTAGTGAGGTGAGGTCACATCAATGGAAGGAAATATATTCAGTCTTCATTCAGTTACCGGAAGTATGAAAGTGTAGAGGCCACAAAGTGTTGCATTTAGAATAAACAGCCAAAGCTCTCTTTTTTTCCTTCCCCATTCCCAGGTTCTCTCTCGGGAAACTGTTGGTACTTCACTTTCAATTTTGTGGTTTGGGCAAACCCTGCAGTTGAGATCAGAGTAACATGTTCATGCTTGAATGGCTGGATTGTTATGTTGAGCAACTACAATCACTTTTTGAAAATACGTGCTAATTTAATATACAGTTAGCTGTCTAATTGTAACAACCTTGGCTGGGAAACCTTGAAACTGTAGGTGATATATGTTGACCTTACTTCACTTGCTATAGATACTTTCATTGTTTCTTCAGCAAACTCTGTGAAGCACTGGAATAGGCTTTTTGCGACAGATTTATGTGGTTCTAAAAAAAATCCGAATTAGAAATCACAGAGGAGTGTTATCAGAAAACGTGGACACGAATTGGATATAAATGCCTGTGTTAGCACCATTGGTGACTGTTGTGCACGTGGCTTTGAACGTATCCTTGCTGTCCACTGGGCCTTCTGTGAGAATTTTCTTTCTTTTTTGGGGGGAGAAGTAGAGTATGATTTAATGTTTACTGCAGGAATTTGCATCTATTGTTGAGTGTCTTGCTTGATATAGCACCAGCAATTACTTATTACAGGTAGGAATGTTTTTCTGTTTTAATTTTATGTGTTGCTATGTTAGATTTGCCTGCAAAAGCCTCTTAACAGAAGTACATTGACTTTTTTAGATAGAGACAAAGATGATGATGATATGCAGTTATTTATCACAGAATCATAGAATGGTTTGGGTTGGAAAGGACCTTAAAGACCAACCGCCCTGCCGTGGGCAGTGGCACCTCCCACCAGAACAGGCTGCTCAAGGCCTTGAACAGGGGGCATCCACAGCTTCCCTGGGCAATCTGTGCCAGTGCCTCCCCTACACTCAGTGTGAAGAATTTCTTCCTAATGTCTAATCTAAATATTCTTCTTCCAATTTAAAGTCATCCCCCCTCGTCCTATCACTACAAGCCCTTGTAAAAATTCCCTCCCTGGCTTTCCTGTAGCCCCTTCATGTACTGGAAGGCAACTATAGAGCCTTCTCTTCTCCAGGCTGAATAATCCCAACTCTCTCAGCCTGTCCTCACAGGTGCTCCAGCCCTTGGATCATCTTTGTAGCCCTCCTCTGAACCTGTTCCATATCCTTCTTATGTTGGGGATCCCAGAACTGGACACAAAATTCCAGGCAGGGTCTCAAAAGAGTGGAGCAGAGGGGGAGAATCCCCTCCCTCGCCCTGCTGGGTGTGCTTCTTTTGATGCAGCCCAGGGTACGGTCTGGGTCTTGTACAGTGAACAGCCAGGGAGAATACAACCTGAAAGCTTTTAAAATTTTCCACAAAGATGAATTTGAAAGCTGCAGTGGTTGCTACACTAGTTCTTTATGTGTTAATCATAAGAGATGGTGTATGCACTATCTGCACAAGTTGCTGCAGCAGTCCATTCACTGTTTCTACTGTTTCTTTCTGTAGAGACAGAACAATACTGAGAAGAAACGTCAAGACTATGTTTTCTCTCCTATAGTGGCCTAGTTCTTACTACTGGCCTGCAGAGAGCAGTGCATCTGTTGGTATCCTTGTTAAGTTGCATGAAGTGCTTCACTGGGTCTTGCAGGGAGGACTTAGAGGACAGTTTTTCTGCCCCATATCCTTTTCTCTTTGATTTGGAAGGACAACAGCTGAAATAGCTGCTGGTCAAACTCCTGATAAAGTGTATACTAAGGAATAGGAAAGTAAATCTGTTTGAAGTACTACAATTTTGATTAATCAAAGATAAAACTAGATTTTCATAGGTGCATTCGAGAGGTAATGCAGGCAACAGCCCAGCCTCACCGTCAGATTGCCAAAATTAGTGATCTTCTGTCATTTGGAAGACAGAAGAAGCCGTCTCCATGATTTAAATACATAACATTAGCAGCATGCTAAATTAAATGCCCTTGATTCTGAAATGAGTTTTACCTATTTAGAATACAGGGGAACAAACTGTATGTATCCTCTTCTTGGCCATGATGCTAAATTTTGTGTCTTTATCTCCTGTATGTATTGATCCAGTACAAGATGCCGTAGTTGTGAAAGGGAATTATATTGTGCAAATGTGTTTGCGTGTGTATGTTTTAAATTATGTAGATAAATTTCTAATCATTTTGGCTAAGTGATGTTTTGTGTGTCTAAAATTAAACAAGTCAAATATACATGTGGTTATTTAAAAAATGTAGTTCTAATTCTATAGTGCAAAAATATTTTCTGTCTTAGGCTAGAAAAACAAGTGTTGTAATATAAACAAAATGCACTGTTTCAGAATTTATCAATTACAAACCCCTAGTTTAAAAGTTTTAGACGCTTTTTCATTATGCAATACTCATCTTAGTTTTTATGTAATTAACAGAATAACTAGCATATGGTGAAACACAATAATCACACGTTTATAAACAGGCATGCTTAATAGAAAAACTCATTAAGGAAACTGTTTTTCTAAAAATACTAAAATATTTTACCTCTTGGAAAGTTCATAACAGATATCAGTGCAGTTTGTAATTTGGAAATACAGGGCTGTAGTGAAGGTTTTGTCAAGTGTATTTAGCAGTAATTACAGTGATTTGAAGGGATACTTTTTTTTTGTTTTTGTTTTCCCCAGCTCTGAACATAAATCTGAACTCTCCTTTCTGGCTGCATTCTCACTACTTCTGATCTTCTTTCTGGTTCAAAGAAAATGCTCCCTGGTTTCAAAAATTGCAATGGCACTTGGGCTCCTGGGAGTCTACAGTTACCGGGCAGCTATTGGAAATGTAGTATTTCCCTGGCAACATGACAACAAGGATATTTCAAAGTAAGTTAATCAACAGGTGTGTGAATCTATCTCTAGAGAGATGTTAACACTTCTGGATATCAGGGAATGAGGTGGGAGGGAATGCTATGTCTAGGCTAGAATCACATTTTTGTGAATAAAATTCTTGAATTTGTAGCTGCCCAGCTATGTTGTTTTTGTGGCGTGTGCATAATTTTGAGCCCCATGAAGGGTGTTTCAACTGTGACAGATCAGAAGCCAGTCAGATATGAATTCGTATGAGGGAAGTCTTATAGACATACCCTGTATTTTTGCTACCCACCAAATGTGTTATCTCCTGTTGATTTGGATGGCCGTGCCACATTTAGCAGAGTTATCTGCTTCCTACTTTTGAAAAATGCTTAGGTGGTAACTGAGGGAGTTGCTTTTCTGTATCTTTCTTTTGCAGGTGAGTGTTCTGTAACGTGTCACCTTTCACGATGTAACCAGTTCTTCCTGAGGTCTAGACTGTGCTGCACAGTGACTTCTGTGTGAATGTTAAGTTTCTTATAGAACTAGTCTGTAACTGTAAGGAAGCTACTAGCACTTTCAACAGTAGCTACTTTTGGAATGTGGCTAACATGGCTTTAATTTTCTTGTGACACTTATTGCAGTTAGACTGTAGCTGGCTTTGCAGCCTCATGTTTTTCTGTCAGAGAGCTACAGAAGACTTCCAGAGTCAGTTGGGACGTCTGAGGGAGAGGAAGGGATAATGGAAGAGAAGTTGTAAAACAGTTATTTTCTGGATGTAACAAACTTTCTCTCACGCTCAATTTGAGTTTGATATGGATACAGATGGTTTCTTTTGGAGCTCCTTAGTCAGGGGCTAGAGATTGTCACTATGTGCAGAGATGGATAAAACTGTGCAGGAGTAGATCTTAAGACACAGAGAAGATCAGATTTGCTAATGAGGCATGTTTTATAACAAATATTTTTAGGTATGTTTATCTAGATATATCTACATACATTCTGTCTCTCCAAATATTGAAGACAATTCTAGCTGTATACTGTTAATGTGTGCCTGTTCTGCTGGATGCAAAAGTAATGGTAATGGTACTTAGTCATCAGGATTTGTCTCTCTATTTGAAACATACCTGATATGAATGTGATCTCTGCTTTTGGTTTATGTTTGAGTAAAATCCATGGAGAAGAATACTTTCCTTGCAGTAAGAAGAAAGATATTGCAGTGGAGGACAAAACATTGAAGACAGCAGTTGAGCCACAAAAAAAATTGCCATCAAGAGAAATAAGTGGAGTACTTAAAGGCAGAGCATTTACTGGGAACTTGTTCATTCCGTAGTTAGCATATTGATTGCAATTATAACCAAGAAAGATAAAGGCTTTTTGTGTTATTTCACCTTAAGTAAGTAGTGAACCTGGTGATTTTGTTAAATTATGTCAAACCTTTATATATAATCTCTGATTATATGCTGTATTAAAAGTTACTGTCAAGTTTTGAAGCATTACATCCTTTAAATCCTTTGTGTAAGCTGTTTGATGAAAGCTGTTAGGTTTAGCAAATGCAGATTCTAGCCTTTGTTAGTTCTGTTCACTGGGAATGAAGAGGCCAGTGAATTTATAGCTTTAATGAACATAGCAGGAGATGCTATTTACAGTTGCTTAGGGATTTGAAAACTGTATACATGTACAGTGAAAAAATGTGCTGGTATAAACCACCGTATCTCTGTATCTGCAGCTGTGTAAGATGAGAGTGTGTCTGAAGCATGCAGAAATTTCAGACTGAAATAAGGATCTTCAAATACTGTCACTGTCTTTTTGTTTGGCTAAAAAGAAATACATGTTTGAATGAGTTGGGAAAAAACACTGAGCAACTAAAAGCAAATAGTAATTTTTAAGTTAATTTGATTCCTGAAATGAAGTTTCCATATCACTCTAAGGAGTATTTTTGAGGAAATGAATTATGCTATATAAATGGCATATTTATATGAATATATTTATGGATCTAGACCTTAAGTAGTAATAACATACATTTATTTTGGTTACATTGATTGACATATAAAATTATATTTTAGGTTAGTTTCAATTTTAGCACAAGCTATTTCTTTGCTATAGTTAATTTGATGGTGGTGTAATTTAAGCATGAACGATTTTTAGAGTTTTTGTATTTGAGAAAGCTTTATTGCACCTCTCTTGAAAGTCTTTTTGACCCGTGAAATTCTGTTATATTAATTCTTATTACTTTTTTTTTTTCAATTTCCTCTTTAGGGGAATTACTGAAGCTCGTTTTGTTTATGTCTTTGTTCTTGGCATAGTCTTTACTGGCACTAAAGATTTGCTGAAGTCACAGGTTATTTCGGCAGACACCAGCATGAAGAGTACAGGATTATGGGAAGTATACAGTGGATTGGTTCTGCTAGCAGCCCTTCTATTTCGACCTCACAATTTACCAGTCTTGGTATTTTGTCTGCTGATTCAGACAGTGACGACAAACTATATCTGGAGACCTTTGAAATTTGATGCGGCACAGATTTCTGTCATGCATTACTGGTTTGGCCAAGCTTTCTTCTTTTTTCAGGTAAGCTGAATACTTTCCCTGCTGCAGGGGTGAAAGGGAAAATACTTTTTGAGAGAAATATTGTTCATTGTGAATAAAGTGCCAACTAAATCTCAGAGCAGAAGAGTTTACTGAGTTCGTAGAAGTGTTTAGTTTCTAACCATATTATTAATATTTTGTTTTCATATTCCGGGAAAGACACATACCTGGTTACTTATCCTCAATATAGATTTACAAAAGTGTTAAAAATATCGGATTCCTATGCCAGAGTGATTTTGGTCTGTTAGTGGGCCTCTGGAGTACTGTTCTGGTCATAATAAATTTTAAAATTTCAGCTGAGCTGATTAATACCAATAAAAGGCAGATGGCTTTTTGTCTCTGATTTTTGAGGCTTACAGAACCTTTGGTAGCATCACAGTAGTTCTACATACAGTTTAAGACTGAAGGGAAGTTGTGTGACAATGTCATGTCTCTTAATGAGAATCAGAACACATTGCCGTTCTTATTATATGAAATAGTATCTTCTTTCCTGAAGAACCTTACTAAGTTCAATAACATAGTTTTCTGCAGTGCAAATAAGGTTGCAATTCCACAAAAACTGTCCTTAGCATCGAAGCTGGAGAGGTTCTTTCCACTTCTAATAAAGTTGTAAGCTTAATGTAGCAGACTGTCTTGAGAGGGCATTTCTTAAGTTGGGAATTGGGTTGTTTCCAGTTTAGGAGGAGAGGTTTTGTGATCTGTTGCAAAATTTCAATGGGAGACCTGTGTGGGTTTTAATTTTGAGGCATGCCTGAGGATCTTAAAACTGCGGTCAAGCCTAAGTTACTTCATACTCTGTTTCTGATTCTGTTAGTACTGGCTGAAGATTACTTGACTTCGCTCTGAAAGTACATGTCAGGATAGGAGGTTGCTGATGGAGATAGGGATGTCATAATTCATCCCTTCCTCCACACTTTTCCTGCTCAGGGGACGTAACATTTTGTGGTTGAGTGGCTTTTGCATGTCTTGAATGTTACTGTTCAGGAAGTCAGCTGGTAATGACTTTCTCAGAGCAGTCCTTATTGTGGTTGGCAAGAGGGTAAAGGCAGGGCCTTCTCAGTATGGAGGCACCAAGAAAAAACAGCTGCAAGAAATTCAATGGTGAGTGGTCTGGCTAGAAAATCCTGGTTATAGAAAAGGGATTGATAAAGAATTGTTTGAATATTTCGTAAATCGTCCTCTTTCAGTGGTACAGAACCACCAAATCACAGAAGAGTTGAGGCTGGAAGGTGCCTCTGGAAACCATTTAGTCCAGCCTCCCTGAGTCCAATGGCAGATCAACCACTTCAGTTTGGTCTGGACTATGTCCAGTCTGATTTTAAATACCTGAGAGGATGAAGACTCTTCAGTTTCTCTAGGCAGTCATTCCCAGAGCTTGACCACCGTAGTCAGAGCTACTTGTATTTCAGTTTGTGTGCATTGCTTTACATCCTTTTGCTAGTCAAGAATTGGTGACTTTAGAAGGTCAGAATCTGGCTATGTCATCTTTACTTGCCCTGCTTGGGTATTTATACACATTGTTACACATCCCTTCTGAGCTTTCTCCTCTGAGTAAACAGACCCAGTTATTTCAGTTAGTTGTTTCTATGACAGGTGCTTTGTTCCCATTATTATCTTTGTGGTGCTTCAGTGAATTTTCTCCAGTACATCCATGTCTGTCTTGGGGAGCTCAGAACTGGACCCATCACCTGGCCGGCAATTTTGACTTTTCTTCTAGATGTATTTCTTTTGGAAGTAATAGCTTCCAGCATGATACAGATTCCAGCAAACTTGAGGATAATTTAAACATTGGCTCTTACAAAGGGGTCTTTTGCATATAGGTGTGCAGTTAAATCAGAGCATCCAATGCTCAGAAAGCAGAAATTCCCCATTGCTTCATTGGCAAGCTAGATTGCTTGATTGGTCTTTGTGCATCTCCTGTCAATCTAAGATTTGGAGAATGAAGGATGATAGTTACTTATCAAAACTTCCAGTAGAAGCAGACCATTTTTTTTCCCCACTGTGCTGTTTCCCATGCTGATGTATTGCAAAGTCCAAGATAAGAAACAGAGCAGATCCAGATGGGGGAACACCTACTTGCGTCCCATCACATGTCTGTAAACTCCAGCTTTGAAGAGATTACTATGAATTTAGAAATGGCTTAGCAAAAATTTTCACAAATGTTTACTCTGTAGCACAGGGCCCTTTAAAAAATCTATCAGTTTCAGAAGAACTTTCCAACAATCTTTTGCAGATTTTTTCAGCTATTTATTTGGAAAATCAAGATGTGTGCCTCTTACCATGCCCAAGACAGAACAAAATGGCAAAAGAGTTGTAGTAAAACAGGATGGATTTTAGAAAGAATAGTTTTTACTATGGCCTGTTTCTATGTATCTATTTTTCTCTATTTCTGTTTTTCTGTTTTTATAACATCCTAGAGATGTTTCATAGAATCATAGAATCTTACGGTTGGAAAAGACCTTGGAGATCGTCGAGTCCAACGGCACCCATCATCCGCTAAACCATATCCCTTAAGAACTCATGTATCCTTCTTTTAAATACCTTCAGGGATGGTGACTCAACCACCTCCTGGGCGGCTGTGCCAGGGCCTGACTACCCTTTCGGTAAAGAAATTCTTCCTAATATCCAGTCTGAACCTCCCTTGGCGCAGCTTATGGCCATTTCCCCCTGTCCTATCACCTGTCACTTGAGAGTAGAGATCAACACTCGCTCTCCCACAGCCCTGTTTCAGGCAGCCATAGACAGCGATGTTGTCTCCCCTCAATCTTCTCTTCTCCAAGCTAAACAACCCCAGTTCCCTCAGCCGTTCCTCCTAGGACTTGTTCTCCAGCCCCTTCACCAGCCTCGTCACCCTTCTTTGCACACACTCCAGCGCCTCAATGTCCTCCTTGTAGTGAGGGGCCCAGAACTGCACACAGTACTCGAGGTGTGGCCTCAGCAGTGCCGAGTACGGGGCACAAATCACCTCCCTTGCCCTGCTGGCTGCGCTGTTTCTGATACAGACCAAGATGCCATCGGCCTTCTTGGCCACCTGGGCACACTGCTGGCTCATATTCCGCTGGTTGTCCTTCTCCAGGTCCTTCTCCTCCAGGCAGCTCTCCAGCCAGTCTTCCCCAAGCCTGTAATGCTGCATGGGGTTGTTGTGTCCCAAGTGTAGGACTCGGCATTTGGTCTTGTTAAACCTCATCCCATTGGTCTCAGCCCATCGATTCAGCCTGTCCAGATCTCTCTGCAGAGCGTCCCTACCTTCAAGCAGATCAGTGCTACCACCCAGCTTGATGTCATCTGCAAACTTGCTAAGAGTGTATTCAAAAATAGAGAAATCAACTGTGATGTAGGAAAAAAGTACTTTTGAGAGTCAAGATAGATGGAATTTTCCTCCATCCCCCACTCCTTAGAGAATAAGTTTTCAGTTATCTTTTAGAAATGCTGTAAATACATTTACAGTAGGTGCCCTTTCTATGATGGAGATTTCTTATCAAAATACCACCCTTCAGATGTTAGCATTGTTCTTTTACTCTCTGAAAAAAGTGTTCTACAGGTATGGAAGGGAACAAATTGAATCATACAAGGCTGAGAAGTGGGGTTGTTGCCCTTCACAATTGAAAACATTTAGCTGATGTTCAAAGTAGTAGTGTAGAAAAGTAGAATAGTTGAGCTGGTAGCTCATAAGATTACAGAGGCTACAAAGATACCTCAAAATCTAATGAATGCTCTTTCTTGAATTGGTAATTTTTTTCCAGTTTATTCTGTGAATAGGTTTCATTTCTGGTACTGTAGATCCAAGAATGGAAGAAACTTCTTCCATAAAATATGTTTAATTTCATGCTGTTTGTATGTAGGCTTGTTCTGTCTGTAGCATTCTGATCTGCGCTACCGGGGAAAATATAAAACCTGACAATCTACAAAACTCACCTCTTTATTAATAATTTTTCTTTGATATATTTAAGTTTCTCCTTCCCCTTTGAGTTCAGAGATGAGAGCATGAATAACTTGTTCCAAGAGAAACATAGTTTGCATAGGTTAAAATCAGGATTGAAGTGTTTCATTGATAATTAACTGGCAGTTATGTATTAATGACAATTAACTAGCAGTCACAGAACTATAGATTCGCATTTGTACCAGATATACAAGAGATGACACTCACCAATTCCTATTTTGATGATTTGAAAAAGGTTTAGCTCTCCTGCACTTGGATCTCCGCTCTCCCAAGTGCATAGAGGTAACTGCCTCTTCACATGTGTTACAAACACTCTTCTCACAGCAGC
Source organism: Dromococcyx pavoninus (assembly GCA_033558185.1). NCBI lineage: Eukaryota > Metazoa > Chordata > Aves > Cuculiformes > Neomorphidae > Dromococcyx > Dromococcyx pavoninus. Next base: position 41,537 of record JAUMJL010001056.1, read on the forward strand.
GCATGTTCCCCTGTTTACTTACACCTCCTGTGAAAGATGCAGGCCTTGGGCTTTAGGTATTTACATATATCTCAAGAGTACCATAGATGAGTGACCTCAGAAGAAGCCATAGATGATTTCACATGGTTATGTAAGCTTTTCAGCTTTTCTTATCTGAGTGATGGAAGGTGGAACTCTGAAAGTACCCATACTTCTAATGATGTAGCTTTCTGCTTTAGTAGCAGATTTTAATTGTTTGAATAAACCATTTAATATTTTTCCTTTACCTGTGGGAAAAACAGGAAGGTCTTTGCTTGGTGGCAGGTTTCAGATCCCTTCCTTACTTCTCTGTTTTCGGGTGAAGATACACCACTCTTACTGCATAAATGGGAGGTGTTCCAGATTTAGCAACTACCAGTCTTGGTCATGACCACCAACACTGAGGTATTAAGTTTTGCCTGACTTAGGAAAGCGTTGTATTTCGTACAGAGTATTTATCGTTTGTTATGAAATACTGAATAAATCTTAAGGAAGTACAACTGGGCTCTTTGTGCTGGAGAGGTCAGCTCAGGTTTTCAACTTCAGTATTGACCTAGCTAAATGAGAAAGGAGAAGAGAAATATAAACTGAATATAAACTCCTTCCATCTGGAAATAGGAGAGCATTTTGGAGAATCACTTTCTGCGGTTGTCTAGTATGCTTATGAGAAGAATGAGACATTTTGTCCATGTTGCTGAGTCTTTATTAAATCTTGGTAGGCAGGAGGGTACGTAATGACAAAAGTGGTAACTCTGTCTTGCCAAGTGTGGAATTTAAGTGATCACCTTTTGAATATGATGCAGAGTAAAAATAGCCTTGTTCAGAATAGCATGTTTAATCGTAAGGCAGGATTCTTTTCAAAAAATATTGTAGGGTCCTTAAAGACTTTATAGAAATATGAGATCTGACACAAAAAACCAAGACTGTGCCTGTAACTCTTTATTTAGCAAATTAAGAAAATCAACTACAGACACCTTCGAAATAGTTTGCTTCTGAGTTGACACACAGCTGCACACAATACTGCCAATGTTCAAAGCAATTCCACAGGTCATTTTCTAAAAGGCTGTTGAGCATCTTTGTCATTTTTGCTTTTGCATTCTGCTGACAAAAATGCATTCTTTCAAGCAACAACTTGGTCTTTGGAAAGGTAGGTCCAGCAAATAGGGTGGGTGCTCAGCACAGTGATTGTGTTATTAGCTAAAAACTGCTTCACAGAAAAAGCGTTGTGGACTGGTGCCCATTTTCCGACTAAGTGTAAGAAAACGTCTCTATTTGGACACGCGTCCACTTGTACTGAGTGAGGTGATGGAGTTGAGTTTTGTCTCATTGTGACATGTTCTATAACCATCTCTTTGTCTCTCCCCTCCCATTCGTGGTTCCTGAGCTTTAGCATTAGTCTTGTGTTTTTGTTTTGGACCTCATGAAAATCCTAAGTTTACAGAGAAAATGAGGTTCATAGGAGCAGGTACTATTTTCATTAATCAGTTGTGGTTGCTTACACAGTTTGTGCAGTCTTGGTGTTTGGAGATTTTCAGAGCTTGCTTTGGTAAAATCCTTTGTTACTTACATGGAACTGTGTAAGAACACTTCATTTTTTTTAGTAGTTAGGATTTTTACTTTATTTATTGTTTTGTGTAAATTAATGAAGAGGAGCAAAGTTAAATATTGTCAGTTAAATATTGACATATTCTAGTATTGTCAAACAGAGATAAAATTAATAAATTTGGTCAGAATGCTACTTTCTTGTCAGGCTATTATTGCTTGAGAACCTTGTAATGAATTTTTCAATAAGCTTGAATGATTGTTTTCTTCTAAGTTCTGTTGTCCACATCTTATAATGCATCAGTCACTTCCTAGAAGAGTACTGTATCTTTATCATTGTTACTTGTCCATCAGATACAGTAAGAATAGAGATAAATATCATGGTTGTTCCTCTTAACTAGAGCAGCTCCTAAAAAATATGTATTGCTGTAAATGTATGTTAAAATATTTTAGTTGCCTTGGATAAAAGCCCATAAATAAAACCAAATTTCATGTATTTATTTGTCTTGTGGATTTTTCAGTTGGCATCCTTAGAGCAGTATCTCTACAGAAGAGGAGAAAGAAAACATAGTCTCAAAACCTTTAAACTTTTATTATACGTTCTGGTATTTTTTATCACTGGAGGAGAACAGAGTAGTTTTGGATATTAGAGTCATAGAATCTTCTGGTTGGAAAAGACCTTTGAGATGATGAGTCCAACCGCACCCATCAACCGCTAAACCACGTCCCTCAAACTCATCTATCCTTTATTTTAAACACCTCCAAGGATGGTGACTCAACCACCTCCTGGGCAGCTGTGCCAGGGCCTGACTACCCTTTCGGTAAAGAAATTCTTCCTAATGTCCAGTCTGAACCTCCCTTGGCGCAGCTTATGGCCATTTCCCCTTGTCCTGTCACCTGTCACTTGAGAGTAGAGAACAACACTCGCTCTCCCACAGCCCTGTTTCAGGCAGCCATAGACAGCGATGTTGTCTCTCCTCAATCTTCTCTTCTCCAAGCTAAACAACCCTAGTTCCCTCAGCCGTTCCTCCTAGGACTTGTTTTCCAGCCCCTTCACCAGCCTCATCACCCTTCTTGGTACACACTCTACCGCCTCAATGTCCTCCTTGTAGTGAGGGGCCCAGAACTGCACACAGTACTTGAGGTGTGGCCTCAGCAGTGCCGAGTACAGGGGCACAATCACCTCCCTTGCCCTGCTGGCTGCGCTGTTTCTGATACAGGCCAAGACGCCATTGGCTTTCTTGGCCACCTGGACACACTGCTGGCTCACATTCAGGTGGTTGTCAACCCCAGGTCCTTCTCCTCCAGGCAGCTTTCCAGCCAGTCTTCCCCAAGCCTGTAATGCTGCATGGGGTTGTTGTGTCCCAAGTGTAGGACTCGGCATTTGGTCTTGTTAAACCTCATCCCATTGGTCTCAGCCCATCGATTCAGCCTGTCCAGATCTCTCTGCAGAGCGTCCCTACCTTCAAGCAGATCAGTGCTGCCACCCAGCTTGATGTCATCTGCAATTATCAGAGTATTCATTTTGCCTTTAGGTGGAGAGATGGACTGAGTAACGTTTTGAAGTGATTTGTAGTTTTCTCTTGTTGTGATTTCAAAGCATTGCAGGATAATTTACATTAGAGAGGACCTTAGAAGGCCCACAGTTCAGCCCCATTCTCAGGTGTTGTCAGTTGTAAGGTCAGACTGGATTGCTCAGGTCTGAAAAAGATAACTAGGTAAACATGCAAGTCTTGGACAGCTCTTGATACTTTCATTGCTGTATGTTCCTTGTGTTTTTTTCTTTCTAGGTTTTAAATGCCTTTTATTGATCATTCAGGCTATCTAGGTTGAATTTTGGTCTATTTCAGTGCAAACTATTGTGGTATAGAGACTTAGGAAGTAGAAACCTCTCTGAATTTGCTTGTCTTAATCCAATTGCATGTAGCAACTTGTGTCATGAGGCAGGCAGGTGAGCAATGTAGTGTTCCACTACAGCTCTGAATTGGAGCCCTATTGTCTCTAAGGGCAACAAATATTTTTGTTTCCAAGTTTAATTTTAGGCAACAGACCTAAAATCTTGGGTTTGAATCATGAGTCATGAAAAATGCATTTTTTTCATTACTTTGAAATCAGCAAGTGCAGCCGCTTGCTTTAAACTCCTTTTTTTGGTTATATTTTGTTAAACAACAGGCATGCCAATTTGCAGACAAAATAAGACAAGCAAAATACCATATTGTTTATGCCTTTGTTACTCCATAAATCCTAAATAGAAGCTCTTCTTTGGTTGGCTGCTTTATTGAAATTCGTACGTGAAGAGTATGGCTGTAATGTAAACTGTCTTAAATAGTTAAGTCTTCGCCCAGTGCAATAATTAGTATTATTCTAATGTATTCTAAATGTGTAATTGGAGATATTTGAATATTTACTTCTCTATTCCTGTTTTCAGGGAAATTCAAATGGCATTGCTACTGTGGATGTTTCAGCAGGATTTGTGGGACTAGAGAGCTATATGGAGATACCAGCTATCTTCCTTACAGCATTTGCAGCATATGCAGGACCTTTGCTATGGGCTGTTCATCTGCTGTGCTATTTGAGTTCTGAAGTTAGCAGGTAATCGTGTTTTGAACTAAAGTAATGCTCCTCTGTGTACTGCAGTTATAAATACCTTCCAAATACTGTATGCCTTTTCAAACAAATAGTTTTGTTCACATCATTTTTTTCCTAGGAAGTTAGTTTTCTATTAAGAAAATGCATGTTCTTTTTTGATATGAGTTTGTATTGCCTCACTCTTCCAGTTTCGTTTTCTCTGCAGAAGTTTTGCACTGGGAATATATGTGTATGTTTTAGTAATTTCATTTCTTAATGAGTTCTCAGTTTGCTGTTCAAAATTACTTAAAATTTTATTACGTTTTGCTGTAACAGCCTGTCCTGCCTAAAAGCATTCTTCTTGGAACCTATTAAGTAGGAGATCTGTCTTTTAAAAGTAATAGAACAGAATTCAAACTTTGGTAATGTGTTATTCTTTGAATACCTGTCCTTGTTTGGTATAGTGACACAAAATATTTGTTTTATTAAAGAGGTTTATTTTATTGTATGTTACTGGTTATTGCAGTCATTGGTAGCTAAAGTGTGCGTTGGAGTATCTTCTGTAGCAGATGGGTTAATGTGAAATGAATTAGTGCATTTGGAATTTTAAGAAGGCATAGTGGAGAAATGCTTATGTAACTTCAGTGTGCTTGTAAAATCCAGTTGGGCTCTCTAATACTGTATTTAACTTATTGTCCAAGGTATTCAAACTAGAAGATGCAGTGTGTTAAAATAGAGAGAGGAATTGTAAAGTCCATATTGTATAACATCAGTGCACCAGTGCCAAAGTTTGGTATATCTTCACAGAAATAACATTGGACAGTGACTGAATTCTTAGCATCACAGTCTTTTTTTCTGTTACCTATGGAGTTTAAATGGAGGGGTTTTTTTTAAACAGGGAACAAAATATTCTCTTGGCGGGTGGGATTTTAGGCAGTGTTTAGCTTATCACAGCTCTTTGCTTTATGCATTGTCATCCTCTAAATCTCTGACTTCTCTTTATCTACATAGTGCCATCTGGTCTCATCCTGTCAGTCTTCTTTGTTTTCTGGTTTCTCTCCACTCCTTTTGCTTGTTTTAGGCTGTACACATACTGTAAACTTGTGTTGGCATGTGTGTGTTCATCAAAGGCATAAGGAGATGAGATCCCCAGCTATATTACACTCTAAAGATCTTTCTCTCTCTCTGTCTGCTTTACTCCAGTGGAGTTACGTAGCCCAGTGCTGGGCCATTATATTGCTCTAGTAATGCAGTCCTTTGTGTAGCTTAAGACTCACTGTAGAATGTTACCACTTAGTCTGAGGCCAGCTACCTTGAAGTCATCTTTGGTCTTATATCGATTGATACTGTCTTAGGTATTAGTCTTTATGTGTAATGCCTCTAAAACTAGCCTTTTCTCTGTTCATTGTGATGGGTTTTTTGCTGCAGGAGGAGTAGATGTGAGGTACACTAGTTATTGATGTCTGGATTTGTATAACCACAGAAAACCCCTTCTTGAATTTTAATAGTAATTAACAACAAGTTAACAATACTGGCTTTAAAGACAATGCATCTAATCATTACCATAAGAGAACAAGTGCAGCAATTAAAAGAGTTACATCACCAATTGTTTTTCATCCTTGTTCAAGTCAGATCGGAAGAGCCGTAACAATCGGGAAAAGAAAACAAAGAATATATCACCAGTTGTCCTTTTATTCTTGCCATCCAGACCTACAGTCATTGGGGAGCCCCTTCTGTAGGAAAGATCTGGAGAGCCTATCCCTGGGCAACTGGGAAGTCCACGTGGCACGTCCGCCCATGGATAGAGACTCCAGAGATCGCTGTAAGAGTGTCCAGCTTTTATATTATTAAATAAACAACTTCATCCTTCTAAAATTAGGAAGCTTAATTTCAGTTGCCTCTCCTCCTGGAATCTGGCCAAAACTACAGAAGAGATGAGGAGGAAGGCAGCTGGGTTTCTCTTATCTCTAAACTAAGGAGGTTGATTAAAGTGCTTTCTGCCACTTCACATGGTATTCATGCTTGTGAAACTCCAGTTAAGGTGGTACAACCCAATTCCACTGATTAAGAATAACATAACACAATTTTACTGATAATACAACTGTGAGAAGTTACAGGTGAAACAGTACACGCAGTAATGCAATACGAATCATCCATGTGTCATTTATTTGAGGCCTACTGATCAAGCTCTGTCACTTCACCACATCACTTAATCTAAGTAGATTACATCAAGCAGCTTGTGCCTGTAGCCATTTTAAGGTTCATGGGGTCAACTGTTAAGGTTGTTTTCTCTACAAAGCTGTGAAAAATTTTGGACTGGAATCTCTGTAGCTACTGGGTCTTGTTTAAATTGGTATATTATATTGCTTGGAGCGTGATACATGTAGTTTTTATTATACTCTTCTATTTTTGTGTTGCTGGCCAAATAGTTGTCTAGTTAATTTGTCATTATTCCTTGGAGCCAAAGCTGAAACTGAAGAAAGCAGAGGTCAGCTGCCTCATGTTTTCTTAAATCTATGGGAGATTGTGTTTTGAAACATTAGTAGAAGCGTTAGAATGTTATTTTTATAAAGGCTTCTTTCCTTTTTTTATGTGGTCCTGAGTGCAAGATGAAGAGCCTTTGTCTGTATCCTTCAGATAGGAGGGTCTAAAAGAATCCAACTGCACTGGTTTTTTGGAGTAAGCTGAGTAGATCCTGTTAGGTTGCCTCAGGATGTCATCAGGACTCCTGACTTGTCCAGGTGCATTCTCAGCTGGATGGTTGGGAATAGCCTGCACTGACCTGCTCACCAGAATGGGGCAGGTAGGGGTAGGTTTCTTTCTGTATGTTTCCACAGCAGTTTGGAGCAACAACAAATCACTCCCAGAGTGGACTTAAATCCAATAATTACTTTGAACACAGGCAAAGTCGCAAAATAGATCTCAATCTGCGTTTTGCCACAAGAACTCAGATGTGATCAAATCCACCTGAGAGTGCCAAGAAAGAGGAAAAAAAAGAGGTATGGTAGAATGAGGGGAGAGGATAAGGAGAGAATAAGGCAGAGAGAGAGAGAAAGAAGAGAAGTAGCAGGGAAAAGAGAAGAAAAGTCAACACCCCAGTGGAGTCCATTGATGGTTTCTTCAGGAAACATGGTCCATGGAGTAGAGAGTGCACGCATGTGCGCTTCTTTGCAGGCATTATTTCCAGAGAGAGGTCCGTCCCCTAATAGCACGCAAGGAATGGTTTTGGTTTCTCTGAGTGAAAAGTTCTCAAATTGGTGTAGAAGTCCCTTCAGAGGTCACTGCCAGCTCAACAGACCCTTGCTAGAAACAACTTCTGTGTGAACCCTTTGGGCATGCATGTGCAGTCAGGAGTGCTCCTACCTCAGCACAAGGAGTCACACCGTGGGTGTGCTTGTGTGAGTCTGGGGGGCAGCAGCACCTGCTCCCACTTCTCCTCCCCTCTCCTCTGCTGCTACCAAGCTGCACAAAGTCCCCGCTCACACACAGCCTTGCACCCAGACAATGTTTTAGACATACGAAATTCAAATAAAGAAGTTGATCTTTACACAGTGCCATTCAGAGCAAAGTCCCTGGCATCCTGCAGCCTGACTTAGCGTGATTGCATCCAAGGAAGTTGACCTAGACAGGGAAGCTTGACTTCAGTGCTGGCTGTCTTTGTTTATTCCAGCTGTTTAGCTGAGCCCGTGTAGTTTATAGCTGCATGAGTTTGAATTGGCTTACCAGTTATTGCTGGAGTGCTTAGAAGCTGAACTCCACTGAGTCATCACTTCCTAGGGGCAAGTACACGTGCATACCTTTCCCTCTCTCTGTACTTTCCATTTATGAAATCACAGAATACTTGATTCTGTAGCCCAGCCCTCTTGTCCAAAGGAGGCTCAGCCAGAGCGGTCCCTCAGGTCCATGTCCAGTTGGTTTTTGAGTGTATCTGAGGATGGACACTCCAGGGTTTCTGTGGGCAGTCTGTTCCAGTGTATGACAACGCTTGCAGTATAACAGTTGTTTTCCAATATTTAAGTGGAATTTGTTTTATTTCAGTTTGTGTCTATTGCCATTCATCCTTTCACTGGGCACCACTGAAAAGATTCTGGGTGCATTTTCTTTACTTCTGCCCTTCAGATATTTATGAACATTGCTGAGATCCCTACTGAGACTTCTCTACTCAAAGCTAAACAATTCCAACGTTCTCAACCTCTCTTTTTACGTCAGATGCTCCAGTCCCTTCATCATATTTGTGACCTTCCAGTGAACTTACTCCAGTACACTAATGCCTGCCTTGTCCTGGGAAGCCCAGAAATGAATCCAGAACCCTAGATGTGATCTTCCACTGCTCAGCAGAAAGGGAAGATCACCTTTTTCAACTTACTGGCTCTACTTTTCTGCCTGTAGCCCTCAGTTGGCTCAAGACAACATTGTTTGCACATGTTCAACTTGTCCACCAGGAACAGTGTCCTTGTCTGCCAAGCTGGTCTCCAGATGATGGACACCAAGCCTGTCCTGGAGCATAGGTTTATTCCTACAGTGCAGGGTTTGGCATCTCCATTTGTTAAACTTCAAGTTTCTTGTCAGCCCATTTCTTCAGCCTGTCAAGGTGCCTCTGAGTGGCAGCAGATGCATCTGTTGCATGAACCACTTCTCCCAATTCTGTGTTATGTGCAGACTTGCTGAGGGAGCACTCTGACCTGTTGTGCAGGTCATTAATAAAGATGTTAAATGGCATCAGCCTGTGTCAGGCCCGGAGGCTGATCGCTAGTGACTGGCCTCCAGGTGGACTTGCGGTGCTGATCACAGTCCTGTGAGCTCAGCAGCTGAGCCGGTCTTCAGTCTACCTCACAGTTCACTTTCCTAGCCTGGACTGCATCAGTTTGCCTGAGAGGATGCTATGGGAGATGTGTTAAAATCCTTGTGAGATGAAAGTGCATTAGATACATGTAGTCCCTCTATCTTCAGACTAATATAGTGAAAAGGAATAGAAGATAAGGAGATTTTGGAATAATACATTTGCTGTGGAAATGTAGTTGAAACTCCTTAAACAATCTGCTTCCATCTGATCAAATGCGTGGAACTGTGAAATATTCCCCTCATATGGAAAGGTAAATATGTTTCTAAAATAATTAATTGGTGTGTGGTAGACAGTCACATGGATATTACTGCCACTTCTAGTCCATCAGGCTGTCCTAAAAAACTTGGCAGCTTAAATGTGATGGGATTTTCACAGACAGAAATAGTAAGAAGAATTCTTCAGCTTCAGTCTCCATGGAAACTGTGCAATAACTCTTGAAATGATTTTTGAGACAAGGAGTACTAGTGCCTAAACTTAACCAATTATTCTCTGTGTGATAAGTTCCAGAGAGCATCTGATTCATACAAAGGGTAGTTTTTACAGTGGCCATTGAATTGCTCTGATTAGAAGTAGAATTTTGGATTTTGGGTTCCTTATGACTGGACACATTGTTGGATAATCTGACCTGTATTATGCATACTCACTGTGCAGTGCTCTTCAGGTGGATTCAGTTTTAAAGCTTCTACCCAAACAAATTTGTCATGTGGATGATGTTCACAGTGTTGTGCAATTACCTCTCTTCAGTTAGTCATCATGATAGATTTCAGATTACTTGCACCCATTGGAATCTCTGTTTTAATTGATTTAATTAGTCAGGTGTCAGGGTGAACTGCTGGACATTTTCTAGCATTAGAAGGCTGCATGCTTATTGGCATTTCCTCCTTAGTGATCAAAAATTGAAACAGCGCTTTCATGTTAGTAAATGGCTTTCAAGTATTGAAAATGGAAGTTATGTCCAACAGGAGGGTGTTAATAGTTGCAAAACTTTTAATGTTAAGCCGTGACTTTATTAATGTAGAGTGCCAGAACAGCAAACCTAAATTTTGCTGTGAATTCTTTTATAATGCTAATCTAAACAGAATTAGGAAGAGATGGTGGCTAAAGGAGTTTCAGCAGCTGACATCAGCTTTTGCCGTCTTCAGCCTGACATGTTTGACTAGTGGAGTCCCGCATTCACAGTCTGTTAGTATAATACATTAATCCTTTCTCTTTCTGAAATAAATGGGGTATGCAGTGAGTGTTTCAAAACACCTTTTTTTTTTTTTGAGTGCCAGTTAGAAAGCACAGCTCTCCTTCAAGTCAAAGGAACAATCCAAACAGGTTGTCCCTGAAGCCTTCAGAATTTTACGTAAGTAGTTTTCAGTTCTTCTGGCTTCACTCCATTCTCTCTTCTGTAGTTTAATTATAGCTGAAAAAGTACTTGCAACTAAGAATATACTGCTTCTGCATTCTCTAGAATGGTAATATCCGTTATCTCTTGTTTTTGCCAGCAGTCTGCCATTCTCTGAATAAAACAATAAAATGTATAGAAAAAGTACCTACTTGTTCGTTGATGCGAATGGCAAGTTGCTTCAAGGTCATTTGAAAAATGAATGTCATCCTCTTGCTCCGTGGACCAGCTATGCAGCTGTGTTTTCTATGTAAATGTTAAGGGAAACTGTGTGAACAGAATTTATAAATACACAGATTTGGGGTGAGTTAGCTTATTTTAATTTTGTGTATACAGAGTTAAGCATCTGAACAGATTTGGAACTTAAAAAATAGTAACCTAATTTTCGGTAGAGGTGCCACATCCAACATGTTTGCTTTGTGATGATCCTAATTGAGAACTTGTGCTCCAGTGCACTAGCTACTGCCCAAATGTGTTGTAGAGTTGGCCACACGGGTTTTTTAAATGGTCTTATTGACACTGTATATTGGTCATTGCTGTGAGGTGGTTCTCAATGACAGGGAAAGACTACTTTAAATAGGCACATTAGATACGTTTTTAAAGTTTTACGTGGTCTATCGCTTTTTCTCTGTGGGTAATCTTGAATTGAAAGGAAAGGGTTCACAAATTTATTTCTGTCAGATCTAATTTGAATTTTTTGTGGTTATATTGTCTTTCTCCTCTTGCTCTTCTGGTGTTTATCTGACTTAGAGAAGTACACTCAAAAGCACATAACTGAGTTGGCTGTACAGCTTTTCTTAGTGTACTGTAGAGCTACAAGCTTCTTCTTACTCTACCTAGAGTGCAGCTATGCAGTATCACTTTGCAGTACAAAATGGTGCAGTATTTGACCTGTATTCTGTTTGGAACCTCTGCACTGTGAGACTATTTTTCTACAATCCTGTATGGCAAGTCCTAGATTTACAAATGCTGCTTACATAACAGAGTTCAGTAAATTGAATGTAAACATAAGCTTATTGGATCCATTAGGAGAATCAACATTAATGATATTGGGCATGAGTAGCCTAGGGGACGTACATTTCAGGCAGAAATTTTGGGATCCAAACAACCAGAATTTATTCAAAGAATAATAGAATCTGTTGAGGAGGACACTAGAAAGACTTAAAAAGTCTCTGAAAATTTGTAAAAAGTAATGAGAGGCAGGTTGGCTAACTTTTGTGTCTGTAAATAAACTTCTGCCTGCTCCTTCTTATTGTTAGTGAACTATGGCTATTGGAACTGCAGAGAGGAAAGGGTATTTGCGTTACAGTTGCAGGATAACAAGTGATCATGTAGCATGACATTGGGGTGCAATAGACAGAATTCTAGTAAATTCTGATGAAAGTGATTAGGTTTATGTGTATTGACATCTAAGGAGTTTTCTTTGATTAGCCTGCACAGCTGTTAGTAGAGGAAGGACTCAGAAGCTTGATGCTGCTATGAACTGGAGTTACACTTTCCTGTGTCTTTCCCCTCTGTCTCTGACTCACTCTCCCTTGTTCTGTCTGGCTTGCTATCCCTCTCACTCACTTGGTTTCCTTTTCTTTACCTTGCATGGTATCCTCCCCATCCCTCTCTTGCTATCCCCTCTCTATCACATACATACGCATTCCAAGTTTACCTTCTCTCTTGGACACACTCATATACCTCTTCGTGCTTTGCCTCTCTCCCTCTTACAGTTCCCTTCTTTTTTGCACATTTACTGTCTTATCACAAAAAAATCACAACTGACCTGTGCCGACTGAGGAGCGAGGCAAGGATGCAAAGTATAGAATTACGGGAATAAATATTTATGCACATGAAATGTCCCAGCCAAACTGAGGCACCCTAAATATGGTTTTACACAGGGTTCTTATACCTTATGAGAAGCTCATGCTTCTCTCTTGCTATCTCTGTGTCTCTCTTTCTGTCTTTCTGTCTTGCTGTACACCTGTCTTCTCCTCTCTCTTCATTGCTTTCCTGCCCTCTCACAGGTGCTTCCCCTCTGTGCTCTTCCCTGTCTGTCATGCCTGGGCTTTTACCGTCTCTCCTGCATGTGTGTTTCCCATCTCTTTCATGTGCAGGCTTTTCCATCCTCTGGTGCATATGTTTCCCCTCCTTACTTATGCATACTCTCACGGGCTTCCCCACTCTGGCTCTCACCTCCCCCATGCAGTTCTGTCCCTCTAATGGCTTTGCCCCTTTCCAAGTGTGCTTCCCCCTCTCATGCTTCCCCATGCACATTCCTCCTGACACGCTTCTTCCTTTACGCTTTCCCACTCACAATCCACCATCGTGCTTTTTCTTCTCTTGCACACACTTTCTGTCTCTCAAGCATGCATTCTTGCCTTGTGCTTTCTACCTGCCTCACATACACTTCATGCTTCTCCCCCTGTCATAGATGGTTCCACCTTCCCTCCTGCACATGTCACCTTCTTGCATGTGCTTCCACCTTCTCTCTCTTGACTCTCTCGCCTGCTTTCTCTTCTCTCTCTTGACTCTCTCTTGCCTGCTTTCCTCTCCTTCTCCACTGTGCTTTTCCCCTGGCTGACATGCCTCCATCTCTTTTTTGCAGTTCTCTCCTCCTTTAAGTGTTCCCCTCTTGCATGCTTCCCCCTCTCATGGATGCACTCTGCTCCTTGTTCATGCACTTTCACCCTCTTGCTTCTTCATGTGTTCTCCCTCTCTCACTTGAATGTGCTTTATGTCTTGCTTTCTTTACGTCTTTTGTGCATTTACTGTCTTTTGTGCATTTACTGTCTTTTGTGCGTTTACTCTTTTGTGCGTTTACTGTCTTTTGTGTTTTTGTCTTGAGCATCCTTCTGCCTCTTCCTATTCGTATCTTCCTTTCACTTCTCTAGATTTTCTCTTGGGCGCTTTCCCATGTTCCACAATCTTCCTGTCTCTCATGCACGCTCTGAAATTCTTACAAATTCAAATTGCTTGCAGTTTCTGTCTGTGGCATGTTCAGACTCTTACCTGAGTCATTCTTCTCTCCCATCTTCCCTCTCTCACATGCTTTTTTTTCCTCTTGCACTTCCCTCCTTCATTCTATCTTTGCTGCTTTGATTTTTGCTTTCCCTCTCCTTTGTATACTTCCCTGTCTCTGACAGACTTTTCATTTCTTGCATGCACTTTCACTCTCTTAAGCTTGCAGTCTCACTTGTGCTTTTTCCTTCTCGCTTGCTCTCTGTCCCTTCTATCTGTATAGTTTTTCCTCTCTATGTGTAGAACTTGCCTCAACCATACCCTACTTTCTGTTAGTCTCAGACCTGCTTTCCCTCCCTCTTAGATTTCCATTTCCTGTCTCTTGGGCATTTACCTTCTCTTGGGTGCACTTTGCCTCTGTCTTTCAAGATTTCTTGAGCCCCTCCCTGCACACACTGTCTTTCCCTCCTCACTCATTACCTCATTCTCTCCCTATGTTTCTGTTCCTTATCTTCTTTTCCTTATCTCTTTTTCTTGCTCTGTTTTCATTGTCTTGCACTCCCCACTTGCTTTTCCAACTTATGTGTCTTCTTAGTCCTGCTTTCTTTGTCATTTTCACTTTCTTGCATGGTCACTCACACAATTTCCCTTCTTGTTAGCATTTTCCATCTTGCTCATGCTTTCTGTCTTTTATTAGTGTCATTCCTCCCTCTCCTGCTGTCTCTGTTGCTATTCTTCTCACTTTCTTCTTTTTATCTCACTTTCCCTCTCTTCTCTCATTCCCTATTTCTCATTGTCCTCAGTTCCCCCTTCCCTCTTCCCTGAATTCCCACCCCCTCATCTCTGTGACTTTTTCTCTCCCTCACACACTTTTTTACTCAGTGACACAGTGTTTGCCTCTCTCTCACCTACCTGCCTCTCTCCATCTGTGCTTCTCCTGCGTGTCATGTGGTTTGCTTCTCTTATGCCTCCCCTCTTCACTCTTTCTCACTCTTTTCCCATCTCTATGTCGTGCTCTTTCCTTCTCTCACACACATCGCTCTTCTGGCTGTCCTGTGATTTGCCCCTCTGTCGTGTACTTTTTGGCCCGGACATATGACTTGCTCTTTCTCTCTATCACACATCTTGCTTCCCCTGTGTGCTTTTTCTTTCCCTTGTGCTTTACTGTGTGCCTTTTTCTCTCATGATGTCTCTTCCTCTCTTGCTAACCTCCTCTCGCATACTTTCCTGCCTTTCTCACACTTTTCCTCTTTCTTGCATACTGTTCCCAATTCACTCATGCTTTTAATCCCTTGCTAATTCTTTTCCCCTCTAGCTTACTATGTCCTCTCTCTTGCTCTATGTCCCTCTCTTGCTTGGAACCCTCTCACTTTCTCTAGCTTTCCCAGTCTCTTGTGTGTCTTCTTTCTCTTGCACATCCCCCTCTTTCTGTGTCACTTTGATCTGCTGACTCCTCTCTTGCACGCTCTCCCAGGCACACACATTTCCTTTCTCATGCTTACACTTTCTCTCTCACTCCTACTTTTTTTTTGTGTTTATATCCTCCCTCTTTCTTGTGCTGTCCCTTTCAGTATCATTTTCATCCCTATTGCTTTTCCTTTCTCTTGTTTTCCCTCTTTTCTTCTTCTGCTCCCTCTTTCTCTTCCCTCCTTATTCCTATCTTCTGTGTCTACTTCATCCCCCCTCTTCTGCGCTTCTCCCTTGCTTTTCCTCTTTTGCCCCTCTCCCTAATACTCCTTCTCTTTCCCTCTCCTTTGCATCCCTCTCTCTCCCTTTCCCTTGCTTTTTTCTCTATCTCAGACACATGTTTTCTCTGTTGGCTTCCCTCTCTCATGTGATTTCCCTCTTGATCAGAACTTTGAGTTTTTCAGCCATGGGATGGTCTATTCGTTATCAGGTCTACTGGAGTTCGGACTGGCATACGCCTCTCACTTTTGCTCAAGTGCTAGGAGGACTGATTGCTAACTCTTTAAACTATATTTGAAGGGGGAAAGGGGCAATTGCAGGTTAGTCAGAGATGAAAAATGGAAAGGCATGCCAAAGTCTGAGGAGCTGAATCCTAGAGAGATTCAGACTGCTCCACAAGGAGATGGACACACACTTGAAGTGAACCACACTTCAAGTGTTTATGTACAAATGCACACAGCATGAGGAGTAAACGGGAGAAACTGGAAGCCTTGTCCCAGTCCAGACAGAACATTATCGTCATTAGTGAAACCTGGTTGGATGAGTCCTGTTACTAGTGTGCCATGATGGATGTCTACAGTCTTTTCAGAAGGGATAGACAGGACAGGTGTGTGGGGGGAGTATTTATGTAGTGGAAGGGCTGGAATGCATGGAGCTTGCATTTGGCAATGGTTTAGTTGAAAGCCTCTGGAACAGACAAATTAAAATGGAAGTCATTGTGGGAGTCTGCTATAGGCCACCCAACCAGGATGATGATGCTGACAAATTATTTACGGAACTAAGAGATGCTTCCAAGTCATCTACTGCTGTCCTCATGGGGGACTTCAATTTGCCAGATATCACCTGAGAGTACCACACAGCTGGGACAGACAGTTCCAGAAGATTCCTAAACTCTCTGGGTGATAACTTCATGGCACAAATACTGAGGGAACCGACCAGGAAAGGCGCCTTCCTTGATTTCTTTCTATGACAAGGTTACCCACCTAGTTGACCAAGATTTCAGTAAGGCCTTTGATAGAGTCTGTCACAGTATCCCCCTAAACAAAATGTCCAGCATTCAGCTGGATAAACACATAATGCAACGGGTGAGCAATGGGCTCAAAGGGTCAGAGTCAATGGGGTTACATAGGGCTGGCTACCGATTACTAGTGGGGTTCTGCAGGGCCAGTGGATTAAGGACTTGAAGGTTTACAAACCAAGTTTGCTGTTGACATTGTTGAGGACAGAGAGGCCCTGCAGAAGGATCTGGATGAGTTGGAGAGCTGGGCAATCACCAACCACTTGAAGTTTAACAAGGACAAGTGCTGGGTTTTGCACCTGGGACACAGCAACCCTGGATATCCGTTACAGGCTGGGGAGCGAGAGGCTGGAGAGCAGCCCTACAGAAAGGGACCTGGGGGTTCTGGTGGACAGCAAGTGTGAACCAGCAGTGTGCCTCTATTGCATCGTCTTTACTTCCCTTGCACAATTTTTACTTATCTTGCACACTTTTTGCTTCGCTTGATAAGCTTTCCTTCTCTGTCTTACAAAATTATTGACTCATATTCATCCTGTTATATCCTTTTTTTTTTCTTGTGTGAATACACTTACACTCTTTCTTTCCCTCACACACTGTTGTTTTTTCCTCCTCTCTCAAGTTTTCCCTCTCTTGCATGCATGCTTTCCTTCTCTGTTTTATGTTTTCTCTCTTGGGTGTGTGCTTTCCCCCTCTTGTTCTCCTGCACTTTCCCTTGGTTGTGCTTTCCCTCTCTCTTTCTTGTTTGCACGTCCCCTTTCTTGGGCACACTTTCCCTCCTTCACACAGCCCTTTTTATCCTTCCCTCCTGCTGACTTGAATGCTTTCCTTTTCACTTGTTTGCTTTCATGTTCTGTCACATGCTTTCCCTCTTTCATCTGTACATTCTGTCGCTAATTAACATTTCTTCTTTTTTTCCGTACATTCCCTTTCTCATATCTTTCATCTTTTTTAGCATGTCTTTCCTCTCTCTGGTATCTTTCTGTTGCACCTTTCCCCTCTCTTGTGAATGCTCCCTCTCTCTGTCTTTATTTCTCATATGTACACTGCCCTATCTTGGGCATGCTTTCCTTCTCCATCTCCTGTTTTTTATCTTTCAGTCACATTTTCCTGCTATATCATGTGCTTTCCCTCTTGTTTACTCAAGCTGTCCTTGACTTTCCTGGGAATAATTCTCACTTTCATGCTCTCTTGAGCTAGTTCATTCAACTTCTGTTCACTTCATGTGCTTACTTTCCCTCTCAGATACTTCTGGTTTTGGTTGAAGTTGCCTCTCTCATGCTCTTTCACTCCCTCTCACATAAGGTTTTCTTCCCTGTCTTGTGTGCTTTACCTCTGTTCCTCTCTCTCTTGGACATTATTCATAGTTTTCAATGCTTTCTTGGTTTCTTTTTCCCACTCTGTTCTGCATTACTTCTCTGTCATGCACTGTTCATTTATTGTGTGTGTTTTCCTTTCCTCCCTGGTACAGTTTCTCTGTCTATTTCACCATGCCTCTCTCATGGATGCACTTTTCCTGTCTTTTTCCTTTGCATTCTTTCTCTTAGGCACATTTACCCATTTTCTTACATGTGCTTTTATCATAGGTGCTTTCTCTCTGTCTTATCAAGCTTCTCCTTTCTCTCTTGCCTGTTTTTCTCTTCTATCTCCCTTGCACTTCATGTATTGTTCATGTGCTTTTCTCTTTCTTGTGCTTTGTCTGCTTTGCTCTTTCTTTTGCTAACGCTCTCACCTCCTGTCTTGCAATTTTCCTCTATCTCAGGCTTTCCCAGTATCCCATGCATACTTTGTCTTGCATTCTTTGCCCTTCTCTCATGCATACTCTGTCTTTCATGTGTCTGCTTTCCTTATAGATTCTGTGTAGTTTCCCTCTCTTGTGTACTTTCCCGTAATCTGGGGCATTTACGCTCTCTTGCACATATACACTGTCCCTTTCCCTTCCATGCACTTTTCCTTCTTGTGCTTGCCTTTGTAGTGTTTTTTCCCTTTTTCTGTCATGGACGTGAGGGCTTTCCTCCTTTCTTGTGCCTGTTCTCTCTCTTGCATGCTCTTTATTGCTGTTCTGGGCTTTATGTGTCTCTTTGATGCAATTTGCCATTTTGAGCACTCTTTCTCTGCCCCCCATCTGTCACACTACCTCATGCTTTTTTTGTGTTCTTTCCCTTTCTCACATGCTGTCCCCTCAGTGTTTATTTTTTCTCTTTTATGAGTGCCATTTCCGTATCTGTTGTGTGCTTTCCTTCTTACTTGCTTGTACTTTCTCTCTCCTGTATTTCAGTCTCTTTCACACTTTTCCTTTTTGTTATGGAGGCCTTTCCTCTCTCGTGTACATTCCCTTTGTTGTGGGTTAACCCTAGTCTGCAGTTAAGCACCACAAAGCCATTTGCTTCCTCCCCTTCCAAGTGGGATGGAGGAGAGAACCAGAAGGAAAAATGGGAGAAAAATCATGGATTGAAATAGAGAGGTGTTAATAAGTGAAGCAAAGCTCTGTGTGCAAGCAAATTAAAATAAGGAGTTTATTCACTACTTCACATCGGCAGGCAGATGTTTAGCCACTTTCCTGGAAAACAGGGCCTCAGCATAGGTAATAGTTACTTGGGAAGACACTGTAACCATAGACATCCCCTCTACCTCCTTTTATCCCACAGATGTTTCTTCTGAGCACATCATAGGGGACATCCTGTTGGTCAGTTGGGGTCAGCTGTCCCAGCTGTGTCTATTCCCAACTTTTTCCATACCTGCTTGAGAAAATGAGGAGACCTTGATAGTATGCATGCAACATTCAACAATGTATTATCAATGATGTTTTCATGACAAATCCAAAACGTGGCACCGTATGAGCTGCTGTGAAGAAAGTTAACTCAATCCTGTCCAGACTTAGTACATGCTCTCGTGCTCTGGCTCTCAAGAATTCTGATGTGCGCCTTCCGTCTGCATGCTTTTTCACTCTATCTTTTGCTTTCCTTCTTACTGTCTTGCCTGTTTCCTAATGCTCTTTCACTATTCTGTCTTTGTCTGTTTTTTGAGTTCTGGGGCTTCTCTTCCTTGTATGAATTTTATCTCTCGTTCTCATGCACTCTTTCCCACTCACTGTCTCATACTTATTAATGAAGTTTGATACTCTCTTGCAAATGTGTTTTCCCTCTCTTTCACTCACTTTTTCTCTTCCCTTTTTCTGTTCTCTACATCTCTTTCATGCTTTCCTTCCCACTTGCTGTATCATGTTTTCCTCTCTGTCTAGCATATGGCCTTTTTCTGTCATGTGTATACCTTTCTCCCTTTCACACTCTCTTTTTCATGCACACTCTTCCACTCTTCTATACACTTCTGTCTCCATCTCACATGCTTTCCTGTTCTTGGCCTTTCCATCTTTTCCATGCTTTACCTTGTCCTTGCATGTGCTTTCCTTTTGTTGTGAGAATGCTGTAGCATCTTTCCTCTCACTCTTATGCTCACTTTTCCTTATTCTTGCACCCACACGCTCACTCTGTCTCCCTGTCTTTCCCTCTTACTTGTGGTTTGTCTCCTGCATGCCTCCCTCACCATGTGCTTCTGTTTTTTCATGTTCCTTTTCTGCTGTCATGAGCTTGCTCTCTCAATCTTTTTTGCTGTAATGCTTCTGCAGGCTTTCCATCTCTCACACGTTTTTTACTTTGTGCTTTTCCTCCCTCATGTGTATTTCCTTCTCCCATGCAGTTTCCTCTCTGTTTTACTGTCACCATCTCATTCCTCTCTCTTGCTCTTTCCTCTATCTTAAGTTCACAAACTTCTCAGCTTTCTCTTGCATTCTTTTCCACTCTCATGCTCCCGTCTTTTCTTCTCCCATGATTTTTGTCTTGCATAGTTTCCCAGTCTCATGTGCCTTCTTTCTTATGTCTCTCTTTCTTTTGCTTTCCTTCTCACATAAGCATTCTCTTTTTGTGCACTTTTTGCTCTGTCATTCTTGTTGGTCTCTTGCTCTTACATCTTTCTTGGAGTCTTGAGCTTTACCTCTCTTTTATGTGCTTTGGCTCCCCCTCTCACTTAAGATGTCTCTCACTTGTTCACACTGTCCCTGTCGCATGGTTCCCCTCTGCTTTGCCTACTTTCTTTATTTCACTCATTCATGTATTCCCGTGCTTTTTCTTTCATGTGTGTTGCTGTCCTCTTTTGCATGCTTTCACTTTTTTTGTGGGCATTTCCCATCTGTCTGCCTCTTATGTATTCCTTTCCTGCCTTCCATGCTTTTTTCTTTGCATGGTTTTGTGCTTTTCCTTTCTCACTGGTGTGCTTTCTATCTCTTTCTTCCCCAACCCCTCGCCTCTTCTCTCAAATGCTTTCTCTGTCTTGCGTGTGTTCTCTCCCCCGCTCCTTGCCTCTCTAGTGCTCTCTTTCTTGCTGCCTCTCCCTTGTATCTTGTGGTTTCCATTTGTCCCTCAGTGACAGACTTTCCCTCTTTCTTTCTGTCACACTTCCATGCATGTATGTTCATGTCTTCTCAGGTATGTCCCCGTCTGTCTCGCATTTTGTATCCCACTTCTCTTTTCCCTCTTGTGCAATTTTGCTTTCTGTGTCATGTGCTTTGTCTCTCTCTGTTGTGGCCTTTACCTTTACCTCTGTTGTCTTATGTTTTTCCTCTCCCATGTGCCTCCACTCTCTGTCTTGCTTTCCACCTTTTTTTTCTCTGTCTTGAGCACTTCCCTTCTCTTGTGGACATCCAGTCATTCTCTGTCGCTCTGAGACTCATATGCTTTCCCTCTGTTGTGCTTTCCCTCTCTTGCTTGCTTCCCCTTATACACATTCTCTTCTTGTTTGTGCCTTTTTCTCATATGCTTTCTCTCTCACTTTCATGGTCTTTCCCTCTCTTTGTGTCCCTTCTCTTTCTTATATGCATCTTCCCCTGCTCCTATGCATGGTTTTCTTCCACACATGCACACTTTCCCACTTGTATGTGTTTTTTTGTGTTCTTGCAATTTCTCTCTTGCTCATTCTTTCCCTCTCAGTCTTTCATTATTTTTGTCTTGCTCTTCTGCTTCCTTTCTCTTGTGTTTTCCCTCTTTGATCTCCTGAGCTTTCTGTCTTTTTCGTGCGCATATTCTTGTCATGCACTGTTCCCTCCTTGTTCAAATCTCCCTGTCTTGCACACACTTTTTTACCTTTCTCAGGTACTTTCCCTTTCTTGTTCTTGCCTTCTCAGGCAGTTTCCTGGGTGTGCTCTTCCCCTCTCTTGCTTGTTCTTGTCCTCTCTCTGACCTACTCTTTCCTCTTTTTCATATGAATGCTTACCCTGTCTGTCACATGCTGATCCTCTGTTGTACGTCATTTTCCTCTCCTACAAATGCACTTTCTCTTGCTCTTTTCTTCTTGATCGCTTGAGCTTTCTCTCTCAGTTTTCCCCTCTAGTCTTCTCTCACTCTTTACCCCTCTTACTGGCTCTCTGTCCATTTCCTTTTGCTTTATCATGCTGTCATTGTATAGCATTGTCTTTCTGCCTTTCTTTTCTGTCTTCCTCCTTTCTCTTCCCCCCTTTCCCCTTTTCTCTTGTTTCTCATCCTCTTATTTCTCCTTTTCAACTTGCCTCACATTTTGTCAATCTCTCTTTATTTCTCTCTCAAATTCTGTCTTTCAACTGTCTTTGTTGTTCTCTCTCCTATTTTGCTATCATTCTCCCCATTTTCCTCACTATAGCCCTCTGTCTCTCTGTCCAAAAAGTGATGTCCACGTTTTTCTCAGAGCTGTCTTTCTAGTTTCCTTGGAAACTGAACATACTCACACTGCAAAGTAACATTTACAGTCTTCTGAAAGTTGTGTCCTGTCTGTTTACTTTACATTTTCTGTGTCAGAGCTAAGATTACCTTTAGAGTACCACCAAAGCTATGGCATGAAAAATCCTGTGCTGTTTTTTCTGCATTCTCCTTAGCTGCAGTTTGGTGAGGAAGAGGGTCTACAGCTGGTATACCAAGGTATCTTCCTCATAAACAAATTGATCTTGCACTTAATTTCTTGCCAAGGTGAAACCAATTTTGTTTCCTCTTCCTTTTGTGCTTCATGTTGTTAGCATTGTCTCATTCTTTGGAAATATCTTAGGGTATGGGTTTACAGATCCTGCAGTAATCTATTTTGCTTGCAAGAGAAAGCATGTGGGGCTCTACAATCTTTATGCTAACGTTAAGTATTGTTTTTAATTATTCAACTTCATGCAAATTATTACTAAGTCCAACACTCTAGAAACTTGCCAAAATAGAAAGTATGTATGATGCTTGGACTCAGAAAAGTATCCTTGCATAATCCCAGAAGTTGTCTCATTGTACACAAGGAATAATAAGTCTGTGAAGATGAATCTACTGTATGTTGCACCAGAAAAAGCTATGAGAAGGTTGTGGGCAATATTCTGATTCACTGCATGAAGTATATACAGTACACTGATGGAATTCTCTCCCTATTTTCTGTAGTACTTTGGATTTTCTTCCTATTAATTATGAAACAGAAATCTTGTGGTTGAAGCATAGTATAAACTTTATTTCTCCCCCACAATTAGTAAGGTCTGCATGGTGATGCTGGCTTCTCAGTGGTTTATATTACTGTTCATGTAGGAGCAGGGCCATTCCGAGGGGCACCTCTGGAAGGAGAGGAGCATATTTATAGACTTTTGCTTACATACTTCTTAATTGTGGAAGTGTTTCTAGATGTAACCTGTAATTTTTGCTGTTAATGGCCTTGTCTTACTGTTGTTACTTGCAGTTTTTTTCTTTTTCACCATTAGTTTTCTGCTCTCTGTTTTGTGGCCATCATAAGCTGACTTCTTGGTTCTGGTAGCTGTGGGTAGAACTGTACATGGGATACTGTCCTTGTACATTTATACAAGACTTTTTGATCTTTTCTCACACCTATTCTTGAAGTGCACAAGTTCTCAAATGTTTATGGTTTTGGGGTGGCAGGAGTAATATGAAGAGAGAGCTGTTGTTTTAGCTAAGTCACAAGTTTAAAAATAGTTACTGTAATGGAAAAATACAATGAAGAATTGACTCTCCCCTCAGTGCAGAAGAGTGAGCGTTGCTTCACAGACTCGTAGAACAACTCAGGTTAGAAGGGATGTGGAAAGATCATTTGGTCCAAACTTGCATGGGAAAGAGATCCTTGATGAAATCATCTAGTATCTTGTCCAGTTGCATCTTGGAAACCTCCAGTCATAATCTCCAGTTGTGACTCTGCCACAACTAACTTCTACAGTCTTACCTTATAGGGCAGGCTGTCCAGCCCTTTGGTCATCTCTAGCCCTCCTTTGGGCCCTTTCCAGTCTGCCTGCATCTTTTCTGAATTGTGGGGACCAGAACTGAACACAGTACTCCATATGTGGCCTGACAAGCACTGAGTAGAGTGAGGTGATCACATCTCTGTCTCTACAAGTAATGCCTCTGTGGATGCAGGCCCAGCACCTGATTTACCTTTGTTGCTGCAGAGGCACTTTGCTGCCTCATGGTCAGCTGTTTGTCCACCAGCCCACCCCCAGATCCCTTTCAGCAAGGCTGTTTCCCAGCCACACATATCCTAGCCTGAACTGGATCCTTTGGTCTGTCCCAGGTACAGGATTTTGCACTAGTATTTGTTGAACTTCATGCAGTTTTTGATACTTGTGACAGGCTCCCTGCCTGAGTAAAAACAATTGATTGCCACTGTTTGAGTGTGGCCTTGTTGGCCAGTTTCTACCCATACTTAAATAATTTCCTACCAATTACTTGAATAATTTGTGCCTCCCCTCTCTAGAAATGCCTGGTGACACTCACTGTTCTTGTGTCCTGTTGTACTGGTATATTCTAAACTGATTGGTTTGAATTTAATTAAATAGCACAGTAACAGTCTATTAAAGTCTCTTTAGAGACTACCTGCCCAAACAATTGTCGGATGCAATTTTTTTAAGATGGTAAAGAGTGGTTTGTTTACAAAGGTGGGCAGGAAAGCGTTTACATGCACTTTAACAGAAAATCAAGCTATAAGTTTCCTTGTTGTGTCCTGCATTTATGATACTTATATAAAAAGCTTCAGGCTTTTTTTTTCTACCAGTAGGCTGCAGAAGTGCTAAGTGGATTTTGAAAGAGTACTTGCAGAAAATTCACTAATGCTGGGCTTTGAAATAATTATGATTTGTGGTTTGCTTGTTAGGATTTTTAATGATTTGGTTATATCTTGTTGCTCTGAAGTCTGGATTGGTGTCAACGGAAACAGACTAATTTAGCTTTTTTTTGTTTTCTTGGAGGTGAACAGAGTAGCATGTGCTAAGAATTAATATGAACAGAGGTTTATGGTAAATTTTGAGACAGTGATAACAGGCAGGAACCAATATAGCCTGTCACAGAAGTTGTGAGGAAAAGCATATCAAGCAGAGCACTTGAAATTTCATGCAAATCTTGTCTTTGAAGTATGGCTGGAACTCATCAATAGCCATCATAGCTTATATGGAGAAAGCTGGTTTCTTGATTTAAAGGCACCTTCTGAAAAGGTGTAGCTTCTTTGTGGTGAAGAAATCTAAAGATTACTTGGCCATGTTGCCTACAGTGCAGTTTAGCTATCTTCTTCTGCCTGCAATCCTGAAATAGACATGGATGTTTGAGCTTGTGAAGTGTTTTCTCTTTTCTGTGAGTTAAGGTGAGGACTCATCAAGTGAAACGGAAAAGCAGAGAATTTCCAGTCCTTTGTAAGTTGATTCCCGAAGGATCAGTATTTGGGGAAATAAGCACATGCGGGGGATAATTTGATCTAGTGCACTTCTTTCCAGTTATGTTGCCAAGATTTTTAGAAGCTTTTACTAAGGGTACTAAGTTGATTCTTGCCCTAGCAGTTAAATGACGATAGTAGCCTCTCAGAGTCAGTTCAGACTAGTCCCAATGCCAGCATAACTGGATTCCTACTTGCAATCTAATATAAACCTCTGTCAGGTATCCAGTTTAGGGAGTTCCTCTGAAACTGTTTCCAGGAGCCAGAGATGAATGAAGAAGGGAAAAAGGAATCTGATACTCAAATGATATAGGCCCTGTATTTTAGATAGAGCTCTGTTCTAAGCAGGTTAGCTAGTAGCTTCTCATGCCAATGAGAAGAGTTACCTCTGTGAAGGGAGTGGGACTATTTTTCTTTCTGAAAGGAAGCTCCCAGCGCAACTGATTATACCAGCAGTGAAAATAGTCAAAATCATTGATATTATCCTATTTTTCCTGCTCTGAGTGCTGAAATGAAGAGAATTGAAGTTTAAGTCTTAATAGGCTTTTACAACTGGGTCTTTATGAGAACCTGCGAATAATGTTCAAGGATCACCTCCTCCAAGGTCAGGAGTGATGCATCTCAGTGAAGAGGAAGTCAGGCAGAACTGCCAGGAGTCTTGCATGGATGAACAAGGAACTCCTGGACAAACTTAAATACAAAAAAAGAAGCCTACAGAGGGTGGAAGGGCAGCTAGCCTGGGAGTAACACAGAGAAATTGTCCAAGCAGCTAGGGATCAGGTTAGGAAAGCAAAACCCAGATAGAACTAAATCTAGCCAGGGATGTTGAGGGCAACAAAAAAAGCCTCTATAGATATATCAGTGACAAAAGGAGGATTAGGGAGAATGTGGGCCCTCTCTGTAAGGAGACGGGAGACGTGGTTACCCAGAATATGGAGAAGGCTGGGGTACTCAATGGCTTTTTTGCCTCAGTCTTCTCTGGCAAGGGCTCAAGAAGTCACAAAGTCACAGAAGGCTAAGAAAGGGACTGCAAGAACAAAGAGCACTGTAAAAGATCATTTAAGGAACCTGAAAGTGCACCAGTCCGTGAGACCTGATGAGATGCATCCGTGGGTCCCAAGAGAACTGGTGGGTGAAGTTCCTAAGACATGATCCATTATGTTTGAGAAGTTATGGCAGTTCAGTGAAATTCCCACTGACTGGAGAAGGGGAAACCTAACAGCCATTTTTAAAAAAGGAAAAAAGGAATGTATGGAGAACTACAGACTAGTCACTCTCATCTCTGTGCCTGGCAAGATCATGAAGCAGATCCTCTTGGAAACTGCTGAAGCACATGGAAAATAAGCAGGTGATTGGTGACAGCCAACATGGCTTCAATAAGGGCAAGTCGTGCCTGGTTAATTTGGTGGCCTTCTGCAATGGGGCTACAGTGTTGACAGATAAGGGAAGAGTAACTGACTTGTGCAAAACATTTGACGCTGTCCCATATGACATTTTTATCTCCAGATTGGAGAGACACGGATTTGATGGATGGACCACTTGGTGGATAAGGAATTGGATGGACGGTTGCATTCAAAGGGTTGTAATCGATTTCCAAGTGGAGACTGGTGATGAGTGCTATTCTGCAAGGGGCTGGTATTGGACTGGTGTTGTTTAACATCTTTATTGCAGACCTGGACAGTGGGATTGAGGGCACCCTCAGCAGGTTTGCTGATGGCACCAAACTGTGTGGTGTGGTCAACAAGCTGGTAGGAAAGGATGCCATGCAGACGGACATTGATAGACTTGAGAGGTGGGCCTGTGCAAACCTCTTGAAGTTCAACAAAGCCAAGTGCAAGGTTCTGCACCTCGGTCAGGGCAATCCCAGCACAGAGACAGGTTGGGCAGAGAACAGATTGGAGCAACCCTGAAGGGAAGGGCTTGGGAGAGCTGGTGGATGAGAAACTCAACATCAGCAGGCAGTGCGTGCTTGAAGCCCAGAAAGCCAACCATATCCTGGGTTGCATCAGCAGAATTGTAACGAGCAGTTCGAGGGAGGTGATTCTGTCCCCTCTGCTCCACTCTCATGAGACCTCACTTGGAGTACTGTGTTCAGTTTTGGATTCCTCAACAGAGGAAGGTCATGAAGAAGGAAAGAAGTTCCCTCCAAAGGAGGACTGGAGCACCTCCTTTGTGAGGACAGGCTGGGAGAGTTGGGCTTTTTTAGCCTAGAGAAGAGAAGGTTCTGGGGAGACCTTATAATGGCCGTTCCGTGCTTAAAGGGAGCCTGCAGGGAAGACAAGAGAGGGGCTCTATCAATCCACTGCAGGAGCAGGATAAGGGGTAATAGTTTTAGGGTACAAGAGGGGAGATTTAGTTTAGATATTAGGAAGAAATCGTTACTGTGAGGGTGGTGAGGCACTGGCACGTGTCCAGAGAAGTCGTGGCTGCCCATCCCTGGAGGTGTTCAAGACCAGGTTGAATAAGGCTTTTGCAGTGGGGTTGGAACTGGATGATCTTTATGGTGCCTTCCAACCCAAGCTATTCTACAGTTCTGTAACCCTACTCCAGGCCACTGTAATTTTCTACCATAGACACTTGACCTTAGCTGGGTAGTTGTAGCTTCTCTGTCTTTCTTACTGGGGAAGAGGATGCACAGAAAAAATCAGTGGTTATCGCAAGTTCCTGCATTTCCACAGTTGTAGAATGAACTTGACAACTCTTTAGCTTGCTGGCAATCACCCTTTTTGACATCTGCCCATTGATGGGTTTTGGTGTCAAACTGTAACTCAATAGAATTAATGCTGTTCTCATTGATAGTCTATACTATAGTTGGTTATGTAAATTTCCAAAGGACTCTTGGTTTTCTTGGTTTTGCTAAAAATAGTGTTCTTCCACAACAATGCAGGATTGTACATTATAGTCAATAACACCACTGTAAGAGTTATACATAACAGTTAGGACATATGGGAGAGACATAGCAAGTTTGCTCTTGCTGCTAAACTAACAGATATTTGCTTAGATCAGAGGAATTTCTTATAGATTGTGGATGCTCTAAGATGTCACAGATAGACCCTTGGAGTACTACAGGGTTGGTTTCTGACTGCAACTCTTTATTAATATATACAGGACAGATTAACAAAGTGCCAAGGGAAAGCACTAAACAGGGAAATTTGGTAAATGGAAACTACAGAAAGTCTTGAAAGAAAAGTGCCACTAATACAGTAACAAAAGTTCATATAGTAAAAATTGCTTTCAAATATGCACTTTCAGTATCCCTAGCACTGAATAATAAGGTAGTCTAGGCAGTGGTATTCAGCTAGAAAAGAGGAGCTGGAAGAGCAGAAATGTTGGTGAATATCTTTTTTTTTTTTTTGGAAGTTTGGTTATGCTTTGTCATTTTTAACATATTTGGATTTGTCATTGAAGTCCCCAGAAGCTAACTTGCTGAATGAGCTCAGTATTAGAGAGGCTGGGTACTAATTTTTTTTTCTGCTGTGTTATGCAGAGGTCTGAATAATGTGCTGATTCTGCAAGAACATGGAGGTAGTGTGTACAGTTTACATTCCTCTATTGTCTTCTCCTTTATATATTAAAAACAAGCCGTTATCTACTGCAGAGACAGTTCAGTAAGGAGGAGTTACAGGTTGATGCTTTATGTGTGTCTTTTAATCTTCTGTTGTTTTCACTGAAACATTGCAAGGTTATAGAATCATAGAAGGTCCATTTTCTTTAAGGCTTGAAAAGACTTCTAAGATCATCGAGTCCAACCACCAGCCCAGCACCACCATGCCTACTATTCATTACTGGCTGATCCAGCTCATAAATTGTAGGATACACAAGTGGCATGCCACAGCCTGCTTTCTGTGCTCCCCAGTGACTTTTTTTTTAAATAATTTAGGAACCAACAGAGCTACCTGGATTGTCGTGGTCATGTTACCAGCAGCAGCCTGATCCCTTGTGGCCTGACAAAGCCGTGTACCTTCCTGTGGTTGCTCTATGTGTGTGGAATGAGTAGAAGGAGCACACTAAGTCATTGTTCTTAGCTATTCAGCAAATTGGGTACCTGGCAGAAGCAGGAAGAAAAAATGGTACTGTGCTTGAAGAATTAAGTTGTTACCTTAGCATCAGAATAGCCAAGTAGGTCTAACTGCTTGTGCTCAGTCATTCCAGTGCTGTTTCTGCAACAACACATGTGTGCCCTCTTATACCAGCTTCAAAATAAACCAAATTATCCTACTTTTGAACCCCACTAATGGTTTAACTTTGTGGATTCAGTGTGCTTCTGTTACCTTCTCTAAATAGCACTGCTGCATTATGCTGTGAAACTGTCCAAGATTTCCCTCTGCAGGTAGGTGTCTTGTCTATGTTTTGTTGAAAGACGAGGCAAGTGCCGAGACCTTTTGGAAATGGAAGTATTATATAAGCAGAAAACAGTTCATTATTTTAACTGTATCAGAATACAAGAAGAATTGTACTGTTTACTTATTGACTTGGGGATTCTTTACTAGTACTCATAAAGTGAAAAAGCAGAATTTAAATGTTAACTAGTAAAGATTACTGTGTGCTCTCATTCCAGTATAAAATGCAAGTATCTAAAATATTTTGTCTACCTAATTTCTGAGCCAAAGAAGTGAACTCTAAGAGATTCGATTCAAAATAATCTTCCAGCTAGTTTCTTCATAATTAAAAAGTGGCCATTTTTAAAATTTTTAACACCATTGATTTATGAGTAAGAGCTTTCTCAAAATGGGATACTAAATGTGTTGGTTAGATAAGCACAAACTAACAAACAAGACAAGAACTGAAGCTTAAATTTAAAATGTAGGGCTCTTGAAAGGCCTGAATATATAATTTTGTGCACATTCTCAGTTCTTTCTTCTGTGATTCCCTTGAAAATCCTTTCATTGAGCTCAATAAATTTGATTGACCAGCAAGGTGGTTGTGGTTTTCAAGTGCATTTTTTTTTTTTTACTCTAGAAAGTGATTTAAAATTGTCTGTTTGCCTATCTGCCTCACAAACCATTTCCTCTGTATATTCAGTTGTATCATCTAACTACTACAAATCCTTCTTTTACTCATATTAGCATGAAACCAGCCAAGACTGAGTGGACTGCAGGTTGTTTAATCCTAAGGTACAGAATCAGTTATTAAACATAAAACTGGTTATATACTCAAACTCACTGATTACTGAGATAGTTATGCAGAAGCAAGGAACAGCCCAGTTCACTTCCAAGTCATGGTTTCCTTGGCTAAGCAGTGAGGGAAATAGTTTTCTGTGAACTGAATCAATGTTTTTAGCTGATTTTTCAGCTCTGCTTTCATGACTTGTTCTTCTTTTGATTGAAAGCCTTGGGAATTTTGTTTTTGACTTTGCTGGAAAACAGGATTGTGTCCTAATTATTTTGATTTAAAGAATAATATGTTTAATGGTTTATGCAAAATACTGCGTTCTGTAGCTTACTTAGTCATAAGTGACTAATTTACATCTCACAGAAGTGCTAGTCTTCTTAAATTTTTATTACTTGGTACAAGATCAGAATTAAAAACTGGGAGGAGAAGAACAATTTCCAGATCAGGATTTCCTGGTTTTGCCAGTGTGTTCTTTTGGGAACTGATGATAAGTGTTTTGATGGAGAGAGGAAAATGTTCTGCTTATGGTTAGTGAAATACCTTTATTCCTTCCTTTTGTCTGAACAGGTAAGCGTCTGAATTGGGTGTGAATTCATCTCTGCAGATGTGGTTTGGGGAAAGGACATATGCTAGCCCAGCATCATTGCTGGGAGTTGACACCTCAGGGGACGGAGAACAATCAAAGTGCCAAAAACTTTCACTTCCATTTTCAGC
Organism: Dromococcyx pavoninus; assembly: GCA_033558185.1. Lineage (NCBI taxonomy): Eukaryota > Metazoa > Chordata > Aves > Cuculiformes > Neomorphidae > Dromococcyx > Dromococcyx pavoninus. Next base: position 72,062 of record JAUMJL010001056.1, read on the forward strand.
TGACTTCCCTGACCCACCAGAATTCCTCAGTGCAGTGAATTTGGACCATGTAGGTTACATATGCAGCAGACATTTCTTGGAATGCAGTGGGCCAGCTGAGCTGAGCTCCTGTGGTAGGAATACAATGTATCGCTCATGTAAGCCTAAGAGTATGGTAGTCTCAGGAGTATGTTATGTTAGTTGGCTTTTCAAATAGCACAATTTTTATGTTGCTTTGTGCAATGTTGATGGCTGTCGGCAGCAGTGTGCTCTGGCAAAAGGGAGCAAACTCCATCTCATTATCCATTGTACAGGTTAGTCAGCTTTATGAAGAGTATCGAAGTCTTTCTTCTCTGTCTTTTACCATCCAGATTCTGTGAAAAGGCACTGGAAGGCCAACAAGAGATGGAGCTATCTTGAAACTACTTAATGGAAACTTTAACACTAGAACAAAGTATACTAAAACATGGAATCTTCTGAGTGAACTACTGGGTGCCTTTATTGTGGTGACAGTTGCTATGCTTACACTTAACAAACTTCCCCATTATAGGGTCTATAGAGGTGATAGGGACAAGCTTTGTTAGTTACATTGTGCGTCAATAATCATTTTTTCCAACACAAAGTGGAGCTCTGTGAGTATTCTGTGTGTTGTGAAGTAGTGCTAAAGAATGGAGGAACTCAGATGTGATTGCTAAGTTTACCTGTGAATGAGCTTCTCTGTTTTTTCTGTTGCTAGGAATTCGGCGGCAGTGGGTCATGGCTGTTTCTGCTATGCACTAATGCGTTCGATTCCTGTGGCCATCTACATTGTTTTGGTAACAGGTCTGCGTTACCACCTGTTCATATGGAGCGTCTTCTCACCAAAACTGCTTTATGAGGGAGTGCATGTATTCATCACAGCCGCTATCTGCCTGTTCTTCACAGCCATGGATCAGAACCACTCTCGCAAAATGCAAGATTGAAAACAAGCGCGTGGAACACAGTTCTGCATTGCAGTGTACAGTGTGTCACAAATGGAAGAAGGAAAATAATGGCTTTAAATTGTTGTGCAGAATTTGAACAGTAACCTTGTTTATTTTAGTGAAGATCAGGATCTGAAGGCCCTGTCCTGATTTAAAACTGAGTTTGTTTTAAAAAAGTTGAATTGAAATAAACTGTTTTTTAATGGGTGACTTCTGTTCTATGGCTGTCATTATAGCACACTCCAAATAAGAGAATGAAAATATTACATGATTTGAATTTTAAAATGTACATCTTAATATAAATACAGACCAGTGCCCCATGGGCACTGAAAAGATCTTTTACACATACATTTTTTACCTTCTTAGACTGCAGAATCCTAAGAATACACAGGATTTCTTGGTGCTGTTCACAAGATCTTTTGTTCATTAGCTTGAGGTGGGGTTTTGTTTTGTTTCTAGTGTGTATATTGAAATTATTACTAAAATATTGAATTATTGTACAAATATCCCAGGTAAGAGGTTTGTTTTGCATAGACAACATTTCTGTTTTAAGGTGGTGTTTTCTTTGTAAGATGAATGCAATCATTATCTGTAATGGACTTCAATCCGCACTTCAGGCACTGGATAAAAAACACTAATGGTCTAACAATGAGTCTTCTATGGAGTCCATTCATTGCTAAAATGTTGTACATCTCTTTATTAATGTATAAACCTTAAAACAGTTTGGTGGCAGTTATACTGAACATTTGATCACATTTTCCACACTAGGGTAGTGCGTTATGGGCCATGAGCAGGAAGATTGCTTAATGAGCTAAGTTACCAGCAGAATAAAGGGTGTGTTTGCATCACCTTCCCCTTAGTGTCCTGTCTAGCCACCCCCCTTTATTGTGCTATAATTAATTCCTAACAATGTTGTTTTCCTTGTTTCCATCAAGATGATACACACTGATGACTATCTTGAGTATCAGTATTCTTAATGTGGGTTTTTTGCCTCATATTTTTGTTAATGTTAGCAGCCAAGAGAGTTTAATCTAAATGTATTAGAGGTGTAGCAGAAGAGAAGCATATAGGGAACTTGAACTTTTGTTATAAATCTGAAAATAAAAAGATTTTAAGACCTATGTAGCTGACAATGCATTTGTTAGGATCACTTTTCATCTCATGTTTCAGATAGAGCAAATCACAAAAAGTAGGCCTTTAGTTTTTATACATTAGTAATAGGCCATCTTGATCACTAATAATGAATTTTTTTTTCAGCTGTAGAACAACGAAATTGTAACGACCCTGGCAGCATACTGCTGTTTGCCTGGAGAAGAGACTGCTGGATCTTAATGTCATTCACTGTGACTTGTTGGAAGTTTGAAAATTAAATACTTCTAATTAATTGGGGTTTTTTCACTGCAAGTTATGGAATATTTAAAATAGCGTACATTTGTGAATATTGTACACATTTATCATTTTCATCATTCTCAGTATTTTTCTGGTTGCCTGTTGCCTAGCAACCATATGAAGATCAACAACATCTTTTTTTGCTTATTTGGTTAATTCCTAACCAATCCTCCCTAGCATTCATACAGAATATGTGTATAAGAGATTTGACTCAGAGGGAAAAGGTACTAATAAAGAGACAGGGGGGTGGAGGACAAGTTGATTCGGGGGTACTGAATTCTAAAAGAGTGTGGGGTTGCATTCACAAGATCTTTCATTCCTTTGTTCTGATATTTTTCTGCTTCTAGGGTAGTTCTTTGAAATTTTATTAAGTAGTGGAGTCTAAACTATAGTGTATGTATTAAGATTGCATTTCTTCAGATTACTTGGTTAAATAACAGTAGTGTCCCCTTTCTTGTCTGAAGTTGAAAGATGTCCAGATTGAATCCGGAAGAAAATAACTGGCTTGAAAAAACTCCGCTATTTAGGTCTTCAAGACTGGGAAAAGAAGGGAGGATGAACTTAGACTGCATCTCTGTCTTGAGTTAACACAAGAGTTTGGGTGATACCACAAGATTTCACACATGGTAAATTTTTCCACTCAGCATTTCCACTGCTGGTCAGAGCCAGGTTCAGCCAGTTACAGTGCTCTATGAGTTCCTCTACTAGATTTTTAGTAGATGACCTTTGGTCAGTGTGGCTCACTGCCACCCAAAGCTTGTAATTTATGTCCAGTGTGGTCCTAAAGATCCAGAGCGTGATGAAGCTTGAGGTAAGAGACTCTTGTAAGTGAATTCTGGTTTAAAGAAAAACAACCAATGAACTAACCAACCAACCAATTTTGATTTCAGATACTATGCATCTGTTTTTCTGCTCTGCAGAAAACCTCCCACAAGTTCTCCTTCACTCTACATAAGCCAGTAGAACATCCATGCTGTGTGCCCCAGCCTTTGCAGTGGATGATGAACGCATGGTTAGCCACTGCTCCTATGTAATGCAGTCTGGAAAGGTCAGGGGGTGGAGGGCTTAGCCACTGTAATGCTGTCTGGAAAGGTCAGGACAGTTCTTGGAATTCCTATGTAAGGCATTTGTGAATTAAGCAAGATTTCTCTCCATAGCTCTGTGGTTACAGGAGGAAGAGCTGCAGATGCAAATTGCCATAAAGGGCTTGCTCTGAAGAACAAAAGCTTCCCTAAGTGCTTTAGCAGCACAGGCAGGGGAAGGAAACCATGGTCCCACTGATCACTGGGGCAGGAACGGGAGCTGGCTGGTCTCATTGTAGGCTGCCCTCTCCAACTGGCAGGCTGTGGTTGGCGGTTTTCATGAAGCTAGCATTGCACTGTGCTCCGGAAGTGTAAGGAGGGTCTGGGAAATGACTGGCTATCAGCCTCACAGTCCCCAGCCGCATGATGAGTGGGTAACTGTATCGCAAGAACTGATGGAGGCAAATGATGAAGAGGTATTTATCAGGAAAACTTTTGTGTGGCCCATTGGCTCCTGATTACCCTTTCTGAAGAGATCACAGACTCTGGAGAAATGAAGAGCAGTGGATGCTGGACAATTTGATTTTAGCAGGGCCTTCATCATGGTGCACTTGGTTCCAAAGTGGTGAGCTATGGGCCTGAAGGTGCCCTGGATTAATGGGCTCTGAGGGTTGTCTTCACTGGTAAGAGGTCCCGTGGTTGACTGGTAAACAGAGATGTCCTTGGGGGGCAATGCTAAGGCAAGGCAATTTAAGATCTTATCTTAAGCAGGATGAGGGGATGACAAGACTGGTACTAAACTGGAGACTGGTGTATATGTTGGAGGGGAGGGCCACCCTTTGGAGGGACCACGGCAAGCTGGAGAAATGGAGTACAGCCTGAGCAAATGCCAAGCTCTCGACCTATTGAGACTGTTCTCCTTTACAAAGAAGAAAGAAGCAGGATTTAATGAGAGGATGAGTATACTGTGGGGATGAAATGAAGTGCTCCATCTGAGAAATGTATGGGGTAGTAATCTGTTTGAACACAGCCATCCCTTTTTATCCACTTTTTCTTCTGCTTTCGCATGGTTTTTCCTTTCTGAGCCATCTTGATCCTTCTTTCCCCCCTCTCTTGGTCCTTTTCCTAAGCATCACATAATGTCTTACATGTCCCATCAATTTCTTTAAAAAGTGTCCCATTATTTTTACAGGATCCCCAAGAGTTCTTTATTGCACATTCCATAATGAGTCCTGTGCTTCTTCAGGTAGTAAGCTCTTTCAGTTTGCAAAGTCTTCCAGGACAGGAGTTTTTCTTTACTGGTGAGCTCACACCAGGAACAGTTGCCTAAATGCTTAGTGAGATACTAGATTGTCATCTAAAAAAATTACTACAGATTAGTGATGATTAGGTTAGTAGAGATCCTTAGCATGTCCTTGTTTATCTGACCCTTTCCAGACCTTTGTGTTAACCATAAGTAATCTTAAATCATGTAAGTCTATAGTGATTAATTCGTTGTTTTGGCTTGGGAATGAGAAAGCTCTGTAGTCAGCTCCATAAAGAGAGTACATGGAGGTGATGAAGGAAGACTCATAAGGGCACTGGGACAGCCTCAAAAGTAAGAAGTGCAAGTTGCACTATGAAACTTTGCCAGGTGATCAGAGGAACTTCTTCTCCTCTGGGTATTCGTGCTCTGGGGTGGGCACAGAACTCCACCCTTGGATATCTTCCCATCTTGGAGCTGGCCTTGTTGTGGGCTGGAGGTTGTAATGGGTGAGTTCCAGAGGTCTCTTCCAGGCAACATTATGTCGTTATGCTTAAAGTTGACTCTGATATTTTTTATTGACCATTTCATATACTGTTTCCTGAAGTCAAAGGGCTTGTCATTGATTTCATAACAAAATATAAAAAATTTAACCAACAGGAAATAGAACTGTGTCACTGTTTTTTTAAGAGATAAACGTAGCAGCTAAAAACTGTTGTTAATTTTTGTTTTATTTTATGTAACCATATATGTACTTATATGTTAGATATAAGAAGCAAACATCACTGGAAGGAGAGGTTTAATGCCATCTGCTTTTAGCCAATGCTAGCTTCAATGCCTCTAGCTTGAGGATTTCGATTTGAGGTGTCCTGTTTTGCCATTGCTTCTGTTACGATTCAGATGATTCCCCGAAACAATTAGGTTGCCTGTGAGACCTCAAATGAAAGTTGTGGCCTTGGTGTGATCTCTGTGGGACCATGCTGGGTACATTTGGTAAGGCACATACAGAGATGACTTAATTCTGAAGTTGTTTTTCTAGCTTCAGGCTAAAAACTAGGCCTGTGAAAATTAATTCCTGCATTTTGCCTTATGAAGGACATAGGTTCATCACAAAGGACCTGTTGTCTCCCAGCATTTGATAAAAGGCTTGTGTTGCTATGAGGAGTAGCCCTGCTTCTTCAGCAGCTGTCTCCCATGCTCAGTGGAACACCATTGTCTTCCCCACTTGCAGGTGATGGAAGACGTATTTTCAATGCAATCGTTAGCTTAAGGTATAACTCGGGTTCACTCCGTAGCTGGAAGAACACACTTTCTGAATGGTGGTATGAACTTAAGAATGAGGGTGCTAGCCACTAAAGATGGGTTTCAGCATATTGCTCGGTCTCAAGACTGACTTTACGTGTTAAAACTTTCCTCACCTGTGCCTTTTTTATGCCTCTGATTTAACCACTGCAGTGTGTTAGGTTTGGTGACATCTACTGCAAAGACCACTCGTAATGCAGAACACGACACAGCACAGCTCACACAGCAAATGTGCACCCAATACCGCATGGCTGGTGTATTGGTCACCAGCCAGAAGACGTGAGGTTCAAAACTCTCAAAATACCCTGAAGCTGTTACCCTTGAGAGTTCGTTATATCTGGTGACATAGGAAGACTTGAGCTGAGCTTTTTCTCATGTGAAAAATGAAAGCTGCTCAAAGAGCCCTGTGTTTGGAGGCTGTTGGACTTTCCAGTGGGTCAAAAAGTCCTGCCTGGTCCCAAGCTTTGGTCAAGCTGCAAAAGGTGGGCTGGTCCTCTGAAAAAGCTGGGTGTGTGGTCCTGGAGAGTGGTGTACTGTCCGCAGTTTTTCAGTTTTGCTGGTTTAGCACAAGTTTGTTGTCACAATGTGTGTACAGCAGTGGCTGAGCAGAGTTAGTTTGTAAATCCTTCGTATGTCCAGGCCAGGCTGGATGGGACCTTCAGCAGCCTGGTCTGCTGGGAGGTGTCCCTGCCCATGGCAGAGGCGTTCAAACTACATGATCTTTTAAGATCGTGTCCAACCCAAGCCATTCTATGAAAACATGAAGCTGAATCATACCTAGGGCCATGGAAACCAACATCTTATTCTCTAAAACTAGGTTTTGAAAGGGAAAGTGACAAACAGATCTACCATCTGGAATTCTGCCTCTGTCTCTGCATATACATGAACAGTTGGCAGTAAACTACCAGAGGTGCTTGATTGATGAGAAATGCGAGGCATGAGGACAGAAGGGAAGATTTGGGTCAACATATGAACGTGTTGTGGCTGCTTTTTGTTTAGGCTTAAAAAGAGATGAATGTGACTGTTGCAGTTCTCTTGGCTGCACGTGAACTCCCTCTGCTCAGGACTTTTGGCAATGGCAGCTGAAAGTCTAGTTCCTCCAGAAAAGGTGGAGGATTCTGGAGATGCCTTGACCATGGGAGAAGGTTGTTGTCCCTTTCACAACTGGGACTCAGGAGAAAAGACAGAGGCCCCTTAGAGAGGTGTGCTGCAGATGGAAATTCAGTTGTGACGGGGGTTTTGCTGCCTGCAGCTCTGCCAGTGATGTGTTTGTGGGGATGTGAGCACCTCCTTTCTGCTATGGGTCTTGACAGAAGGAGTCCTGTGTTTCCTGTTTAATCTTCCTGGACAGATCTGTGCTGCAGCCCAGAAACCCTAGGCTTCTTGCTTTCCCATAATCTGGCCTGTGGAGATACGCCACGGGAGGTGAACATATGCATATGCTGAGGAGATCAAAGCACAGGACTTCATGCAGGTGCTTGCACCGAGCTGACAGCGTGTGATAAATCCTTCAGTGAAAGCAGTGTGGGACACAAATGTTGTTTACAAAGCAAAGCCTGATGTGCAAGTCATGTTAAAGATTACTATGTGGACAACTGCTCTCATCCCACTGGCCTATCTGGCCTCCTTAAAGGAGGTCGCTGTGAAGTGGTGAGGCACTCTACACTCTTCAGATCTGGGACAGTGGTTGCCCAGGGGGAAATCTGGGAAAGTCTGTGAGAGTGCTGGGGCTCCTTCCTGAGGCTTTCAACAGAGGGCCGAGATGATTCCTGGGTGGAATGGGAAGAATTCTTCAGAGACAGTAGAGCTGTGGTGAAAGAGGTACAGGGACAAAACTAAATTTAGAGAGCTACTGGAGGGAGTTAGGAGGAATTTTCCTGTTGAGAGGTAGTTTCTACAGGGTTCGCAGGACCAGGGGAGAGTGCTGTAAATCCCATCTGCCCTTGTAACATATGCAGCATCTCTGAGCCAGCCAAAATAAAGCCATTTTGTGAAAATCCCAGGTAAAAAGCCCTACAAAATCAGGAGAGTTGTCTGACTTGGAGTGGTACTTCAATGACACAAACTTATAATAACTGACTTCCAGTATGCTTTTGTCTCCATGTCCTACTCAGAGAGTTTTACTGAAGGGGGAAAAAGGGGACATAAGGAAACAAAATGTGTGACCTGTTTCTACCAAACCTGGAGCACAGCAGAAGTCTTAAGACAACCTGAGTTCCTGTATCTCTGCTAAGCATCAGCAATATATCATAGTCAAGGATCCAGAGGCATGTCCTCGCTAAAGACTGGGCAGCCAGGACTTAGTTAGTGTCCAATCTACATAAAAGCAGAAGTCTGACCTATCTATGCAGGTATGCTTTGGGCAAAGGATGGATGTTGAAGCCAGGCTTTGCTAGGTCCCCTGGCCCTGGAACAGCTTTATGTAAATGCATGCTGAAGAAACTCCTGCAAGAGAGGAGCAGCTGGAGTCACCTAGAAAATGTGCCTCCCTAGCAGAGTTTTTTATTGGGTTCCTGATGTAGACTTCTTAGCTCAGACTATGTTCAAGATCTGCAGCTCTGCCTTAGCATTCTTATCGTGGAGTCTGGACAGATGTTTTGCCTCCTGAGTACAGGTGCAGGGCAAAAATGAGACACCCTTGCCACCCTTCTCTGTATTACTCTATCTGTCAGTGTGTGTGAGACCAGCTGCGCTAGACTCTCACCTCAACAGAAGTAAGTAGAGCCAGAAATGCCACAAAGACTGCTTGGGGCTTGGATTGTGAGTTGGGGGCAAAAGTCTTTTCCCCTTCACTGAGTCTTGTGGGAACATGCCTGGGGCTATCTGATACCAGAAAGACACACAGTACTCTTCTACATTGCAGATCAGCACTGACACGCAGTTGAAGAAAGATCCATCTTTCCTTCTGCATCCCCCGGAAAGGCCCTGTGTAGGTCCTGCTCACTTGTCCTAGGGTGAATATGGCAAAGCCAACACGATGACACTAAAAATACATCATGTGCTACTCCATGGCTAGCAGACAGGTATAGCACAAACAAGCTATTTAAAGCCTGAAATTCTGATAAAATACTAGATGATTAGCAAAGTAATTTTAAGGCATTTGCAACAAATGTGCTCATTTGCATGAAGAGTGCAGAGAACATAGATTAGCTGAAACAAAAGCTGAGAGATTGGGCAGTTTTCCTCTACGATGCAACAATTATAATTATTATAGTTCGTATTTTTATATGTGATGGTTTGAAAATGTCTTAGCTGAATACAGAACAAGTGTAATTTCTCCAGAAGTGTTTCACCTGCTGTTGGATGCTTAACTCAATTTCTGGCTTCTTTTCATCAGATCAATTAGATTTTCTTACATTCTTACATGTGACAATCCACCTCCCCACAAACCCCTCTAATGGTACTGTTTGCTTGGAATGTTCTTTTTGATGTTATTGTTTAATGGCCTTCCTCTGTCCCCACTGAAATCAGGGGAATTTTGCTCATACTGCCAAGAGAGCAAAACCCTTAACTTGCAAATCATTTCCAGTTGCCATCATTGAAATCTTTTGCTTGCCTGATACTGTATAGTTTAAAATGTCTTAAGTACTCTTAAAAAATAAAGGCCAAATCAGTTTAATTCTGCATTTGAAATGTCAGTGTCATGCTGCTTTTATGTAGGCATATGCATATTGAGTATTATTTTCTGAGTGTAATTGTCTTAAGTGCTGTTGATCATGCAAAGAGTATGATGCATTCTCTGACTCAAGGGTCTGAGAATCCAAGTACCAAATCCTGCAAATGCTTAAGCATGTAGAGAAAGCCCTCTTGAGGGATGACACAGACATCTAGCTACTCTTGTGTTCAAGGCTGGGATAGAAATTTAGTAGGCTGAAACCAGCTGAAGCACACAGCTTCTCAGCTCTGAGCAATACTTGTTATTGGACAGAGAGGCTGGGCAGGGCAGAAGGAGAAGGACAAGCGAAGACAGGAGCAGGTACGAGAACCTATGGAGGTAGCATTTGGAATCAGATGGAAGTAGCCAGGTGGGGCATAGAAAACACTACGAAGACAAATGAAAAGAGGGGGGAAAAAAGGAAAACTGGGAAAAGTGTGAATACTGAGTCAGGCCATAACCCTTCAACCTACTAGTGGAAACATGAAAAAGTTAGGTTGAAATCTGTTTTCAAAATGTTTGTAGAGGGCTTGTTCTGACTAGCTTCACCTCACTCCATTCCTGAATTGAAGTGCTAAAAAAATAAAGAGGGGTTCAGAAAGTTAGGCTGAATAGAATGAGCAGTTCTGGAAAAAGACTGATTTGAAGACCAGTAGCATTTGTAAGAGTTGCCTATTCAAACTCTCTGCTTTTACTAAGCACCCTCACTCTCCGTTTTGAGGAAAATTCATTCTGTTCTACATTGCATGATTTCTCATGAGCAGAATCTCACATTGCAAGCTTTGGATGCTGAGATCTTGTAATCTATAGTGGTTTATGCTATCTGTTAATCTTTAGCCTGGTTTGCTGTCTAACCAGCACTTCATGGGATCAGTCACCCTGACAAATACAGATGTGTTCAGATCACTGTGCCTTGATGTAGTGGAGGTAGAAAACCAGTACAAGAAAGACATGGACCTGTGGGTGCTGGTCCAGAAGAGGGCCACAAAAATAATCAATAAGAGGGATGGAACACCTCTTCTGTGAAGAATGGCAGAGAAACTTGTGGCTGTTTAGCTTGGAGAAAAGAAAGCTTTAAGAATACCTTATACCAATACTGAAAGAGAGCTAATAAGAAAGATAGGACAAAAATTTAGTAAGGCCTGTAGTGACAGGACAAAGGAGTAATTTTTCAAAACTTCAAAAAAGGGTAGTTTCAGACTAGGTACAAGGAAGGAATTTTTCATGATGAAGGTGGTCAAACACTGGAACAAGTTGCCCAGAAAGGTGGTAGACACCTCATCCCTGGAAACATTCAAGTTCAGGTTGGATGGGACTTTGAGCAACTTGATCTAGTTGAAGATGTCCATGTTTACTGCAGGGAGGTTGGACTAGATGCCTTTTAAAAGTCCCTTCCAACTCAAACCATTCTATGATTCTATAAAAAACAGGGAAGGGGTGGGAAAGCTGTAAATGTGATGTGCAAATAATGTCCAAAGGCATTTCACCCTGAACATTGCTGGAGTACAGAATAATTTTCTTTTTCACGTACAAATGTTTTACAAAACACTCATTCATGGCTCTTTCTTCACAGAGTTGTGTGCTGCCTGAAGGTAATATCTGAGGAAAGGCCCTCTCACAGCTTGTGAATGAAGGAGGAAAACTTGTTTTAAGGACCAAACCAAAGTTCTTGAAAATGACTGGGAATTTCCTTGCCTTAAAGAGAGTGTTTCACTGGTGAAATTAAAACCACAGTGATCTATGAAGAGGTATTACATCTGGGAAATCCCTTCTTTTCTGGACATTCCCTCTTACAGACACATGCAAGTTCATTGCATGTGGAAGATAGCATGCTTATTTGCTTATTTTGCCTGTTTCTTTGACAACCCTTTACCTCACATGCATCTTCTCTCTCTTGCTGTATCTACTGCAGCTGCTGAATCCCTGTAGTACTTAGCTGCACAGAAGCCAGCTTATGGGAATTCTGCTACCGTGTGACTCTTTCAGGGTGCATCTCACAAACTTTTTAATGCCTTCCTGAGTGTGTTTGTCCATCTCCTACCTTTCACCTAGCTATGCTGAAAGAAACCCAGCTAGGTTTCAAGAGGGGGAAAAGCTCTTTTAAATAGCAGTCTTGTACCTCTACTTCCACATGGCAATTACTGCCTTGTTGGCATAAGTACCACTGTTTACTCATGTATACAAGTGCTGGTTTGAGAGATTTTATTTTTCAGAGTGTGAAGTTTTGTTACAGGTGGGTTGTAAGGGAAAGCCCATATCTATGATTCTGGACACTGGCACTGCCTGGAGGTTCTTGTTGCTTCTGTCTCATGATGATCTAGCCCTGGGGACTCACATAGTGCTGCACAATTCAGCTTGAACACGGCAGGCAGGTCATTGGAACTTCTGAGATCCTTGGTGAGAAGTTCAGCCTCTGCAGATATGGATGGCCAAGGTCAGGTTTTGGCACATAGGCAGCTGCACTGCAGGTGTATGGGGGTGAGAAGCTGCAGTGTGTGCAGGAGCAGGGTGTAAAACTCTGCCCTGAGTCACTGAGGTCTCTCCACAGGCTGATTTCAGTGGGTTATCACCTTGTCCTTGAAAGCAGTTGTATATCCACGTTCGTGATTGAAACATGTCTCCGGCCCCTGGCTTCCTTTCTCACAAAGGCTGCTTCAGTGTCTGAGCAGTGGGACCTCCCTGCATGGAGCATGTGCTGAGATTGTCTTCTGGTAACCCAACCACAAACTCAGAACAAGACCTTATGTTTGGTTGTCTGCTATCTACTGCTTTTAATGTAGCAGCAGTGATTAGATTAATTGGGGATTTGCAGGCTGTCGAGTGTAGCTTTCACTGTAAGGATTAGATGCAATTTAAAGCAGCAATGTGTGGACTTCCACAATAGTTTCATGCTCTGTCTGTCCAGGAAGAAGTGATGCCTGTGAATGCAAGCTTTAAATTCAGTGTGCTGCTTCTCTGCCTCAGCTCCCCTATCCCTGGTGAGATCGATCTCACTGAGCTTCCAGCATTAAGCTTTCAAATCCTCTTCTGTGCTGGGCTCTGCTCTATGACAGTTAATGTTGCTCTGGAGACCTGTACAGCCTTGACCTCTCCAGGAAGGGACTGTTACTACACAGCAAACACTTTTTGGGACCTAAACCAGCTGTTATTCCTGGTTTGCTCCTTGACACAGGTAATGCAATCTGCTGTTTCCACTTGCAGAACTCATCCTCTGCCCTAGAGACTACTGGGAGTAAAGCAAAAGAATAGAAAAAACAAGCTATGAAAAAAAAGGCAGAGGGGTTTCTAGAGTCATGCCATGACATGGCGAGATGCCATGTGAGAGTAGATGACCCCAAGCTGTTCAGAGCAGAAGCAAGTGCATACAGCTCGAGACCTGGACATGCCATGCAGGGCCTGACATCTTGCTGTCCCAGCCCAGCAGCAGCATAGGCAGGAGAGCCTGTGGCAGCAGCACATCCACAGATGATGTGCTGCATTAATCTGCCTGCTTGAGCATTTAAGCACATGATTCATACCTGTCATACCTGGATGTCTCTACCTTTTTTTAACAGACTCTTTGACTTTGGTGGACACAGAGAGGGTAACTGAAGTCACAGGAAGCTGTGGCAAAAGCCTGGAGTCTGGAAGCCACCTGCTGAAAGCTGATGTGCTTAAAAATGCACATAGAAGCTAAGACCTGCAGCCTGACTTCCAAATGGGCAAAGAATATGACATTTCCCACATGCTTTAATAGCAACTGTTTGGAAATAAAACAAAACTACCCAATAGATATGTCATCTATATACCTGACATCAAGTTTTCTCCTTCTTTTTATGTCCAGGTCCACATTTTCCTCCTTTTTTACTACAAAGAAGCTTTTGCCTGCTTTGCAGTTGGAATTTAAAGGAGGAACCAGGATGAAAAATAGAGTGGTAGCATTTGATCTTCTGGTCTTGATCTTGCAAATGTACTAATGTGGGATGCTGCAACCTGACACGGTGTCTGTGAGATCCATGGAGAAGGGTGTGTTAACACCATGATAGGCCTGAAAACGCACTGGCAGGAGCCTGACCAACAGTCCTCTGCTCAGAAGCTATAGATCCATTTACCCCAGCGGGTGCTGGAGCAAACCTTCTACTAACTCCTGGATAGACTAATTCTTTGACCTTTCCTGTATACTGTGGTTTAAAAACATGATGTTTTTAAAACATCTAGATAAAAATCACCATTCAGCCCACACCTTCCCATTTTCAAGCTAGGAATTTTTATCTGGACAGAAGTATAATTCTCTGACAAGAAGAGATGTCAGCTAGAGCTGTCCTGGTGACTGATTTTGCATTTGCAAGTTACTATAGAAAACTTTTCAATCCAGAAATATTTTAGCTGGCACTTGTTTAAATTGGATCCTCTTAAAATAGCATGAGTTATTTTAGAAGCCTTTTCTGCCTTGAGCTTCTTGGTACCTATTAGGAAATATTAAGTGTGCATTCACTCTTCTAAAATGAATAATGGAGATCTCAGAGCAATCAGTTCTGTGTGGGATGCTTAAAGTGTTAACATATTTTGAAAGGATTAGTTCCAAATTAGGATATCTAGAGTTGGAAATGATCATTATGTGATTTCTGCAGTTGAAAGACATAGAGTAGGAAATACAGAGAGCTGGCAATGTGTATGTGTTCTGAATAAGGATTAAATGTTTATGTGTGCAGTCTCTTAGCCCATTGCTAAAGTGTTATTAATATCCATCCATATATAATTGATTTAAAAGCTATTCACTCTAAGAGTTAGTTTCTGTGATCTGAGAACTTCACATAGATCTGCTAATCTCAGCTAATTTAAAGCAAATGATGTTGTTATTCGTTATTGTACAGCTGGTTTTATTGTTTCCTTTTTTGTACGTAGGAAGAAATTTTCTTTTCATTGGCAAAATAACCACTGCTGCCACAGCAGAGAGAACAATTTTTTGCCTGCATCTTCATTTTGGATGGACAGGCATGTGCCAGAGAAAACCACGTAACACTGCACCTTCTGTCAGGTGTGGATCTGGCTGTCTTGCTGCCCCTTAGGACCCTCATGAGCTTTGGTGAGCTTAGATATTTGCTCCTCTCTGGAAACTCCAGACAGTTTCAGGATCCCCAGCTGATCTGAGACGGGAGCTCCAGGTAGCAACTGTGGTAATGTCTTCAGGCTGCAAGATGCTTTTCAGCCTGTGCTCACGAGGAGCTGGCAATTGTATGATGCAGAGAAGATCACAGGACACGCATCTCAGACCAGCATGGTAAGGCAGGGTGAGGCAGTGTCAGGAAGCAGACAGGAGGTAGCTGTTTTACAGGCTGGAGCAGCAACAGTTTTCAAGATTATTTTTGCAAGTTTCTGGGGGCTAGTCCGAAAAGAAAGAATTACTGCAGGGTAGGGACAGCCTGTAAGGATTATAAAACTAGTACCCATTTTCCCTGCTAAGTTCCAGGGTCATCCTTGCAACCTTACTTGCAGTGTCCAGAATGGATCTTCCTCCATTTCTGGCACTTTTTCTGTAATGTGTTCTCATTATCTGTCTGGTCTACAATTATTCTTAAAAAATTATTCATATACTATTGAATTTAATGATTTCTCTTTTTTTTTTATGCAGGGTGTTGACAGCTATGCTGTTAGAAATAGAGTAATGCCTGCACTTGAGATTTTTCTCCTTACACAAAATTGCTTTAGCCTTCAAGCTCATTTCTGTTGTGTTTGGTGTTCTACAGTAGTGCCGCCATGCTTATCAAAGGAAATACTAGGTTTTTTAGAGTGTCTTGAGTAATTTTGGAGGCAAACATCTTCTGGTGGGTTTTAAAATAATACTTTTCTAGTTTGAAATATTCATACAGCAGAGATTTGTTAACAAACAAAAGCAGTGGTTGTTGGCATCTTCTGGAGAGTCAGTAAAAATAACTCTAATCAAACTGAAACCCCTTGTGCTCATGCCAGAACCATGTTAAATGGACCTTGATAGTGTGTTTAAATACACCCTCATGGCACTTCCCATCAAAATATCTTCTAAATGAAGAGACACTAAAGAAGTGATTGTCTAAAAATTGTTTCCCAGTGTCCTACCTGCCCTGATGCCTCAGAACATTTTGGGTTCACATTTGTGCTAAGCAAATTCAAATTTGTAGTAGCTACTTCAAATGGATACCCTGGAGAAAACACATAATGAGAAAGAAAAGCGAGACAGTAAATGGATTTGAGTCCTTCAGGGAAAGCTGTCTGGGGTTTGCATCTGTGTAGTAGGAATCCCTGGCTGGGATCATGGAGTAGTCCTTTTATTAATGCCCCTTGAGGACAATCCAGGTGGTTCAGGCTAGCTTTCCAAGCACAGCCTCACTGACATGTATGCCTGCTCCTATTCCTCTTGGCAGAATGTGGATGTGGGCAAAATCCTCAGTACAGGGCAGAGCTGGGGCAGACTCTTTCACATATTAACCTCACAAAGAGCTGGAAATGCCTTCGAATTTAGTTCCAGCAGTTGGGAACAGAGAAGGAATCATAATTCTCCTTCTGCCAGCCTGCAAGGGGCCACCCTGAACTTTGCAGCAGTGATAGTGGTATTGCTGCAGATGGATACTGGGCAAAGGAATGTCACAGCTTTTATGAACAGCAGCCTGCCACCTTAGTCAACTCCTGGATGCCCTAGGTGCTCAAGTAACTGACAATAGGAATTGACCACGATGCCAAAATAAGGTAGGTGCTGGGGGATGTGGTTTCCTTGTGTGGACATCAGCACACACACAATAATTCGGAATTTCTGGGCTGTGTCACTGCTCAGTGAATGGCTGCAGGTGCCACCACAGACAGGGCAGGGGGAAAGAAGCATGTATCCTACCTGCAGTGCTGCACCTCTCTCATTGTAAGATGATGACCACACTGCCCATCTTCCTTGCTTTTGGCTTTTGCTAAACAGAGTGCAGAGCTGAGGGGTAAAGTCCTCCCTCTACCCTGGAGAGCCTTTCTCTTCCAGGAGGTTCTTCTGGCCACTTTAGTATATTTAAGCCAACATGGACTTGCTTGTGACATCCCCACAGGGACCCCTCTCAGACTGACAGCTAATAGGACAAAACTTGCTGAGACATTCTGGAGTGTCTCATTGCTACATGAACTTGACCTTGTTGTTAGAAAGACAGAGAATCCTACTGCCCTCTGAAAGGAGCCAGACAACTGGGTGGCACACTGCTGGATTGGATAGTCATTAGTCTGGCATAAAGGAAGTTGCAATACAAAGGTAATACAGATGGGATAAAGAAATAATTACTAAGATAAGTCAATTCTCTATGAAATAACCTGGAATCCATCCGAGCTGGCTGCAGACGAACCATTTGGCCAGTGAAGAATGCAGTCCCAGAGCAAGGCTGGGATACAAACAGCAGCAATGGAGCGGAAGTGGAGCAATAGTGTCACCTCTATTCTTGCTGCTGGAGTGACTGCAGCAGAAATGCTGTGTCTAGCCCTGAGCTTGCAGCTTAGAAACTCACTGCTGATTTGGAGGAGGCTCTGAGAAGAGCAATGAGAACAATTAGGAGACTAGAAAACTTGCCTTTGTAATGAAAAAGTTGGGAGTTCAATTTATTTGACCAACACCCAGGAGGCTAAGGGCTTACTTGATCCACATTCCTAAGTGCTTCCTGGGAAATGATGACAGGATCAAGCAGACAGAGGGATAACAAGACCTAGCGGCTGCAGGTTAAAACAAAACAAATCCAAAGCAGAGGTGGAGGGTTGCTTTTACCAGCTGGGTTGATTGAAGTCTGTGGTGGGGTCTCAGTCTTGCTCCAGAAGTTGTTCTTAAACCTCAGCACTCCTGCCAGCTGGGAGGGAAAGTTAGCAGACCATCAATCCCTGCCTTGCAGCTGGAAGGTCACTGTGGGCTTGCATTAACCCTGAGGGCCATGCAGATCTGCAGATAGTCCCGCTGTGGCTCAGTCATCTTCCCCACAATGACTTAAATTGTTGTGTCCTCCAAAGCGGAGGAACCACATAGGAATGCAGCAGCAACACCTCTCCTCCACTGGTTCAGCTCAGGTCTTGCTTTACTGCTCCCCAGTGGCGTGGGGCAGGCTGCACCATGGCACTCTCTGTGGCACTGGCACTGCAGAAAGCACTGTTCTGTCACAGGTGGTTTGGCCAGGAGTCTGAAGTGAAGATGCTGCCTCTCTGCCAACGGGCCCCAAGGGTGCCCAGTCTCTTGGATACTAGGGAAGGGTCCACCCATGAATCTGAGATCTAGCACCATATCCCATCACTGCTTTATCTCAGCACAAACCTTTGCTAGTCCTCCTCAGGCCTCAAAACAGGTCCAAGGCAAATCTGTCCTGTTTTGACTTATGCTGGTGGAAGCAGTGCGATCTCTTCTTGGAGTGGTCCAGTAACAGAGGGAGGGAGCTAAGGAGGGAAAGGGACCACAGCTGAAAGCCATGTCACCCCTTTTCTCCCCCTGTCAGAGAGGAAGAAGCCATGAAGGTAGCACCTCTTTAGCCAAGGTAAGGGAGGCCAAGGACACAAGAAACGTGGGCAAGGCACGTGTGATTACTAATGTAAAGTCAAACCCTAGCTTCGGTAGTACCTACGATTGGGCTGTCTGATTGGGGATTAAAAATCCAGCATCTCAAATTGACTGAAGTGGATGGACTTGTGTCTCTTATGCTTGGGACTAAGACATCCACATTTCATGGGAGATAACTCACGTGTCCTCTGGATGCCATGGACTGCCTGCATGACCCTAAAACAGGCAAACCTTCTGGGATGGAGGTCTGTAGGATAATCATGGCAAGCTTTTCTGCGCAAAAGGGTTTTTGTCTGTCTGGAGAGGATAACAGAAAAATTATCCTGTCAGCTGTGCACCGATTTCCTTCAAGAGGAAGACAGATTGCATGAAATCATTTCTACCAGTATAGGATCGGAGTCTGGAAGTGAAACAGACAAAGCCTAGCCTTGGGCTGTTAATATGGCTTTGCCTCCTGCTGCATTGAAGTACTACTTCACTGCTATTGCCACATCTGGCTGTATTAATGTTTTATTGGACCTTGCACAAAAGCTCAGAAGGGTTTTCCTTCCTAGCTGAATGGCTGAATTTTCATTGTTATCCCAAGGATTAACTCTGCTACTCAGACAGCTATGTCGTTTTCTTTCCTAGCTACAGAAGAAGCTGATTCTGTCTCTGAGACACTGTATGACTTCTTGAATGAAAAGGGAAATCACAGACATTTTCTGTGAGCTGCTCTGCTGCACTACTCAGTAACACACAGTATTTGTTCATAGCAACCCCCTTCTCCCTAGGAGAGGATTTTCTGTTCTTAGTGAAATATATACTGTAACATCGAAGTACTCCGAAGAGGGCATTTTCTGCTTGCAAAGGAAAAACTTTAAGAATCAGTTGGATTCAACATATCCTCCTTTGGATGGAGGTGAAAATCGTACTGCATGCATGATACAAGTTGGTTTTATACTCAGTTTTCTTTCCTTTCTTAACACATTCCACTGAGATTAAAAAAAGGGACTATTATTACCCAAAGGAAATTACCAGAGTGCTAATGTTGGTTCTCCTTCTGTCATAAATATTTCAGAGTAGAAGCTACATACCTGGGCAATGTTGCCTCTGCACGTGGTACCTCCAGTGGACCCACTGGTGTGTGTGCCAACTTTGGGTTTTGTGTCAAAACACATTTTCCAGGTTTCTCTTGGTGTTTGGGCTGGGGAGCACTGGCTGCAGCTCTTGTAATCTCCTTTCTTCTTCTTTACTCCTGCCAGTTCCCATGGTGGCACTATTCTTGCCCCATGGGCTTGCTCACGTCTGTACTTCCACAGCAGGCAAGGAGCAGGCAGCAAGTACTGGTACGAAGTGAACCTCATGTAAATGGCTTTGGACTGGATAAAGACAAATTCTTCCCTGAGAATCGCTCTGGAGACTGCATAGCTTAGGGCTTAAATCAGCAGAAGATGTTCTAGTGACTCCATTGGCTTTGAACAAGACGCAGAAGAACGGGACAGTCGTGAAAGCTATGAACACCTGGACAAGAGAGAGTGATATGAGAGAAAGAGAGGATCGCTCTTCTTCTCTTCTCCATATGAAATTCTGTAAAAAACCCCAAAAGACTTGTTTTCTCTTGTAAGGAAACCCGATTTTATAATGAGTGAGTAGGAGATTTCAGTTCTGATAGGATGGGCTGTCTCAGGGCTCATAAAATTGTTACACTTCCAGATCTTTCAGATATGCTATCTGTCCTGGAAAATGATGTTTGGCTGAAATCTGCTGTCTTTGGATGTTTACCTGCAATTCCAGATATTCAGTGGCCTGGTCAGAATTATTATGCAGAAATTTAGAGTCCATGCACTGCAGATGAACTAGTGTATCCCGTGCAAGTGACCTATTTAATACACACTGAGACGTGTTGAGTGTTTTGTACATGATGCAGAGAGGATCTTGTACTCAGGATGCCACAGAAATATTTCACTGACTTGTCTGTTGCGGGATTTCTACTGTGCAGTGAGCTGGACATGCATGTGCATCTTTTCTGTCCTGGAAGACTCTTCCAAAGGGAGAAACATGGCAGCCCTCTTTGGGGGAAAGGAATATGAGACTACTAATAAAGAGCTTTCATGGTTAAGAGGCTGTTGAAAATCTCTACTTGGCAAAACAAGGGAGATTATCTTCCCCCTGAGGTTAGGATGCCGTTTTGAAGGTGAAGTCTATAAACATAAGTGAAGGAATGCTTGATGGGACCACAGAACACCCAGCTCCATTATCCAATCTCAAACTATGACCAGCGACAAACACTCTACTGGACAAGTATAGTATGGGAGATAATTCTTGGTGACAGTGTGGCAAATCACCGAAAATCTTGGTCTTGACAATTCTGACAGCTAAGTTATGTTTTTAGGGTAGGCCACCAGGGCATTGAATGATGCCTCTCATTCTATGATGTGAGATGAATGATTTCCTGATTGTCGCTCCTTGACTGTCCTTATCTCCCCCAGCTGTCCCTCCTTGGCTGAAGTCCATGTCACTAGTTCTTCCAGAGGGGTTCTGTGTTTTTCTTGGCCCCACCACCTGCCTCTGTTCCCTCTGCCTTTTTCAGCCACCAATGCAGTGCCAGACGACAGGTGTCCTTGTGTGAGCACAACCATTTCCCACCTGCTTTCCCAGCTCTAAATCTCCGATCTCCATAGCATGGCACCTCAAATATCTTCTTGCTACTTCTAGTTGCGGCTCTCTTTACTAATGTTTGGGAAGTAATCTTGCAAAATTTCCCTGGTTCATTGTAAACTGGAGGTGAGAGAATGTATTTTAATTACCCTCTGAATCCAAGTAGCTGGACAACCTCTTCCTGCATCCCAAAAGCATTGTGTGTTCTCTTCTGTAAATCAAGTGGTTTAATAGATCCACTGTAGCAGAAAATGCAATGTAAAACTGAGTGTAGGCTTATTTTAGATACCGTAGTAGCAGAATTAAGAAGGGAAATATCTTTGACTTACTGGGGGAAGTAATTTAGAAGAAATTGGAATGGTTAATTAGAGAAAATTGTCTCTATGTTAGGGCTAATTTGAATGTTCCAGTCTCTTTCATGTAAGGAAAGATCTCTTTTAATAGCTTATTATCAAGGGATATAAGTTTAGGAGTAGCAACAGATTTTACAAGTTTTCCATCTGTATATATGGTTGAAGTGGCACCCAAAATATTGCAACAGAGATGTAAATATCATAGTGGGCTTATTTTGGGGATGTCGGGGATACGAAGAGAACAAGGAAAGAGATTTATGAAGCTTTTCAAATTTTAATGTACAGTATAAAGACTAGACATCTTGAGGC
Source organism: Dromococcyx pavoninus (assembly GCA_033558185.1). NCBI lineage: Eukaryota > Metazoa > Chordata > Aves > Cuculiformes > Neomorphidae > Dromococcyx > Dromococcyx pavoninus. The sequence goes on from JAUMJL010001056.1 coordinate 93,434, forward strand.
CACAAGCCATACCTGTGTGATTTCTGAATTTGAGACTATCAAAAGAAGTAATTAATCTCTTGACAAAATCCCAGGATTTGTAGGAGTGCCAGTAAAAAATGCTTCTTCTCCACAGAACATATCATACTGCAAATTCCCCACCATTTTGTTTCGTTTACACTAAGAAATTTAAAAAAGCCTCAGGTTAATTAACTATCCTTCATTAATTTAATATTTTAGCTAGGCTCCCATTTGTTGAATTAGGAGTTTGAGAGTAATATTTGACAACTTTCACAAAGAATTCTATTTTTCACTTGCCAAGGACCTTAAGTTTTGTAGATTGTCCTGCCCGCAAGGTGGTAGTAGACTGTCAGTTTGCAACTGTAGAGTTGTTGTAAAGGCATGACCAAAGTGAGAGACAAAATATGCTTGTCCCATTACCAATGTGTTCCAGTCTCCTTTGCCTTGTTTGTCTTTTACTTGTTATTTCCTTTACTTTCTGATGAAGTAGTTTTCTAGCTGAAGAGAATCTTGTCCTGGGACACCTTCTACACGATCACTTGTTAAAAATCTGTTCAGGAGAAAGTTTAGTCAGATTTTACAGATTTTTCAGTGAAAAGAGGACATTACTCTTTTTTTTTTTCGTCTGCCCTGTTTCCTGTGCTTCCCAAGCTGTCCAACTTGACACAAATGAGGCAGTGTATTAGAGAAACAAGGACAAGACAGGACCTGGAAGTGGATTATGACTCTCACTAACCCTGTGAGAGTGCCTCACCAACATTTGTTGCTCCCTGCACTGCGCATTTTCACGTACAACAACATGAAACCTTTGGATACCAAATTTTTAGTCCTTGGTTTCATTTACCTTCATTCCCACAAGAACAAAAAACCAAGCCAGCCAACAGCTCCTCCCTCACAAAGAAAACCCCTTCCTTCCAAACCAGGTAACAACTTCTTGCATAGTTACATGTTTAGTATGAGTCTGGGCACCAATTTCTGTACAGCCATTAGGCTGTGGGTGAGGGATAGTTTGTATGGGAGACTCCAGAAAACTGCCTCAATGAGTTAGTACTGTGCACTTCAGACATGGGTAGTCTAATGTTTTCTCCTGAAAGCTGGTAACCTATTAAACTACTCTAAGATGCAGCTCTAGCTTCACAGCTCAGGGAAACATGAATGCCATTTAGTCACTGGGTGGGTAACGCATGTCTCAAAACAGTATCTGAAATTACCTAATGAGAAGTTGTAGGATATTTTTTTCCCCTTGAGAGATACACTTTCAATGTAATTATGCAGCTCTTACATCAGGGATACTTTGCTTCAACTAGTGTAATTTCTGCTTTTCACTGCATTTTTTGCAAAGGAGTTGGACAGATTCTACTATGTTTGTCTAGAATAAATATGCAGTGGTTCATATTTTCAGTAGAACAATTTCATTATGACAATGTTGCTGTAATAAATTTGTCATTATATTTTTTTATAGCACAGTTCTTACAGTATTGTGTTTTGAAAAACACTGGATTAATCTCTGTAAAAGCGGTCAGCACTCCAGTTCTCATGATGTGACAGCTTTGGGACCAGAATACAAATGGCTCCTGAAGGTGTATTTCAACTTACAGATTTTAATGTCAGGAACTCTAATAACAGTGAAATGCCATAATGACTCCTTTGTGCCACTCTGGCACAAATCTGGTGAGCATGGCACATGCTGAGCTGATGACTGAATTCCCAAATGTTCATTAGCATTTAGCCCGCAACATTTCTAACAGGACCAAAATGTATATTCACCTTAAATTACAAAAAGGAGTTATAAGAAATAATCAGCACACTCAGTGTTACAGGTACACTTTCAGGCATAGATCAACCTTTAGTCTCAATAGAAGCTCGAAAGGAACAATGCATAAGTGGGTTACTCAGAAAATAACTCCATGCCCACGACTTTTGTGTCTTTCCATGGAGCAGCCAATCCTGGCCAAAGGATTTTATCTCGATATATCACTGGAATTTTCTAGTGTCATAGAAGTTGTGTTTACAAGCACAATTAAAAACTTTTGGAAGGCATGATGTAAATAGCACATGGGACAAAAAATGAAAACAGGGCCAGACTCTGATCTCATTTGGATTAATTTTAATGTGGAGCAAATCCAAGAATTTAGAGCAAAATTATTTCGTATACAGCAACTGTAAGTTGCACATGAGTTTGCTCCAATCTGCCACACACCCCAATCCACCCCCCCTCAGCCTTCCTCTCCAATGGCTGGGCAGCGTGCTAGTTCAGCGTTGTGCTGGCCACAGGGAGACTGTTGCTGTGTGTGGGCTTATGCTCCATGGTGCCTGCTTCCTCTGTGGCTTTGCAGAGATTGGGAACCACTGGCTCAGATGCCTATACCCATCCTAAGTTCCTGTCAGCTGTAACCATCAGAAGCCACGAAACTCTACTCGAAATGATGGACTCATATGCATTCTACCTGCACTTGTGTTGTCCTAAACATGCCAGGATGTATCCTGATGGAGAAAGGAAACATTTGGGGCAGGATGCAGCTGCAGAAGCAAAGGAAGACAGCAAAGGCTGAAATGGCATGGCAGAGAAGAGGTGGGGAGGCTGGGTATGAAATGTAGGGGCAAAGAATAGCAAGTCAGAGGAGCTGGAAAAGACTGGGAAAGGAAAGAGGCAGACAGCTGTTAAAACGTCTTGAATTAGTGTGGAGCGCTTCCAACGAACAGGCCGAAGAGAGAGAGAGAGGTAAGTCTCTCCTCCTATTTTTAGCCAAGTAGCTGAATTGCTTCACTTTCCTGCCCACGGGGGTTGTGTGGTAATGGAAGCCACCTTCTGAGCATCTGCTGAGCAGGAGCAGGATTGTGCTTTGCCTGCAAGTATGACTGATTTCCAAGCGCTGCGTGAAGGCACATGCCGTGAACAGACCTCCCATCACCTGAAGTTCAACAAAATGAAAATTCTAAGGGATCTGGCCATGCACGGACACGTGCATGCTGCTGGCCATCCCAGGGGACTAGGAGACATCAAGGGCTTCGAGTGGCCCTCCTCACTCAGCTGCTGGGAGACCACTGCTTCTCCTGGGCATAAGTGTGTCCCATCCTCCAGGTGAGCTGCCTATCAATGTTCTGTGGAGTAGCCAGTCTCCATTTCAGCACTTGGTAAATTCCCTGTGCTTGCAAGCACATAATTTTGGGTATCTTTGGTAAATGCTTAGCTATCTAGGGATATTATCTTCCTAATTTTTCAGCAAGAACCGTGTGCTTTTCCAGAGCACAATTCAGTGTGGCTAAATTAGATTCCTGCCTTGTTTTGTGCTTTGAAAGAGCCTTTATTTCTGTCTAATGACTGTGGAGTACATGCTTCCAGCTCACATGCTTAAGTTAGGTGATGTTCTACACATACTACTGATCTTTCCCTGATCCACATCCGGAAGTTAACACCACATATTCCTGTGGGAAGGCACAACCTCAGAAATACAGATAAAGAGTGTGTCTAATAGAGCTGATAGGGCAGGAGATGATGTGTAAGGCTGAGGGTGATAAAAGAAGAGAGAGGATCAGGGCCATGGTGATATGAGTGTTAGCCACGCCTAAAAAGACCTTCTTGGGCTTCTTTCTCTAAAGAGAAATCTGGGTACTGTATCCTCAGGAGCCACTTTCATCAGTGGAGGTCTGTGGGGAAGTACAAAAAGTCAGTTCATCAGGCAATCTTGTTTTATTTTTGCTGTAACCCTTTTTCCTGTCATCACAACCTTGAAGATGGTGTTTGAAGAAGAAATGGATGAACTGACATTACCTTTTTGTCCTCCAGAGATCTATGAAGGGAAGAGGAATGACCCCAGTAACTACAGACCTGTGAGTCTCACTTCAGTGCTTGTTAAGATTGTGGAGAAAATTTTTCTGGGAGTTACTGAAAAGTATCTGAAAGACAATGCAGTCATTGGTCCCAGCCAGCATGGGTTTATAAAGGGAAGATCCTGCCTTACAAAATTAATTTCCTTCTATGATGGGGTCACCCACCTGGTCGACCAGGGAAAAGGGGTCAAATAATTTTTCTGGATTTCAGCAAAGCCTTTGATAATGTCTCTCACAGTATTCTCATAACCAAAATGTCCAGAATGCAGTGGGATGAACACACAATGCTGTGGGTGCACAACTGGCTGATGGGTCAGGCTCAAAGAGTCATAGTTGGACTGGTGACCAGTAACTAGTTGGGTCCCACAGGGATCCATCCTGGGGCCAGTGCTCTTCAATGTATTCATAAATGACCTTGATGAAGGACTTGAAGGTTTATTGACAAAGTTTGCCGATGACACAAAACTGGGGGGAGCTGTTGACACTCTTGAGGGAAAAGAGGCCCTGCAGAGGAATCTTGACAGATTGGAAAGCTGGGCAATCACCAACAGCATGAAACTTAAGAAGGACAAGTGCCAGGTGCTGCACCTGGGACTGGCAACCCTGGATACCTGTACAGACTGGGGAGCGAGAGGCTGCAGAGCAGCCCTGTGGAGAGGGACTTGGGGGTTCTGGTCAATGGCAGGTTGAACATGAGCCAAAAGTGTGCCTTGGCAGCCAAGAGGGCCAACCGTGTCCTGGGTTGCATCAAGCACAGCATTGCCAGCCAGTCAGGGAAGGGGATTGTCCCACCCTACTCTGCACTGGTGCAGCCCCACCTCGAGTACTGTGTGCAGTTTGGGGCACCACAGTATAAAAAGGGCATAAAAGTACTGGAGAGTGTCCAGAGGAGGCCACAAGGCTGATGAAGGGTTTAGAGGGGAAGTCATGTGAGGAGTGGCTGAAACCACTTGGTCTGTTCAGCCTGGAGGAGACTGAGAGGGGATCTCACAGCTGTTTATGGCTTCCTTGCAAGAGAAGGAGGTGAAACAGGTGCTGATCTTTCTTGTGACCTATGATAGGACCAGAGGTAATGACAGGAAGATGTGCCAGGAGAGGTTCAGATTAGATATTAGGTAGAGGTTCTTCACCCAGCGGGTGGTGGAGCCGCTCCCCAGGGAAGTAGTCCTGGCACCCAGTCTGCCAGCATTCAAGAAGCATTTGGACAATGCCCTCAGTCACATGGTGTGAACATTGGGAGTGTCCCATGTAGGGATAGGATTTGGATTTGATGATCCTTTTGGGTCCTTCCTGACGGAGACCAGCTCACTTGATCACCTTACAAACAGGCGGGCTACCGCTCTGGTGGCAAATAGCAACGTTTATTCAATGTGATGGTATTTATACACACGGTTAAGCAAGTTCTGGCTTAAGCTTATCGTGTACTATTAATAACAACATTTTTCTCATGGGAACAGTACGATCAACACAGAGTAAAAAAGTTAAAAGAACATTATATTTACTAACTTAAAACACAGCTGGTTTCTTTTATTATGTTTCTCTTCTGTTAGTCACATATCCATGGAAAATTACTTATTTGCTAAGGATCATTTTGAGGATGTCCAACCCTTTCAGGAGGGACTGCTATCTTGGCCCAAATCTCTAGCTGACCCTTTCAGGCCACTAGAGTAAGAGATTTTCAAAAGTCTTCCTCACCTTCCAACTCAGGTAGTTCTATGATTCTATGATTCTCTGAAATGTAGCAGTCACCTCACCAGTGCCAGGACCCTATCTTTTATGCTGAACATGCCCCTCAGTTTTTGGTTTGGGTTTTGGTTTTTTTTCCAATTTTCAGGTATTATCCACAAAGCATGGGTACAAGGGGACCACAAAGGATGGGGTTCTTCAGTCTGTCCATTGAGATAATCCCTCACAGCTCAGTTTGAGTCTAGTGAAAAGCTGGGCTTTTTTGAGGCTGTGTGGTTTGCCAAATATAGACAACAGCATGGTTCGACACACTGCTGCTGCTGATGTCTTGGGAAGAGGCAAAGCTGATTTATCCCCTATGTGTGAATGAGGTGGCCTTAAGGGACCGCGTTTAATAAAAGAAGGTCCTATGACTATCACAGGGCATCTGTGGGCACAAAATAAGCCATCTTGGCCTATGATATCTGCTGTCCTTGCTTAGTTTACACTTATGGGTATGTGTGGTTAAGGAGAAGAAACCCTCTGGAAAGAAGCTGTCTGGAAGGAAGGAAGATGAACTGGCACTGAATTACAGGCAGCATCAGTAGTCCTGTGGGCACCTTGCTTCTCTTCCACTTCTGTGTGGAATTGAGAAGCTCTGGCAAAGATTAGTCTGTGTCTGTTCTGAATTCAGTTTTGGCACTGTAAAAGTATGGTGTGCTAGTGTCTTCGGGTCATTAATTTGTCTAAGTATCTCAGATCAGTGTGTTAAGGAGTTGGTGAGAGTGGGAGCACTCAGTGCTAGTTTCTCTCTGACGTGTAGGAGGCAGCAATTTGTATGATGTGCCTGGCTAACTGTGGCAAGGTTGTGGTGAATCCTTTCCTGCCCCGGGTGCCTTGCAGAAGCAACGTATTGGTGACACAGTGCTTTCTCATGTGCAGTCTCATCATTTGGTTTCCCTCAGCTCCACAAGCCCTTGTCCCAGGACAGAGAGTATGTGAGAACCACGTGCTCCTACAGCAGTACCCTTTCCTCCAACACAAAATGGCTATGCAGCTTTCTCTAAGTTTGATTAGTGCAGGGCTGTGGATTGTTTGAGCAGAGAGTGAAGTCAGATGTCAGGCAGGCAAGATGCAATGAGTATAGTCATACCAGGGTATTTTCTGGGCTACTTTCTTGGCATTCTTTGTTATGTTTCTCCCAGGCACATGGGAGTCATACCTCCCTTCGTGCCTCTGTTATCGCCCTGGCTTGCTGATCTGGACAAAAAAAGGTTGTTCGGAAAGGAGGAAAGCTTGGAAGCAAAGAAATTGCCTTTCTGTGCATATGCCCAGTCTTTACAGGAGCTGAAGGAAAACCCAGTTCAGGCAGGCCAACTCTGTTGGGTTAGGTTTGGGCAGCTTAGCCCAGTTGTTGCTCTGGGTCTTTCAGCTGGTGAATGCACTGGCAGAGCCTGAAGTGGACATGAGTGTAGCAGGCAGACCATTCCTGCCAGCTCCAGAGGAGGAAGGCTGGTGCACCATGCACCCTGATGAGCTTGACTGAAACATAATGTTGCTATAGCAGCTACCCTTTAATGCTGAGAAACACCACTAGGCTTCAGGCGGTATCTCACCGCTCAAGACCTGCCGAAGGTGTGACCTGGCACTCCCTTTCCACACAGAGGCAAACCAGCCTACTCCATCTGGAGCACCAGCAAGATCGCAGTCAATGTTATGGCCAACAGCTAATAAACAGGCAGAAGCTGGGCATACAGCATACTGCTGCAACACACCTCTGCTCTAAGGACTGGCTTCTGTGCTCGAGTGCTGTCCCAGGGTGGGGGCTGGTGTCATTCTTCTTCAGGGCAAGTTGCTGCAAAAGGAGAACACTGGGCACTCCTGTCACAGGTTTTCACCAAAGGAAAACAGTTACTCAAATATCAGTCAGTCTGTATCTCTGTCATCACTTAGAAAAATGCAATGGAGACTGGATGAGGCACTGAGTGCCATGATTTAGATGATGGTTGGTGTTAGTGTTGGGATATAGGTTGGACTTGATGATCTCAGAGGTCCTTTCCAACCTTATGATACTGTGATACTGTGATACTGTGGTCACACTGCCTTGGTTTCCATTTACCCTCAGGCTGGTCTTGGGAACTAAAAGGAAGTTTACTTCTTCTGGAAGGGAGCCTGGAAATCCATTTTTGCTGGGGATGGCAGACTTGAGAATAAGCAGTATGCTTCTGATTAAATGGCTGGAGATATGTTTATCTGCATTCAAGAAAGCAATATGGTAGCCCTTGGTGCCATGTATGAAGGAGCTAGTACCTAGCTGGCACAATGATTTTAATATTGCTGAGATTTCAGTGTACCTGTGATGTGAATAGGGCACTGACAGCCTTTGGCAGACATCTTTTTATTATTGTTTAAACTGACATGATAAAGCATTTTTGGTACTTGACCTCAGCTAGATCTGATACAGGTCTGTACCTGCTGTTCTGGTTTTGCAGCTTTTTCCATTGTGCAGTTTCTGCAGATAAGATCCATAGTGTGATTTTGAACATGAGGTATTTGTGGTACAGAAAACCACTGAAATTTCCAGGAAACTAGAAGGTACATGGACAAGACTTCAGTGTTGTTGCATGTTTGAGTCTTGGCTTGTTTGGAAATCCAAAAGATGAAACGATCTTCTTCAAATTTTTATTAGCAAAGGAATCACGGGTATTTCTGGAGCACTTTCCCTTTTCTGGCATTACTTTGTAATTCCAGCCAATTTAGTTTTTCCTATCCTGCTTTGGGCCTGCTATTCTCCAGAGCCAATTTCAGCCTGAATCCTCACAGGCAGCATATGAATCATGATTGTTAATGAGAAAATATCTCTTTGGCTTCACCTCAAGGACTAATCCACTATGCGAATTTTGAGGTGCATGGCAGCAGGTATCTCTAGTAAGCAAGGAGAGTAAGTAAGAGGCAATGATGTGCTGTGCATGCAACCTGGAAATGCTGCTATGTTATGTAAGTATAGACAACCTGGGCTTGATGTGAGTATTTGAACACAGCCTTGAACACATTCCTGGTTCTCCCAGCAGGCTCAAACTAAGCTGCTGACATGCACAACAGCTTCAGTTCAACAAGGCTTAATGCCCATGAGTTTAATGCTGTCTTTCCTATGCCAATCCTAGGCAATATCCTTGTTTTTGGAATAAATCACAGGGGTAAAGCAAACAGAGCCAAAAGGCGAGGAGACAAGAAGAAATGCTGATAGCAGTTACTATTCACTTCAGGCAGATGACAGTTTTATTATCCCTTGCACAGTATCCAAGGGAACTTCAGGAGCTCCCTAGCAACAATGTAGCAGGAAAAGGAAGTGTCTTAATTCCTGGAACATTTGGGTTTGTGTAGGGCTATTGGCCTATGGGCGCTATCTGTCCTGGCTGTAACAGAATCAAAAGATGCTACCTTCTTCCACATCAGTGCAGGCAGCAAAAATGGGAAAGGCTGCAATATCTAGGACCAAGAAAGAGGAAAAAGATCAGCCATAGTCTAAACGATTATATGGTTGCTCCATGAGGAAATTCTTCCCCAGTCATTAGCTGAGATGCCTGGCAGGTCTGTATATCTTATAGAGTAAAGCAGTTGTGACCTCCCTGTTCCCCCGCTCTTGTAAAAAATTCAAGTTCCTTCCTCCCTTTTCTGTCTCCATTTAATCATTCCTTCATCCGAATCTAATGTTTCCTTGTTTCTGGAGATGGTTTACCTGATCTTGCTATTGTTTCTCTTACTGTTCTAATTGGATCATTATGAGAAAATGGGAAACTGTACCCTTTCTCTTCCCTCAGGACTGGCTTTATAAACGATCCCAAATTTCCCTGATGGCAAAGTTTTCAAATACAAAATGCAGCCCTCTGCAACAAGCAAGTACTAAGGTCCTTTAGGAACTGAAGGTCCACTGACAATGGAGACAGATGGCTCCACGTGTAAATGTCACCTTAAAATTTGGTTTTAGATTTTTGATTTTTAAATTGTGCTTAGGTATGTCCTCCCCTTATTATATAGTCCATCTTCAGTTTCCTCTGCATCTGGGATTTTTTCACCTGATGCAGTTACCCTGAAAGGCACCATGACAAGGTGTTCTTTGCATGTGTTCAACTTCAGGTGATGGCAGTATTGGAGAGTTGGTTGTGGCCCTCCAGTTCTTCCAGAATTGCATTTTGTTTCGCTTGACTGGACTGGCACATAAACATCTGTCATCAAAACTGAGTTGCTAACAAAAAAATCTTACTCTTTCCTGGGAGAACTCTGTTCTTGGCAGGCATACCCGTGTCTATTTCCAGAGATGGGATTCCTGGGAAAGAAATTCATAGCTGGTCCCAGGTGTCTGTGGGACTGGTAGTTTCTTTTTGTTAACTTCCAGATATTGAAGGTAAGAGCTGGAGACACTTGGAACAGTGTTTGCCTTTCTACTTGGGGAATTTATGAGGTACTTTGTCCAAAACACTGTGTTTTTCCCTAGATTGTTCTGACAATTGGAAAGCAGCGGCGCACTCTCATGCATTGACTTCCCCTGATTTAACAAAAGGGGGCATAGGCATAGCTGGGTAGTTTTGCTGATCTGGCTAAAGGGAATTTGTGTGCTATGCTGGTTTGCACATCAGCAAGGTAAAATTTTGCCAGATTCGTGGATTTCCAACATACCCTGTGCTTTGTCATTTGGGGCTGAATCTGTACAGTTTAATGCTATTGCAGCATTTGCAGCCATGATGATCTGAGCAGAACTTGGGCTGATTATTCATTACTGGAAGAGTGTTGAGCATACAAATTACAGTGTACAATCAGCAGTGGAGCTTATTTTGCCTATTTCTGTTCTACTTTGCTTTAGCAGCAGGAACATTTCTAAGACCAGCCTGCAATCCTCTGCAGCCCTGAGGGCCTGCTCTCTGGCAATGCATCCCTATAGAGACTCCTCTGACGTACAGGCTAAGCACCTCTTCTCCTGGGGCATATGCATCTCATCACTCTCCTCATATAAATCAGTGTGCAGTGAAGAACACCTATTATTTGTGTGCTTCTAGCTACTTCTAGATGGCCACAATCCAGATTAGATGATCTGTTCCAGAACATCTGATTGTCAATAAGTGGCATCTTGACTGAGCTGGAGTAAAAGGTTTTTCTGCATATGAAGAGAGTTGCTAAAGTTGGCAGACTCCTGGACTGTGTCGGATGCATTCCAACTATTTTTTTTTTTTTTTGCTAAACATCTTCCATTGTTTTTTTTTAAGAAATGCATTCAGAATTTCCCATAAGGCATTTGGCAAAGCTGACAGTCAGCACTTTACATGTTCTACTCTCTTTCTGGTGAAGAGACAACTTTTGGTATAATTCTATTGACTGCAGTGGGTTTACTTCCACTTGTCCTCTTCAGAGAGGTCAGAATTAGGACTTAACATTTATCCATTGCTGGCAGAAAGGTCAGTGCTGGTTGAAAGGCAGATGTAGGTGAAAAGGAACAAGCCTGGTGAAGAGCACAAAAAGATCAAGGAACCATCTTTGATGCTAAGAAGTCTCCTGCTAGTGCTGAAGTAGCCAGCAGAAATCAGTGGTTCACTGAAGCCAGCAAGTAGCGGTGTGATAGACTAGCAACACACACATTCTCAGTGCAGTTGTTCATGCCAGGATTTATTGAGCTCCTTAGGGAAGAAGCAGAACCATGCTATTAAGCTGAAATAGCCTGTTGTCTCTTTGCATTAGTTATTTCTGTTGAGGCTCTAGTGGTATTTCTAAGTTGAAGTGGGTAAATGTTTGTTCTGGAGATGCACTTTGATGCCCACCTCCTCTGAGCAATGCAGTTATTCATAGAAATGAGGAAATTTAGCAGGCAATAGCTCAGGAAACTTGCTCTTTCCTATTTGGAGCCCTAATTAGAGCAATTAATCACTGCTGCTGCTGCCATCTAAGCTTCCAGGCTAGAATATACTGTCCTCTCTTGTCAAACCAGAAATGTAAAAATGGTTTCCTTTTACCTGACACTTTACCAGTAGAGTCTTTATCTGTGTCTGCTTCCTACCAGCTTCTATCTTGCCTGAGAGCTGGAGCTGAAAATGCAAAGAATGAACTGACGTGACTGTTCCAAAAGAAAGAAGAGGTGTGAAAATTTAAGAGATCAGCTTCTACACTGTTTGTGTGGGTTTTAGTTGGATTTCTCCACTTGAAATATCTTTCATGGGAATTTCTTGTGCGTTTCCATTTTGCTGTGTAAAAAGATGATAATTTTTTTCTGGAAATACGTGGACATATCCACAGTAGAGAGGGGTTTTCTTTCCACTCGATGTAATTAAAACTCCTCCCCACAAAGTCCCTGCCTATCAGATTTATCCAAGTTTGTGCCCATAGCAGGGTGAGGATGCCTCTGTGTGTTTTAACTCCATCTCTGCCCCTTGGCTGGTCCATTAATGCTGAATTTAACTGGTTAAACACACAACTGTCACTCCACTCATACTGCTTCCCCATGTATGACTATGTATCAGCCGCTGAGCTGCAGGGACTGGCAATCGCAATACAGTATCATGGCTGTCTCTTTCTTAAACTATGCAGCTCATTAAATTAGGAACATCAGTGCTTTAGTCTCTCTTCTGTGTGGTCATGCAACACTGAGAACTTCTTCAGGGAAGAAAGGCATCTGTTGTGGCACTCGTCACACCACATATTCCTGGTGTGCTGTGCACCATGGTGGGCTGGGGCCCTGTGCTACTGAATATCTCACTAGCCTTAAGGGCTAGACAAGAACCTGAGGATCACAACTGCCCCCTTCTCGTCTCTTTTCTTTGTGAGACCTGTGCAAATGTGTGGTGGTACCTTCCTGTCCATAGACCTCCAGGTTTCACTGTAGCCACCCATAGAGTGTAACCAGGAAAGAGTCAGATGTGTCTCCCTTCTGCTGGGAGTGCCTGCACTTCTGCTGAGGTTTGGTGGCTGAGTGGAGGTGCTCTTCTGAGCTTGCCTCAGCAGTGGCACTGACCCAACTGATGAAGATGGCCATCTGTCCAGAGCCAGCTAACACATTTTAGCCATGCACACACAAGACTAAACACTCTCAATGTCTAGCTATGAACACAGAGGGTACCGGACTGCAAGTCATCTGGAAATTTGAAGCATTTCCAGCTGCGTGTGTAAGGCCAGTAGAAATTCCTGTTGTTGTTAGGCTTTGCTGCGCATTAAGAACACTATGACAGCAGAACTGTGAAATATCCACCTTCCTTCGGTGTAAACACCGTCTGCTGAATCCTTATCAGTCAGCTACAAAAACCTCTTAAAAACAGTTCTCCGGATTTGAGATGTTAATGCTAATGTTTGTCTTTTTGCTGCTCTTGATGAAAAAATAATGAACTATGAATGAATGAACAGTTCCACCCTGTTTATACCTTTTTATGCTTGGATGCCAAGATACATTTACTGAAACAGGGGCAGCGTTCCTCTTTGACTTTTGAAATAAATTGTTTCAGGAAAACTCCCAATAAGAATCCTCATTCTTAGAGTTCTGGATCTTGCAGACCTTAAGTAGACAATAACTGCCACTGCCTTCAGTGAAGGACAGCCCAGAGCATCATACAGTACTTGTAATTTGCCAAACATAGGACACAGGCAAACATTTTTCTTGTCTTGTTTCTCATTTCTATTTATTGCTTCACCAGCTGATTGAATAATGGAGCACACCATCGGCAGATTCTCCTCCTATGCACAGAGGCAGTAGAGAGCATGTACTTTGCCATTCTAAGCCTGTGTGTGTGGTTTTCCTTCGGAAAAATCGCTAGGAGGAGCAGAGGATAAAAATTGTACCCAACACGGAACTTGACAACTCTGTTGTGAATTTTACCACTTTCATTTTCTTCAGGGGGGCATAAAGACAGACCTCCTCTCCCTATTTCACTTGACTTTGGCCTTTTGCTTTTGCAAAAGTGACCCAGGAAAGTGACCCACACGCAACCTAAGCCTCTTCACACGCAAGACCCCTGTGTAACAAGCCTGGAGCCTTGACATCTTAACAGCAAAGAGCATTTCACCAGGGCTGCAAAACTTTATGCCTTACCTTCTCCCAACACAGGCACAAAACAGTGCCACAGTGCATGCATTTTCAGGGATTTCCTTGCACGTATCCAGCAGGTGATGGCTTAGCAGTGTCATAGGTGACAGCTGCTCGCTCCTGCAGTGGGTGGTCCACTGCATATGGGAACACAAAGCATAACAGACTAAACAGTGGTCCAGGTAAGCCTGGGTGATTATGCTTTTCAGTATTTTCTGGTAGCTTTCTGAGAGCCTTACTGAGAGGAAGTATCTCTGCCAGCCAAATGTGTTTCTGTGCAGCTATCTGCTCCCAATTTTTTTTGAGAGATGCACCCTTCTGTTCCATTCAGCATAACCAACTACACTTCTTAGCAACAGTTTCACAAAAAAAAGAGCTGTATCTGAATTTCTTTCTGTTTGATTTACAGCAAGGGACAAGAAAGAAGTATGATTTTCTCAATCTCCCAGTCTTATTTTGGTGGTAGTAATTTTTTCAGTTACTAGTAATTTTGGTTGATAGGTCAGGAGGTGCTGGTCCTGGAATCAACACAGTTTTTGACTATACATCAAAAAATTTTGGACAGATTGAGTAGTTTTCAACACTTACAGTTCCATTTCCTCTGTCTTCCCAGGAGTCTAATTCAGATGACTTGCACATGCTGGTAGTTTCTGGTCATTCAGGAGGAGGCAGATATTCCAAAATACAACAAATTCAAATTTTCTAAGTGGCTTTCTCCTTTCCAATGCAAGCCTGAGCTTCTTTTGGTACCACTATTCCATGTTTCTAGGAGCTATTTGACCTAGGGCTAGCGAGGTGAGTCTCTACTCAGATCCACCACTGACAATTCCTTGTGAATATCTTTGTGAGGTCATTCATTTCAATTATCAATGCGTATTAATTACATACACCTTGAGGCTGTATGTGGCTCATCCAAAATTCATGACTGTCTGGTTGCCTGAGACTGCATATTATAGGAGCTTTCCTTTCTATAGTATAACTTTATGCTGTTACCTCTTTCATTTGTGAGGAAATGCCAACATTTGTGGCATATATTGGCATATAAAGCCCCATCTGCACCATGTGACAAATTCCTTATATGACCTCCACAGAAGTGGTGGCACTCAGTACTATGTAGGACAGCTCTACTCAATCTCCCTAAATTTAATAATTTAAATGCCTGAAGATTTCACTTGAGTTTTAGTGAGATGAGCTTTCATTTAAAATGTAGAACCTGGGAGAAAAAGTGCAAATTCCAAAAGAACTTTCTCTAAACCCAAGTATTAGATTTCCAAAAATATATCCCTGGAAAATAATCCTTTTAGACATTATAGGTATTCTTCCATCCCCAAATCCAGTGTCTTAATATAAAACCAAAGAATGTTTTGGAACATTTAGTCCTCTGAACCCATTAAGAGGATCATAATAAGCTTTCTCTCCTCCCACACTTCACTTTTTATCCTCTGCTAACAATGGCCAAAGAAGACCAAATGGTGAGGATGCTTGTGATATTTAGTAGGTGTTTAATCCCTCAATGCTGTAGAAACAAATGATTCACTTGCAAAGACGATGAAATGAACTTCCTAACATTCCCACTAGACAGAATCATGTCAGGAACAGAAGTCCAGAAGTGAAACACTAGGAATTTCTGCTAGATTGTATTGTTACTGTGACACATTTACTGGATAATTTCACTCAGGACATGGAATTTTCCCTGATCTAGTGGAGAGTCGGAGCCATTTTGTATGTGTTTTTCACTATAAATGTTTCCTTCCATAAAGCTTATAGAGGACTTCCAGATATCTAAAACTCATTGAGTAGAAGTAGTAGCAATCTGCAACGTGATCTCAACTCCTTCTTCAAGGTAAACTCATTGAAGTTTAAGGCCGCTGGTTCTGAAGAAGGACTGAAAGAGGACATCAGCATTTTTTTCCCTCTGTAAAGGAAAATATGCTCAAATACACTCTCCTTAGGAGTCTTATAGCTTCCTGAATGACTTGATCTTTAGTTTCAGATTATCTAGGATGACATCAGGTTGATGATACATCCATAAACTTCAGCAGAACTTCATCAAATGCCTGAACATTGGGTGAAAAGTACATAGCACAGCTGGCAGTGGTAAGCAAGGCAGGTTTTTTTGAATGACATTTAGAGAACACAAATTTATGGATTTTGCTTTTAGCTATGTAGATAAAGACTTTCAAGACAAGTATTTTAATAGAAAGGCTAAACAAACTCCCTGTGCACAGCTTAACTCTCAGATTTCTTCTAGTTGCTCTGTGTGGGCAGTGCCTCCTTTAAGGCAGGACATGTTGTACGCAGAATTGTTGCAACACGTAATTGAAGATTTTTTCCCCCAGCACTACATTAGCCCGTGGGCTTCCTGGGGACCATCATTCATCTGCTAAACTGTTATTAGATCAGCTTTTACTGATTCTGGAACATACATGCATATACAAGCCATTAAGTACTGAATGACAATTAAAAACTAAAAAAAAAATGGACAGTGACCATGAGGAATTCAAACTTACTCACCCTTACCACTTTAAGTGGAAACAGAAGCCTGAATTAAGGAGATGTAACTTTAGCACACTTCAAGAGTACCATCACGTGAAATTAACAGATCTAGATTTTAACAATGGAACTTATCTAAAATATTGAAACACCCTGTAACTAAGAAGTATCTAACTAATGGAAACAGCCTGACTTCATGGTAAAAGCTGGAATTGTATGCCAAGGTTCCACTTGTACAAGTTGTAAGTTCCTGAAAAATACATTTTTATAATAAAAGTGGTAATTAAATCCCTATCTTCTCTTGTAATATTAGACATCCATCTAAAGAAGATGAAGACTATGAAATGAAGAGCATTAGGCTTTGCTTATAGGATACGCTGTGCTTTAAAACGTATTTTATTGATCCTAAAATTACAAGATCAATTACTGACATTTTCTTGAGGATCAATCTTGGATTAAATGGCAAAATGAAGAAAAGGTTTTCATATGTACTATATCCAAAAGCAGAAACAGATTGTCGTTCTCATGTGAACATTCAGAAACCTTTTCTGATGATTAAACAGTATGTCTGAAACATATCTACCAGCCACCATAGCGCTTTTTGGTGAACCAAAGAAGTCCTACAGTGAAATCAAACTTTTGAGTAAAATCTGTACTATTTTAATACAATTTCCCTCTAACATAATTTTTTTCCTGTTTTTAGATTCACATATATTTGTCAATTACAATGCAAAGTGTAAGTAAGAGATTTAAGCAAAGATGTTGGAGTGTGAAAATAATTCACGTGAATTGCTAATAGGCTGGTAGGAATAGTTTTCCACATGAAGGCAAACCCTGTCGCATCAAAGACAGCAGACTTGACTTTCCACCGTTACATCCCTTGACTAGATGCTATTACCTGCAAAAGGGACATGAAAGCTGGGAGCAGTCTGCTACAAAATCAGTACTCCACTGTGATAAAACCAGCAGTATTGCATCTACTCTTCTCTCCCTTTGAACACATGTGAGTAAAGCTGTAAGCAAATTAAAAAAAACAAGCTGTGGGGCAAAAAGCAATCATCGTTACTTCAGATAAGCAAAATGGAGAAGTGATAGCACATACAGGGTGCTTCTCTTCTGTTATCCCTGGTTTTGCTACTTAAGGCAAAAGCCTTCCAGTTAAAGCCTCCAGTGACATGAATCAATCAGGCTTGCATTTGCCTTGACAATCATGTGACGGGGAACGGAAAATAAGAGGGACAGTATGAGTCCTCTCAGGTAATTAACCTATACTCCGATGCTTCCCACACCAGCCTATTTTCAATTTCAGTGCAGTACAGTTTATACACTCTAACATTATTGCTCAGAAAATAGAGTGATGATTCAGATTTTACTAAAAATGGCTTCACAATACTGCGATCATGCTTGTGAAGCTTCAGCTTGTATTCTGTATTTATAAGTTTCTTCTCACTGAGAAAGAAATAGGTGTGGTGTTTCATCAGAAAAGTTAGTCACCAGATACCTGAAATACTTGTATACCATCTTTAAGAAAACATGGCTTGTTTGGTCAATTTGCCTGCCAATGTTTTTTCCTGATTTTTTTTTTTAAATGTGTAGGTGACCTCTCTTAATACTGCTATCCATACAAATAATAAATAAAGGATATGTCACTGCTGCATCCTGTGATGCCAGAAGATCACTATTACTTTAAAGATTTAGAGTAGGTAATACATATCATTTGTGCCCAGACCCACTGAAGTCAACAAAATGCCTACTGGCTTCTGTGGGAGTCCAACTTGGACATCATTCTGGCAATCTGTCCACCAGCAAATTAAATTATTACAGGGGATAAAAGCCCAAATGAAGAAAAGTAGAAATTCAGGAACTAAAACTGAGCCACAACTAAATACCTTAATTCAATGGCATTCTGAACAGACTGAAATAAAACACACACTTACACATGCATGTACACACACACACACTCCCCCCCCCAAAAAAAAGTTATGAATTTAACAATCTTAAAAATTCATTGTTTAAAATTGTTTACATTTAAACAATTGAGTATAATAGGTAGCTTTCTTGACTTTCCATTTATTTCCCTGAGCACTGATCTTTGGAACATCTGGAGTTTCAGAATTGTCTAGTTTATCATTCCTAAAATAATTATCTTAAGTAAAATACTGTCCTCTTATGTCAAAAATCAATTCCTTAAGTTAAACTAAGATATAACTTCCATGAACTACAATGTATATAGTCAATTTTTTTTAAAGCAAATTACTATTATTACACTTCACATCTGTATTTAGGCACCTAGCTGGTCTGTTTTTCAAGATCACCCTGCAGCCTAGCAGTTCCCATTTAATTCAGTACAGGGTACTATGCTGTCTCATAAACTCATCGAACTGGAGACCTACAAAAAGATTTGCCTACCCGCTCTTAGTCACTCTTGTGGTAAAATTTCGGCTGTATGAGCAATACAGTATATTACAGGTTTGATTTTGTGCCTAAATTAGTATTATAGGTAAAGACTACACAACTTCCCAGTCACTTCTTTGTAAGGGATTAAGGAAGTGCACCTGCAGAGAGACAGCATAAAACCAATCTTCAATACTAAAATGGGACTTTGCTAGGGCATGTATTTTAGGCTGGCATTCCACACAAGGAAATCTGCTGGACAAAAAGAGCTGTATTTTAATTTTCTGCTATTTAGAACTACTTGGAAAACTGGCAACCACTTTTAACTGTCTTCTCGAGATTAGAGCTTTAATAATGAGCTTCACAGACATCAGTTTGCAATTGTAAGACTTCTAAGGCATTCTGCATTTCAGATTATACAAAGTATGCAAGTCAAAACACTTCAGAAAACAAAAGCAGTGCAAAGAGATTTGAATATTTTTAGGCTAAAATCTTTTCTCTCCAATTCTAAGGCTGTAAATTACGCCAGTCTCTCTGCAGCTAAGAATTTAAAAATAATTTTCCATTGACCACAGAAATACACTGTAACTTTGCATTCTCTTAACTCTTGTCTCTTTCTTTCTCTCTGGGTAGCTGATACACTGGCATTACGCAGCAGGCTATAAACACAGGATTATTAGAAAAGTTATTTTGTAATATTTCATTTCAGTACACTGTAACCGGGGGAAGGGGTACTGAACCAAACGCAATCTGAAGAGTTGCTTTTTGCTTCTCTGTGTAACAGAAAATTAATTACTTGTTCTCAAATAACGTAATAAAATATACCGTACCTGCTTCTCTTCAATTAGCACTTTCTTACACTAGCATTCCACAGCAGAATCCAAAAGGAGGATTAGCAGTTTTTCTCTTTACAAAAAGCTTTTTTGATACGTCTAAGTTCAAAAAGAGTTAACAGTTTACAATCCTATTATTCCCATACACACACTTTCAGAATTAAAGTGGCCTCTTTTTTAAAAAAAAAAATTGTAAACAAAAAAAAGGAAATTCTTGCTTTGTAATAGGAGTATAAAGACTGTTACGAAAACGCATTTGGAATGTCTTCCAAGATATTTTAACTCCATTTTTTTCTCTTTCTCCCTTTAAAACTGTGACCACGGCACCAGTTAAGGCTGTTTTACAATACAGATATTTCAAATAAAACTTTAATAGTCAAGCTTACCACATGAATTCTAACAGGTAAAATGGAACTCTTTATAAGTAAACCATGTAGTTGTACAAAATAGAATTAAACCCTTCACCAGTGTAAAACAAAAAGAAATTCTGCCTTGCATTGAAAACACAGAACCTGTTTACAAAAAGGAATGTATGACATTTGGACTTCCTTTTAACTCCCATATCCTAGCAACACCTCTGTTGTTTTAGTAAAGGAACTAATAATCGATTTTAAACTGCAGTGAATTTACCAAACACTTTCACTATAGACTTCTGAAAGCTTTTACAGTAGTAAGTTATCAACAAAAGCAGGCACGTTAGTGTACAAAAACGTTGGTTTTTTTTTCCTGTTTCTTTTTCAAAGTGCAGGTTTTTCTCGATGTGCATCTTACAAGACCAACGAATGTTTTAACTCACTATTATCTTAAAACAGAACTCAATTCTCCCAAGGAGTAGTGTAAACGTTAAAGATCCCCAATACACCTCTAGTAAACGTGACACAAATGTCTCTGCGTTGTTTAGAAATTTAGCTCTTTAGGAGGTAAAGACGCTCGATGACACCTTTTTCCTTACACTGGCTGGTTATCATGAATGGGTAACTGGACTGCAGAAGCTGGAGACTGATGAATCACTTGAAGGTAACTAAACTTGGCTACGGAGGAGAAGCGGCGGGCGGAACCAACCCTCAGGCGTTTCCTGCGCAGCCCTCGGGAAAGTCAGCCGCCGACGGACGGAGGGGCGGACAGACGGTCGCCGTGAGGGAGGGAAGCGGGGGGAAAGCAGGGAAAGAAGGCGAAGCAGCTCCCGCAGAGGCAGTGGCGCGGCGGCCCGGCTGTCCCGCCGGCGCGCGAGGGCTGCGCGGTCCCGCTCCGCGCTGTCACGGCAGGCTCGGCGCTAGGGGCCGCGCGCGTAGGGCTCCCCGGGGTAGATCTCCTCGTAGGCGGGGGGCTGCTCGCTGGGCAGCGGGTAGCAGTAGGGGTACGAGGCGTTGAGCTCGGGGTCCATGGGCGAGTAGCCGGGCAGCTCGACGGAGGGGTGCCCGCCGCAGTGCACCTCCACGCCAGCCTCGTCGAAGACGTGGAAGACGCCCACGTTGATATAGGAGACGGCCTGGAAGGGGCAGTCTCCGGGGCTGAGCTCGGGCTCTCCGCCGGAGAAGAGGGAGCCTTGGCTGTGGCGCGGCGCCCGGCGCCCGGAGCCTCCTCCTCCTCCGCCTCCTCCCCGCCGCCGCCGCCGCCGGCCGCCCGCCGTCGCCGCCGCCGGGGCCGCCCGCCGCCGTCGCCGCCGCCGCCCGCGCTGCTGCGAGGCTTTGTAGTTCTTGACGAGGAGCAAGTTCAGCAGGCCGAGGAGGCACTCCAGCGCGTTGAAGACGGTGGAGAGCACCAAGCCGCGCTGGTAGTCCCGCAGCTTCTGGCAACGCAGCGCCGCAGCGGAGCCGTCGGGGCCCGCGGGGCTGGCGCGCGGGCGCGCCGCGCCGCCGGGCTGCAGCAGGCAGTAGTGCGAGTACTTCCTCTCCACCAGCGACACGGTGTCGCCGTCGATGACGGCGCCGGCGAAAGCGCTCAGGACGCCCAGCATGAACACCAGCACCCCCAGGAGCAGGAAGTTCTGCCGCCCCCCGGGCGGCGTCTTCTCCGCCGGCCCGGACGGCGTGGCTGTCGCCTCCCCCGAGCCGGGGCCGCCGCCAGCGGGGTCCGGGTCCCCGCCTGGGGCCAGCGCCGGCGCCGGAGCCGGCGCCGGGGCCGCCTCGTCGGGCGGACGGCAGCAGAGCAGCGCGGCGGCGAGCAGCGAGAGGCCGGCGGCCAGCAGCAGCCCCGAGTAGAAGGCGCCGGCAGCGGTGCCCAGGCGGAAAGGCTCGCCCTTGAGCTCCGAGCCCAGCGAGAAGCACTTGAGGCCCACGGCGGCGGCGCTGAGGGCGCAGGCGAGCAGGAGGCAGCTGGAGAGCGCGGCGCAGGCTCCCCGCACGCTCCACTTCATCCTCCGCGCCGCCGCCGCCGCCGCCGCCCCGCCGCCCGCATCATCCTCCTCCCGCGGCCCCCCCCGGCCCCGCGGCGGCGGCGGCGGCGCGGCGCGGCGCGGCCATGCGAGCGCGGCGCTCCCCGACGGGGCAGCTGCGCTTCGCTCGGCTCCGCTCGGCAGGCAGCCGCCGGCCGCAGTGGGCCGGGCGCGGCGAGCGCATACGCTCCCCCGCCTCCCGACCGCCGCCGCCTCCTCGTCCCCGCCCGCCCTCTCTTATCGCGGCGGCTGCGGGGAGGCGATTAATTATGGATGGGAGCCGCGGCGGGCGGGGGAGCGGGGGGGGGGGGGGGCGGCCTGCGGGTCCACAGCGAGTGGTGCGGTGGGAGTGCGACCCCCGGCTTGACGTGGGGGCGGCCACAAGGGCACCCCTGTGCGCTCCGGCAGGGATGCGCGGCCAGGGCAGCGGGAGACGGGGTTTGCGGTCCCGCCTGCCGTTGCCGATGCGGTGGGGCTGCCGCTTATCACAGTGCTCTCTGTCTCTCTTACTCTTTCTCAGCGCTGGCTGTCGCAGGAGGCGGTCGGACCGCTGCGCATCCCTGCGGCTGCGTGGCGGCAGTGGCTCGAGTGCGGCGGCCCGAGCGCCCCGCTGCCCGGCGCAAATCCGCTGCACCCCTTTGCTTTGTGCGCTGCCCGCGAACGCTGCTGGGGTCCCTCCCCGCTCTAGGGCCGGCCGCCCCTTCCGGGACGCCCCGTCTGGGGGCAGAGGCACCGGCGCCGCCACCTGCCCGATGCGGGGTGGTCCCGCGGGGGGTGTCCGGTACGGCCTCCCGAGGGATCAGCGGATGCTTCCGCGTCGCAGCGGGAAGGCGGGGGGTCGTGCCTGTGCCGGCAGTGGGAGGGGAGCTTAGACACGGGTCTGCCTCGCCTGTCCCTTCAGGGAGGCTGTAGCCTCCGGCTCCCCGATTTCCCTTTGTGCTGTGCGCAGCCTTGCTGGATATTTTTAGCCCGCGCTGCTCATTAGCATTCAGGGGAGCAAGCGAGGGACGGAGAGCCGGCTTCCAAGCCGTTTTCTCTTGCAACAGGGCCTAACGCACCCGTTGGCGGCGGGAGGTGTGTGTCGGGCGTAATCCGCTGTTCAGCGTTTTCCAGCGATGCGACCCTGTGCCGTGAGAGCAGGACCTCGCAGCACCTTCCTGGGCAGCGCTGCCGCGGTGCCGTAGCCCCTGCTGGGCTGGGCAGTGGGCGCAGGAGCTGCATCTTCCCGAGGAGAGGTTTCTGAGTCCAGCGTGTGGCAGTGTCCCTCCGAGGGCTCCTGGTGGGAGGCTGCTCTGCTTGCAGTCCAGGCCTTCGCCGGTGACCCCGTCCGAAAGTATCAGGGGCTGTAATGGAATAACGTCATCCTGTCTTTTGGGGCTACACAGACAAGGGAATTTTGCCCCCTCCCGTGTTCACAGCGGGTCCGTGGACCACACTGACTGTGAGGAAGCATGACAGTCCTGATAATCTAGGACTGTCTGACTTGTGGCCACCTGATGCTCTTGCTGGGTCTTAGCCTTGGCTATGGGGGTAGGACCAACCTTGTACTCCTCCAAGAGAGGTGGAGGGGGAAGGCCGTGCCACCCACAGCCATCATCAGCTCTTCCCCTTCCCAGGCTGACCTGACTCCTGGGGCACTGGGGTGCGTTGGGGCTGCTGATCTGTACCCATGTGAAGATATTGCTGTAGGATCTAGAACTTTGGCTCTGCTTGGGTTCCCTGAACTGCTGGGGAAGATCTTCAGAAGTCTTTAAAAGATCTTGCCCTCTGTTATTATGACTCATAGAAAGTAAATGCATAGAGGGCACACAGCGTTTTACAAAGTACAGCACCCATTTCCTGAGGTCTCTGCTGAACTCCAGACGTTGCCTTGGAAAGCACACATAAAACTCTATATCCAGCTGCCAGTCCAGTGGGCCCCAGGAGACACACTGCATCTGTGGATGTGGAGGGAAAGGAGCTGTAGCTAGTGGGAAGTAAACACTTAATGAACTAATTATACATAGAATGGCCTTACTCCCTGACACACCACGTAAACTTACATGGAAATTTGTATAATTTCATTGTTACTGTCAAGAGATCGATGGGGTTCAAAAAATGAACTGTTTGTTATGAATAGTGAGAACGTTCACTTAACAGTAAATGAATACAAAACAAAGAAGGGATCTTGGCCTTTATGCATCAAATATATTAATCAGCCTGTAATTGGTAATGGTTAGGGCAGGAAAAGCAAACCTGCCATGGGAGGACAGATTGTTCATTTGTTATCCAAAGAGTTGGTGTTTCTTTCTTACTTCCTCTTTGGGCATCTGCTAGAAGTGAGCAGCAACGCTTCTCCAGCATAACCCTTCACATGTTCCTATAGCTATCTCAGCTGTTTCATCTTCGTCACTTGAATGTCATCTTCTAAGGGAAGGACCCTTCCCTCCTTTCGCTAAAAGTTGTGCATTGTAAGGCCAGGCTGATGCATAAGTTTGAAAGGTACTTAGTAGATGTGCTACACCTTTTTATTCCTTCTATGATGCAACTTCATAGCGTTCACCTTTTCCAAATGTTACCTGTGTTTCTCCCCCATATGACTCTCAGGCTTCCAAGCACCATGTGCGATATGCAGGGAGAGAAGTTTCTGCATGTTTTATTTATTATTTGTAAGCCTCTCATGTTTCAGTATCAGAGTCTGACTCAGCACAATTTTTCGTATGGTTATTAACAGCTTTGCACTGTGGCATGTTTTCAGTAAGGATAAACACACACACACACACAAACATACACACAGAGTAAGGTCATTGGCATATCCTGCACATTGAAGTCTTTGGATAAAATGTCTGAAAACACAGTGGTAATGTTACATTTATAGTAATAGACACAAGACTCTATAAAATGCTTTAGCACTTATACATCTTAAAATGAATAATTTGTTGATGATTGAATTGGAGTTGCAGTAAAAAAATGACTGACTTGCCAGCCTAAATAAAGGTCATTGGAGAGTTCTCTGAATCCCAAAGAGTACTGCTGATCATGTCAGTCCTAGCTGGTAGCCCCTTCAGATCAAGGTTAGGATGCCTATCTGCATGTACTTGTGTGTCTGATGGTCAGCCAAGTCTTCCTGGTGAAAAAAGATGACAGAATTGCAAGACCCTTGGCCATATTGATCCATCATCTTAATCAGTCACTGCAGATATCTTGATCTGTCAGTCTCAGTTAATAGCAAAGTCAGGACCCGATGGAACAGTACTACAGCTGCTGGCTATGAATTATGGTAGGTGCCACATGTTTTGAGTTTCTGGATGTTAGTTTATCTTCAAGCTTTGTTGATCATATTTTCCTTTTTAATTGCCCAAATCAAAATTTATCACAGTTGTTTTCAAGGGTTATTTTGGTGGTCTTCAAAACAGGTGTGTACGGTTTTATGGGGTAACACCAGTCTGGAACATGAGTTCCTAGTGCTCGCTTCATGACCATAGAGTGAGCTTTCTGAGTCTTACAAGGTGAGTGGTTTATGGCCAGGTCCTGCCTTCAAAGAGGGGATAGGGAACTGTTGTTTACCTCACAGGGAAGCTGAGGGGCTATGCTCACTGGGTGCTGGCTGGGAGTGGGCACTGACCTGACCAGCGATGCAGGCTTGCTTTACTCGGTGTGCACATATCTGGACATTTGCAGTGAGGTGCAGATCAGCCTCTTAAATTTTTGTGGTGACTCAGCGGCACAAAGGATGACAGAGCTGTTAATTATTGCCTCTCCAGGCTGGAAGCTAAACTGTATGGTTGGAAAGTAGATGGTGATCTTCAGCTTATGCCACCAAAGTGCAAAACATTGCATTATTTTATCTGCCTCTCCTCCCACACTGCATTTATGGTAAGATATATGCATTGTCATTTCCATGCCAGTTTGATAAATGGGTGTCATAGCTTTGACTGTTCAGTCATGATGGCTATGTAGCCTCTCATAACTTATTCCATTGCCTACTAGTTCTTTTGTTTTTTCTATAGGAGACATTATGGAAAATAAAATCTCTTTTACAAAAAATGCTTTACACTTGGTTATTAAGAACAAATTAAAAATTATTTGAAATTCTGAAGATGAAACCTATCATGTTTCTTTTTGGTCCTTCTTCTTTTCCATTTGCAATGTCCACTATGATGTTTCTTTGTGCTTGCTTTGTGCTTGAGGCCTGCTGTTGTCCTACTTTCACAGTATTTTACGTGGAAGACTCATCTCTGTGGGGAATTTATGGAAAATATGTTAAGGGAACACATGTTGGGCTACAACAGACTAAAAATTTGGACCAAGCTCATGTCTGGACTCTAGTGAAAAAACAACATCTAGAGATGCTGCTTCAGTGAGTGACATTTAAAATAGGAAATAGAGAGGCTGGGAAGAAAATGTAAGGTGTTAAGATAGAGAAGGCAAATTGCATTGCTAGAAGCTGGATGCTTGCACCTGTCTTGGAAGCTGTTATCACTAGGAGTTTTGGACTAAGGGAAGAAGGGTTTGAGAAATTAAGGGTATTAACACAACAAGATCATTTGCTCTGTAAGATCATGTCATAGTTTAGGTTGGAAGGGACCTTGGGAGGTGTCCAGCCTGACGTTCTCAAAGCAGGAACATATCTGGGATCAGACTTTAGGGCTCAGGAGTATGTTCAGTCTATCTGTCTGTATCAGGAGCATTTCCAAGTGTTTGGATAATCTTAGCACTTCAACCAGTTTTTAAGAACTTGTTGATTTCTTGGCTGTGTTCCCTTGTCCTGGCTTCAGGTGACACTAGGACATGTGAGAAGAGCTCTTCAGGCCCTGTGAAGATTCTTTTTCACTGTTTTCATTTAAATGCTCCTGGCTATGAAGAAGAAGAGTGGTTTCTCTGTGCAGTAGGATTTAATCTTTTCAGTCAAGTGGTAATCATGTCAGGAACATTCTTTGTTTACAGGGATATAGAATAGAGCACAAGATATTCTGAGGAGAGGTCAGATGTTTTCTATGGCATTTTTAAAATCAGCTATTTGATTTTATTTTATAAATTATATAAACAAGGACATCTTTCCTTTGCTTTTTTTGTAGAATTGTTCAATTATGATCAATTTGCAGAAAATGTACCTGATGCTTTCATAACTGCTGTGCTGATGGTGGGACCTGGATGGTATTTTATCGTGTATGTTCTGGGAAACTGGTAAGTTAATGATAAAAGATTGCTGAGCACTTTGGCAGCCAAAAGGCCCTCAATATCCTTCTCTTTGGGCTGTCAGATTATTTTGAAATGTTTCAGTTTAGTCTGCATAGTTGCACCTTATCTTTGAAACCAGTGCTGTGCGAAGGTTTAAGGCTGATGTATCTCTTAGCTTCTAGTGAGACCCTCAGCACAGCACCTTAGCAGCCATTATGCGTTTTGCCTTCTGCTGAATGATGAATGTGCTGCAGAAGGATACCACAAACTTCAAGAGATCAGCAGTCACTGTCTCAGGTTCAGGGGAAGGGAGCTAACTTTGTCTATCGAGAGTTTAGCC
This sequence comes from Dromococcyx pavoninus, assembly GCA_033558185.1. Lineage (NCBI taxonomy): Eukaryota > Metazoa > Chordata > Aves > Cuculiformes > Neomorphidae > Dromococcyx > Dromococcyx pavoninus. The sequence continues at coordinate 120,583 of JAUMJL010001056.1, forward strand.
CTGTGTCTTGTCGTTTGATGCTGCACCGTATAGTAGAGCTGGGACAAAGAACCTGTTTTCCTTTGAGGTGAAGAGGGGTGAGTTGAGATGGATCAGATCTAATCTTAATGAGATTAATGTCCTGTCAGTCTCATGTGCCGAGATCCAAATTCGAGTACTGGGGTTGACACAGGGATCTTGAAAACTCCCTGTGTTTGTGCTACTTTTTCTTAGACGAATCTATCCACTGAAGATGCCTTACTACTGAATTATAAAGTTTTCCATCCAGTTAAATTGTGTTTTATTCAATTATTATTTTCATGTCAAGTTTATAACTTGCTCTTGGTGCAGGGTCTGGAAGTCACCTTCTAGTGAGCGCCCTGCTAACCTCTTGTCCGTTTTTGAGTGCTTCTTTTTTAGTTTTAACAACCTTAATTTTCTAGAGAAATTCCAAGGTAGGAGTGGAAGGGGAGAACAGATCCCCAATCAAGCCAGATTTGTGATATTGGGAAAGTGAATCTTGGGATCCCCTCTGATCCCAATAATATGGGATTCATTCTCCTGTGTGGAGCTGGCCTGTAGCAAAAAAGATGTAGTGGGAAAGGGCAGCTCACTTGCATTATGGCTTTTTCCTTTGGCTGCATGTTGAGACAAGGAATAATCTAGCCTGATCCGTGAAAACAAAGACCATGGTGAGCCTGCCTTCATGGCAGGGGATTTCTCCTGCATAGATAAACAGTCTGGGAAGTACCTCCCTGCTGTCTCATGTCTCAGTCTAGTTAGCTGTGGTGTCTGCTCTGGCTCCGTAACAAAACTGCTGTCACACCTTGTCCCTCTAGGATGTCTTTGTCCCTTGCTCAGCTGCTTGTCTCTTTCCCTGGTCTGTTATTGCAAATGATCCCCATCAAAGTGCATCCTTTTTCATGTCAATAGTCATCACTTAAAGGTGATAGTTAGTGAGTGGTGAGAAATTAAGTCAGCAGAGCTGAAGGAGCAGCAGTCAGTGGGGCAGGGAACCCACTGTCCTTCTCACCCATGGCAGCAGTTACTGGGGAGTGCTGACTGTTCAAGGAAGTTGAGGTTAATTGGAGATACAACACTGCCCTCGGTGTTTTCTTCTTGGCTACTTCTCAGCCTCCTGCCCAACTACCAGGATCTACAGGATGAGCCACCTTTGGAGTGCTGTACACTGGCCCAGCCAGCATGTCTCCAGCGGCCCTACAGCTCCACTTGTGCACAGCAGAGCTGTTTTGGTGTAGTGTTTGATTCAACTCCTGCTGAAGCTACATTACTTACTCCCTTGAGTTGTCAGTATTGCAGCATGCCATCTCATGTTTCAGATCCTGACTTCCCTGATTTGTGTGTTGGAAGTATTTTGGGGTGATGACGGGGCAGCACTGGGCTTTTCTTGAGTCCCTGGGACATCTGTAGACTGCTTTTAAGGGGTTGGTGAAAGGTAGCCTTTCGTCAGCGTTCTTAAACTCACTATATAAGAAGTTTGAAGCACTACTGGAAATATTTTAAGGTGAAAAAGGGTGGAAATTTGTGGCAAATAATGGAACACAAGGGAGTTCATAAGATAGCTCATGAAGGCTACCGGCCCTGCACACTTCATGTCCCTATCATGGCACTCATGAACAACTCCCACATTTCTCATGAAGTTTTTGATTGCCTTTGTAAAGCTATGCTGAGCCTGACAATTCTGATGGTTAGAAATCTCCCTGCTGCCTCAGCACTAAATGTATCACAGTATCACAGTATCATAAGGTTGGAAAGGACCTCTGAGACCATCAACTCCAACCTATAACCCAACACTAACACCAACACCAACACCAACACTAACACCAACCATCATCTAAACCATGGCACTCAGTGCCTCATCCAGTCTCCCCTTAAACACCTCCAGGGTCGGCGACTCCACCACCTCCCTGGGCAGCACATTCCAATGGCCAATCACCCTTTCAGTGAAGAATTTTTTCCTAAGATCAAGACTAAACTTTCCCTGAAGAAGCTTGAGTCCATGCCCTCTGATCGCTGGTTACCGGAGAGAAGAGACCAACCCCTGCCCGACTACAACCTCCTTTTAGGTAGTTGTAGAGAGCAATGAGGTCTCCCCTGAGCCTCCTCTTCTTTAGACTAAACAGCCCCAACTCCCTCAGTCGCTCCTCGTAGGGCTTGTGCTCCAGCCCCTTCACCATCTTCGTTGCCCTCCTCTGAACACATTCCAGCATCCTAACATCTTTCCCAAACTAGGGGTCTCAGAACTGTACACAATATTCAAGATGAGGCCTGACTAGTGCCGAGTACAGGGGGACGATAACTTCTCTGGTCCTGCTCGTATTTTATGGCTTGGATTTGTTCTATGCTAACGTTGTCCTTTAACTTAAATGACTCTTCTCCTTCTCTGCTGTTTACCTGCTGGATGTATTTATAGACAGCAAACATACAGCCCCTAAGCTTTAATTTTTTGCCATTTATTTGTAATTAAAACCTCTTATACTCTGCAGTTTGAGTTCATCCTTTAGCACATACCAGTACAATGTGCTAGGTCTTTCATGATCTTACCAAGGCCTTTGATAATAGTGGTAGAATTTCCTCATCTATAGTGGAAAGTCCTCACCCAATTATCCTGGAATTTGTGATTGCTTTTTACCCAGGTCCTTCCCATAGAAATCCATGCCTAGTGCACCTCATTCTTTGTCCAGCTGTGGGGCTGTCAGTTGGTGACACTGACAGCCTTTCCTCTTGTTTGACTGATTTCCCCCCCAATGTCTGTTTATTCCAGTCCTCAAGGTAATTCAGCTTTTGCTTTTCTGGTATTTTGAACCTGCTCTCTGTTGACCATACTGTTTTGCCTTTTGCTGTTCAAAGAACCCTATTTGTTACCTTCACTCAATTCACTCTACAGTGTACCGTTGTCTCCCTCTTAGAAAGCTTCCTTATTTTTCAGCTCTTGTACCCATTTCCACCAGCTTAACATTTAGCTTCTCACATAACACCATTTCACGTACTTCATTGAAGTCTAGGGGGAGAGACAGACAGGAATACCACCAAAGGAGACTGGAATGTTCAGACTCTGGGAAGCTTGTACTATATTTTATGTCTTGTTTATTTTAAAATGTGTCCTTTATTATCCTCCCCCTGCAACTTCTGGTGCCTGGTATAGATCTAAATAATGTGCCCAGACTTCTTACTGGGTTTCAGAAGGGGCATACATGTGTTTATTTTTTTCTCCACCATATTCCAGATTTTTATTATATGATGATTATCCCACCCTGCTGGTGCTCCTGTAACACTAGGTTGGAGCTCTCTATGCATCTTAATTTGAGTCTGTGAACCTTTCTGAGTTTTGGCTCCACTTTGAGTGAGATAGGTTCCTTATCTTCAGTGCTTTCATTTCCATGGTCTGCCCCACTTTTGTTCTACTCTTGGTACCATTTTTATGGAAAGCTTAGCAGGGCATTCATGTGGGAAGCTCCAAAATACTTTTAAAATCTTTTTTTCTCCTCTTTCTTCTGCTTACTGCCTATCACCTGAAGGTTTTGTTTCTTTTTCTTGTTAATCTTTTGTGCATTGCAGCTCTGCTTCACTCTTCGTAGTTATTGCTTTTCTCTCTAACTCTTTACTGTATTTGTGGGTGAGGTTTTCTTCCATTCTTGCTCTTTTGTTTCTATGTGCTTCATTTCACCTTCTCTGCATCAAAGCTTCCTCCTGGCTGATTTTAAGCACTCTTGTTTTCAGAACTTTTTTTCCCTGGTGATAGGTTTTCTTTTTTTGTTGTTCTAACAGAGTCCTCTCTCATGTAAATCTGCCCCTCCCTGGTTTAGAGGTTGATTTCTAGTTCTCTCCCTTATCGTTCTTCTGTCTTTTCTATATAGTTTTTCCTTCATACAGCCTCTCTTTTTACTTCTTTCTCTTTAGGCTTACTGCTTCTTTCTTCCTGGCCATCCCATCTCATTCTCCTGCTTGATTCTCCTCCTTGTTATCCGGGTGCAAACAGTATCTCAACTCCAGTTTTATTCCTCTAATGGGAGTCTTTCTTTTCTGCGTGTTTTTTGCTCTGTGCATTGACCAGAGCTAAAAATCTGTCTTGTTCTGTATGTGTTCATGCACCTTCTGATTTCCTTTCTTTTCTTCCGCTTATGACTGCATATTCCTATTTGAATTTAAGGTGCCTTTCAAGGGATTTTATTTTAAAGGTTGCTCAGCATGCCTCATGGTTCTCATCTGCTGTTGATGTCTGCAATTTTTTCAGGTCTTCCCATCACTGTCATAATTTCAGACTTTTCTTTCCTGCCTTCATCTTCAAAAGCATGGAATAACCTCCCACTACACTTACAACTTATTATTTTCTGTTTGCTGGATACATTCACTCCTGCCTATTGGCTATTTAAAATCCTCACTCAGCTGTCAAGCTAATGTATTTTTTTTTCTGCAGTTGCCGTCTCATAGTGGTATCTCATGTCCCAAAACCTCTTTTATACCTTGCCTTAAAGAACAGAAAAATGTGAAAAACAAGTGAAAATCTTGCCTTTTTTGTTTGTATTAACACTGGGTTATTACTGGCTATCTTGTTCCAGGATATCAACATTTATGGCAAAAGCTTTGTAGCTATGTGCTGTCAGACCCCTAGGAATTAGCAAATCCAGATTTTCTTTCTGTTACTTGAAGGTGTTCAAGCTGTTTATGTCTGTCCCTGGTAAGATGGTGATAATAAACTTAGAACTAGAATGGGGAAAGACGCTCATATAGATCAATAGAAACTGGTTAGGCTTGGATTTCAGTTCTGGATTTCAGTTCTTTCTCTAGACCTAATGCTACTGTATTTCGACATGTGCCTATGTTGTAAGTGAACTATCCTTGCTGTCGTTTGGTAGGCAGTGGTCTTCTCTGATGACAGTAAACCTGGATAGAGTTGCAGGTTTAAAAAATGGAATGCCGTACAGACACTTCTTTTTTTCTTGGGCAGGAGAAGACTCTGCAGTCTCAGAGCTGACAGCCAGGGAAAACTGATTGAAATGAGTCCATCATGTGCACTGACTGTGTCTTGGAGGAGGAGGAATGTTTTTAAGTGCATGAAACCCAGCATGAAGCCCATTTCCTATTGAAATAACAGATGGTTGAACACTTAAACATGGGAGATATTGGTACTACATCAATATAGACTACTGTATGGGGCTCTGAAGTAGCCTTCAGCCCTTACCAGCTTTTGGAGAGGTGCTGAGCTAATTTGTCTCTAGCAAGCTCTCAAGGCACAGCAAGGTGGAATGAAAATCCTGAATAGTCTCATTTATCTCTAACTCTTTACTGGGGGTGTGGGCTGATTCCCTTTTCCACTGATAAGGCTCTCACTAAATCAGAATCCTATTCTGTATCACACCTTTACCATTTTGAGAAACAGTGTCATTGGGTGATGGGTTTGATTTTTTATTTTCCTCTTCCCTTAAGCCCTCCTGAACTATCACTGCCTTCTCTGAGCCTGTGACAGCTTCCTTGGCACTCAGTGGCTGTGCTCAAACACGTTGTTTTCCTGACGCAGCACATCAGGTAGTGGGTTATCAGTCATATGTCCCTTGGAGACCTAGAGCAGGATCGATTCACTGACAGAGGCAGAATTGTTTCTTGGCCTCTTTACCCATTTGATCTCACCAGCAGTGACATTTTTTGTGAGCTGTGAGGACTGCAGATCGCAGAGGTCTTTATGTGTGAAGAGGTTTTATGCCTGTGGGAAGACAGCTGGCTGGTCAGGCCCATGTGCTGTCTGTGGGACATGGCTAGAAAGAGGAAGGTGGCAGGTGTCTCTCAGTCAGTGCAGGAGGAGAAGGGATCAGTGCAAAACCTCACAGGTGCTCTCAGAAGGATGGTGTGAGCAATTGCTGCCATTCGGCAGTTGGCACGGTCCACTTTTGCTTTTTTGTGGATCGAATATATTTTTTCTTTAAATCTTCATCATAGTGCTATTATATGTGCTGTTTGTCGCTATTAAACATTCTTGTTTTGCAATAACTGCGCAATATGGCATATACATAATTAGGTATAATTAACTCCAATTAACCATATGAAGTTTTGCAACATTTGTCCTGCTATGTACTGAAAGCAGACGACGCTCTGTTTTTATTCTCTATTACAGGTTGGCTAGTCATGCTTTGCTTTGTAATCTTGTGCTAGAAGCACATGCCCCAGACACATTTCCTGCAAGATCAACGTGTAAATACTTGGATTTGGGTAGTTTCTGCTGTAACTAACTCTAATAGGTTTTCTGACTAAGAAATGTGCATTTGCGTGATCAAGTTATACAAACTTGTTTATATTCCAGGTGATCCCTTTTTCATTTCAGTACTGTGCCTTTGAATCCAATCGTTTGTTGTTCAGTTGTCTACCTAATTAACTTGCAGCCTGGAGGACTCTTTCCCCCTGAGTGCATGATCCTCATAGTGCATCTTTGGTCCTCTTCATGTGACACTTCTGAAGAGCTCCTGATTGTGACAACAGTATCTCAGTGCCTAGTTTATAAACTCTGTACTTCATCAAAGATAGTTAGATGAGTACATGCTGTATTTGACAAAGGCCTGAGTGCTATATATGGTGAATAACACTGAGCCAAGATGTTGGCTTTTATTCTTTTTAAAGCTTATATTCTGCTTCCCTGTACTTTTACCTTTTAGTATTAATTTTATTGTTGCTTTTGTTGTTCTTGTTGGAAAGTGCTTGGGATTGTCATGAATTAAGAAGTTATATAAAACAGATGATTGATTGAAAGACAAATGGAGTCTGGCAGAAAAAGAAAGATGCTCATGCAGTTTATATGTGAGGAGCATACTGTGGCATATTGCAGCATGTGCTGATGTTCAGCACTCCACATCTCCCACGAAGGAAAATCATCATCTCTCTTTGCAGCTAAGTCTAGTGAAGGTGACTCTTGGTCCTCTAGATGCTGACTAACACATTCATTTGTATATTGCCTCTTAAAGAACAACTGGAAACAGCTGTATTGCTAGCGTATATTGCAAGGTCTACGCCATGCTTGATTCATGAAAAACAGAAAGTGCATGCACAGTACATGCCAGAGGTGCTGACAATGGCACAAAAGGGTGTCTCAATTGGCATCCATACAAAACAGTTTCTTGACATCTATGAAACTGTTCATCACTCCCCACTTTTTCAAGACTGCATGGATATTAATTAGCTTCAGGTTATAATCAAGATGTCTCTGATTTTAATGGGCCTTGGATCAAGCAGGACTTAGTGTTTATATGGTTTTCATTACAGTGTTAATTAACTTAGCATGCAGATTTAGCTATGAAGCTTAGAGATTTAATTTAGTTTTTATAATTTAATTGCAAAACATAGTAGTTAGTGCAGATGGGAAGTTATGTGCAATTAATATTAAACCAAGACTACTCATATGTAAGACACTTCTCTCAAAAGAAAATATTGATTTTGTAATGTGGGGTTTTCAAACAACCTTGGAGCTGGCCTAGTTGAATTATTCCTGAATTACATTATTGAAAAAGTCCAATAACAGATTGGGAAAATAGCTCTTATAGGTTGTTCAGGTAAAACTGAACCTGTCAAGATGCCTCTTTAGCCTGGTTTTCTGAAAGGCTGACACACTGCTGTACCTTTTTGGTTACACCTGGTGTTTGATATTTCAGAGAATGAAAAGTCACCACTCTGCTGTGGGCTTGGTATGGATGAAAGACCTGACTATCCTTATGCCTCTCAGATGACCTAACACCTAGAAACCTTCACATGATGCTTCACATAGCACTCTGGGGAAACTGTGTGGGAGGGTGCAAGACTTTGCCTCTGACAGCCCTTGAAAATTGAAGTCTGAAAGCCCTCTAATTACTGAAGTATGTGTGGCTCCAAATGTCATTAATACCTTAGGCAAAGGCAGAAAAAAATGAAGCTCCTGAAATAGTTGCTAGATTTAAATTGGAGGTAATGGGGATTGAGCAGGCTGCATTTTCTTTAGATTCGCCATACAACAAGAGGAAGACAGATTGGAAGGATGTTTGTGCCTCGCAAATTACAGGGGTTCATTGAGTTGAAAATTATCATTAGTATCATAGGACAGCAAAATTTGTTTATTTAAAAACAGAATGCAGAGGCAGTGTTAAAAGCATTTAAGCTGTTGAAAGGGACAGAAAAAACAAATTGCACAAGTAGACTGCTGAACTGCATGTTAAAGGCACAATTGCATGGGCAGGCTCAGGAATAGCTCTGGACTGGCATTTCTGGAACATGTTGCTCACATCTGTTGTGCATTGCAGTCTGCACCAAGACGTGGATGTTTGACTGCTGCTTCATGCTTCCTCTGTGGCTCATCTGCAACTTCCTCATCTTTTCCCTGCCTTGGGAAGCACTGTGTCACAGACAACAAAATATGTGGCATGTTGTACCTGGTACAGGTTGGGTATAAAAAGAGAAGTGTCTGTGCTCTGCTGTTACTTGAAGGGTATCTCTCTCATGACTCCCTTTGCTGGAAGTAGTCCTACCTTACAGATTTGCACTTGAAAATTTGTCCTGACGCATGAATGGACGTGTCAACTATATGAGCCCTCATTCCTCCCTGCCCATTCATTTCAATTCAGCCATTGGAAACAGGGCATTGGAGGGCGGCAGAAAGTCTGTATCTGAGCAATTGTTCGATGTCAGAGCAGGACTCCCACAAGCTTCACCCCTTTCCCAATGTATTAGGCTTTTAGAAAAGAAGCAAAAACTGTGATCTCTTCCTTGGCCAATTGCCACCCCACTTTTGAAGGCAGGCTGAAAACATCAGCATTGGGAGCAGAGTGCTGTCTGAGCCTGCAGCTTATTGCAATTTTCAGTGCATTGTCTCTCCATGTGAAGAGCTGAAAAGCTAAACTGGGATGAACAGCTCCTAATTGCTACTCTGGCTTCTCCTGGAAAAGCTTCACATTGGTCTATGAAGGGAGAATCTGTATGGGGAACAGTCTCCAAGCACTGGCCTCAGACTGTTGTTCGTTACACATAGAAAAAATACTCAATTGCCTCAAATAATTTTTGGTGTCGTGATTTGTAGCACATGTGCATATTCTAGCTACTTCACTTGCTTCAGGGCTTCTGACTATGTTGGGTTTTGTGTAGTGACTCAGAGCTTTCTTTTGGAGGAACAAAAAAGTTCACTTGCAGTCCATCAGCTTACATAAAAGTTTGAACTATTTTTGTTCAAGTGCATTGCTGTACTTTTTTAGACTAGCTTAATTTCATGCACATTTTGTTTACCAAATCCACTACTTTGCTACATCCAGTGAGAGGGTATCAAAATCCCTCTGAAGCTTTTAGGGACTACAGTGGTGCAGAGTGCTCTGTGAACACAGCCATATTGCTTGTGTATCCAAATCTCAGGGGGAAGCCTGCTAATTTGTGCATGGCATAATTTCCACTTTATAAAAGTTACTGAAAATATGGAAAAAAGTCTAAGTTGAGAAGTGCTGCTTGGATTTAGAGTGCATTGAAATAGACTAGAGTAGATCCTTATAGGTCGCAGTCATTAAAACCCTTACGATGGGAGTGTATTCAGTCTTATTTTTGCTATTGTACAGAACTATGCTCTACATATCTCTGCCTTTTCTTTTCTATCCTCTACTCCACTCCATGCCATGGTGCATTTTGCTGTGCTTTGATTCCTGGGTCTGTTTTGTCAGTTTCTCACCCTGGTGGCCTTTTCCATGAAAACTCCTAAACTGAATTCAGTCTTCCTGAACTGATCTGCCAGGCCTCTGGAGATGCTTATTTCCTTAGGGCTACTTGATGCTCCGAGTATTTCCTCTTCCTTCTTTCCTTTCCCTAATCTCTGTTCTAAAAGTGCAACACTGACTACAAAAGCCATCCTCTGTGTTGGGAAGGAGGTTCTCACATATTGGTATTTTTTTCTTGACTTAACACACTCAGAAGGAAAATAGGAATGCCTGAATGGTCTAGGATTTTGATTTTTACATTTTTTTTTTTCTTACACTGGAATTGTTACTGGAGATGCCTTGTACAAATGTTTTCCAAATGTCAGGTTTTTAATGAATTAATCTGTTTGTTGCTCCCTGCTGTGTCCCAGGACACTTTGAAAATGAGATTTTTTTTTCAAGGGTTTTGTCCTGCTGTGACTATTTATACACACCAAATTGCAATAAAACTAAACAATTTTTACATTGGCAATGCTGTCTGCAGTTTCTCCTGTGGCTGTGTCAGGGACACTGTGAACTTGAAGTAGAGAAGAGCAAAAAACGTACCAAAAAAGAAGACTCAGGGTAACGTGATGCAGTCTAATAGAAGTCTTGAAATTAGCCCTTTCATCACACCATATTTGTTGTTTTAATTTACTTTGGTGGTTTTTGGTATTTGTGCATGAGGTATTAATGCCCTTGCATGCTATATGCATGGGCAGAAAGTAAAAGAATTAAAAAGAGCCCCTTCATATCAGGAGTACCTGAACCATACCATGGGCCTGAATGAGGTTAAGGGAAAAGTGGCACTAAATGGCTTCCAAATGGGATTCCCTAAATGTTGAACCATACTTGGTTTTAGGAAGGTATGTGTTCAATGAAGGAGCTAACCTGGGACTTCACTCTGAGAATCTTTGCTGCAAAGCTTAAAGGAGCCTTTTGGATATGTACTTTTATGCTGGAGGAAAGCCCCCATATCTTGGGTAGAGCTTGGAAGAAGGAGCTTGCTATGGTTTTTGCTCTCTGTGTCTCCAGCTGGGCTGAGCAGAGCTCTGGTGTCAGTAAAACTCTTCAGTCGAGGTTTCCTAACATTGAAGTGCTTGTGGATGACAACAGCCACTGCTGCTAGACTGAAAGTCTGTCTTCTCCCAGCTCTGCTGTGGCTGCAGGGAAGTCAACAGCTTCCTCTGTTGCTGTTATGCATCTGACAAATACCATCCTCCCAGGTTGGTGTTGCAGGGGATGCAAAGGTGGAATGTGTCTGTCAGGGTAGTTTTCAGGAAGGAGGAAGGCGAATGAAGGAAACAGGTTATGGCATTAACAGATCAAGGTGGCACTAGCCACCAGTGGCCTGTGGCACTGATTATGGTGGCACAGTAGCTGAGCTAGCAAAACTGCCATGACTAGGTTGGACGCAGTCACCCATTAGTGTCTTGTTCCCATCCCACTAATGCTGACCAGAAGTTCAAGACAGCTGGGTTTGCAGCATCTGCATGCAGGTGAAGAAAGCAAGTGGTTTTCTGCAGGTGAGCATATGAGGTCCGCAGGGCAATGGAGGCTGGTTGTGTGTTTTATTTCTGCCTTTCAGAAAGGTTATAGAGTGGCTGCTAGGCTGCTGATGCTTTTGCTCAGGTGCATCTCTTGAGACTTGTTTTGTTCCCATGGCAGGAGGTCTGTTTATGTCCTGTTACTGTATCCATTACTGCAATATTGGGTCTTTGTCACAAGCAAAGAAGAGGGCTAATATCTCTTGCATGTGGATCTTCCCTTGCTCTGGTCCCTGGTGGGGAGTTCTCTGCGGTGGTTTATTAAATAGCTGATGTTCTGTGTTCTGTTTCCTCTCCAGTGATCTCCAGCAGTGGAGATGGAGTTTATAAAAGAGACAACATCTTTTCCCCTGTTGTTTGTCTCACACTGTGCCCACTTGTAAGTATTTAGCATTGACAAGCTCTACAGTTATGCTGTTATTTCCTTTAGATAACATCCCACATTCACACAAATGTCAAAACCTCACACTTGCTCCCTCTGTGTTGCAAGAGCCTTCCTGCCTTAGTAGAAATGATATGCAGAACAGTGATATCTCATCTTCCAAACTACCTCTCCTCAAAACCTGGGGTGCATGAGAGAATCTATGAAGCAGAGCAGGCATTCTCCAAGAACATTTTCAATTTCAGTGAGAGGATATACTAGCGGCCCTGTGAAGCTAGTTTTTTTTGTTGATTTTACTTATTCACACAGGAACTGTGATAGTTATTGAGTTAAACCCTTTGACTGATGAGTGTGCTGAACTTGCATTGGGAATGCTGACCATTTGGAGGACAGTGCAAATATGGAGGAATAATACTATCATTTTTTTCTATGATCCAATTGGTCCTTTTTGTGTGGACCCCATGCCCTGTCACGTGTGTTATGGTTCATGGGGTGTCCAGCACAGCTTACAGCTGCAATGCTGGGCACTGGCCAGGGATCGATATCCGCATGAGTGATGCACTTATGACCTTTACCATCTCACATTTTGCTCTCTAGTGGGAATCCAAGTGGTATTAGGAACTGAAATAAGAGGTGAAAAAGGGATGTGATAGAAAGAGGAAAAAACTGTACTGAGGTGAGTTCAGGATGTAGAAAGAGAATGAGGTGAGGAAAGGCAGGCAGTTTAGGTACTAACCAGGTGCCTGGTTTAGTATTTGTGGTGAAGAAAGGGTGCTGGAAGACTGTCTTTCTATATCTGGAAGGACAGGATTTCTGGGCTCAGTGCTTGTCTATCTATTTATATTCAGAATAAGCTTCTTGCTTTCCCAGGCTTATGAAGGTGCTCAGGAGCTAGTGCTGGACTAGAGGAGGGTGTCTGGATCTGGTGCTGCAGGGTCAATAAGGACAGAGTGCCTCAATGAGTGTCCCGAACTCTCAGCTGCACATAGGCCTTTTTCAATTTGGAGACTCAGAAAAAGTGAAAATATCCTCTACACCTCCTGCCCTGTGTTTAAGGATTCGTTGCTCTGTATTCAAAAGCAGACTGGGAGAGGAAGGCAGGTAGCTATATTCTCCAGATCAGGCCCAAGAATTGGGGAGAGATCAGCAAAAGAGCTGTTTGGAAATGCAGGTTATGACAAGGATTTGCACCAGCAGGGGCATCTGCAGAAGAGCAATGGTAGCAATACCATGAGATCACTGTCCAGAAGGTGAAAGAAAAATAAAGGTACACTGAGAGAAGAGTGGAAAGAGTGGAACAAGCAAACCTGCCACAGGGCAAATCCCTGGTGCCGTTCTCTGGTCCCTATTCATTGCAGAGAGAAGTAAACTGGAGGTGCATATTTTTGTGTCCATACACTCTCCAGTCAAGTGTTTTTCACTTACTCTGTTAAGGCCAAGAAGTAGTTGGAGTAGGCAGGTTTGTTCTTCACAGCTTCATTCTGAGTCACTGTTGCAGGAAATGCAGGAGGACATGAGCTTTTGGGAATTCAGTAGGGTGCCAGTCTGCTGCTTTCCTGTTCAATTTGGGTAGAAAAGCACTGTTGCTCGGGCAGTACAACCCCTAAGTTAGTAATACCCAGCTGTGTGTTTGTGATACTTTAAAAGGTATTATTTTTTGTCTCTCTGTGGGGGACAAGATCATGAAAGTGAAGGGAAAACACACCTCACAAACAGAAAAGGCAGTGGACTTAAGAGAAATGCGTGTTTTGGGACAGCAGAGCTTTTGGACAGCAGAGCTTTTGGTGGAATTACATGGCATGATAATGCAGAACTTTAAGCAAAGGTAATCGGTGCAAAAGAATAAACAGTCTTGCCCACTCATTTGGAAAGCTCTGATAAGGATATATCATCATGAGCCCAATTTAGATTTCCTGCCTAGCATCTTCCCACTTGATTTATTTGTTTAGTGATGAACGTCACTTTCCAATCAGGATAATGTTCACATTCTCTTTGATAGGTTTTGATAGGTTTTCGTAGGTTTTGATGGGTTTTAGGTACCTTTGTTTTGAGAGACTGATTTTAGGGAAATCCTCCTTCTCTACTCCTTGTAGACTCTTCTATGAAGCTGAGAACATCCCATGATCCAAACAAACAGCTTTCACTCATTGTCATAGGCAGACACTTGTACTTGTAAAAGCTGGGAAAAATTTCTCTGACTTTGTCCTAAAGCAACTGGCAGGGATGAGCAAAAGATGAGTGTGCTCGAATGTGCATGAAGAAAAGGGACGTGAAGATGAAGCCAGCGACAGTAGTAAGACCAGTTATAAATATATGAGGTGCATTTTCAGAGTTGGGTGTAATGGTAGTTATTTGCAATGCCACCAGGGAGGTTCATGGGAGAGCACTCTGTTTTGGGGCATGGACCCCAACAGGGAGAGTGGTGCCTGAGAGGAAGCCCTTAGCTAAGTTCACCTGAAGGTTGTGGTAGCCCTGATAGGTGAAAGGAAACAGGCACAGGAACAGCAGGGGCCAACAGCAGCCACATTACTTGCAGGGCCATGTCTCCAGGGCAAGACCTACAAAGCAGGGAGCAATTCTTGTCACGTTTCAAGAGGAGTATGGGTGAACATCCCACATAGTGAGGACCACAGAGCTGTCTGGCTTTTTGGTACTCTCTGTGCTTCGATAGCTTCTGTGCTGACTTACAGCTGCAATTATGTCACTTTTTTTCCCCCCATCTAATTCTCTGTAGTGTAGTGATGGGGAGGTGTTATAATTTGTCTATTCATTTATTTATTTTAGTGGAAGAAGGGGATAAGGAACACATTGATTTATTGCTACCTGGGGTCCCTTTCCCAGTAGATGGTGGTAATTTCTGAATATCATGCTCTTTAGTTTCACATGTTCTGAACACTGCCATCATTGTGGACCACCACTAGAAACTTGTCTTTCTACACTAGAGCAACCTGAGTACTTGGACTTGTAAATGTCATCCATTTCACCAGTGTGACGGCTAGAAAGATTATTTGTCTGAAGTCCCATGGGAAATAAGACAGGAGAAGAATAAATCTATGCTGGTCTTCGTATTACTAAGTCACTGTATAATCAATTAGATTTATTCTAGGTGAGGCATTTACTCTGTTTGTTTTGATTTTGCCATACATAAAACTTTGTATCACATCAGTTATTCTCGCTTGTGCTGCATAGTAGATTTTGAGCCTTTAGGCCTCAGATTTTTTCAAACACATGGGAAAAATCCTTCCACCTCTAGATTTGCAGCGAAGTTAAGGGATGTAGAAATGAAGATCAAATTTTAAATCTGAAAGCAGTGCTTGGGAATAATTGTTCTGAGTCTGGCCACCGTGACTGAAATACTGCCCTGTGCAAGTGGACACAGGCTGGACATGAGAGGTCAGGACTCCAGCCTGTTGTCGCTGTGTGTGGGATGCTGATGTCCACACTACATTAATGCCTGTGGAAAGCGTTGATGTGGAAACCACTCACCAGCTAACAAGCGAACGGGAGCACTGTGTGTGAAGGAAGGAGTACTGGTCTGTGGTGACATCCCTCTGATGTCTTACTGCCTGAGAACTCCCTTGCCAATTAAAGCATTTACAATGGAAAATGCCAGATTATCTGTACTGGTGTGAGAAGATTAGGGAGGAAAATGCTCTGGAAAGGGCCATGTCACTGTGGAATATATTGTGGGTGAGGTTGCTCAGGTGGTGAGATGGGATTTCTCAGGTGGTGCATGGGATTTGAGAGAGAAATGCCTATGGCAGTTCTGCTGTTTTTCATTAAGTTATACCTTTGTCTAAAGCTCCTGAGGACCCACTGGGCTAAAAAACACTAGATAGGCAGTTTCTTTCTTCTTAGTGTTATTGTAATTGTGATGGTCTGAGGATGTAAGGCAAGATTTTGGGTGTTAATACTAAATGTTACTAAATCAGCCAGTTTAATGGATAAAGCAAAGAAGATATCTGGGTACCAGACAAGATTCCAGAAGGGTGATTTTTCTTCAGGTGCACTCTAGATATTACTGCATTTTTTCCAGGCTTGCTTGGTGACAACTAGAAACTATTCCAGCTCTCTTTTGCAATTTTTTTTTTGTTTGATTGCTGTCCCTTTTTGGGGGATTGGGTTTTTTTTTCTATTTTTCTTTTGCATTTATTTTTGCTAGAAGCTGTAGTCCTAGGCAAGGGTGTAAGTTCATGCCAGGCAACTTCAACTCTATGTGAATGTATGCATACAAGATGTTAGTGATGGAAGTGTCACTAAGTGTCATGGACAGTCATTCTTCTTGGTGGCTGAATCATTTTTCAAACTATACTTTAAAATGTACTTATGTGATTGCTCTGCTTTCTTGAGCAGGCCTCTGCAATTTTATGTAGATTAGTTTTCTACTTTACAGTAGGAGGCACATGAGATGAAATCTGATGTTTTTTATTTAGGTATTGGTATGCAACTCTGGTGTTTCATTTTGGAAAAAAAACCCCACCAGATTATTTTTATACAGAAAAATGCATGTTGTTCATTTAAGTGACTGCAGTGATTCTGCCAACTCAGGCATTAAGAATCCTTCAGTTATACTGGATGTTTTCCAGAGGACAACATAAAGTGACAACATTTACTTCAGCTACCAGAGCTGAAGTTCTGAAGTTGGCCACGTTTTTAGTATGAGTTAGTGTATTCTAATCCAACCACCATTTAACTAGTTACTACATCTAGGCCTCTCTTTGCTTTAATATAATTTGTAGTAAAAAACAAAACTAGATATGTGAGTCAGTAGGGGAGTTGTAAATCTTATATCCTAAGTGATAAGAGTGTAGCACTTTTACTTTGTCCTAGTGTGCTCTATGGATCTGTAAGCACCTACACTGGGTAATAAAGGAGAAAGATAAATGATTGATTTTAGGATTTTAGTGTAGAAAGAGGTCATCAGTGCAGCCAAACAAGAGCTTGTGCTGTTAAACCTGTTTATAACTATTATAGCAAAGGAAGTGAATAGTGAGGGGAAAAGTTTGCTGATAATACTTATTTTATTCAGAGTTTTAAAGGTAAGAACTGTACCAAGGACGTGGAGAATAATTAGGCAGCTGAGATTCTGTGTAGGCAAATAGAAAGGAATACATGTGGGAAGGACAATCCTAGCTTTACACAAAAGGGCTCTGAGCTGACTGTTTCTATAAAAGTGTGAGATCTTGGGTTTACAGTGGAGCTATGGAAATGTGAGCTAAAGGCACAGCAGCAGGAAGCAAATAAGCAAGGACATGGAACAACATAGCACTAGGTAACACTAGGAATGGAACAGGAAACCAAATGAAGAATGCAGTTATTCCACTGCACAATTCCGGGGTGGTCACTTGGCAGTCCCTAGCATGTACAGTCCTGATTGATAATAGAATAGTTCAGTGGAAGGGACAACAATCATCTATTTCAACTGCCTGACCACATCGAAGCTGACCAAAAGTTAGAACATGTTATTAAGGGCATTGTTCAAACGCTTCTTAAATACTGACAGGCCAGGGGCATAAACCGCCTTTCTAGGGAACCTCTTCCGGTTTCTGACCATCCTTTTGGCAAAGAAATGTTTCCAAATATCAGGTCTGAACCTCCCCTAATGCAGCTTTCAGCCATTCCCATATTTCCTGTTGCTGGATCCCAGGAAGAAAGGATGAGCACCTCCCTTTCCGCTTCCCCTCCTTGGGAAGCTGTAGGGAGCAATGGGGTGACCCCTAAGCCTCCTTTTCTCCAAACTAGACAAACTCACTATTCTCGTCTCCTTGGCACCCATCTGCTGAACATCTGCTGAAGACAGGTCCTTTCCAAGCAGAGGAGAAGAAATGCCAGCATGAAGGCTGAATCTTGAAAAGCAGGAAGAAAGCCTGTGCTCAAGGGCAGCAGCATGGTCACCTTTCCCTCGCTGCTTCCCAGCTGGGAGGGCTGCCACATGGGCTGGTAGCAACGCTGCCTGCACTGTTAGTAGTAACGCCGAGACTTTTTCTGTAGTTTTCCTGCATTTATTTTCCTGAGATCACTGGGTTTGAGGGCCTGCGAGCCCTTGGGGGCTGGTGCTGGCGAGGCACCCTCTAGGGTCACAGACGTGATGCTGGCCTCTTTTTGACTGGAGAGACCTTGGAGCTGCCAGCCTTCCTCTTTCTGGCTTGCTGTGCCCTTCCCCGGGAGCGGTTCCTGCCCCGACTGTGAGCAGAGGGTGCAGGCACAGCCTGCCCTGGCTCCTGCTGGGTCTGTTGTTGCACTGCAGGGATGGCAATGGGAGCTGAGGGGCGACTTGCCACGATGCCCACCAGTGGCATCTCCTGATACAGGGTCTTCCTCAGCCTGGGGAATCCCTGAAGTTAGAAGCTGGATTTTATTGCATGTGTTTGGCTCAGTTCTCTGGAAGACTTGCTGGCTAAGATGGTGCCACACTTGTGCGTTTACGCCCAGCCCAGAAAGGCTGAGAGCAAGATTCGTGCGTTCCTCAGCTCCGCGGCATTTGCCAGTGTGTCTGCCTGTGTTTGTTTGGTAATATGTGTGTTCCTGCCTGTTTGTTCCTCAAGGGGACAATGAACAGCAAGAACTATCTGCCAAGAGTCACTCAGGGATTTTGTTCGGAGGTCATTGTATCACACGAGATCAGGATTAAGGCCACTGCACTAGAAAAGGTCTGAAACTGTTTCAGGGAAGGCTAAGCATTTTTCATGCTGACCTCATACGATACTTCAAGAATAGCTAATACTGCTTGAGCCTACTGCAAACTGCCAATTTTCTGTCCGTTAATAAATTTTCCCTTGTATTGCAAGGATGAATTTAATGCAAAGGCCCACATTATACCATTTTTCTTGTATTGACAGTTCTGCTATGCTGCTATTGAATTAGCCCTTAGAGAATTATTTTCTCCCAAATTCTTCTTTCTTAAAAAGATCCTGAAAAAGCTTTGGAAATGATGTGGACATAATTGCCTATAAATATAAAAATATAAAAGTTTTCTATTGCCTATTTTTTCTCAACAGAAACTACAATATCTTTTTTTCAGAGTGGGTGTGCATATGTTACAATGATGACAACTCTGTGAATACGTTATTCCATTTGAGAACAAAAGAAACAAGGGCAAAAATCAGAACTCTTTGAAGAGTTTTTAAGAAGAGGGCAAATAACAAATGCATTGCAGATTTTGTTTTAACTTTCCCGTCTGATGCATTTTCTTGAAGAATAAAAAGTTAAGAACAGTATGTGGGGAAATTTTGAATCTGAGCTCTGGAAAAGGTGGCTGTTAGGTACTTTAAAGAGATGGGTGCAGTATTACAAATGTCATTGTATATACTGAAATAGGTGTATCCAGACCTCACTCCTAAATTATTGGAATCAAATCACAAAATACTTGCTGTATAAAACTAAAGGTGAAATGTATTTTTGTTTCTGGTGAGAAAAAAAAAAAGAATAACTTCAAATAATTTCTTACACGAATGGAAGTCAAAATATGAAGTAAAACAGTTGTGTTTATCCTTGAGTCATTAAGTGGAAATTAAAGACAGCCGAAAGATCTGAGCCAGTCTCTGTCTAAGTACACATCACCAGAACTTCACTGAAGTTATAGCTGTAACTGTGGGCTGCACTAAACCCCAAATCCAAGGCTTAAGCAGTATAATTTCTATTGATATAGACTCTAGCTTTGTATTAATAGTAACTGTACCCTGTGTCATACTTCTGTATTACATGTGTACAATAGCTCTTCCACAGTTCCAAAATAGCGTAAAGCACAAAATCACAGTATGAAAAAGTTTGTATTTATGGAAGGGAACACTCTCGAAAATCTTCAGAGAAGTTTTTTATTAAGCATGCATGTGTGTCATTATTATTCAAAGCATTATTATTTTAATATTCATATATTAGAGTTACTGAATAGTTAAAACATCTAATGGATAATTTATGAGTGGAAAAGGAGGACCTCCTTGTTTATTAAGAAGGTCACACAAGCAGAAAGAATAATTTAAATCTTAAATGACCATTCAGTAGGAACTAAAATTTGTATTTATTATGTCATTTTAATGAACAAGGTCTAGGTTCAGATTATTTGCAGACATTGTGATTTTTAGTAAAGGTTAAGTGACATTGATAAAATTTACAACTTTTTGATTTTCTTGTCAAGCAGCACGAAGGAAGAGGAGTACCACTGTGCAGGATGATCTGGTGTTCATTCAAGCAGTTCTGATCATGGCAAACTTTGTTACCGTTGTCATTCATGAGTGAACTGAGTTAGGTGTCAGTAGAGGTGCGTTAATGCAGGGCTTGGCTTTTAGCTGTGGATGATCTGCTCTCAGAAGTGAACATTGGAATAAGGTTTGAGACCAATTGCCCAGTAGTGCAGTAATGCTTCAGACGATCAAGAGGATGTTAGGTGAAAAAGGCTGACAGACAGCATACTCTGTGTGTTTATAAATAGTATCAGACATGTGCCTCCACAGATGTACAGTAGGGCTCAGGAAATACCAGACCTTGGACACAGAAGGTGGTAGTCTCATGGTTGTAGCCCAGGGAAAACAGTGTTGGGCTAATTTCTTAAACTATTTATTGTTTCAGACAGCTGGGTTGCGAGAGGATTGCTCCTGTGGCATCACCTAAGTGAGCACTGAGGCTTTCTGGTCACCTAGAAGGTGGCCTTTGCAAGGGCAGCGGAAAGTCTTTGGAACCAACTGGCTCATTGAGGCTCCATGGCAAAAGCACTGCCAAGTAGCATATTGTTTCAAATACTGGTTATCTCATATGTACAGGATTTTGCACAGAAGGGATGCTCAGTGAAGTAAGTGTAAGAATCCTAGTACTTCATTTAGGGCAGGGTGGCTTTAATATGCAGAGGCACTCCACATATTCCTAACCTTGGTAGAGCCAGAGCATGATTTCGATAGGACTCTTAAGTGATTAATAATTTTTTACAGAATCATAGAATGTCCTGAGTTAGAAGGGAACAACAAGGATCATCAAGTCTAACCCCTGTCCCTGCACAGGACAACTCCAACATTCACACCAGGTGTCTGAGGGTATTGTCCAAATGCTTCTGCAATATTGTCAAGCTTGGTGCTGTGACTGCTTCCCTGGGAAGCGGTTCCAGTGCTCCACCACCCTCTGAGTGAAGAACCTTTTCCTAATATCCAAGTTAAACCTTCATGCCATTCCTCAGGTCCTATCATTCCTTGCCAGAGAGAACAGATCAGTGCTGGTTCCTGCTCCTTCCCTTGTGAGGAAGCAATAAGCTGCTATGAGATCCTCCCTCAGTCTCCTCTTCTTCAGGCGGAACAGACAAAGTTTCTTCAGCCACTCCTCTTACAACTTCCCCTCTAGACCCTTCCTCAGCTTTGTGGCCTCTTGTGGACACTTTTCAGTAGTTTGATATCTTTTTTATACTGTGGCACCCCAAACTGTACACCGTACTCAAGGTGGGGCTGCACTAGTGCAGAGCAGAGGGGGACAATCCCCTCCCTTGACCGGCTGGCAATGCTGTGCTTGATGCACTCCAGCACACGGTTGGCCCTCCTGGCTGCCAAGGCACATTCTTGGCTCATGTTCATCTTGCTGTCAACCAGAACCCCCAGGTCCCTTTCCACAGGGCTGCTCTCCAGCCTCTTACTCCCTGGTCTGTATGTGTATCCAGGGTTGCTGTGTCCCAGGTGCAGAATCCAGCACTTGCCTGTGTTAAACTTCATGTGGTTGGTGATTGCCCAGCTCTCCAATTTTTCCAGATCCCTTGCAGGGCCTCTCTGCTCTCAAGAGAGACCAACAGCTCCCCCTCAATTTTGTGTCATCGGCAAACTTAGTTATTAAACCTTGAAGTTCTGCATCCAGGTCATTTATGAAGATGTTAAAGAGTACTGGCCTGACAGTCGAAAGCTTTCCGTTAATACTTTTCTCATCAAAGTGAATTACTTCATCCAGGAGAATTTTCCTAGGAATGCATATGGGTAGGTACAGACAGTCCCAGTCTGGGCGGATGGACTGGTATGGAGCTATATTGTTTGTATGTTTTTGCTTTGTACCCAAGAACCGTGCTTTCTAGGACGTGCTTTAGTTTGCCATTTTGAGTGCATTACAAACTGCATGTGGGTAGTAATACATCCTTAAATTTTTATCCAGAAATGTATTAGCACTGCTTCAGTGTAATGTGAGTTCCTCTGACTCTGAGAGACCATATACTTCTAATATGAAGCCTTAATTAGTGTGAAATTATTTCTTTGCTTTGTTTTGTATTCTGTTAGAGAGACTAATGTACAAGCTCTGAACTGAATTGAAGATATATTTGGAGCAGCAGAGGGTTCTGTTTGTTTTTTTTAAAAAAACCCTCTGTCGTTAAAAACTTAGTTCTGCCCCTAAATCCAGCAGTTTTACCCCATTCTGAATTTTTTTACTCTGTAACCTTTAAAATACCTTTTATTAGTGCTACAAAGTCATAGAATAGGTTAGGTTGGAAGGGATTTCCACAGATCTTCTAGTCCAGCCCCAGCTCAAAGAGGGTCTAATTGGATCAGATTGCTGAGGGCAATTGCCCAGTTAAATCTAAACCACACCCAAGATCAAGATCAGACATCTCTGGGGAACCTGCATCAGTATTTAACCACCTTTATGGCAGAAGTATTTCCTACTACCTAATAAAAATTTATGATGTTCTAACTTGTGTCCCTTGCTCCTTGTTCTGTCACTGTGCATGTCTGAGAAGGGTCTGGATTTATCCTATCTTTATCCTCTGATCAGGTAGTTGTACTGAACTAAAGCGTGTTTCCTTTCCTTTCTCTTCTCCAATATGAATTGTTCTTGCTTCCACAGCGTATCCTTGTACATCATATGCTCTGACTCTTGATCATCCTTGTGGCCTCCAGTGGACTCAGTCTAGTCTGTCAATATCCTTTTTGTACTGAGGAGTCCAGAAATGGCCATAGCACTCCAGATGCAGTATTGCAAGTGCCAAATAGTAAGAACAGGACTTGCCAGTTACACATGTACCAATACAACCTTGGGTGGAGTTGACCTTCTTTGCTGCAAGGACACACTGCTGGTTCGTGTTTAACTTGCTGCCCACAATGACTCTCAGATCTTTTTCTGCAACACTGCTTCTCTGACAGTAAGCCCCACTCTTTTGGGTTATAGTGTTATTCCATCCCAGCAGCAAGACTGATTTTCCTCTTTTGGACTTCACAAGGTTCCTATAACCCATTTCTCGAGGTCACTCTGCAGAGCAGTCTTTCCCTCTAGTGAGTTGACTAGTCTTCCCAGTTTGGTGTCATCAAGAAATCTGCTGAGAGAAGACACCATCTCATTATTCTGGTCATTGAAGAAGACTTAAACAGTCTTGTGGCAGTCTTGATCTCTGAGGGATGTCACTGGTTGCTGGTCACCTACTGTGCAGCTGATTTCTGCCCACTGCACTATCCACTTATGCAGTCTAGTTTGGTGATAAGGCAACTACAGGAGACTGTCAAAGGCAGTATAAAATCAAGGTATGCAACATCCACTGCTTTGTCCATGGCACTGATCTCCTCACTATAGGAAATGATGAGAAGAAGCAACCTTGAGTGAATTTCTTCTGAAGAATTGTCTAACAAAAGCAAATATTCCAGGGACAGTGCCAGCAGCACGGGACTCCAGCGTAGTGGCAGTTCCCCTTAGAAACAGACAGGTTCTCAGTTGAGGGTGTGTACTAGTGATAGTATAGGCCAAGTTTTCCAAGCACCAGTGGCAGAAGGATCACTCCTAGAATAGCCACTATCTATTCTTCCACACTATCTATTCTTCTTCTTGCCTCATGTTTTGGAGATGAGAGCGGTCTCTTCAGCATGGTTACTAGGTGCAGTATGACTATGTGAGCATTGTCTGGTCTTCAGTTTTTGCAGTTAATTTTTCTTGTGGAGCCTTGTGTGCCAAAGAAACTTGTAGATCCAGCCTCAAGAGAAATTTTTCATCTTCTGTCTGAACATACCAAGCAATGAAAGATGTTGCTTCTGTTTTCTTATCCTATTTCCTTCTGAAGTCTTCATATACGTCCCAGTTATGACCTGCAACTGTCATGCCAGACAGGCTAAGGGACAGATTGTGTTATAAAGAGGGAGAAGGAGGGGCACAACACACGTGAATGTTTTAAAAACTGCTGGCTAACTGGAAGCTGTTGCAATTTTAGTTATGTGTCAAAGACTTACAGCTCTGAGGATTGTAGTAACAAATCCTGAAAGGCAAAATCATTTCATTTAGTCACCAACTTTTAAGCACATAAGTCCTCTGGGGTCTTTGTAACCTGGTATCTTATCTCCAACAGGCATCAGAAATGGGTACTTAGAGAAATAATATCTGGAGACCGCACATTGGCATGCACACAGACCCTTGAACAATGCTGGAACCTTCTGGTTGTCTGGAGCTTGGCACCTCCATGACACAGCATTTGCATTTATATCATTGTGCTTAATTATTTGGCTGAACTGTGGACATATCCAGTCACATCTCTTGAACTCACTCAATACAGTACCCAAAAGTTGTCCTGCCACATTTATTAGCTTGCAACTGATAAAAGAGCTGCAACATACCCTCTCTCTCCATAATGTCTTGAGACTTTTTGATAAGTCTGTTGTTAGTATCACTGAGAGTGCAGAAGGTTTATTTAAGCACCTATGATTGAAGACATGACAGTTGGTATTCACAGAGGCTTAGCAGAAGAATGTGAAATGATTCACCACATGCAGTTGGTACTTTGGGGAGCAGGGCTTATGGTAGCTCACAACATCTCTTGAAAGATCAGGGAAATGATCTGGGACAGAAAGTATGATAATTGAAACTAAATAGTTTGATTGGTTAGGTAAATAGTGACTCACTGAGTGAAGCCTTTCATAACTGCATCGTCAGCTGCTAAGTGGAGCATTTACTGGAGAAATAAGCAGATAAAGTATTAAGAAATCTTATGATGTCAACAAAAAAGGGGGATTTTATAAGAGGAGCTTTGAGAAAAGAAATTAAATATATTACTTGAAGTTAATCAAGCATTTGTAGACAGGAAGACAAAGTTTATATGGAAGAGTTCTCTGGAGAAAAGAGATCTGCAAGCAGTTTTGCATTCATAATTCATGTGGACTAATCAAGGCTAATACTTGTAAGAACGGTCTATGCAAAAGATTCAAGAGAACAGTTCTTCTCAGGGATACTGAGGAGATATGTCAGGTTTAACCTGCACACCAAAGGGCTTCTCTCTCTTTGATATTTTACAGAGGGTTCTGGCCAACCTTTCTCTACCTTTGCATTTCTTGCATCACCTAATTACAGCATAGGCTACAAAGTCTGGCAGTGTAGGGGTGTTCTACAATCCTGTCTTCTCAGTGCTTACAGGAATGATTAAGCGTTATATTGCTGCTGGTTTCACTATGGAAGAAAAGCTTATATAGGTACAAAACTCCTTTTTCACAAAAAAAAAAAAGAAATGGGATTCTGCTGTTTTATTAAGCTCTTGCTCAAACCTTGTAGAAAACGTTTGTAAAGCACATAAGTGCATTTATGGAAACAAATCAAGATACCAGTTAGGCGTGGAAATAAATACCATTAAATCAGGGCTCTACAGCCAAAGCTTTAAAATTTTAAAAATCTCTTTTTTGCACATTTTGCATATTTTTTGCACATTGGCAAATGACTGTCTACCTGTACTCTATTCTCTCTACAAAATCACAGCCATCTGAAATGAGCCTCAGAAGAAGACTGTCATCTAAACTGTAGTTTTAAGGGTCTTGATATAATATGCAAATTTATTAAAGATAATCAATTTGAATCATTCCAGAGGACATATTTTAGGAAATTATTTTACAATGGAGAAATTCAGGGGTGCAGTCTTACTAGGCAGTGTAGTGTTTTGTGTGATAACCTGATGTGCCTTGACAAATGAGGCGTGCTGAGTTTGTTAAACAGAGGCTTTGAAATACTTTCCTGGGTTTCTTCATGTCCTCAACTGATGAGCCCAAAAAAGCCACTGGTTTACATGCATGGAAAAGAGCTCAGTCTGCTCTGCTTTTCTCATTGTGATATTATTTAAATGTATGAAGAAGGATGTAAAAAAGGTTTAAAGTTTTACCTTTCCTATTTGTCTTCTTCTTGTTGTAAGTGATCACCTGCAAGGTATAGAGGGGAGCTTGGTCTTTCATGATGGGATTTTGTCATAGAGTTTCAGTCAGATTACTGTAAATTGTTCAGTGACATTTCCTGTTATATCATTTGGACTGACATGGGGCTGATACTTCAGTGTCACCTTGATAACAACGAATATTTGCACACAATGTTTTGTGTAAGTGATTTAGGCATGGCTCTTCTGTCATCTCCCTGCAATATTATTTTGTGTTCTCCTAGAGGAGAAAAATATTCTAGCTCTTGGTTTTATCTGTACACTAAAATAAATAACTACAATTATTTGCAAGAAATAAATCATTAATGCCCAATGCATTGTCCCACTTTTCTTTGTCTTGAGTGTATGTTTACATTTTTTGTGCCTCTAGATGAATTGATGGATTTTTCTCAGGGTTTTTTTAGTTCCTGTTTTCTATGAGGAAAAATTATAGTGTTGAAAACTAGAGACTATTATAAAGTGTGGCTGCTGTAGTCAAGAAATGTGTGGTTTCTCTGGGATGAAATTAACTGTCTTCCTTATTCCCTGTAGAGGAGAGAGTGAACACAAGGAAAATGTAAGCAATTTTTACTTCTGGGTACTGTACGGAGGCTAAAACAAATTGGATCTGGAGCTGAATTCTACTTGTCTAATAAGTTATGTTGGGTTTTTTTCTTTTGTGTTTTTTTTTGTTTCAAAACATTTCTGATGAAAAAGGGACATAAAACACTCCTCTGAAGAAATATTTTCTTGAAGAACTACCCCTGTTGCCAGGTCTGAAAGTTTGGGTTCTTATGCAGATTGATATTGTCATAAAAGAACTATTCTTCTATACCAAATGTTGCTGTATATGCATGTGATATGAAAATGGACCTTTACAAGATAATGATTTATATTTACCAAGAAAGGGTTTGATATAAACTATAGATCAGAACAGAAGGGAAAATAAATTTTTGAGTGATTTTTGTGAAGTTCTTTTCTGGAATGCAATTCAGCATATCCCATGTAATGTTCAATGGTCTATGAGCTCAGCCCATTATCACTATGTTTGGTGGAAAAGTTCCTATTCACTCAGTGGGATTTTACCTCTGCTAGAAGACATTATAAAGATGTCCGATTTGCACATGCACAGTGTATACATATAAACACAATTTCCTTGTGCATACTAAAGAGATCTGTAAAAGAATTTTTTATAAGTAGTGTTGAAAAATGGACAATGATCTTTGTTGTGCTTTGAGAATCAATTAATGTGACTAACAACTGACATCTGAGAGATGGATCAATAGTGGAGAAGGATTGTGTGTCGTGGCTTTTCATGAAATATCCAGCTACTTTGGCACAGCAGTAGGTGGAAGATAGGCAAAGGTCAGTTTTAATTTCTACTTCCTGAAAGCACTGGAATTTTGAATATGAACCAAAAAATAATCAAAAAGAAAAAAAATTTTCTCTGTTTATTGATGTTTCTTCTTCTTTTTTCTTTTTTTTTACCGTGACTGATTTTCTGTGTGAGATTTCACTTCAGATAAACTTTTCCATACTATGCTCATAAAATATCCCTTATCCTAGAAAGTGACATTGAGAAAAGCTAAGCTAATAGAAAACTTCTGCAGGATTATCTTGCGTTTTGGAAATGCATGTTTGCCTGTTTGCAGAGCTAAAGAATTGGTCCTTAGTGATTTGGCTTAATTTTATTACCTCATGATCTCTTTAAATGTATTTCTGTTTGTCTGCTATTTTTCTCAGAAAATTCTAGCATGAGTTGTGTCTCTACTCTGTAAAAGTTGAACGAATGCACTTTTAACTAAATTACTTAAAATTCAGTGCATCAGTGTGAAGCTTCATAATTTGGAATCTGTATTGTCTCTCTCTGCAATGTGTCCTGTCATTTCAGAATCTAGTTAATTTCCCAAAATGGCTGAATTTGGCTCCTATACTTAACATCGTTCTGTTACATACTAGAAATTTTGCTTTAATTCAAAATTCCCTATGCCAGTTATTTTGCAACCTTACTGAGACCACTATCTCAATTTTTTTAAAGTGCTAATTCTTAGGAATCTTTTCAGGATTTTTATGCACACACTACTATACAATTAAGGATTTTGAAAACCACCTTTTCATGGTTAAAAAGGGTTTATCGCTTTGTGTTTCTGATCCGCAAGCTATAAACTTACATTTTAGGCAAAAATTTAATTCAGCGACTTCATGTTGTCGCTCAGTGATGGTGCTAAACTGAATATGTTGGTTGGGCTTGGCGAGTAAGAGCTGTGATGGTAGTCTACACAAGACCTCCTATTTAAAAATAGCCTCTATCTTCTGGGGATGGATGTGGTTCCCAGGTCAGATCAGGACACTTATCAGTCACTGCTGGTATTGGGCAGTCTGCTGATTTCTGCAGGAAGCTGCTCCCCCCTCCCCATTGCTAGAGTAGGTCTGTCTTGCTGACCTGTTCTCTGAAGAGCCAAGATCATTGGTTCGTAGAGTCATTAAGTTTGGAAAAGACTGTTAAAATCATCCAGCCCAACCGTCAGCCCAACACCACCATGCATACTAAACCATGTCAGAAGTGCCACGTCTACACATTTTTTAAAGACCTCCAGGGAAGGAGACTCCACTAGTTCCCTCGGCAGCCTGTTCCAATGCTTGACCACTCTTTCAGTAAAGAAATTTTTTCTAATATCCAGTCTAAACCTCCCCTGGCACAACTTCTTATCCTATCACTTGTTACTTGGGACAACAGACCAACACCTGCCTCGCTACAACTTCAGGTAGCTGTTAAGAGTGATGAAGTCTCCCCTCAGCTGCCCTTTCTCCAGAATAAACAATCCCAGTTCCACCAGCCAATCCTCATGAGACTTGTTCTCCAGCCCCTTCACCACCTTTGTTTTTCTTCTCTGAACACACTCCAGCACGCCAATGCCTTTGTTGTAGAGAGGGACCCAAAACTGGACACAGTGTTCAAGGTACAGCCTCACCAGCCTGGAATATTCTGTCCAGCTCTGGAGCCCTCAGTACAAGAAAGACATGGACCTCTTAAAACAGGCTCAGAGGAAGGCCACAAAGATGATGAGGGGGATGGAACACCTCTTTTATGAGTACAGAATGGAAGAGTTGGGGTTGTTCAGTCAGGAGAAGATAAAGCTCCAGGGAGAGCTTATTGTGACTTTTCTGTACTTAAAGTGGGCTTAAATGTGGAAACGTACTTCTTTTAGTAGGGCTTGTAGTGATAGGACAAGAGGTAATGGTAAAGGAAGGTAGAGTCACACTAGATATAAGGAAGAAGTCTTTTATGATGAAGGCGGTGAATCACTGGAACCAGGGTTGCCAAGAGAGATGATAGATGTCCCATCACTGGGAAACATTCAAGGTCAGGTTGCTCATTGCCTTGGACGAAGTGTCCTTTAAAGGTCCCTTCCATCCCAAACTATTCTATGATAATATGATTCTATGATTGGTGGCAAAATGTCTAGTGAAAAGCCAGTCACCAGAGCAGTCCTCGAGGGTACACACTGGGGCCAGTGCTGTTCTGCTTCTCCATTAACGCTTTGTATTGTCTTATATGAGGGACAGAGGTGCCTTGCAGCTGCAGCCATGCAGTGGCTCTGACTTTCTGTAAGAGCTCGCTAGATTTTTTTAACAAGTTTTGACAGATACTTGCTTTTTAGTAATGTTTAACTACCTTGCAGACTTGTAGTGTGCACTAGGGCTTTCACTGGCTGTCTCAAGTTCACAGCAATGGACGTGTGGCAGCTTAAGCTGAGCATGAGAGGGAGTGTGTAGGAGAAAGTTGCATTGTCATGACTATTTTTTCTGTTTGCTAGTACATATCAGGCTGTTATGCTCTTCTTAGTAATGCAATGTATAACTTCTACTGTATTTATTTCACATGATATTGATCTTGTGAACTGCCACACATTCTGTCTTGCACGCTTGCTTTCTACTGTAATTTTTTTTTTCTGTAGCCCCATTAAAAAGCATTAGGGCTGCCACTGTCTTAGAAAACTGGAGGATAATGTCTTTGTTGGCATAGCAAAGTATGGCTGTTTTTTTCTGGAGACCTCATTTGCCATCTAAGTCATAAAGCAGTGGTCCAAGATATCCACAAGAAATGACCTGTTTGTTTCACAGGTGTGTCTCTGACTTCCTGTATCCCTGCTACTTTATATCAGTGTGATTGTGGGGTTAATTTAGGCTGATCATTTTAAGATGGATTGTCAGACCATTCTTATCATGCATTCTTGAAGTTATCTAATATGACTAAAAAGAAGAAAAAAGGAAAAGTGGTAAAGTGAATGACAAGTAGTTCATGCGGTTCACCAAAGGTGGGGATCAGTTGACTTTTAAAAAAATCTAAATCATATCAGGTATAAGCTCAGTCTCACTCCTACCTACAGAGGGGAAAAGCCACAAGTAAGCGGATTATTTTGGTTGCCCCACATGTCAAAAAATGTTGGCTTTCTTTTCTGCCTTATTTACCGTAACAGAACCTGCAATACAAAGAAGGTGAAGAGAAGGAGGCAATCTGTGGTGTCTGGTGAGGCATGGACTGTCTTCTGCCTGAATTTGACAGTGTCTAACAAGGATCAACCTTATATTGTATTTTCCTCTTCAGTGAGGTACTGATAGGATCTCTTCCTTCTCTCTTTCTGATATTTCTGAAACTTCTCAATAACTATAACTTTTGCCATCTTTTGCCTGCTGTCAAGTGTTGTTGAAATTAATTGAGTGCAGATTTCTTTTTCAGGTGCAGAACAAGAAAAACGTTAGGAGACAAGAAAATTGTGATCATGTATGTTGGATTTTAAGATATCATTAGAAATGCAGCTAGGTTTAAAAATACAAAGAGATCATTATATTTGCTAGTCTCTCAGGATATGACAGTCTTTTGAAAGTCATTTTGGACAACAATTTCATTATAAGGAAATGGGGGAGTATCTTTTATTCAATAAATGTAAGGCATTTTGGTGTTTTGGATTTATTTTTGGTTAGGTTTTTTGGGGTTTTTATTAGTAAAAAAAATGAAAAGGAATAGATGATTCTTCTGGATTTAGCATTGGCAAATCACAAAGCTACTTCACTTACTAAAACCTCAGCTGTCCCTAAAACCCATGTTCTGCACTATTGACTGGCAATGTTAACAGTTTGTTACAGTTTAAAGGCCAGGTTGAATATTCTGGCCATGAGAACCACATTTTGCAGAATGTCATCATAATTATAAACTTTTCTTCCACCAACTAAAATAATTTTTTACTGAATTTGCATATGCTTATTAGGAAGCAGGAGATTCTTAGTGATACAAAAAATATTAAAGACAGTAAATTAAAACTCAAACAAAAAACTTAACACAATGAGAAAATGTAACTTGATACTAGGAAGTGGAATTTATGTGGACGACATTCAGGTTTGCAAATCTAAGGCATTCTCTTTCTATAGGTAATAGAGGTGATAGGGGTTTGCAGACAATTAATGCAACATACACATCTTGGTTTATTGATGTATAATAGTAGCAGTATGTGAGATGTATCCCAGGTGTAGTGTGAAAGATTATTTTTTAGCTTTTTGCAGGGCACTTAACTAAATATTTTCTGTGTTGTAATACTTGTTCTCCTTTTAACTTCTTGCTGGATGGCACAGCCTTCCTTCAGAAGCCACATCTTAAAGATACAATTCTAGGAGCTAACAGAATGCATATGTGCCCATTTAGTTGTTGGCAAAACCAGACAGACCAAGCAGTAGATCAGGCAGCAATCCTGGAGCTACTGAGCAGTCATGCAAAGCTCTTTCCTCATGGATATAAGATGAATAGTCTGCAGAATGACTTCTCCTTGCTGTGCCGAAAGGAATATTGTCAATCTGAATTCTTGAAATAAGCTAATTTAAACTGTGAAAATTGCTGATCATTCACAGTTGGGTAAAAGGTGCTTAATGTAAAAAAAAAAAATCTTGAATAAATTTTATGTCCCTTTATTCCATTCATGAGGTGGACAGGGCTGGTATTCTGTGTACTGTTATGGGGCTGTCTGTTGCACTACCATGGGCCTCCTAGGCTAGTAGGCACTGGCAGACAGCACCGTGCTCTTCTCCAGTGGCTGAGGAATTACACTGGAACTGGATAATTTTGGCTTTTATTCCTGACTTTGGTGTAGATGCTCTATGACCTTGTATGGAGTTTGGTTTCTTTTATATGGAGATGGAAGCCCGATATGGGTTCTTTCTCCCATTTATTTAGGTTGAAACATGAGTGCAGGGGCTGACCCTTGGTGTGTTCTGCAAGACAGAAAATAGCAGGACCTTCCCATCCACAAATTCGGGACTTATCTGCTTTTGTTGAGGAGGCAGTGCCTTTTCACTGCTCACCGTATTTGACTGCTCACCTGCTTCCAATGGAGAGGTCTGCAGTGTACACTGGATAGTGCCAGAGCTGCATGGTTGGGTAGGTTTCATTCTTGTCAGCAGCCACACACAGGAGAAGTGCTGAAGGTAGCCTTAGCTGAGAAGGGAATTAAAATAGTTGGCTTATTGACAGTCAGAGATATGTTGGAAGGTGAGGGGGTGGGGGATGGAGGGAGCACACAGTCGGGGAGACTTTGTGGAAGTGAAAAAAATATTCAACAAATAGGACAGAAGCCAAGCCAAATCCCTATTTTTCTTCATGCTAAGTGGTTACATGTGTTTTATTGCTGATCATCCAGCTGAAACTTTCAGAGAAATTTTGGTGCGGTGTTGTGGGGCTGCTGACTAAGTGTAGCTCTTGCAGCCTATTCAACAGAAACATCTGGTACAGCTCTGATTTACGCTTGTTAGAAGACAGAAAAACAGGTGCATCTACTAGTACACCAGGAAGCTGTCAAGAAGGGACCTTCTCCCACACCATCACTCATCACGGTGCCTCTGCTGTGGCCTACACTTCAGAAGCCTCATACTCTATCTCATCACATAAACGTTAGGCAACCCTCAATCAACTGACAATGAGAGAGCACCGTTCCCTTCTCATGCAGGAAAATGTATAACACTAATGAAGGATTTGTCTGTTCAGTGTAAGTGCCCTGTTTTCAACTGGTGGAGTGAGTTTAAACTGATTTAGGCTTGTTAGGTCGATTTAGCGGAATGTAAAAATATGTTCTGATGAAAGAGAAACATCCACCCAAGAGGTAAATGACTGGTATAAATGGTTTCTCCCACAAAAGAAGTCTGACCTAACAGATCTGCTTAATAGAACTGTTAAGTACTGATCACTTTGCCATGCCACAATCCATGAAGATGAGAAAGAGACATGATGTGAATCTGCCCCTCTGGTGTTGGTGCTGAAGAAGATTGAAGGACAGCTCTGCAAGGGGTATAAGCATGTTAAACTGTCCGATTTTTTAGCTTCTTGGGTATCCATATAACGATTCATGAGAAGTGTCAGGATATCTTCCCATCTGGAATGTTCCTCTTATGGCAGCGTAGCACAAGATTGAAATGTAGTGACTGTTTGCATTGTAAAGCTAAACTTATTGAAGTAGACAGTGGGCTTAAACACTGCAGTTCACACCTCCAGGATTAGTTGGCATATGGGTGGCATACTTTCTTTGAAATTACTGGAGTTGACACTGGCATGAAGTTGGTAATAGTGTCAGATGGAACTCTAATCCTCTGTCATCAGTCAGATGTGGTCCATCATGTGGTCTTGTGGCAAAGTAGGTCAATAGCATCCTGGGCTGTGTTACAAAGAATGTTACCAGCAGATGGAGAAAGGTGATCTGTCCACTCAGCTCAGCACTGGTAAGACATATCTACAGTGCTAGCTCTAGCTCTGGGCTCTCCTGTGCAAGAGAGACATACGGGAAAGACTCCAGTGACAGGCCACAAAGAGGATGGAGAAGTTGGAGTATCTGATGTAGGAGACTGAGACAACTGGGACTGCTTAGTCTGAAGAGAAGGATCGGGAGAACCTCATTGCTGTGTATGAATACTGATTGGGAAAGAATAAAGAACATGATGGAGCCAAAATATTTTCAGGGGTGCCAAATGAAAGAACAAGTGGCAATGGACATAAAGGTTTTCTCAGATTTGTTGGTGTTGGTTTTGGTGTTGTTTTACTGCTATGTTGATTGACCACTGGCACAGGATTGCTAGAGAGGTTGTGGAGTCTCCGACCTTGGATGTACTTAAAACCTGACTGGATAGTATACTGAGAAACTTGCTCTGAGTAAGGGGTTCAGATTAGATATCTCCAGAGGTTCCTCTCAACCTCAACCATTCTGATATTCTGTAATTGAAGAAAGTCACAGTGTTACAGGCTACTACGCAATGGCTACAAGACTTCCGTGGTCTTTAACTCCCTTTGACTGTGTGCACGTCCAGTCCTTGCACTGCCTAAACTTCACTTGTCAGTCTCTCATTCTTCTAAACATGGCTCATACTAATTCAGATTACAAGGAAACGCTGTGACAGATTCTATTAGGGCACAAAGCATTGTCTAAAGTGTAAGTAACCCTGAGAATTTCAGAAACATTTGAGGATGCCCTAACTGTTAACTCAGTAACTGTCAGAACAATTGAGATTAGCCAACAAACAGAAAGTGCTCCCCTAAGCCAATCAAATGCAAGCTGGGATCTGCAGTCAAACTGTGATTCAGTTTTGCAAGTCATTTTTCAATAAAAGGCAAATATGTATTAAATTCTATGTACAGTTTTCATGTGGTTTTGCAGTTAGATCTACTGGGATTAACCCTGCATCTTGTACTTCATTAACAATTCTTCAGGTGACAGTTGAGCTGAACAGAACCTGGATAAACCTTCCATAGTTGCTTCAGCTATGAAGTACCAGGAACTAGTAAGGAACATTATTAGCACTATGACTAAATGTAATTTTCCCAGGTTTGCTTTACCAATAAGATAGCATTTCTGTTCTCCAAAAGGCAAATATGTGTAGAATAAACTTGGTGAGAACAAAAGCCCCAGGTACTGTCTGTGATGTGTGTGGTGGAAGAGAGCCCAAAGCACTTATCTAGAAATTGGAATGCCGAGGAGTTTGGCCAAGGCTGCTCTGTGGTTTGGGAACACAAGTTCACCTTAACCTCAGGGCAGGGTTTGTTATCTGGCAAAGGCCTTACAGAGAGTTTTTGAAGCCTTCCCAGCAGCAACAAAAGCACTTCATGCTATTCTGATGTGTTAGATCTATGTGAGTGATCCTTAAACTTCTGAGGAGCTCCAGTGCAAGGCTTTACTAATGCAGCTTCTTTAAAACACTATCTCTGCAAAAACAATTCCACTGCAATGCAATAGCAATGTTTAAAGGAAAAAAAAATAATCAGAGTGTTTTGTGGCAAGGGCGGAGTGCTGGGTATGGGCTTGCAGAATTACAATGTTGTGAGGAAACATTTTGACTCCTGGAACCCATCAGGTCTGTACACAGCCAGTGTTCCTTTGTATTTGCAGGTGTTTGCTGTATTTGTGTTTGCCTTTTGACTGCTGTTTTCTCGTTTCAGAGCATTCGCACTCTCAGAACACTAAATGTGCTTTGGAACACAGCTATTATTTTCTTATAAATCACCTACTCTCACCCACAATGAACAAACAGGCTGTAAAAGCAAGGGTGACTTTTTGTTCATGTATGTGATGAAGTCTCTTACCTTAAAATTGACCTTGTCATCTATTGTTCTTCAGTTTTCAGATCAGTAATCATAATTTCTGTCAATTACCAGGCTATAGAGCATGTTACTGTGGGTTAATTAGGGAATGAGGAAACAGCTTTTTCTTCTTGAATTCATCGATGTATATCTTGTTCTGTGGTGCTAAGGGTGGTGCTTAGTCTCTCAGGACACAGAGAGGGCATTAGCAAGGCCTTCCCACCCTGAGGGTTCAGAGGTGGGTACCAGATAATGTAATAGAAGAGCTGCAGCTGAGTGAGGTCTGTCAGGGTGCTTACCTTTGAAGTGTGCCCTGGGCAGCAGAGGGGCTAGGTTGCCACTCACCCTGCAAATGTCCAGGTCTTGAGCCTCACTGTAACCAGGCTCACTCTTCTATACACACATGACCTAAGATACCTATGAATAATAGGACTGAAGGATATTTCATTTTGGAAGGAACCCAACCTTTATCCAGTCAGGTCTTGAAATACTCCAAGGACTGAGTCTGCACATACTCTTTGGATTCCAGCTGCACTGCTGGGCTGTCCATATAGGGAAAATCTTCTGTTGTACCTGGTCTGAAACACTCTTGTTCAGCTTTTCCCATTGTTCCTCATCCTTCCAAGACAGAGAAGCACCTGATCCAATCTCTTTGATCCTTTCCCCACAGGTACGGTGGTGCTATTAGGCTATGGTATAGTGACTCTTTCCTGGTGTCAGATGTCCTGGTGTTACCTATTCCAGCTTTGTGTTTTATCTCTGCCTCCCCCCAGTTAAATTTTTACCTTAATTGTGCTAAATCAGACTAGCCAAGCTAACCTATGAAGTTCTCTTTCATCCTGAGTTCTGCCCCATAATTGCATGAGGGGTGAAAAAATATTTTATCTTATTTTCGTTGAATGTCCTTTCAGTCTTCTGTCCTGAGAGAAGAAAGATGACACTCCGCTGATTTATTTTCCCTGTTAATTTTTAACATGTCTTTTTTCTTTCCCCCTCCCACCTTACTAAGGGAATCTAATCTTGTTAGTGTCTTGAATCTTTTTTTTTTCTTTCATTATCCTCTGAGTGATGGGATGACACCTCCAGTGTCCATTCAAGGACAATTGATAGCTGCTCTTTTTTTCTGTATTATCACTTATTTGTTATGCATCCTATTAAAGGTCTAACTTCACAAATCACTATTTCATGTGAAAGAGTAATTTTTATGAAACTGATCTTGCTGGGTACCTTCTGGCAAAGTTGGTGAATTTTAAACTTCAGGGAGTGCACATGAATGTTTATGTGAATAGACACGTACACATATGCAAGCATACACACAGAGAATTATTTTTTTCTTTTGCTACTAAAAATGTATATACAAGAATGTTTTCTCCAACTGACATATTATTTCTGTTTTTTCTTTTTAGTGTTATAATTACATAGTGGTGATGCTCTTTCACATGGTTTAAAGATCCCAGCTGTCTCCAGTTTTCTTCCTTCACAAAGGTGCTGAAGGAGGTGCCTGGAAGTGGCTAGGCTATAGCCCATGAAGAATCCCACAGATAGCATGTCTGTTTGGGATTTCTGACCCACTGAGAATAATGCAGTCTAATTGGTGTGGTCAGCTAGTTGTGTGATGGTAGCTCTCTGTCAGGGAGGTTCATACAGGTGGTTGCTGTGAAGTAACGAAGAATGCTTCCATGAAATCAGGACCAGTAAGTCAGGGTCTCAGATGCCATAAATAAGCACAGCTGCAGTGAAGCTAAAGGACTTCTGTGCTGAGCTGCAGCAGATGAAGCTCTGGCCTGTTATTTATTTATTTGTTTGGTTGGTTTTTTGGCACCACTGAGATGAAAGCCCTGTTTCTGGGACATGCTGGTAGACTGACAGAGATGAAAGAATTGTAACAAATGAGGTTCAAGCTGTGCAAAAGGATGGAAGTACAAATGCAATGATGTATGAAGCAAGACTTATTTAAAAGTATAGTGTGGATAGCAAAGAAAGGGGAGGAAGGAATGAGAAAAATGAAGGAAGAGAGGAGAGAAAGGGAAAGCATTGGAGGGAGGAAGGAAGGAAGGAAGGAAAGTGGCTTTGACATCCTCTAAACAAACGCCTTTGTGTTTCATGCGGCATTGACCAACTTGTGGCTCTTTTAGGTGAACAGGTCTTTTATGATTGCGCTACCTCATGTGCTTCATAGCCAATGCTGCTGTCCTTAATGGTGACCTGGAAAGGATGTACAGTCCTTTTTGTAGGTGATGTTTGTGGCTGGTCCAGTGTAAATCAAGGAAGTGAAGAGGAATGAGGGCAGGGAAATGGCATCATGTGGATATTGCAAAAACTGAAAAAAAAGGAGTAAAAATTTACAGTTACATTGGAATATGGAAAATACAAAGTAATCTAAAATGAGGTACACCACACACATGTTCTCTGTGGGTGAGAATAATGTGGGAAGCATGAAGCTGGAGGATTGAGTAAGGCACTCTTGTCAATGCTGAATTCGCAATGACTATGCTGTATTCCCTGTACTGCCTGAGCCAAAGCATTTGGGAAGAGGAGAAAATAAGCACTATCTGTACTTACTCCAGTTCAGCTGCTTCATTCAGGGCTTGGCAACAAACTTCTAAAACCTTATTAAGAGACTGGAAATAACAGCCATGTGATGAGGGTCTGTGAGGGTTGGTTGATGACGAACCTATGAAATTGTGAAGGCTGAGAGCCTGGCTAAGTGTCGGGGTGTAGTTGCAGCTTGTCTGTCTTCAAAGCAGAGGTAGAGAAGCCTGTAGCTGAGTTACAGACTTCAGGTTTACCACAGACACCTCTCAGTTCATTAATTTTCTGCATTTATTATGGAGAACACTATAATGTGTGTTAATACTTTGTTTGCTAAAGCCCTGCAGAGCTTACAAAAGGAAATACTGATCCATAAATAGAAACAACTCATTAGAGGCTGAGTATAGAATAAAGAGACAAAAATTTAAAACAAAGCAAAGCTGAACCTTATGGAACAATGAAAACATCCTCAAGCCTTGTGTTTTGCAAGAGACTGCAGTGGATGATGTGGTATGTCTTGTCTTTGCTTAATCTGTACAGCTCATTAGCAAATGCAGGCACGATATGAAATTTCGGCTGGTTGTTTCCGTCTGGGAAACAAGGATGGTAGTAAATTTGTCAGAAGATTTTATGAGCAGCTGCCAGCCATTATGTCTCAAGAACTCTGGCCTGAGCAGCATGGATTCTGTGAGGAGTCCCAGCAGCTGCACTGACCTACGTGTGTGAGTGCATTTGGGAGGTGACCAATCTTTTCAGGTGGAGGTGAAGTCAGCTCTGGGTGCTGCAGAGATTGCCTCTGCAAGAGCTGGAGATTATTCCTGATCTGGCATTCTTTTCCACCAAGAAAGAAGTGTGGCGGTTTGGCACTAAGCAGGAATAGTGTTGCTGTCTTGCTACTGTTTCTTTCACACTTCTCAAGTGCTTCTTGGACTGTATTATGAGAAAAAAAATTTGTTTGCAGACTGCAGCTCTTGCTGTATCACTGTGCAAAAGATATTTTTACCTGGTTGTCTCTTTCTGCACAATTCATTTTAACCACCTTGCATTAAGATTTTGCTGTAAACTCATGTATGCGGTATCCCATCTTTGGCCTTGATTGGCTCTGCTATGTTAGGTTCTTACCCAAGCAAACGCTTTACTTTGAAGTGAGTGTTTGAAGATAAGCTTCCTGCCCTAGCTGAAGTCATTAAGTCTGGTTGGGTCATTAGTTAAGGTATATGTGGGCTTACGCATGACTAGCAATGTTGCTTAGTGGCTGTGTGAAAAATAGTTCTCCCTAGATAGATTGTTGACAAAACTCAAGACAGGGGGCTCTTGTCTTTAAAAATCATGTGGTTACAAAAACTCTTTCCCTTCAGCTTAGACTGATGAAAGCTGTGGCATCTCTCCATATGAAGACTGGAAATGTTTCCCTTCCTTTTTCAGCTCCCTGTGCCACAGGGACCTTATATGACAGAATAATTTAAGTTGGAGAAGACCTTTAAGATCATTGAGTCCAACCATAAACCTATCATTCTAGTATATTTATACTTTCAGCTTATAGATTGGTAGATAGGATGATAATTCTTAGGATTTATTTTGCTGTTCATTTGTAATTATTTTGGCATGGGCATAAAAAATCAGCCTTTATTCATTAACCATCTATTCACTGTGATTATTTTTTAGAAGCTTAAAAATAGAAGAGCTATGCACTAGGCAACTGGCCAATGTGCATATGGTTCCAGACATGTTGCCAGCAAACCTGGCAGTAAATTTTATCTGCATTTTTCAAAAAAGAGGGTCTACTCTTAGGCCACCTGTAGAGATTTTGAAGACCACCAGCCATGGTAGTAAATGCATGTGCAGGGCTGCTGAAGTGTTTATTGGTGTGACTTCCTCCAGCGTGTGGTATGGCCTTTGCTGTATAGAACTGAAGGGCAAAGGCTGTCATTTTGAGGGCATTATCTGTGTCTCTTTCAGTCTCTTGAGGGTGATCTGCACTAGGTGGAACAGAGATCTTGAAAGAAGGTTGGTCAGAGAAGTAAGCTCGAAGCTCTTAGAGAGAAGGCAAACGTAATCCTATTGCTGAAGCTGAGTGGTGGGCCTGTAGAATAACCCCACTGCTCCCAAGTCCTGATCACTCATGCTCCACTGGGCTGATCACACACAATGCACAGGGTTTATTCACTGTATCACTTTCCCCAGCTGTCAGTAACAACTACTTGTGACTTGCCTTGATGAATACAGTAGGTATGAACATTTAATTCAAAATGATAATTTAAGGTTTCAAAGCAGTTCACATGCTTTGCAGTGCTTTCAAGATCTCCCAGTGCAATCTTTTGTACGTGCTTAAAATCTGCCTCTGCCACTACTCAAATATATTTATAGGCTACTGGTGGGCTGCCTATGAAAATTCTCATCCTACAGTTTTTCCTTCATGTTGGTGAATGCTTCTGTGTTTCATGAAGGTTAATGCTCCAAAGAGAGAGAAGCAGCTGCTCGGGATAGGATTGTAAATGCCTGCTAACCCTCTTAATCTGTGATCTCAGTAATGTATTCACTGCACACTGTAGAAACACAGTTTCTACGGTTGTCACTCATGCAGAAACAAGAAGGCTTGTTTCACTTTCTATGATCCTTGTAGTATATTCATCTATTTCTACTTTGAATCACTCCTCCAAATTATCCAAAAAAGAAAAGGCTTGGTTCCCTCTATTTTGCTGCTCCCCTCTTCCTTGTGTGCAAGTATGCCCAAGATTAATCACTGCATAATTACATTCCTATTGCTTGTATCCTTCTGTTGGCTCTCGCTTTCAGCTTGATTCATGTTTACTTGCCAATCAAG
Organism: Dromococcyx pavoninus; assembly: GCA_033558185.1. Taxonomy (NCBI): domain Eukaryota; kingdom Metazoa; phylum Chordata; class Aves; order Cuculiformes; family Neomorphidae; genus Dromococcyx; species Dromococcyx pavoninus. The sequence goes on from JAUMJL010001056.1 coordinate 161,244, forward strand.
TCTAACTTTTGGGATGTGTTTCTTTGCTAGGCTTCATTAGCCTTAGGCAAGACCTTCAGCAGCAGGTTATGAGACACCTGAGACCCTCCAGCCCATTTCACAGGCCTAGAAGGCAGGCTCAGCACAGCTTTGCAGGTACACAAATTTGCCTTGAAAAACTGAGGCCTGCTTTAGGCTCCTGAACTTGCTGTGGCTTTGAACTGGTGTCTGTGGTGAGAGAAAAGTTTGCCTGACTTTACAACTGTGCACAGGGAGGCACGAACCAGAGGGGCTCTGACTGTCAAGGGTGGGTGGCAGCGCTGCGGTTACACTGCAGTCTACTGTGATAGTGGGAAGAGGGCAGGGAGGGAGCCAAGGTAGCCCAGCACTTGGTAAATAAGCAAGGATTTGGGGATTTAGGCTTGTATTGCCATTTCTGCAGATGTGCTGCTGTTTTTGCAGCCCTCAAAAAGACAACCATGTAGCACGGGGAGCGGGGCAGAGTGTTTGAAGGCTTGACACAAGCATGCCCTAAGATCTGCAGATCAAGATTAACTATCAAATTAAGAAACCATGACTGGACACTAATGTAGTCAGAGGCCTGACCAGATAGACTTGGTCCTCAGCTTCTCTCTCTGCCAATGAGCCACTTGGGTTCAGGCTCTCAGAGGGACCCATGCATAGTAGGAGCCTAAAGCATCTGGGTGCTGTTCCCATGCCTTCCTTCAAGCCTCCCAGCTGCAGAGCTGAAACACACAGCTCTGTAAATCTGGAGTGCAATTAGAATCTGCTTTATGTGGTGCAAATGTTGCAGGGACACCTTACTGATGAACTCTCCTGTTTCTCATTGCCCTCTTTACTGACTGTGAGCACGTTGTAACCTACTTTTGTTGTTTGAACTCTCTCTTCTTTGGGTATCCACCCTATAAGCCTATTTGACTAACTAAGAACACAGCCCTGTTTCTGTAATAGATATACATACACTTGCAAAATTTTGGAACTGTAAGTTACAGATCTTCACACTCACAGAATCTGCCCAGCACCTGTTTGTACAAAAGCATGTGTATGCCGATGTAAACAAGTTCTTATAGCCATGGTGGTAGAAAACAGTTACCAGGAGGTGCAGTGGCCGCTGTGCATTTCCACATGCAGTATTTTCTCCTATGATGTTTAAAGAACAGTGTCCAGTTTTGGCATGTACACCCTATGTGTTGTCTCTCATGTCTTCTACAGAGGGACAACTATCTCTGTCATCTCTTTGTATTCCAGACACGTCTCACTCCACCATGAGTATGTAAGATTGGTTGTATCAGAATTCTGTTTTCCCACTGGGAAATGTCTTGTGGGAGAGTAAGCAGTATCTGGTTTTGGAAATCTGGCACTTGGGCTGGCTTGATAGGAGGAAGAGTTGAGATGTAATGCTGGTTCATTTTGTGGAGATGTACACAGCCAGCACCCTAATTTGTTCCTAAAGAAAAGTGAGACATGCACAATGATCATTTCTTTCAGTGGTGTTAAGATACAGCAATGAAAATCTAGCCTGGAAATATACTCGCTTCAAAGAGCTACCAACCCAAAGTGTGCTGTTGCAGAGTCAGCTTAATTAACATTTTGGCAGCTAAACAGTAGCACTTCTATTTATAGGGATAATGGCCAGGGAATATGATATCAACTGTTGCAGTCCTGATCTGTGGTACATGCCTGACCTCCATTTCCACCGTCTCTCTTTGGTATTGCTACTTTGATTAGCCTGTAGTGATAATGGGGGTGTTCTTGCAGTGTTAGTGAATGTCCTGTAGCACAGGATGTTCACTCCCTGTAGTTTTCAGAGTTGCTTAGTATCCTTGGGTCCCCATCCTTGCAGAACTGTGTAGAGTCTCTATACCTAGCCAGCATCCCTACTCTCAGGAGGGACAGGGTTTCCTGGAGGGAGCTGTGGACCTTTTCTCTCCTTGCTCTGGCTATGCCTCACGTTCTGGCTTTTGCTGCTTCATACATCTGGATTCAGTCATTCCTGCTGCATTGCTTTGTTCTTTTGTGACGCTGGGCTTTGTAGTTGCAGAGAACTGGCCTCCCTGGGCTGCAATTTGACATGCTGCTTTTCCCTGCTCTTGTCAGTTTCAGATGTGTCTGAGCTGCTCCTTTCACTGTTCAGGTTTATGTGATAACTTATTTTCTTTTTATTTTTGTTTGGTTTTGTGTTGCAGAGCTCCTAGTGCTTCAAGGCCGGATTTACTCAGTGCTTTAGCTCCTAATTCATACCTGTAATGTTTTCTAGTCCTGAGTGACTATGTGACACCAGAGCCTCTGTCACACCACACCTGTCTTTTCTGTGGAGCAGTGGTCTCCTCTGTTTCCTAGAAGGCGGGATGCTACTTCCCTTTGATCTGTGCTTGTTTCCAGCAGAGGAACGCAGGGTGTGGAAAGAATGTAAAGCTCTGTTCTTCCTGTGATGCTATGCCCTCTGCAGCATCCTGCAGACTTGGCTAGCTGAGAGGAGGTATTTTTTTCTTCCTCTACAGCACATGCTCTATCTAGGATGTGCTGGGCACAGTACACCCCCTGCTTCACCCTGCCCAGTACACAATTTTCCCAAATAGGTACAATACAGTTCTTAATGCCTAATTCTTATTCTGAGAATACTTTCCTGTTCCTTGCTGGAAAGATGATTAATACTGCATTGCCCAGCCAGTCACACTATCCCCAGTAGAGCCATAAATAAATACCACCCAGCAGTTGCATAGAGCAAGCCTTATTTTATTATTTTCCATTCATAATACAAAACATGAGAAACAACTGCCATTTAGAGGAGAGGCTGAGTAACAGCTGCAGTTTAGTAGGCACCTCACTCTTTCATCCTCCGGCATCCTGGGGGCACAGAAACCCCACATTTGTTTTGTGTAGGTTTTACTGTTCTCTAGTTGTGATGGTTATTTGTCCATCTAGTTGGCTGGGACACATGATTAAGTGTACAATGTGCTTCATATGGCCCTAGGTAGGAATGATTTTCCTGTTCAAAATGAGGTGAAAACCTTCCACCATTACTTGCTTTGTTCAGTGGAAAATTGGTTTCTCAGCCAAAATGCAAACAACTGTTGTAGTTGCTATGGTATCTTCATTTCTTTTGAAACAGAAGTCCCTTCCGATTTTGGATAACTGGTTTTGGAAAGATCTTAAAATAAAAATATTTAAAAAATACTCAAGTTTTGGATATTAAAAATGTCAAGGGAGGAAAGAAACTCTTTGCCGGAAAGGTTTTCACTGACATTTTACTAATTTATTTAAGATTTGGATTTTTCATTTTAAAAAAAGTAAATCATGAGAAGTATTAAACCCCAAGCTTTAGCGATTCTCACCCAAAAGTAATTTTCATCTGGTTTTATTAAGGATCCTGCCTGAGCTCCTCAGTTGTGAGTCATCCTGGAGGATGGGTGGATGGGAGGAGGGATGCAGCCCAGGGAAGGGGTTGGTGTCTCTCCTATGTGGAATGGGGCAGGTGAGATGAGGGAAATGGAGATGCATTTGGGCAGAGGGAGGGTGGGCTAGGCTTGGGGTGTGCTGCCAGGTCCCTGTGGACACTAGGGACAGAAGACCCTGCCTGCCAGAGAGCTGTCTTACGATGTCTCAGGCGGCTGCACACTATGTGCGGGCCCGTTAGGTACCAGCCCCTCAGTGGGACTGTGAAGCCTTGCAGGGGAAATGCAGTTTTTCTCCTCTTACTGTCAGCGTGGCCCAGGGACTCAGGAAAGGCTTTCACTGCTGTCACATGAACACTTCCAATTAGATGGGTTTTGTTTTCATAGAGCTGCTAGATTTCTGAAATGCAATAGGAAAAAATATCTCCCATTACAGTATTATTCACCAAAGCCTAGTTTTGACCAAATACACTTGCAGAAATTACTTTATTTGTTGCAAAAGTGTTTAAGGCACTTAATAAGATATTTCACAGGATTCATTTCTGTGTTCTTAATACAAAAACCTACACTGTCTAAAAATAAAATCCCCCCTGACCACCTTTGCATACAAATTGTTTTGTGATCTTTTTGTGTGGCACTTTCTCCAGCTCATTAAGGTACTTGCTGAATGATTAACCGAAAGGTCCAATGAAGAGATACTTTCTTAGAAATCAGCCTATAGTAAGTCCTTGTAATCTTTATGGTTTTGCTGTAGGATGCCAAATGCAGAATTGTTGAAGAAATAAGTTAGAATCAAGATAAGGATTTACAAAGAGAAAGAAAGAGAGTATTAGCTTGATCTTCCAAAAGCCTTTGGGTGGTTGTCGAATAACCTATTGCTAAATGCTCATTGCTAGAAGCTCCTTGCTAGTTTTTGGTGAAAGAGGATCATTTTGTTTACAGAATGCCAAGCAAACTGTACAAAAGTCATGATCAAAAACTGGAAACTTCAGAGAAACATGAGAAAACAGGCCTGCAGAGAAACATCCTAATGACTCAATAATCACTTAGTCAGGTCTTTGCCCCCCTGTTCTGAGACTGCGGAGGATGAAGGTTATCAGTTACACATCCTGGCTATGTCTCATGTCTATGACACTGTCTCTTCTCTATTATCTTTATAAGACCTTGTGGAAAGTCATGGGCTTTGGACCGGATAGGAGGGGGGTTTCTCTCTAAAGTGCTCTATTTTAACTCCCTTTGCTTTCGTAATGTAAGGCACCGGAAGTTTACTCTCCACTGCACAGACTTCATGAACTTGTGCTGCTGAGGGCACTGCGAAGCCCTTGGGGAGACTTTTGCTTTTGCAGGGGTTAGTGGCTGCGATTCATAACCCTGTTGTCATGGAGCAGGTAATCTTCTCATGTCATTTCTGTCAGTTAACACTTGTCCTGGTACTGTTATGATTGCTATGCCAGTACTTCAGGCTGCATCTCCGATCATCAAGGTGCGAGGTGCAATTTCATCTCCAAGCAGAGAACCTGATGCAGCAAACTCTGCTGATTTAAAAACTTTAATTAATCTTGTGCTTGACTTACTGGCCTCTTTGTGAGATTTCTGCTTCCTTCTGTCTCGTAAATGGCATCTAACACAAGGAGATGTGATCCTGCAGAAAGGTTTTCTGCCTTGTCAGTGGGGAGAGAGCAGACCCTGTCTATCTGGGCCATAGAGAGCAGCCAGCTCTTCTCCAGTCATTGCTAAGGACTGTCTGTGTGGCTGCAATGTGAAAAGTCTCCGCATTTGTGGTGAAACTGGTCATCTTTAGAGTGAGGACTTTGTCATCCTGACCTTATTTTTCTTCTGCATTTGGCAAATTTTTCAACTGAAGAAAAGAAATACAATAATCCTGGATAAGCACTAAATAATATTTTTTTGTGAACAAGACAAAGCCAGCAACAGTAGTATGGTCAGTTGGAAGCCACTTTCAAAGGAAGTTCAGCTGGGCTTGGAAGTTTACTTAAACTATTAAATCAGGCTATCAAAGTGAATTCCCCACATGACAGTCAACACACCCTGTGCCAACCCGGTTCCCTGTTCATCTGTGTCAATTCTGTGGCTTTACTCTCCCACTGAGGGGCTCCTTTCCCTGGAAGGCAGAGTGGGGAGCTCACCCTCCAACAGTAAGCAAGGAAAATGTGTAACTAGAAAAACTTGAGAAGTAGGAAAAACAACAGCATAAACCAAGTACTAACTCACTTGGCTGAAGCTTTTTGCTGATCAAACAAGCAAAATCTTCTAAAATAATTCTCAAATGCAGGTCCAAATTTTTCTTGTTTTTTTTTTCGTCAGACCACATTTAGAATTAAAAACAGTAAGTGCAGCAGAGGAAAATTTTGAGTGGGTCTGCTGTTTTTTTAAGGGGCAGACAGAGTCCACAATAAGAAATCTCATCCCAGCCGTAGGGTCAAAACACCCACTGGTGATCCAGCCAGGTAATATCTTTTTTTTTCTGAGCCCTTTGTATATGTCCAAGGATATTTGGCTAAATTATTGTCCAAGACAAGACAGTGGCAGGTGTCACCTGTAGAAAACCGCATCAGCTGGGTCTTTCCTACACTTTTTGCTGAAGGTTGCACATCCTTCCTCTTTTGGAGGCAGGGGCAAAGATGCACTTACTGTCCTTTCTCAGGATGATTTAATTCAAATGGGAAAAGAATCAGGAGAAGGGCTGGACTGAGCACTTCTGCTAGTAGCAGCTTTGTGCATAGGAAGCAAATGAAGTGCACAGGTATGCAGATCAAGATTTCAAATATTTTTCCAGGTTCTTTTCCCTTGAAGTCCAGAATGATTCTGTACAAGGACACATATATTTTACTACTGATGTTACTTAGTAGATGAGACACAGGTCAGGGTTTTCAGCAACCTAAATGTTTGTTTTACTTGACTTTACTGCCAATCAGCAGACATTCTTAAACACTTCATCTTTTTTCTTCTGGCCTTCTGTCTGTTCATGTATTTGCTGAAGAAACGTGTGAGTGAGTATTGCTTGTGCCATGGTAGATCCTATTCCCTATTCAACCTACGAAATGCTATTACAGTTTCAGTGTTGACTCCTGCATTTCAGCTTTAGAATATTTATCCTCAGCTCTAAGAGGTAAAGAACTTCGATTTTTTATCCCCTAAAAACCTGCATGTTGCAGGTGTGGTACACATTCCGTAAGCATTAGAAATCACTGGACATTTGGCTGCCTAATGTTTAAGAATATGTACTGCACCTGGACAATTTATTCTTTAAGTGAAGAATTGGATCAAATAACACATTAGAAACAACAGATTTTATCTCTCTGTATCTTTTTTTTTAAACTGATGATCTCCTTTGATATTATATTTTAAGAATTTAAAAGCAAAACTGCTCAGTCTTGAGGATCATAGCTTTGTATTTGATCTCAGACCATGTATTATTGATTTTCAGTATGTGAAAAATATCTAAAATGTCTGCAATAAAAATGCAAATAATAAAAATTCTTTCACAGTTTTTGAAATTAAAATAAATTTTACATGCATTATGTTGCAGGAAGTTGAAATTTGTTAAGTAGGTTAAGTGGTGGGAGGAATATTACAGAAAATCAGTTTTTACTTTTAAGATAAATTAGTGAAAAATATAGCATAATTAGTATGAAAATAAAATAATTTCTGACATTAAATACCAAAAACCACTGATGCAATCTTACTGCTAAGTGCTGAGAAACACATAAAGCAAAGGTTAGGTCTGACCTATAACAACCGCCTCCTGTAAATCCCTGAATCCCTGACAGTAACTCTTCCTTTAAGTGAGGCTTCACCAGTTGAATCCCAGGTCTTTGTTTCTTTGTGCAGCCTTAATCCCAGACTAATAGATGACAGCACAAGATATTTAATTATTTGTAGTGGGCCAGGACTGGGCTGCCATACTGGGGCCAGGAAGGAAACAATCACTATATTTCTCCTTGCTGTCCAGAGAGCAAGAGTTGTAGGGGGACATCAGGGAGACTGCAGGCTTGGGCTTCATCTCACCTGTACTTGACTTCAGCATCATGCAGGCTCTGAGCTCCCTGCTCGGGCTGTCTTTGCAGCTGTTGGGTAGCGGCCGGCAGTTCACTGCATCCCTGTGGTGGGGAAAGCCATGTCTCCCTCTGGGCTGTTGTGGAAGACCAAGCAAACAGCCTTGCATGTCTGCCTACAGCACATGTAACATCAGTGTCCTCAGATCAAGGTTCTTGCTCTGGGTTGGTGCTCATGGAGCCTGGCTGTCCTGCATCCTGCTGAAAAAGCCATAGGTGTCCTGCTTCCCAGGCAAGAACATTCTCCCCAGCATGCATACAGGTGCCCTGGGATGTGTGGTGTTTGCCCAGAGACTCGTATGGGCTCTTTTTAATCTGGAAAGCTTTGTTGTTCTGGAAGAACCTAGGGTTTTATGTGTAAGCTTGTTTTCTTGAGAGCAACCCTGTTTTTCTTCTTTTCTCCTGAGAGCAATTCTGTTTGGTTTTGCTGTTGCATGGTGTAGGATATTGCCCCTCCATCTTGGATTTTCCTGAATAGAGTTCCCAGGGGAACTAAACTTCTTACTGTCTGAGCAATGCTACAGGCAACTTTCTAACTCACATCAATGCCTATTTTCCTCCTCCTCTTCCTCCCACCCTCTCAGAGTGCCATATCATGAACATTCACATTCAAGTTTTTCCTTATTTTTGTTATATATTGGAGACAAAATATAATAACTCTTGCCCTCTTTGTCTTGCAGGTTCATATACCAGTGGGATCGCTAACGATGGAACACCTTTGATTCAGTTTCAGTTACGTGCAGAATGCTTTCACAGACCCCCCAAAAAATCAGACACAAGTGTGAAGCTCCTCTGCTTTGCTGCTTTATTCCTAGGTTCTGCTCCCAGCTCTTCCCGATACAAGAGAAATTGTGTACTCTGGATTTCCGCCTTCACAATATTTGTTGGCAGTCTCTCTCTCCTCTCTCTCTTGTGAGTATAGATAGCAGCCTGTCTAAGAAACAGCTGAGCTTTCTCTGGGATGTCTCCATATCCCTGGCCCTCCTCCCCATTGTGTGATTTGTAGGGATTTTTAATGGATATTCTACTGGAAAACAGCTAGTAGAAAAAATTCAATTAGCAGAGGGTAAATACTCTCTTGCCCTTGTGTTGACCACCTGTGCTCTCTGGTAAATACAGAACTTAATCTGATACAATTGGTTTTTCCCCATTGTTTTCTTTCCATTATTTTCTTTAACATAATAGCAATTGCAACAATAGTGTTTTTTAATAGATCATTTAGTACTGCTTTGATGTTTTTAACAATCCCTAATGGTGCATCATTAGAAGTTAAAGATAAGTGCTGAGAACTGAGACCTTAAAAAGAAAAAAGTTGCTGTAGAGAAGGCACCTATTGATCCCTGTCACAGACTTGGGATGCTCTCTCACCCTCTAGTTCTTCTGAATAAACAATAGCCTTTGACATAATGCAGCCCTGGACAGGTTAGAAATAGCATCTGTCCAGTGAGACAGGCTGAGCTACAACAGCTGGTCTGCTGAAATGAAGCTGAGAACTGCTTGGGATGGGGTTTTCACTCAGTTTCTGTCACAGGGTCTACCAAAATGACATTTATTTGAAAAATTACCTCAGAGATTCTTGCTGAATCTTATAATCTTGTAATCAGAGAAAAGGGGATCTGAGACTCTCTGGAAATCCCCAACAGACTGGGCTCTGCAGATGCCTCCAAGGTCCCAGGGCTGAACTTACCAATGCACGACTCTAGAGACCAAAGGGGACTGCACAATTTCTTCTGTAGCAGACCTTGCCTCTTGGTAGTCGCACTTGCCTTTTACAAATACTTAACCAGGATCTTTGCAATTTCTTCTCCCTATTCCAGATCAGGATTTGGGTGCCTGAGCCGTCAGAGAGGCAATCAGAAATACCATCCACCAGGAGTACTTCTTGACCGGTTATCCTCTAACACAGGGGCCTGCACTTCCCAGCATTTTGTCTCTGCAGGAATCCTCCAGATGAAGTCTGCTGAGCAGCATAGGCTATGCAGTGCTGGCTGGCATATAGGTCTTTGAGGGAGGTACTGTCCCTGTGTGTGGTGGGAGTTTCTTTGTCTTCTAGAAGAGAAGCAGTCACATGGGCACTGCATATAAGCAAGATAATTAGGATTTTCTGAGAAGGGCAAGGGAACCACTAGGACAAGGGAATCACTTAGGACAAGGGAATAACTGACACAGCAATATCTATGCCTGTTTCTGCAACTGGCTCAGTCAAAGCTAGTTGGTTCTTGTTGCTCCCTCCATTCTCAGACTCAGTATCAGCCCTACCTGATTTCAGACTCTCACATATTCTCTGATATTTCATTCATACTGGTCGGTAGTGCATCCCAAGGCACTGCTATCATGTAAGCCACTGCTATCGTGAAAGCTCCCTATAATCTCTGTAAAGGTGATTTGGACACCTTTTAGGACAAACTTCAGATATAATATCAGAGGATTAAACACTACAGTGTACACTTGCAGGGTCACTGCCAAGGTTACGATTTCAGACTAATCTATGTTCCATCTATATGGGTTCTGGTGGTTCCAGCTGAAAGCCTTTGCTCTTGCTACAAACCATAGGCTCTGATTTTTTCATGGCTTGTAACAAAGATGTTGCATTTGTCAGTAGTAGTGACTCTGCAGGTGTCTGTTGTGGCGTGACTGTTTATGCTCTTCCCTTGCGCAAGCAGAAGTATCACATTTTCTTAACTGAAGGATTATGGCGTTGAGAGAATAGGCTTTAAAAGCACAACAGACCACTTCCTCACAGCTCTTAAATAGTGTCTCTGCGGTGAGTAGAACCTTGTTTCCCTTGCTTTGCTCTGTCTGTGTAAACTACCTTTCTATTCTGTGACAAAAGAGCTACCATGCAGAGTCTTTGATATCTGCACTGAGCTATTAATCACAGTTTGCTCTTATAAGAACCAAGAAGACTTGTATATGCAGAGATGCAAAGTCTAGAGTTAAGAAATTAGTAAAACCCAGTTGCTAGGAATAGGATCTTGGGAGTGTAAATTTTACTGATAAGCCAAAGCTGCTGAAAGGTTTGTAATTTCCAAGGAAAGCTGAAAGGAATGGTTATGATTTATTATTACTTACATGATCTCTCAAAAACCCTGATGTGCCAGTGTCCTTTCATTATGTACTTGGACATGAACTTTCATGAAAGGTCTCCACAGTCCTTACAGAACTGAGAGCCAATTTAAAGTCAGCCAAAAGTTCAGGTGAGTGACATCAGGCAAATCATAAGGCGCAATGCAGAATCCTCTGAGAGTACGTGTTTTCTATACTATGAAGTTTAAAATCTAGATTTTTGCATACAAATTTTATGTTTGTTTCATCACCAAAATGTGTCTCCACAGCAGCAACCAGAGCCACAAGAGATATGTCTGTGAGTCAGTGTTGGGAATCATTTAAAGAAAAAGGCTCCAAATGTAATATTTATATCTTCACAGACTATCTTTAGGTGCCATTTGTCATTTTCTTGCACAGTGTCTCCCAAACCTCTTCTTTCTGAAACAGCAATATTCTACATCTCATTCTTAAACTTTGGGTAAACACAGAAAACTCCTAAAATGATTTTCATTCATTTCATAGAGCAATAACGTCAATGCCAGTAAAATTAAGTTGTGCTTCTTATCTTATGCTTCCTCAAAGATGCTTTCGGAATAACTCTTTTGTATCAGCTGCGTAGTGCTTGCAAAGACACTAGGTTGCCAGCCTTATTGTTTTCTCTGAGACAAGCAGATGAGTGCTGCCGTCAGGATTTGCTGCATGTAAAAATTATATCTCGCTGCATCACAGCATCTCTGTGGGGCAGGAGAGAGCATGAATGAAACAACAGAGAATGCCTGAGAGTCTGAAATCCTAGGTAGGGCTGACACTGAGCTTGGGAATGGAGAGAACGACACTGTGATGGAATGCCAGAAGAGACTGTATTGAAGAGGGTGCTGCAGCTGTGTGTGTTTCAGGAAATAGTGTGGCTCTTTATGGAGTGAGGGGAGAAAAAGCACGTGCAATAATTCCGCATGGGAATTATATTCCTCCTCGAGGATAAGAGGGGAAAGAGTAAAGCAAGTTTAAGAACCATTCAGGACTGGATATCAGCACAGGAGAGAGCTGTTAATGAGTGTATGGTGATATCAATGAAAGGTATTTGCTGACCCTGAAAGCTGTGAATTCAGGATGTTTCGTGTGAGTCTTTCTTAGTGGCAGTAAGTGAGGACTGCAGATGAAGATAGAACAGAAGATAAAAAGCAGATGGGAGAGGGAGGAAGATAGGCAACACTGTGTAATTGAGTTATTTCATGGGATAACAGAAGGTAATGAGGAAGGCCAGTGTCATCGGAAGAAATTTTTGCTTAGTTGGACCAAGGCAGTTTTGGGAAAATAAGAATAATAAGCTCTTACATGGGACTGGTAAAGATGTTGATAATGCAGTTGATAATGCTGTTAGAAACCAAGGATAAATCAACAGGGATTTTCAATCATCAATCTAAGTAATTTGTTCCCATGATTTCAAAAGAAAGATAGAAGCAACTCCTCTCCCCCCAACCCCTGGCCATTGAAACAGAAAATACTTTGTTGATAGTATGAAAAAATTACGTTAAAATATTTGGAACATCGTGAAATATCCAAAGGCTGGAAGCTGGCTATTAGTAGGTAAACAAGATGACCCAGAAAGCTACAGACCGGTTGTCTTGACACCACTCATGAGCAAAATAATGGAAAAATTTATACAGGATTCTATCAGTAGAGAAATAAAGGGTGGGAATATTATTAATATCAGACAACATAGTTTTATGCAAAATAAGATTTTTCAAACAGAATTTATTTCATTCCTTCAGATACAGGTTTGGTTGTTGAAGGCAGCTATGGGAGTATAAAATTATTTGTAATTATTTTGATCTTATACAATTATCTTTCTGATACAGAAACACATGCTATTTGACATGTGTAGGCACTAAGGATTGGCTAGATGATACAGGTAGTTTCCAAGGGGAGTTATCATAAATATGGATTGTTTCAGTGTGTTCTATAAAATAAGCTATTAGGCCTATTTTGTATCTCCCCCGATATCTGAAAGAAAATACAAACTGTGAAAAATACTGTTGAATCGGTGTCAGGTACAATGACTGCAAATTCAAGGGCAAAATTTGCTTTACAAAAAGAGTAATCAGGATTATTCAGCAGGCCATCTGAAGACGAATAGATTGGTGCTGTTTAGTGCAAGGCTGTGCATGTATGGACAGGGAATGGTGGCCTGATGTGTGGAGTACAGCCTGGAAAGTACTTTGGAGATCAGAGTGTATGAAGCCACTGAAATGTGAACATGCAGTTGATAGCACAGCAGGTGAATCCAATGTTATCTTTGGACTTATGTGCAATTGAGAAACGATGCTGAAAATTCAAACCAGGAATGTATCATTTGTCCATGACCACAGGAAATACTGCAGAAAAAAGGTAGTAATGTCAGGTTCAGTGGGGGGGGGGGGAGAGTGAGGCAAAAACTCTCTTGAAATGCTGAAATAAGGCCCTTCATTATTTCAATGTTTAGAAATGTTGTTTGAATTAGCTGCAGGTATGACTTTTAAAAGTCTGAACTCTTATGGGTCTCGTTTTGCAGGTCCTCATTCAGAAAGCGTGACCTTACTTTATCATAGAATAGTTCCTTCTCCCAGGAAAGAAAGCAAAACTGAATTGAAGTCTCTTTCACTCTGCCTGCCAATTTCCAAAAGGAATGCCACTTTAAACGTTAATTCAGATCATCTTGCCTGATATTCCACCTGCAGGTAAACTTGAAAAGATTTTAAGATATATCATTTGTCTCCTCAGCACAGGTAACTTGGAGCACAAGTACTAGAAGGGTGGTTTTGGCATAGAAAAGAAAAGCATACAGGGAACAAATACTTAGAAATCAGATTGGAATTTCAGGCTACAAGAGAGGTGTATGTTGTATTTTAACCATGTTGGAAGAAAACTGTGAAAGAAATGGTGTCTCTCTTGTGGTGTCTTTGGTGAAGATTCGAGGCTCTTCTGGAAGCAGTGATAAGAGTCAGAGTAGTTTGGGGGGCTAAGTATGAGCCTAAGTGTGAAATATTATGTAACTCGAGACATGCAGGAAATCGTGATATAGCATCTGACCATGTTTAGTCTTAAATGTGGTAACTAAAGATAAGTTCATTGGACAGCAAATTTTATAAGAAACAGAAACACTAGAGTCCCACTCAGAGGTAGTGCTGAAAGATAAGCCACAAGAAGTAAAGCCATGATTTGGTTACATGAGTGAGACTGGAGCTGAGCAAGGATATTTGGCTGTCTTACTTCTGCTCAATCACAATTTGACACATGACACTGACCATGGCTCGGAGACCCATCATAAGGTTTGTGTGTATCAACACCCTCCGAGGGTTTCACGTCTAGCTAGGGTGCAAAGAAGGAATTTTACCTACTTGGCCATGCCTAAACCTTATCAAAAGCAAACTGGGGAGGGCTTATCTGCAATACCACAGAAACAGTTCAGTCTTTGTCCTCATGCAATGCCTGTCACTCTGCACTAGTTTTTATAGTTGCTAGTTTATGGCAAAATGTGGTTAAGTGTGCATAAATATTTTCAAGTCATTACACTGCTTCTCCAGTACCTGTTCTGTTGTTTCCTTTTGGCATTGAACTGCCCTGTATTATAGAAGAGATGTTAGATACTTGTTTGAAAATACCCTTTTCTGTTTTTCTCAGCAGCCTGAGGAAAAAACCTCCAAACTTTTAACAGGTTCACAAAATACAGATTGTAGCCCTAAATTGCTGAGAGTAATTCCTTCTGTCAAATAAACGTAATGTCAAGCAACTATCTTTATGTTTTCCTCATGTTATTCCCTTTGCCTTTGTCCCTTAGGTTCTAGTGACTCCGGATGGAAGATTTATAAAATATGAAGAACATGAAAAGTCTCTCAGAGAATAAACAGTATTATTCCATAATGAAACAGCACATTAACAGTTATTGAGCAACAGCATGATATGCAGGAGATACAGAAACCCTAAAATAGGAACTGACGTGATCGTGAGACTCCGAGAGAACAAGAGATTCACAGGTAGGATTCATTTTAACTCTGCACAACCTTGCTACTAACATATAACATGCACAAGGAAAGGAAATGTTTTTAGATAGAGGTTAATGATGTCGGTTTGATCTTCTCAATACTAGCAGTCTATGTCGAAGCAGGGAATATATGGTTAACACTTAATTGTCCAAACACTCAGAATGTTAATCTTCCACGTAGACACACACAGCTCAAGTGCTTAGGTATCCAAACATAGTGTCTGGCACTTGCCAACTTCACTAATTTATTGTCTGTGGTTCTTAGGACTCTGTCCTCTCCTTAATATCCTCCGTGTGTCTTGAATCAATCCCTTCAGTCCATCTTCCTCTGAATGTTCTTGTGACTTTCATCTCTCACTATCATCTCTCAGCATATATTAATCTTAAAGCAAGGTGTGGGTTTTCGTTTTGCCAGTAACTTTCCTACCTCTCAACTTTGAATCAGCTGTTTTGTATTCTGCTTCCCCATAAGTACCACTCCATGCAAGCAGGCATTTATTTTTCCTTTCTGATACGTCCTTGTGTTGTCAAATGCAACATGACCAAAATGAAATTCCAGATATCCCCTTTTAGAACAATTCCCTTTCCCTATGGATATTGGGGATGGCAGCAATGTGGTGTCTAATTCAGTAGCCTCACAGAAGAAGCCTAAACAAAAACCTTCGAACTCGAAGTCCCAAGCACCAAAACAGGCAGATGTGAGATCTTGACAAATGGAGAACTGCTTAAAATGTGGTTTTATCTCTCTTTTCCTTTCTACCTCTCTGATATACTAAAGCAGGACAGCTTCTCACTGCCCTCTATTCCGGCAGGCATGCTTATTCTAGGACTGGGCTTGTCTGTCCCCCATTATAATGCCCTCATTCCCTTTTAATCACACTATCACAGTATCACAAGGTTGGAAAGGACCTCTGAGATCATCAAGTCCAACCTATAACCCAACACTAACACCGACACCAACACCAACCATCATCTAAACCATGGCACTCGGTGCCTCATCCAATCTCCCCTTAAACACCTCCAGGGTCGGCGACTCCACCACCTCCCTGGGCAGCGCATTCCAATGGCCAATCACCCTTTCAGTGAAGAACTTCTTCCTCACATCAAGCCTAAACTTTCCCTGACGAAGCTTGAGTCCATGCCCTCTAGTTCTGTCACTGGTCACCCGAGAGAAGAGACCAACCCCTGCCCGACTACAACCTCCTTTTAGGTAGTTGTAGAGAACAATGAAGTCTCCCCTGAGCCTCCTCTTCTTCAGACTAAACAGCCCCAACTCCCTCAGTCGCTCCTCGTAGGGCTTATGCTCCAGCCCCTTCACCATCTTCGTTGCCCTCCTCTGAACACATTCTAGTATCCTAACATCTTTCCCAAACTGGGGGGCCCAGAACTGTACCCAATATTCCAGATGAGGCCTGACCAGTGCTGAGTACAGGGGGACAATAACTTCTCTGGTCCTGCTCGCCACACTATTCCTGATGCAGGCCAGAATGCCATTGGCCTTCTTGGCCACCTGGGCACACTGCTGGCTCATGTTGAGCTTCCTGTCAACCAGCACTCCCAGGTCCCTTTCTGCCTGACTACTCTCCAGCCACTCTATCCCCAGTCTGTAGCTCTACATGGGATTGTTGTGTCCAAAATGAAGTACCCGACATTTGGACTTATTAAACATCATCCCATTAGAATCAGCCCATCTCTCCAGTCTGTCCAGATCCCTCTGTAGGGCCATCCTACCCTCTAACAGATCAACCCTTCCTCCCAGCTTAGTATCATCTGCAAACTTGCTGATGATGGACTCAATCCCCTCATCCAGATCATCAATAAAGATATTAAACAGGACCAGACCCAACACCGATCCCTGAGGGACACCACTGGTGACTGGCTGCCAACTGGATGAGACACCATTCACCACCACTCTCTGGGCTCAGCCATCCAGCCAATTCCTAACCCAGCACAGAGTGCTCCCATCTAAGCCACGGGCTGCCAGCTTCCCTAGGAGTCTACTGTGGGAGACAGTGTAAAAGGCCTTGCTGAAGTCCAGGTATACCACATCCACAGCCTTCCTCTCATCCACCAGGCGAGTCACATGGTCATAAAAGGAGATCAGTTTGGTCAGGCAGGACCTACCCCTCCTAAACTCATGCTGGCCAGGCCTGATCTCTTGGTCGTTCTGCAGGTGCCGCATGATTGCACCCAGGATTATCTGCTCCATAATTTTACCTGGGATCGAGGTCAGGCTGACAGGTCTGTAATTACCTGGATCATCCTTACAGCCCTTCTTGTGGATGGGCGTCACATTGGCCAACTTCCAGTCTTCTGAGATCTCTCCAGTGAGCCAGGACTGCTGAAAGATGATGGAGAGTGGCTTAGCAAGCTCATCCACCAGCTCTCTCATCACCCTAGGATAGATCCCATCTGGCCCCATAGACTTATGAGGGTCCAAGTGGCTCAGCAGGTCTCTAACTTCCTCCTCATGGATTGCAGGAGGGCCATATTTCACCCTGCCCCCATCAACAACTTCAGAGGGCCAACTGTCAAGCGAGCTGACATCCTTGCTGTTGAAAACTGAGGCAAAGAAGGCATTAAGTACCTCAGCCTTCTCTGCATCTTTGGTTACTATATTTCCCTCCATATCCAACAAGGAGTGGAGGTCGCTGCCGCCCTTCTTTCTACCATTGATATATTTATAAAAACTCTTCTTATTATCCTTAACAGAAGTGGCCAATTTGAGCTCCAGCTGGGCTTTTTCTTCCCTGATTTTCCTCCTACGTCTTAACAACATCTTTGAACATGACGTGTCTTACATCCCCTTCTTTCCAACGACGATACATCCTCTTTTTCTTACTTAGTTCCTTCAGAAGCTCCCTACTCATCAATCAATCCACAAAGCACTGCACCCATTCTCTATAACTGTCCCTTTTACTGTCTGTTGTGTTTTTCCTCCAGTTCCACATATGTGGGCTCACACCTGATGAGAATGAGGCTGCTGGCAAAGCACAAGAGCGATTCCTCCTCCTAATGTGCCAGCTTAGTTAACTTAGCACAGTTAACAGCATCAGAAAAGGCAATTATTGTCCCATACTCAGCACTGATTAGGTCTACTTTCAGGATGCCAGAAAGAAACTGCAGAGTCCACAAAAGGAAAAAAGAGCATTAAAGGTGAGAAATTATGCAATTAGAAAATGTTGAAAGAGATCATTTTCCTGAGAGAAAAGGAAAGGATAACATGCCTTTAGCATCTCATCCCTTGCTTTAAAACCTAATACTACAGAGGTGAGTGAATAATTGTTCCCAGCCCCTGGGAGGGTGAGGCAGGTAATCTCCAGAGAGGAAGAGCTGCCCTCACCTTCTTCTTCACTGCTATGTCACTAGACAGTTGCAATGGGATCAGCGCTGGTAAGTAAGCTAGTGTTGCAGAAGGACAACCATTTCCAGTGTTAGTTTCTTGGAGACCCATATGCTGCAGAACAGGTCAGGTCTTTGCCCTGTTGACAATGAGCAGTCACTGAAATAATAGGTGTAGCCCAGCAATATGTATCCTTGGGCAAGCTGCAACCAAGCCTGACAGAGGAGCAACACCTCTGTCACGCTGTAGGAGCTCATCACTGTGACAATGCCACAAAGGCTGCTTTGTGGCCTTGAGCATCTAAGAATATAGTGGCAAGGTAGAATTTCTGACCGTGTCTGGATCACATGGCCTGGATCATGTCATACAAAGTGGCAAAACTTTCGGATTTCCATTCACACGCACATTTAGTGAGTACACTTTTTCTTCAGTTTCTTTGAAGAAAACCTCCTATCTGAAACAATGCCTGTTTTGCAATTAAGACATAGCTCCTTTTTTTCATATCATAAAAGCATAGGCAGTATTTTAACAGGGCTGACACTGACCTAGTCCAGTAAAGTTGCCTTGACCTCACGTTTACTCTCTGCTGGTAGCCTGCTCCATTTTCACCTTCCCAAGCAAACTTCTGTGATTTGTCTGGATGACTCTTTTTGAAGTCTCCGCACAGCTCACCCTTCTCCAACACCGATAAGAATGATGAAAAATCTGCTTTCCATAACTGCAGAAAGAATCATCCTGTATTTGTTAATAGGTCCTGGGAATAAACAACCAGGGCAAGAGGATAGGAATCAGCTTCACTGAGGAGCCCTGCCATTGGATACTTTCTGCAGAAGCACCATTTTTAATTGGATGGGGTATTATCTTTCAGAAATCACATGCTGCCCCCAGGCAGTCAATAATCTGTTGCATCTCTTCTTGTGACGTTAAGGCTCATTTGGAGGTGGGTATGCACAGCTCTTGAAGGTGTTCTCTGGTTGTTGTTTGTGTCAACATCAGTTTCTTCACAGCTGCAGAGAATCCAGGGACTGCTTTTAGCCTGCTGTAACTTCAGCAAGAAAGAGTCCTGCTCGGCTTGCTTATTTCTGCAACTCCAGAGCCCTGAGCACTGTCACGTTATACCATACGTTGAAACGAAACCCTTTTACTTAATGCTCCTTCCCTTTGCAAGGAGTTAAAATCTAAGAGAGAGAGAGAGAGAGAGAGAGAGAGAGTGCACTGACCTTCTGTTGCACTCATTACCAGCAAGATTGAAAGAGCTCTTGATGTTCACAGAATTGCTGGTGCACTGCCTCATGCTAGCCGTATCCGTATAGGATTGTTTGGTTGCACCTTGCCTAACTTTGATCACCCTTGGAATTGAAAGTAACAGAAAAACTCAATGACCTCTCTAGGCCAGCAGCATTCCTGGTAAAATTAATTCCAATTTTAGATTTCAGCAGGAGGGATGCTGAAACTGACCTTTCTCATAAAATGAGAATTTGCTGCATCCAGGATAAGTTGCCCAGTCTCTCTTGGTCAAAGGGTCCAGCCTTTTATCCTCTACCTTCTCCCAGATATTATGGATACAGTATGGAGCCATTTGCGAATTCTGATTTTTTTTCCCTCTCTTTATGTATCCTACCGCACCTTGTAGAGGTGGGAGGGAGGGGGCTGCTTGTTTGACGAAATCCTCCTTTGTTGGTGGCAAACAGAGCATAAATCTTAGAGTGCAGGCAATTTCTGTGGAAAAAGGCTGGTAAATGTTTCCGTATGATTTCATATGTTCTCATCATACATAATTAAAGGCAAGTGCAAGAAAACAGCAGGCATTTTCCTTTGCCTATAAGAGACACAGGTTAAAGGATTAGCTTTTGAAAGTGCCTCTGAGAAGTAATGACTGTTCCTGGTATGAATGTGGTAAACTATAATTAAGGTATTTGGGGAACTGAAACAGATTTTGAGAACAATGGCTTGTACTTTTACATTAAGTAAGAATATAACCTCTGTATAATTAAAAGCAAGCACTTAACTGCTATTATTCTCTTCCTGTCAGCAAAAGCTATTGTTTATCTAGAAGTGAAAAAAAGCAGGGGCTGGAGCTGTGCGTGTTATTGCAAAACAAAAAGACAAATTGGAGAGAGCATGTTTGCTAATAAGCAAGATGTTGAGTGATGTACCACAGTAAATAATCTCCTTTCATGTGGAAAGGCACTGTTAATGTGATGACTTTCAGTGCATGTTGGTGAGAGCAGGAAAGGGGGCACACACCTTTGTCCCTAGGGAGAAATATTATGAGTCCTTATCAGCACTCAGAGTTTCTCATGAGAACTCCTTGGACTAATTACTCACAAGTCACTTTGTTTGCATATGTGGTTCTGCAGTTCAGACGACATTTCTCCCACCAGTGAGCATCTTGCACATGTTTCCAAAAAGTGTTGTGTTGCATAGGAATCCTCCACCCAATAGCAGAACTTTTCTGTAAGGACGGCTTCTACATTTAGAGCCATAAGAGTAACCGCCAGCCTCTCCCATATTCCCAATGACTATGCTCCATGGTGGCACTCAGACTGCTGTTATTCTGCTGAAACATGTCCTTTACTGTCTCACAGCTGCTGGCAGCACCAGGTGCTCTGGGAGAATTTTGTTTATGCTTCTTCCTTTGTCTGCTAAGGAGATAAGAGAGGAAGAAATACAATCAACTTCATGTAGGGGACATATAGAGTCTCTGTTCTTTTATGTATAATTAACATCTGGGTGGTGAAAGTTGATTTTGAAAGCAAATGTTCTAAGGAGGCAGCTATTATTCTAACTGAATGGCCTCTCTCTTCCTGCTGAATGACTGCATTAACAATGTTTTGCAATCCCTGAAAGACATGAAAAGCAACTATCCCTCTCTGGAATATTTTTCTCAATGAGATGCCTGCCAGTCACTCTGAGGAACCTAGAGCTGTGAATGAATGACATGCTTTACACTGTCCATGCCACATTCATATAGAACATGAACATCCGACACAAAGTCCAGTGAGCACTGGAGTTTGAATCCAGGTCTGGCAGAAGGCCAGGAGGATGTGTGCCATTGGCTCTTGGAAGAATCTGGCATGTGTATGCAGATCTTTGGAGGATGAAACCCAAGTGTTCTGACCTAGCTATGTTATCCTACAGTGATTAACCTACATATGTTTCTGAAGTGGCTTCCTTTTCCTCCTCTGTTTCTAAGATCTAACATTTAATTTGCAGGAGATGGAATATTTTGTATGCACCAATGGCGAATTTCTCATGACTGAACTAAGACTGAATGTTTGTCAGGAAATCTAGCTATCCTCCATCAAATGGCAGGCTTAGCTGTGCTGAACATTGAAGGTCATGAACTTTGTGGCAATTTTTACTTTTTCATGAAGTCTGGGAGGACCCCAGGGATAGTCGCTGAGGTAATGAGTTGGCTTTGGCTTTTCCAGCCTGACTATGGGCTCTTTTCTACAGGAAAGACTCACCCCCGGGGGACCCAAGGAATCACACAGGTGAAAAAAGTGAAGGCCAGTACCTCTTCTCACTTTAATCAGGGAGCAATGGCTAATTACTGTTGCCCTCCTTTGCTGGGCTGACCGTGTGCTTGTCTACTGCAAGTCTGCGTCTGCTGCTGAATATAGGGCTTACACCTCACAGCACACATTTCTAGCAGCTGGATGGATTACAAGGCAGAATGGGATCCAACACAACTCACTTTGTTTCAGAGTATGATTTTAGCAGCTGGGTTGGGATTGTTCACGGCTGTTATTAATTTCAAATTTAGAAATATTTTTTCATTATCTGAATGCTATTAGTGAACATCAGCAACAGAGGGCCAAACTATTTTGTAGCAAGTATTCAGATATGCTGCTTTCTAATGAATGATACTTTAAATCACATTGCTAGAATGACTCCACCTAGCTTTGAAGTGCTGCATAAACCAACTCATTGGAATACTCCCCTCCCCCTCTTCCTAATCTTATCCCTGTCTCCCTCACCAACCCCTTTCCTCTCTTCCTCCTTCTCTTTGTGAGATGCATAACTCACAAATTTTGATAGTAAAAGCAGATGCAGACTTTGCACTGCACATTGTGTTCACCATCTCCTTTTTCCTGATCAAGGACATCTGCACGAGGTTAAATTAAGAAAATGTGTGACAAAATGTCTTCCTTAATCTGGTTTGCACTGCTGAAGAATCTGTGGTTGGGTTCCTGGTGGATCCAGAGAGTATGTCTGTATATGGTTGTTATCTTTTTTGTCTGTGCTGGATGCATTGCACTGCTTGAAACACTGTTGCAATAAGGTCTTGGCTATGACTGTGGGATGGCCAGGGCAGAGGCTATCAATCCCAGAAGATGAACTAAAGGTGAGAGAAACTCTCTTGTCACGTTACTGCCCACACTGTCCCAACACGATGGTGGCTGGGAAGCAAACATTTTGGCTGTTTCTATGTGTAAGGGTAAAATTTATCTTTTTCCATCTCTTGGATTGCACACAAAACTAAGCAAGAGAGTGCAATTGGAGAGGAGTGATCTCTGCTACCTAAGGAAGGAGTGTGCTCTCTAGGGAGCAGCACTAGTTGGAGACTTAATTTCCTGGTTATTGGGCATGGGTGGAGACCAAGTATGATAATTTCAGCTGTTCTTCAGGTTGTAGCATGGCCGTATGATTTGGAGGGCATCCAGACTTATTGTGAGAGATGGCAAGGGAGGTTTTCTTCACATTTTTCTGTTGTTGTCCTACCATGAAGTGTTTTTCCAGTCTGACAGGGAACACCACTGATTTAGCAGTAGCTGCAAAGCTCAGGGCAATGCTAGAGGAATCTGACTCCTGCATTTTTGTTACTGGCCATAGTGTTTAGTATATTTAGCATGAGATGTCACAAACCCCTTTATGTTCTGAAAAGTTTGGGCTACTAATGGCAGGTTGCTGTGTGCCTGTCTTCTGCCAGCTTTGCTGTCTTAACTGGTTTGTATTGGTTTACCACTGCTTGGACTGTGTAATAGGGAGTGGTGTTTTCCTAAGAGAACAAAACATGGACAAGTCCTTCCTTTTACCAAATATGTGTGCAACAGCCTATCTGTATCAGCTGGCTTTGGAGCTGGTCCACATATTAGGCTGGTGATCTCCTTTGGGGCTGGAAGAAAATGTATCAGGTGCATCTCCCATTTTCTCAAGTAATTACCTCTACACGCCTTGGCAATTATTTTTTCCACAGTGGAATGACTGTACCTCTTCCCTGCTGTAGCGAATGTTTTTACATTCCATAAAGGTATGTAAATGGCCAGAAGTGCTCAGACAACAGAGTCCCTCCCCTCTGTAAGGTTTCAATGGTTTTGTGATCCCTTCTGTTCCATTTCACCTGGGGTCTTGCAAAAGTCTTTAGTTTGGCACAAGGATTAGTTTAAAGAGAAAAATAGCCACTGAACATTCCTCACCTTTATTATGAGTGGGAAATTTGGGCTGTCCTGGTACTGTTGATAATTTTTCTGTGGTTTCTGTTGCCTGGAACTGGTCAAGAGTAGAAAACAAGCGCCTTTCCTCTCAATTCATTTTCACATCGTAGTCATTCACTTTTCCAAAGCACTGCAAAACTTCACAAAGTTGCATGTTAGCAATAATCAGCACAAGCCTGTTGATGTGAGCTGGTACTACCCAGAGATCCCCGGAGAAAAGTAGAATCATTTTTTCTCTGTCAGTCTTTTTTCAATGAACATCTTTTGTACGTAATTTATCTCCTCCATGAATATCTCAAATGTGGAAGTTCTGTGCAGGACGAGGCAATAAGAGTTAAGCAGCTTGTGTCTGCAACCTTACACATAAGTATCACTAGTGTTCCAGCTCATTTGGACAAGGTAAATATAGAGCTGAATTTGGAATAGGATTTTTAACTCCTGCAATGTGATTTTCAAGATCCGTCCACTTTCAGATCTTTTGTGCATCCAACCTTATTGTGAAATATCTACAGTTTACTCAGGGATAAAAAGTGATGTCATCCACTACTTAGGAAAGATGCTGCAATTCCTCCTTTGAGGACTTTTTCCTTACTTTTTTTTTTTTTTAATCTTTTCCTGGAAGATGTGGTGGTGTTTTATCATGTTACTTTTTCAGAATGGCTAAAATGCTGTTAGAGGTTAAGGAAATGTCTGCTCTTTTAATGTATTTGTCAGAAATGCTTTATTACTTTTCCTTTATTTTAGGGCAGAGGTAATAAGTAACACTAGAAAGGAGTGAAGAAATAATACAGACTTGGTTTGGAGTCAATGTTTGTACCATGTTTCTTTTGGAAAGAGTACTGGAATTTGTCAGAAGAGCATCTCTGAATAACAGATTTTTACTAGGTCCCAGGAAGAATATTTAATGATGCTTATATGAAAATGATATTTTTAAAAGAAATAGGTATAGTGTAAGAAGAATATATGAAAGCTTTCTCAGCTTTCTTTGCTGTTTTTCCTAACCCAGTCTGCATCAAAATTGGCATCAACAATTCGTCACTTCATCATAAACTTCATTCTAATAAATACAGCACTTTCGGTAAAAATACTGATTGAAGTTTTGCTTTTCAAAGCAACAAGACCTATTTCAGCTCTTCATTTCCCTGTCATACACTGAGAGGCTTCTCACTTTCCCTTGAAGCACTCAGACACTTTTTTTGCAAGGGCACATGTCAGCACCTCTTCAAAGTAGTGGGTGTTCTGGTCATTGTGTGCCTTAACCTTACCTTCACTGAAATAGACTTGGGCTGTCTGAGCATCTGCACTTCTGTGTCTCCCGTTGCGCATTTATACTGTTAAGAGACATGAAAGCATGAACACCTGGGCCCTGCTCCACCATAGACTCATAGGATCACCTGAGCTGCATGAGACCCAAAAGGATAATTGAGTCCAATTCCTATCCCTACACAGGACACTCCCAACATTGACACTGTGTGACTGAGGGTATTTTCCAGATGCTTCTTGATTGCTGGCAGACTCGGTGCCATGACTGCTTCCCTGGGGAGTGGTTCCAGTGCTCCACCACCCACTGGGTGAAGAACATCTTCCTAATATCCAATCTAAACCACCCCTGGCATATCTTCCTGCCATTAACTCTAGTCCTATTATAGGTTGCAAGAGAGAAGAGATCTCCTCCCTCCCTTGTGAGAAGGCAGTAAACAGCTGTGAGACCCTGCCTCAGTCTCCTCTTCTCCAGGCTGAACAGACCAACCTCCTTAAGGATTGTGTAAGTATTGAGAGAGTTATAGTACCTTTTTAGTCTTATTAAGAGTGCTTGCTGAGACACATATACGCTGACTTTACACCCAGACATGTGCCTGTCTTCCTCTTTGAATGACCATGAACCTCACTGAACATTGAACCCTGCTTGCCACAGCAATCCAAGCTGGAAGGTGTAACTAAACACCTGGCTCAGCCAGGTGCATTGTCTGAGACTGTTCATCATTCTGTGGTTACAGACCCTGTGGTATCTTGGGTTGGACAAAATGTTCATAAAAGTGAGCTCATCTCTACAAACACCATATTATTTTTGCCTGAAAACATTTTCTGTATACCTTTCCTTAAATGTTGCCTGCATGTTCCAAAGAAACATTGCAAACCTGGAAAGATGTGCGGAAGACATAGCATGTTGCTCTGTGTGTAGACATCTGTGAAGTTTTTTGTCCCTGGAATTTTTTTTGCTTTTTTTTAATTTTTTTGAGGTTTTGGGTTTTTTTTCCTCTTCCTTTACATAATCTGAACTATTGTTGTGTCATGCAAAACATATCTGTGTATGAATATGGGGAGGTGTGTACAAAGGTATCTGGTTTATGAGCGTATCTTGTTAATGCCTATGCAGAATAAAATTTGACAAGAGATGGGAAAACTAATCAACCACACCTAGATACAGAGACTTTAACAAGCAGGAAGTAACAGAGACAGTACAGAAGCCTAGCAAGCAAGTTGCTCGCTAGCTGGTGGGCAGGAGTCACTGAAACTATTGGAAAAGGTCATCCAGGAGAGATAGGAAGGGAAGAAATGAGGTTACTATGAGTCTTAAGAAAAGACTTGCTGTGGGATGTTTATGGGTGTTGTAGGATTGTGTAAAAACTACTATGAAATTTTTCAAGGTGACTGTGAGAATGCGTATTACTAATCATGGGATGTTCAAAGGAAGGGCCAAAATCAGAAAAGGAGAAATTATGGTGGATTCTGGAGGAAGAAGTATGGGGAATTTGTGGGATGGAAAGGGTAAAAGAAGCTGGTCACAGTGTAAAACAGGTTGTTGGCCACTGTCCTTGTGCAGCTGAGTCCTGTACCTGATCACTGCAGCATCTTCTGCCTTGGTACTAAACTGCCTCTTCCTATTTTTAAAAGAGTCTTCAGAGCCTTAAGACAACTGGTTAAGGGATCAGGTGCACAAGTAGTGTTCTTCTTTATGCCTCCAGTTGCAGGGAATTATGAGGGGAAAAATAGGAAGAATCGCCAGATTGATAGCTGGCTTTGAGAGACAGGTATCACCAGCAAAATTTAGGGTTTTTTTGATTGTGGCTCAGTCTACATGACACAGGCCTTCTGGCAACAGACAAAGCATGCCTGTCTCAAATAGGGCAAAGGATCTTTGCGCAGAATTTATCAGGGGTCATTGAAAGATCTTTAAAGTTGATTTGAAGGGAGAAAGAGATAAAACCAGTCTTGCTAGAGATAAATCTGGGGGTAGAGCATTGATGTTTGCTGTCACCCCCATCTCCATCACCAGCCTCCACAGAGACAGCAGACCAAAGGACCCCACTAGCACACTAGCCCCCAAAGATGCAAGAATTATTGATGTGTTAGAAATCACGGAAATGCCTAGGAAAGGTCATGTAGGAATTAGGGCTCCTGCCCCTAAAAAGGTAGTGGGATCAACAGCCCAACTGAAGTGCTTCTGCACCAATGCACGCAGCACAGGCAATAAAAAGGAGGGGCTAGAAGCCATTGTGCGGATGGAAAAATGCATTATAGTTACTATCATGGAAACATGGTGGAACAACTCGCACATCTGCAGTCCTGCAATAGACTGCTATAAAGACTTCAGAAGGTATAGGCAAGGAATGAGAGGTAGTGGAGTAGTCCTGTATGTTAGGGAGAGTTTCGATTGTCTAGATCTTAACGACAGTAAAGATGCGGTTGTTTATGGGTAAGTATCAGTGGGAAGGTCAACAAGCTAGATAACGCGGGAGTCTACCGGTGACAAGATGAGTGGGACATAAGCAGCTGGGAGAAGTCTCGCTATCACAAGCCCTTGCTCTCATGGGAGACTTCAACCTTCCAGATATCTGTGGGAAATACAGTACAGCAGAGAAGACACAGTCTAGGAGGTTCCTGGAGAGTGTGGCAGACAGATAATTCCTAATGCAGCTGGTGAATGAACCAATTAGGGAAGGCATCACTCCAGACTTGCTATTTATGGACAGGGAAGGACCTGTGGGGATGTGTTTGTTGGAGACCACCTTGGGCATAGTAAACATGAAATGATAGAAATCTTCATTCTTGGGGAAGTGAGGAGGGGGGTCAGCAGAATTTCTGCCATGGACTTCTGGAGGGCAGACTTTGGCTTGTTTAGGAGCCTCCTAAAAGGCAAAGGAGTCCAAGAAGGATGGACATTCTTCAAGAAGGAACTCTTAAACATGCAGGAGTAGGCTGTTATGTCCCCATGTGGTGAAAGTTGAACTGGCGAGGAAGCAGAGTGGCATGGCTGAACGGAGAGCTTTGGCTGGAACTCAGGAAAAGGAGAGTTTATGACCTTTGGAAGAAGCAACAGACAACTCAGGAGGACTACAAGGATGTTGTGAGATTACACAGGGAGAAAATGAGAAGGATCAAAGCCCAGCTAGAACTGAATCTGACTACTGAAGTAAAAGACAATAAGAAATGTTGCTATGAACACATTAGCAGCAAAAGGAGGGCTAGGGAGAATCTCCATCCTTTATTGGATGTGAAAGATAAAGGATAGGAAAAGGCTGAGGTACTTAATGCCGTTTTTACTTCAGTAAGATAAATTGTTCTTCAGCCCCCTGAGCTGGAAGACAGATTGAAGCCCTTGTAATTGAAGGGGAGATGGTTAGCAACTTGATACATTATTTAGACATACACAAGTCTTTGCAGCTGGATGGGATCCACCCAAAGGTACTGAGGATTCTGGCAGAAGCTCTCACCCAGCCACTTTCCGTCACTTATTAGAACTTCTGCCTATCCAGGGAGGTCCCAGTTGGTTGAAGGTCAGCAAATACGACACCTGTCATCCAGAAGGGCTTGAAAGAGGGTCTGAGGAATGCTTATTTTCAGCCTGACCGCTGTGGTAGAGAAGGGTATGAAGCAGATCATACGGAGTGCCATTGCGCAGTTTGTACAGGACAACCAGGACATCAGGCCCAGTCAGCATGTATTTAAGAAATGCAGATCCTGCTCTGTTAACATGATCTTCTTCTATGACAAGATGACTGCCTTAATGGATGATGGAAAGGCTGTGGATGTTGTCTACCTAGACTTTAGTAGGGTTTTTGTCACTATTTCCCACATTATTCTCCTGGAAAAAAAGGGCTGCTTATGGCTTGAATGGCTGCTGTCTTTGCTGAATTAACACCTATCTGGATGGCCAGTCCCAGAGTTTCATGGGGAATGGAGTTGAATCAAGTTGATGAGCGGTCACAAGTGGTGTTCCCCAAGACTCAGTATTTAGGCCAGTTCTGTTTCATATCTTTATCAACCATCTGGATGAAGGGATCAAGTGCTCCCTCAGTAAGTTTTCAGATGACACATGTGCAGGAGTGCTGGTCTGTTTGAGGAAAGAAAAGCACTACAGAGAGATCTGGACAGGCTGGGTCGATGGCTGAGGGCAGTTTTGTGAGGTTCAACAAGGCCAAGTGTCAGGTCCCGCACTTGAGTCAAAACAACCCTGTGCAGCGCTACAGGCTTGAGGAAGAGTGACTGGAAAGCTTCCCAGTGGAAAAACACCTGGTGTTGTTGGCTGACAGTTGGCTGAATATGAGCCAGCAGTGTGCGCAGCTGGGCAAGGAGACCAATAGCATCCTGACTTGTATCAGAAGCAGCGTGGCCAGCAGGAGTAGGGAAGTGATCGACCCCCTGTACTCAGCAGTGGTGAGGATGCACCTCAAATGCTGTGTTTAGTTTTGGGTTCCTCAGTGCAAGAAGGACATTGAGGAGCTGGAGCACGTCCACAGAAGGGCAACAAAGCTGGAGAAAAGTCTGTATCACAAGTGCTGTAAGAAGCAGCTGAGGGAGCTGGGGCTATTTATTGTGAAGAAAGGAGCCTGAAGGGAGACCTTATTGCTCTCTACAACTACCTGAAAGAAGGCTGTAGTAAGGCGAGTGCTGGTCTCTTTTCCCAAGCAGCAAGTGATAGGGAGAGAAGAAATGGACTCAAGTTGTGCCAAGGGAGGTTTGAACTGGATATTAGGAAAAATTTCTTCCCCAAAAGGGATGTTAAGCTTTGGAATAGGCTTCTCTGGGAAGTGATTGAGTCACCATCCCTTGAGGTCTGTAAAAGACATGTAGATGTGGTACTTAGGGACATGGTTTAGTGGTGCAGTTGGCACAGCTAGGTGAAGGTTAGACTCCATGATCTTAAGGGTCTTTTCCAGCTCAGGTGATTCTATGGCTTTCTTCCACCATCTCACTCTCTACTCAGTGTAAATTTTTGGGAGTCTAAGGACCAGCAAACAGAGAAAGGACCACAGGTCCAAAGAGGCCCATGCATTTGAAATGCTAGCCTGTGTGAGAGCCCAGCATGTGTGCTACCTTCCCTAGAGGACTTCACTTCTCTATGTGCGTGTGTATGCATCTATGCTGTGAGTGCAAGCAATCTGGTACTGAGCTGCAGGATAGACTTGACCGTGAGCAGCAGATCTGCACTGGGAGAGACCCATGTTGGAGATGGTGGTTGGGTAAGAAGCCCTTGGACTCTGGATGGTCTTATCCAGGTCTTATCCAGGGTCTGAATGACCTGTGAATGTGAGGTCTGCTGTAGTCACAAGAATGAGGATATGAGTAGGTCTGCTAGTGGATGTCAGTTCTCACATCCTGGAGGTGAGCATCAGGCCTGGTGCCATGCCTGGCATCACTATCTGTGTAGCCACCCATGTTTGCATTGTGTATATGTGTGCCTAATGGGACTGCATACTAAGTCTTGCTTCTGGATGGAGATAGAGATGACAGCAGCAAGGGAAAAAAAGTGGGGAAGAAAAATCCCCAGGCACTTTGTTCTGGATTTCACTGCCATCAACAGTTGTTACTGTCACAAGTGCCAACTTGGGTAGCCCTCTGCCTCCTTGGCTAAGCTACACAGGATGCTGCATGGGCCAGGGACACAGGGTGCTTAAGGGATAAGCCTGTGGTCCTGTGGGCTGCCTATTGAAGTGCATATTAGCAAAAATGCTGCCACAGGGTTATTCTTGCACACCTGGGAGACCAAAGTCTAAGGAATTGTTTGTCACTAGGCATTCCAAGCAAATCCATCACCAAAGCATGCAGCTGGGACATCTCTTTTTCACTGTCAGATTACAGGGGTCTGTCTGTGAAATGATAAACATGATTTTTTTTCCCAGCATTACAATTTTTTAATAAAGCAGCCATGATAGCACAGTGCTGATGTCAGTAAACGCTAATTATATGAAAGATCCAGAAAACCCAGAGCAACTGTTCTAACAGCATCTTTTTCACCTGTTTAGTTAAATAACACAAGCATGTTAGCCAAGTAATGGCTATTTCAGCAGAAAAAAATATACACACTAAAGTACTCCTAAAATGCCTACAGTGTCAGATAATGCTTTTGCATGTTGACCTAACCTTTCTCTGTCAGGGCTCAGTAGAAACACAAACGATATCTGTCCTACTGGAAATGAAGCAACATATTCTTTGAATAGAGCCATTTGCACTTTATGTGCTCACAGTGGTTACCTATACAAGGTTCATGTGAGACCACAATCTGTTGGGAAACAGACATACAGAACAGTGTGAATCAGCATGGGATAAATGTGTGTAATTGGAGGCGAGATGTTAGCCTCATGAACTAATGTAGTGCCAGAACCAGATCCCATCACTAACAGCTTTTGGTTCTCAGTACACAAACAGCCTGTCATACGTTAAAAACTGATGATTCTCTTCCCTGACCTGGAGAGAGCTCACAACAAGCTTATTGTCTTTCTGTCTTCTATCTGTTTTGGTGGAAATGAAGAGGAATGACTGTGGGGGTCCATTTGCAGATGCACTTATGGGATCCTATAGGTTAATTGTTTGAGGGAGAGGTGTTCCGCTGGAGTCAGTACCAGAGACAATGTTTTCATTGATGATGTGGATGATGGGATGAAATGCACATTATGTGTTTTGTGAGTGACAAATTGAGGATGACAACACATCATTGATACACTGGAGGGCAGGATTGCCATTTCAAGAACTTTGTAATCTGGAGAAATGAGTTGACAGGACCTCAAGAAGTTCAGCGAATGGGAATGTGAACTCCTGCCCATGGGGTAAAATAACCACAAGCAACAACAAAGGCCAGGGGTTAACTGCATAGGCAGTGCCTTTGCAAAAACGAATCCTGCAGTGGACAGCAAGATGAGCACGAGACAGCAGTGCACCCTTGTAACAATTAGGGATAACCACACAGTGGTTGCGCTATGAAAAGTGTGGACAGCAAATGGAGGAAAGTAATTATTCCACTCAGCTCAACAGATTTGAGGTCTCTTTTGGAATACAATGTAAAATTTTGGGCTCCTCAGTGCAAGTGAAATATTGAAAACTGGAGTGATTGCAGAAGAATCTTAGGCATTAGATTGGGGAAGTTGGCAGAGAATATGGTGCCTATTGCACACCTGGGAGACCAAAGTCTAAGGAATTGTTTGTCAGAGAATGTGGTTGGCAGAGAATTGGTTGGCAGAGAATATGGTGCCTATTGGGAGAAGATGGGTTTATTCAGCCTTAAAGAGAAAACACTAAGAAAGGTTATGGAGCATGTGCAAGCAAAAGCAATGAAGCTGGTGAAGGGTCTGGAGCACAAGTGTTACAAGGAGCAGCTGAGGGAACTGGGGCTGTTTAGTCTGGAGAACGGAGCCTGAGGGGAGACCTTATTGCTCTCTACAACTACCTGAAAGGAGATTATAGTGACATGGGTGCTGATTTCTTTTCCCAAGCAGCAAGTGACAGGATGAGAGGAAACAGCCTCAAGTTGTGCCAAAGGACATATAGATTGGATGCTAGGAAAAAAAGTCTTTACTGAAAGGGCTGTCAAGAAACAGAGGGAACTAGTTGCAGCAAGGGAAATTTCTGACTGAACAGTAAGTAAAAGTTTCGTCATCTGAAAGCAATATTATCCTGGGACAGGAACCAGAGGGTTGAAGACAATCCAATTACAATTTTCAAAACTTATCTGGACAAGGTACTGAGCAGTCTAATCTGACACTGAAAATGGCCCTATTTTTGCCAGGATGTTGCACTGAGGGCCTCCAGAGGTCTCTTCCAACGTAAGTCATTCTGTGATTCTCTGAGGATTTGACGCGTAGCATTTCATAATACCTGACATGCTCATACAATCATTGTACTGCAGGTGTATGGCTTGTCCTGAGTGTGTACGGTTGTGGTTAGGGATCTTCTACACAGTCTCCGTGTCCTTTGATGGCACTTCTGCTATGTGTGTAAGAAAGTGCTGTAAGAGACATTCATACATTATCAGCAGGCTTGCTAAGTGACAAGGACCCACTGCAGTTAGCAAAATGCTGCCTGCAGCACAACCTTCCAAAATCAAGAAAAAGAAATCCTAAGTGGTTTTCTACCTCCTGAAACAGTCCCCAGGCACATGATGGTTTGACATGATTTCTTACTGGTGATCCAACTATGCCTAAATGTAGTTTGTAAAGCATTTTACTGTTTTAAAAAGACATTAAAAACTGTCATTGATTCATTTCTGAAGGTAAGTCTGCATACTGTTCTGGAAGCAGGTACACAGTCTCATCTGTGCCTTGAGCCAAATCCAGTGTAGAAGTTGTGTTACTGTGATTAGGTAGCTAGAGAAACATCTGCCTAGGGAAGAGTCACCACTTAAGCACAGGAGGTTAACTTAGTCCCAACACCACCACAATACAGTTTCAGGCTTCCAGTCAGCAAAAAAAGGTACAAATTGACCTCTTTCTGCAAAACTTGACGAAGACATAAAACTCTCTCTTATTCCTGAGCAGGCACTGCAATAACTTGCTGGCAATATCTACTTGTACACTTGCCACTTTATGTAGAAATTTAGTCTCTAAAACTGAGGGAATGTGAACCAGATAATTCCAAACCAAATATTTCTTTGCAGTTTTCTTCATTTTCAGTATTTATAGATATTTACTGAAAGTGGTAAATTTCTACATGAAAATGTGTCAGACCTTCTCAGAGAGGAAAGATTGGAGAAAGAAAACTGGACAAGCAATTTTTAGCAACTTTTTTTTTTATTTGATTGTTTATAAAAGATGCAAATGTTTTATTTAGGTTTTGCTGTTTATGGTTACTTGCCATGTGTCTGAGATGCTTTTTGAGTTATAAATTTCTCATTGCAAATATTTTATGTGAAAGTCTAAATTTGATGCATACTCGTTAATTTTGAGTGGTCACATGTGGGGCATCACTTGTTCCTGTTCATTTTCGTTCTCTAAGGCGTAAATGCAGAACAAACACTTCCCATTCACACTGAACTCTCAGTCTATGTTCTTCAATTGTCAGGTAGATTTGGCTGACACCTTTTATGTTCCTGTCAAGAAATTGTTTGTTTAGAATATATGGAGAAAGAAAGTATGCAGAATACAAGTTAATTTGTACTGAAGTTATTTTCTTGCTCTGTATGGGCGATAATGTTGTCTTGCTAAATGGATGGAGTTTTGATATTAATTATATGCTGTGCTACCACAGGTTGCACAAACTTCAGTTGATTCAGCAAAAGATTTCTCAGGTTGCTGAGAATCACTGGAAAAAATGTATGAAAAGAGAAAGAGATTTATGCTGGAATTGATAAAAGAGTCAAGGTATTCTGAACCACATAGGTTTTGGAATGATCTTGCAAGAACTCTCCCACGCTATACTGTAACACCATTGTATTTTGGTTCGGTAAGACTTGGGGCCAATTGATGATTTTACTCTTACGGAAAGAGAGCTTTAGTTAAGAGTGA
The DNA here is from genome assembly GCA_033558185.1 of Dromococcyx pavoninus. NCBI lineage: Eukaryota > Metazoa > Chordata > Aves > Cuculiformes > Neomorphidae > Dromococcyx > Dromococcyx pavoninus. Next base: position 195,286 of record JAUMJL010001056.1, read on the forward strand.
TTTCAATTGTTAAGACAACCATTTCACAACATTGCAGTAAATCAGAAAAAATCGACTACTGTTAAATATTTCATGAAAGGAAGATGTGCATTGTCCCTTTTCAATCCAGATTGGAACCCACAGGGTTTGCTGTTGGGCAAGTAAGAACTCTTGGTTTGGAAGTTAGATCTGTTCTTTCTCCAACCCACAGGACAACCAAGAGGAGACCACTGATTTTCATGCTTCAGCTCTCTAAGTGGCAAATGGCTGCAGCTAACCTGGGTTTCCTCTTTTCATGTTCCTTCCTAAGGCTGGAGCTCAGCTGCCACATGTTGCAATGCAACAACAGGATGCATTATCTCATCTGTAGGGTTACAGAAGTTACAATGCCACTAGTCATGTAGTTCTGCTTCTCTAGCACTAGTATAAGTAAATGTTATGCAGATGATCATAGGCCAGAAAATGAAACCATTTACTTGGGTGAAGAATCACCTCCAGGTGTGATAAGGGTTCACATGATAGAGTCACAATAGTAAAGTCCCCTCCTGACACTTAATCAGTTGTACATCCTCAGTCTTCTCCAGGATTTTCAAGGTATTTTCTGCCTTCTGTAAGTGGACAGAAGCGTGCTTTTCCCATAGGACCAATGGTACCTCTTGTTACTTTATTACTGACTGACATTTTCTATTCCAGAAACGGGTTCCTTATTGATCTGAACTCTGCTAAAAAATAAATCTATTTCAAGTTTTCTGTGTTGGATGTTAGTCTTAGGTGGTTTGTTTATATTTAAAAGGTCTCCTAGACTCAGGCTGCTGTACATACAAATGAAGATTCCCTAAGAAAAGACACTCTGACCGTCTCAAAATGCAATACATTCAGGTGATATTCCATTTGCCACACTTAACATCCCTGTTTTCTGGTCTATTTGTCTAAATTTGGCAGGATGAAGTTTGCCTATCACCACTTATGTGAACTCTCACTATTTGGTGATCTTTTAAGCTACTGCAAGAGCAGGCCATGAAGTTGAAGTAAGGTTGCTCAACATATTTCTCTGTAAACACATCTTTTAATCTGTTTGTAACTTTGTTTTCCTGGTGGGAGAGGAACGAGGACCTAGTTTTGAAATTTTTCCATGCTTGTTTTCCTTCCTTAGATTGGATGTTTTGAAATGTCTTTTGGTTTTGAAACGAATATTTGAACTTTCTCTGAGATAAGATGTGGTAGGAAAGGAAGATGGGAGCGTGTAAAAAATGCTTTTTCACCCATAAGAAAAAAAAATCTTTATCTAAATTTTTTTGGTGTGTCTTTGCTTCCCTAACTGTGTAAGGAACTCATTCAAGAATGCATTCATATTTTGGGAAAAAACTCCACTATTACATCATTGTCTTTATTTCTTTCTTGTATACATCAAGTTGTTCTTATTGAACTGGAAAGTGGTCTGAATCAGAAAAATCAAATTCAGAAATGAAAGAGAAATCAGATGCACAATTACAACAGGAAAATTAGAAGTCACACAAAACTACTGAGGAAAAGGATAAGGAGATATCAAGGCTTTGAATTGAGTTAATTAGAAGATATTGTTGTGAAAAAACAATTTTGGTCTTGAATTTGTTACTAAGAGCATAGTCTGTGAGACAAAACAGAAGTGTCTTCTGAGTTGGTAAGGCTGTATTACAGTAACTTTTGAAGTTACATACCAGTATTTAAGAATATACAGACAAGTTGGAGAGAGTCAAAAGGAGAATGATAAAAGACATAGAAAGCATGAGCTGTCAAGAAAAACCGAAGCACTTGGGTTTGATCTAGAAAAAGGGGTGTTTGAACAGAACTTGGTGAGTCTTCAGAACAATGAAAGAATTGTTTTGGAGAGTAGAATTATCATTTGTTCTTTGTATCCAAGCAGATCTTACAAAAAGTCATTGGTGTAATTTATAGGCAGAGAAATACAAATTAGGTATTGAAAAACCTTTTCATGTTTTCACCATCATAACACACTGTAATTGAAGCAGTCATTAAATATGTGTCCTGAGGAGGTGGTGAACCCTGATTCACTGGGTGCTCTGTATGAATGAACTAGGGGTGGTTTAGATGTCACCCTTCCTGACTCAGCAGAGGTATACCTGAGTGTCTGCTTGTTTTTTTAATTTTTGGCACTCCCATGGACTAAAAGTAGGCATTGAGCATAGTAAGACCAAGAATTTCTGAACACATATCTGTGCACTTCATTTATTTTTGAAGTGCAGGTTTTTTCCTAGAATCTGCAGGAAAGCAGTGATTACATGACAGATACTTCATGTCAGCTTAATGAGGACTACATATTGCATCTGTGTGCCTTCCATCTGTCTTTTGCCTCCTTCATCCTAACTTTGCTTACTAGATCACTGCATAAATAAGATAGCTGCATCTCTTCATGGAAATTTTTATCAAGTGAAGGTTTCCTTCTGTAAACTGTACTTTTGCTCTTGGGGAACTTTCTTTATTTTCAAGAATGGAAGCATTTTGAAGTTTGCCTGCCTTGGGCCATGAAGAAGTATCATTACCTCAGGTCCAGAGACGTCATGAAGGTGTGTTAGTACAGTTATCTTTTTGAGGCCAACTAGTCTAACCAAAAAGTAGGATGGAACAACCAGTGTGAAGCACCAAAGTAAGGTATCCCTCATACTTCTGTTGTCTCTGGTTTCTCCTGCATGCTACTGCATCATGCTGCATAAGATCACCATTGCCTGAGTTTGGTGAGAACTGGGTCAGTCCAAAAAATTTTGTTGCAAAATATGCAGTTTGAGAGGGTGGTTTTGAAGCTTCCTCAGGAAGTATGGGATGGAAGGCTGCTGCCTCATGAATTCTGTTGCCTTTTGTAGCTAAGACAGAGCCAAGCCAAATGGCTGCTCTTCTCTGCTTGTATTCTGAAGTGAAGCATTCATTTTCAGCTGTGTTGAAGGTATGCCCAACAGGCAAAAAAGGCAGCTGTTCCAAGCTTGGGGAGTGTGAGGTGCTGTGAGGAGCCTGGCATGGAAAAGTGAGAGGGTGCAAGTAGTACTGGAGGTGAGAGGCATGACAGAAAGACAGTGGTTGAACTTGGAAGAAGGACTGATTTCAGCAGGGCAGGTTATCAGGTACCCTGCCCAGAAAGAAAAGACAAAAAGATGGCATTGCCATCCTCATTACCTAACTTACACTCAGGCATATGGTGAGAGCCTAGATTTTTAAGAAAGGGGCAGAAATATGCGGGAAAGAATTCACAGGGACACAGCAGCAAAGCATGCCTTCCTTGGAAGCTGGGTCTTTCTCTGTGATAGGGACTCAGGCAAGACGTGAAGGATGTAAGAGGGATGCTGGCTGTCACAAAAAATGGGAAGAAAAATGTAAGGAGAAACAAAATGTCTTCTGTTTGGGAAATCATAATTCAATTATTAAATTGGTAAGTTTGAAGTTTAGATTAACAAAAATTATATGCTTTGAAAGCATAGGAATAGAAGATAAAAATTACCCACATGCTGTAATTATAACTCCTGCCCTCAGTTCAGATTAACGTGTTTCCAACAGGTAGTGAAGTGGCAGCTGTTGTAAAAACACTGTTCTAGTCTTATGTATAAAGGACTATGCAGTTCACAGATGTCTTAGCAGAAAACTGACTTGATAACTGGATACATAAGAACAGATATTTCTTATGGTAGTTATGGCTGTTAATTTTATTTCTGCTTTCTTTGTACTAGATAGAAATCTGGACCTGAAGTGAAAATGAGGAGGAAAAGGGAACTGTAAAAAGGAAAGAGTGCTTGTTCAAGCAGGTTGGGAGTGTAACTAGGAAAGAGGCAAATTCCAACCAAGCAGCCAGGCCAAGTTGTGGCTACTTGTGCATCACTTACAGCTGACTTTGCAAATGGAAGTATGAAAATGCTTTGGCAGAGATATAAGGAGGCATCTTCATTTTAGGCTGAGGACTGTGATTTGTGTTTTCTCCTGCTTTCAACCCCACAGTGAATGGTTTCATGACATCTTATCTTGTGGTGTAGGTGGGTCTGTGTAGTTGGCAGTACTGAAGATGCCACAAAGGTGCCCTTGGTGAGAGCAGTGTTTCTGTATCGCCCTTCTCCCTTGCTTGAGAGGCAGGCATCATCCTGTGCCTGGACCTTCCATGCTTTTGCAGAAAATCCTGTGTTTTCTTCTCCCTTTAGAATAGGATTATCAGTTCCCCACAGGGGGCAGTGCACAGCTGCCAAAAGGAGCAGGCATGCTGATTTCTACTACGTGGACAGGAGTAAAACTACCCTACAGGTTCCAGGAGAAGCAAATGAAGTAGTAAGCATTTAGGTACTCGTACAGTCCATCCCCTTCACAGCATCCAAATTCATCTGTGGTGGACAGCCATATTATAAGCGTGAGATTTGAATGCACCTTTGCAGGCAGTGCAGGAAGCAAGTCGTGAATATTCCACTTGAACATCTTCCATTGTCTGTGTTCAGTCAGGATAAAGGAGAAAGAAAAATATCTGACACTGATGATGTTATGCAGATTGTATTTTCATATATTTTTATTTTGAGAGTGAACTGACTTGCCAAACCTCTGATGTGAGGTGTGATTTGGAGATAAATTTCCATGTGTTGTTTAAACCTTGTTACTATCACAGCTCACTTGTCATGTGTATGGAGAATTCTTATACCTTAAGTGAAAATATCAACATACAGAGTTACTACCCTATAGAGACTGTCATCCTGCAGAATTTTCTTCCAAATCCACTTAAAATTTGTTGCAGTGTAAGGTGCAACGCTGGGATGTAACAGCTAACCTGAAGTCTACTAACAGGGGTTTATGAAGTTCTCAATAATTCTGATATATTTACAACATAAAAGTAAGCCGGTTTGGGCGGGCAATTGCTCAGTGTCTCACTAGCCACATTTTCACTCTTTTCTAACTTTCTCATTGTATCTTTCCCATCTGTTCTGTAAATGTGTTTATTATGTCTTGACCTAGCTGTTCTTGGGTTTACATTTACGTTGATTTGGATATTACCAAATTCCTGGTTTTGAAGCTGGTTTTCATAGCACAACATTTTTAACAACCATCATACTGAATTACAAAATAAATATTTTCTTAGGTAAGGTTTTCTTTGTAACTCTGGGTGTAACCCAGGGGATGAAGGACAGCTGTCAGATCTTAAAGAGAAAAGCCAGTCACAGAAAGATCGACAGGAACAATCCAAAAGCCCTGTGAAGTATTTTTTAGGTCATTGTTTTTATGACCACAATAATGTTGGCTCTTCTTGGGTATGTGTCCATTCATCTACTTTGATTTTTCCTGTTTTGCTTTTACGACAGCTAGAGTGAGATAGCTGTGCCTATTCATCTACTAAAATGAAGGAAAAATCAATATCTCAGCATTTAATTATGATTCTATACTTAAACTACTTTTGCCACCCTTGCCCTGGTTTCCTGTTCTGGAGGCACAGAATAGATTTTTAACCAGAGGATAAAATACAGTTTTCCCCTGAAAGATCATATTTCTGATATGCAATTTTATTTTTGCACTTGGAATGTTTTCCTCCCTTAGTTGATGTTTAGCTCCAGCATTGTCTCATTTCAGTCCCATAAGTCCTGATTTGAATATGAACTCTCTAGAGCACTAAGCTGGGATGGGTACAAGAAACATCTGGGAATATATGCCACTACTTACTAACTCTTGGGCTTCTAGGCTGCTTCTTTTACTGTACTGCAGTACAATAAAAAAATACATCTTCCAGAGTTTCATCACCACTGGGAATACTAGATACCTTTGTGCCCCAAGTCCCTGAATCCCATTGAAAAGGGGCTCGATCTGATTTTCTGGCAGTCACAGCACAATTAGAAAGTAGTATGAATTTTGCTTGTCTGAGACTCCAAAGACATTTTGAACTCCTCATTTAAGTGGCTCAATTATTTCCTGGCATGTATTTGTAGTCAGGCAATTATTAGCAGTGAGTTTTATTTATTTTGATTGCCTGAGCGGAAAGGAGCCTTGTTCACATGATTGCTGGGGGGAGATGAAACCGCCACCTGAATGCCCTCTAGTAGTCAGCCTGAGCACAAAAGGTCTTTGTCCGTGAAGAAGACAGTGTGTGTAGCAGCTTGGAGGGAATGACTCAACATGTGACTGAGTGGCATGAGTAGGCAGTGGAGCACTTTGGAGGACTGCTGGGCTTAAATAGCCACCAAAGTGAGGAGGTCTTGTACCTGCAGTTCAAGCACACCAGAACCATTCATAATCCATTGTCCTGAAGGCAAAAGAGCAAAGAGGGAGACTGGGGAAAGGAGTGCTTCGGGAAGCATACTTTTTGGTATGGACCTTCACAAATCAAGGTCATGAAAGGTGTATTCAACTTTCCAGTGTTTAACAAGTCTCTGTGTACTACTGTGCCTATGTGGGCACAAGATCTCCTCTCTACTAGAGGAATAATAAATAATAATAAAGGAAAGGCAAAAAAAAGCTTGTTTGCTCTGCAGAAAAACCTTAGGAAGCTGAAGGGATTGGGAAAGTAGTGTGTGTGTGTGCATAGACACTACCACGTGGGGGTCTCCTCCCTTTGCCAAGACATCTGCCGCCATGGGGCTGTCCCATTAGGCATGCCAGTGACTGGGTCCTTCCAGGGGGTGCATTGCTTTCCCTCTTCACAGTTTCACAGTATCACAAGGTTGGAAAGGACCTCTGAGATCATCAAGTCCAACCAGGTCCCTTTCTTCCTGACTACTCTCCAGCCACTTTGTCCCCAGTCTATAGCTGTGCATGGGATTGTTGTGTCCAAAATGAAGTACCCGACATTTGGACTTATTAAACATCATCCCATTAGAATCAGCCCATCTCTCCAGTCTGTCCAGATCCCTCTGTAGGGCCATCCTACCCTCTAACAGATCAACCCTTCCTCCCAGCTTGGTATCATCTGCAAACTTGCTGATGATGGACTCAATCCCCTCATCCAGATCATCAATAAAGATATTAAACAGGACTGGATCCAACACCGATCCCTGGGGGACACCACTGGTGACCAGCTGCCAACTGGATGAAACACCATTCACCACCACTTTCTGGGCTCAGCCATCCAACCAATTCCTAACCCAGCACAGAGTGCTCCCATCTAAGCCACGGGCTGCCAGCTTCTCCAGGAGTCTACTGTGGGAGACAGTGTAAAAGGCCTTGCTGCAGTCCAGGTATACCACATCCACAGCCTTCCTCTCATCCACCAGGCGAGTCACATGGTCATAAAAGGAGATCAGGTTGGTCAAGCAGGACCTACCCCTCCTAAACCCATGCTGGCCAGGCCTGATCTCTTGGTCGTTCTGCAGGTGCCGCATGATTGCACCCAGGATTATCTGCTCCATAATTTTACCTGGGATCGAGGTCAGGCTGACAGGTCTGTAATTACCTGGATCATCCTTATGGCCTTTCTTGTGGATGGGCGTCACATTGGCCAACTTCCAGTCTTCCGGGACCTCTCCAGTGAGCCAGGACTGTTGAAAGATGATGGAGAGTGGCTTAGCAAGCTCATCCGCCAGCTCTCTCAACACCCTAGGATGGATCCCATCCGGCCCCATAGACTTATGAGGGTCCAAGTGGCTCAGCAGGTCTCTAACTTCCTCCTCATGGATTGCAGGAGGGTCATATTTCACCCTGCCCCCATCAACCACTTCGGAGGACCAACTGTCTAGCTAACAGACTTCCTTACTGTTGAAAACTGAGGCAAACTGGTAGCCTTGGCTGGATTTGGAGGTAATAAGCCTACCTGTGCAAATTGGGTGGATCTTTGGCCCCCCCTTCCTCTGCAGAATGCAAAGCCAGCCTTTGCATCCCAGATATCTCTCAGAGGTCTGGTGTTGGGCTGCTTGACCTCCTGAGACATCCCATGGTGTCTGACCATGACCCATTCTTGTCTAGAATTTGAAACAATATCATACATGCCCTCTCTTTTTTATAACAGTAGGGACCACAAAATGATAAAAATAAGATAGAGGGAAGCTTCCAGTAAGTCCTTACTTTGCAGTCATTACCCTTTTCCTCACCCGTGCAGTGATTGTTTCCATGGAGACCACAGAAAACCAGTTGCTAATGAGTGTGCATTCTGCTGGTTCTTGTTTCCACAGAAACATGTACATTAGACTGCCAGAAATGAAGTTATTGTTGTCCAGCTAAACTCATCAAGTGGTGTGGTTCAGAAATAACAAGTTCTGTTTGAATTTTGTGCTCAGGTAGTCAGTCACAGAGAGTCTGAAACAGCTTATGATGATCCTTTCATGGATGCCATGTGCTAATCCCAAGACATCCCAAGGAGCTTTGCTGGCTGGAGGATAGAGTTACCAAACCAAAGACATCATACTTTGCAATGTAGAAAATGTCAGTGTTGTAATATTGTTAGTAATTAATACTACAAGGAATGCATGCTGATTTCTGTGTAACTAGAGCCTACCCTACCACTGCAGTTTGGTGCCATGATTGGTAGGCTGTGAAAGCAGGTGTAGCTGTTGTGAAGGGCATCCGATATACATACTATAAGGATTTTGCAGAGACACATGCTTGTTCTCTTCAGAATCTGAGGGCAGCTGTTCCATTATTGTTACTGCAGATGCCTTTGGATGACCAAGCAAATAATCTTCTTAGATGTTATGTATTTACTTGTTCAAGAAACTCTCCCTCTCTCTCTGATATAATTGCTCAGGTTGTCTTGCTGCTTGGTACAAAACCAGCCTGAATTTAGGAAGCAGACAACTGGCTGATCTGAACTTCAAGTTGGGTAATTTAGTGCACAACATTATCAGAAATATAGTTCATTTAGGTTTCAAAAAAAAAAGTTAGAGTTAATCTTCATACAAATTACTTCATCTGTAACAGGTAACTAGTAAAAAAGTTGGTCCCCTGTGTGGCTATAAACATATGTTTCCTATGCTTTTGTTTATAACATTTCTCTCACTGACATCTGTTGAACCTACCTAGAAGATACATATTTATGATTGTAGTTATTCTACTCTTTACACAGACGCCAAGAATAATATTCCTGGCTTAATAGTTCACTGGAAAAAGGCTTGAGAAATTATACCCACTCCAGATAACATTCCCTTCAAGTGGGGCATTGCATCAATTTCATGTTGATCCAATAAAACAGGAATTTATTTTGAGATTGGAGATACAATTTTAACTTGCAGTTACCCCTTGAGTCAAGTATTTTTGATTCATTCCAGAGAAGGCCAGGTATAAAGGCCAGAACAGACACCCAACACAACCTGCTGCAGTGGAGGTGCTATGCTTTCAACTATTACTGCTCTATATTGGAACATAACCTTGTGGAATAAACTTCCCTGCCAAGAAAATATTCTTTCTGAATTTGAAGCAAAAAAAGAATCCACTGCTTTCAGTAATGGCGTGTCCTAATGGTTAATAATCCTTGCCATTACAAATTTCTCCTTGTTCCTAAGTTGTCTGGCATTAACTCCCAGCCAGTGAGTTTATGCATATCTTTTTTGTCCATATTAAAAATCCATTTAATATTTGTGATTTTCTCTCTGTGAATCTGCCTGTGCTCTGTAATCAAGTCACTCCTCTACCTTCTGGATTTTTTTTTCATGTGTGATAAGACAGGCAACTCAGGCTTCTTGAATCATATACACAATAAGGAATCTCAATTCCTTTTCTCGTAACGGTCTCTTCCATTTATTTTTAATATCCCTTTAAAAGTATAGGGCAATCTATTTTTAACATCCTTGTAAAAGCATAGACATTTGAACAATTTATGGGATTCTGGTATTGAACTCATCAGTTCTGTTTAGAGAGCTGGAAAGATCTCTGTGCTAAAACCTATTCCTACATTCATATACCCGGAAAACCATTTACTTGTTTATATTGTCATGTTACACTAAGGGCATATGTGTAATTTTGTCAGTTGCAGGTCCTAAAATCTTTTGCCTCCTTTCAACATACAGTTCTGTTGATGTGGCTTTGAACTTGTAGGTGCTACCTATTTACACCAGACAATAGATTACACCTTTTAACTCGCAGATCTGATTTTTACCAACTGAGCCTCATTCACTTTGGCAATTTTACAAGGAACTATGTGTGTCTGGACATGGGACATACCCACAGACCTGCTCTTGTGCTCTCACTGGCGCTCTGAGTCTGAGTGACCAGGTGCTGTCTCTCACACTCTGGCTCCACAGACTTGGTCTTCCTGGAAGTACAAGGCGTGGCAAAGAAATGAAAATGTAGAATACAGGTGCTCTGTACTAAGGAGTAGGACAATTGCAACACAGGGAACTGGAAATGCTCTTCACACTGGAGTGGTTACGTTACCTGCAACCATCACTGATTTATTTGCCTTCCCATGTGTTGCTCTGTGCAGCCTTTCATCTTTTGCAAAGAACATTTATTTTTTCAAAAGATATTAATTTTAAGTGGGTGTACTCTATTTTTGACACATGCATTTTATATCATTAGAATATCACCCTGCAGTGCTACGTGTATTTTTCTTTCCTTGTTTCATTCATTTATTTATTTAAATTTTCAGTTTCTAATATCTATGACTGATTGGCATCTTTCTTCCATGTTAGTCAGGAGAGGAGCTGATTTCTCAAGTCATCTGCATCTTCCATGTGTCAGCTGGCAGCTGTAAACCAGCAGGGGTGGAACACATCAATTTATGGCAAATTGTTATAAGGCTCTGCTGGTGGGAGAGGCTCAGGCATCTCCCACACCCCTGAGGATGCTGAGGAGCTGAGTGGAAGAGGTAACTACAGACACTGAACTCTACCTCCCTCATTACTGAACACGCCCCTCTCTCAAGGCTCAAAATGGATTCAGCTACTTCATGCTAGGTTTTGTTTAACAACCTGGCTGTCAGGAGATGAAAGAGGAGAGCCCAGTAGGGCAAGCAACCTTGGCCCATAGGTACAGAAGGCACCCATGTGCCATTGACCCTAGAGGAAACAGGATCTGGTGCACAACTGCCACAGCAGAGAAATGATCTGCTGAGGGCTGACTCTGTCCACCTCTCCCACATCACTCTGCCGCTCCAGCATTACAAGGAGGAGTATGGTAAGGCTCAATCTGTCAGTAAATTTTTTCAGAAGGAAAATATCTCATTTCTTCCTGGATCTCTGCAAGGAATTGAAAAATACCTGACCTGATGATTACTGCAGATGGAGGTTTGAAGGCAAGAATTAGACTTGTGAAACAAACACTTTTTTTCTTTTCTTCTCCCAGGTGGGTGTTATGCTTCTGGTAACTGCCTGAACAAAATAGTGGACTAACCTGTGTTGGCTTCGCTTGCTGGCAGGAATCATAGAAATGCAGAATCATAGAATCATAGAATGGTTTGGGTTGGAGGGGACCTTAAAGATCATCCAGTTCCAACTCCCCTGCCATGGGCAGGGACATCTTCCACTAGATCAGGTTGCTCAAAGCCTCACCCAAAGTGGCTGTGAACACTTCCACGAAGGGAGCATCCACAACTTCCCTGGGCAGCCTCTTACAGTGCCTTACCATACTCATTGTGAGGAAGTTCTTCATAATGTCTAATGTAAGTCTTCACCCTTCCAATTTAAAGCTATTCACCCTTGCCTTGTCACTACTTGCCCTTGCAGACAGCTTTCATGTAGTCCCTTCAGGTACTGGAAATCTGCTATGAGGTCTCCCCAGAGTCTTCTCTTCTCCAGGCTGAACAATGTCATCTCTCTCAGCCTGTCCTCATAGCAGAGGTGCTCCAGCCCTCTGATCATCTTTGTAGCCTTCCTCTGGACCCATTCCAACAGTTCCATGTCCTTCTTATGTCAGGGATTCCAGAACTGGACACAATATTCCAGGTGGGATCTCATGAGAGTGGAGTAGAGCCATAGAATCATCTACCCTGACTTGCTGACCTGGCTTCTTTTGATGCAGCCCAGGACACAATTGGCACTCTGGGTTGTGACCTCACGTTGCCAGCTCATGTTGAGCTTCTCATCTATCAGCATCCCAAGTCCTTCTCCACAGGGCTGCTCTCAATCACATCATCCCCCATCCGGTATTGAAACTGTGGATTGTGCTGATCCAGGTGTAGGACTTTGCACTTCGCCTTGTTGAACCTCATGAGGTTCAAACAGGCCCCCTTCTCCAGCTTGTCCAACTCCCTTTTGATGACATCCCATTCTTCTGATGTGACAACTGCACTACTCAGCTTGGTGTCATCCTCAAAATTGCTGAGGGTGCACTTTATCCCACTGTCTATATCATCAATGAAAGCATTAATCAGCATGAAACCCTGAGGGACACCACTTGTCATGGACCTCCATCTGGACATTGAGCCATTGATCAATGCTCTCTGAATGTGACCACCAAACCAATTCCTTATCCTCTGAACAGTGCTTCTGTTCATATGAAAACTGATCATTGAATCGCTTGGTTGGAAAATATCGTTGAGTCCAACCATACCTGTCCAGTACTAAACCATATCTGTGAGCGCTTCATCTACTCATCTTTAAAATACCTCCAGGGATGGTGACTCACCACCTCCCTGGGCAGGTGTGCCAATGCCTGACAGCCCTTCCGGTGAAGAAATTTTTCCTGATGTCTAATCTGAACTACTCCTTGGTGCAACCTAAGGCCTTTTCCTCTCATCCTATCACCTGCTACTTGTGAGAAAAGACCAACATCCACCTCAGTACAACCACCTTTCAGGTAGTTGTAGACAGTGATAAGGTCTCCCCTCAGCCTTCTGTTCTCCAGGCTAAACAACCCCAGTTCCCTCAGCCGCTCCTCAAAAAACTCGTGCTCCAGCACCTTCATATCCTCGTTGCCCTTCTCTGGGCACACTCCAGCCCCTCAATGTCCTTCTTGTAGTGAGGGATGCAGAACTGAACACAGTACTCGAGGTGTGGCCTCACCAGTACCGAGTACAGGGGAAAAATCACCTCCTCCTGCTGGCCACGCTCTTTTTGATACAGGCCAAGATGCCATTGGCCTTCTTCGCCTCCTGGGCACACTGCTGGCTCATATTCAACCAACTGTCAACCAACACCACCAGATTCTTCTCAGCCACTTTCCTACCACTCCTACCCAAACCTGTAACGCTGCATGGGATGGTTGTGTCCCAAGTGCAGGACTCGGCACTTTGCCTGTTGAACCTCATCCTATTGGTCTCAGGCCACCACGTCAGCCTATTGAGATCTCTTTGCAGAGGCTCCCTTCCTTCAAGCAGATCAACACTGCCACCCAGCTTGGTGTCATCTGCAAACTTGCTAAGGGTGCACTTGATCCCTTCATCCAGATCATTAATAAAGATATTGAACAGGCCTGGACTCAGCACTGAGCCCTGAGGAACACCACTCATGACCAGTCTGCAACTGGATTTAATTCCATTTACCCACACCCTCTGGGCCCGGCATGCAGCCAGTTTTTACCCAGCAGAGGGTGTGCCTGTCCAGGCCAATGGCAGCCAGTTTCTCAAGCAGAGTAGTGTGGTAAACGGTGTGAAAGGCTTTACAGAAGTCCAGGTACACTACATCTACAGTCTTTCCCTGGTCCACTAAGTGGGTAACTTTGTCATAGAAGGAAATTAGGATAGTTTGTCAGGACCTGCCTTCCATAAATCCATGTTGCACTGAGACATAAGCAACATTATCTTCTGCCAACTTCATGACAGCTTCCGGTGGGCAGTGGTGGTGGAAATATCTCAGCTGGGTGCAGCCAGAGCCACAGCTCTCCCTGTCAGACAACTGGATCCCTATTTTGTGATCATGCTTGTGCATGCTTTCCCAGTAATGTGTGATATATGCCACAAACTGTACTGGACACCCTAGGAGTTATTAGGTGAATTAGGTCTGTATTTGCTGCTGACCTCCAAAGAAAGGGAAAGAGTAAGGCTGGATTCAGGAGTGTTACAATGACGTCAGGATAGAGTGGTGGCACATTTACAACCCACCACCTCACTGAGCATGAATGAGAGGCTACTCTGTCTGTTACTGGAGGTCTGTGTTCCCTAAAACTGGAGGGAAGGAGAAAGAAAGTCAGGAGCAAACCTGGTGCAACCCTGAACCCTTTAACCTTATGTTTATGTAAGGAATATTCTAGATAAGTACATTGCCAAGCAGCACAATGTCTCTGGAATCTGAAATAAATTCATGACCGTCACCGTACTAGGTTTACAGAGGAGGATTTACGATTATTGTGAAACTTCCCAGGAGATACTGTTTTATATAGGCTTAAGTTCTTCTTAGTGTGGAAGCAGGGTACAGCCCTCAAAGGAACACCTCTATTCTTTAATTTTTAATGTAACAAATTTTTTTAAATATAGATGCATTTCTTTTCTGGTTCTAGTTTTCTCATTGCTTTTTTATGTATTTAGCATCAATTCTGGGGAGCTGGATACTATAGTTTTGGGTTGTAATTTATGAGTAGTTTTACTGCTGTGTGAGTAGTTTTACTGCTGGTGAAAATAAAATGAGATACCTAATATTACAAGAAACTCTATATCTTTGAATTCTTTCCTTTTTCTATTTGTCCTACAAAACTTTGACATGTCCTGCCTTCCAGTACAGAGGCTCCTGTAACAATTACTAAATGATATGTAATAGTAGTATCTTGATTTACTTCTTACACTCACTAGCAAGTCAATACTTTCCTGTTTCTTAGCAAATATGCCTATTGATTATACCGTCTGGCAAACAGGAGATGAGTTTAGAGGCTAAAAGCTTTTGAGAAGGCATTTTTCTCAAGACATCAGATACTGATCAATGTTCGCTAAATAGGTGATTAATAATATATGTTTGTGCTTCCAAAACAGCAGAGAAAATAGAAATGCTTTAGTTTATAGGAAACCAATGTCACGTTAAAGAGAATGTGGTACCTTTCACCTCTTTGCAGAATACACCTGTGGGATAGACATATTTCCAACGCTGACGAAATGGATTGGGTACTTGTGAAAACCAGGCTGAGAGGGACACTGTGACATAGGGTATGTGAGGAGAATTAATTTCTTGACAGTTCAAGTGCCAACAAAAAGGAAGGATAGGAAGTGAACATTCTTCTTATGAGAGGTAGCTGAATGACATAAACCATAACAGTGGAAGAATTTTCTTTTACCATTTGTGCTGTGTAATTGCGTCAGTATACACAGATAGGGACAGACTGCTGCCTCTATAACCTGCCTTTCTGAAAAAGTTTGCTTAGATTTAATGAACCTTTCTGTGAGTGCATTTCTCAGCCATGACTTATGTATCAAGGTTCACTCAAGACATGCTGGCTCCCTGAAGGACCTGTGAGACTGTATCCAGAGCTGCAGTGAGGGCTGAGCCCCAGCTGGTCTACAAAGCAGGGGCAGAGGGCACCACAGGTGGTGGCCATGAGTGATCCTTCCCCACCCAGGGACATACAGGGTATTATGATCAGGCTTACAAAGAGAAGACTTCCTGTGAGGAGGAAGGGGCTGCTGAGCTTGCTAGAGGCGGAAGACCTAGATGACATCTCACAGAGGCAGCCTGTCCCTGTAGCATGTGTCTTTCTGGCTGAGGAAGCAGACTGAGGACTCACAGTCACTCTCTTTGATCCCATCAAGGCGGTCAGCATCATCATATGATCCTCATATGCCTTTGTGGCAACATCTTACTCACAATGTATGTCTTCTTTCTCAGCTGGAGCTTTCAGCTGAAATGGACAGTTTCCTGAAAGATGCTGTATGCTACATGCTTGAAGTGAGGATGCTGGCTGGGAAAGTTGTCCCAGCCTCATGGCAGGGGGTTGAACTAGATGGCTGTTATCTGTCCTTGCAGGTAGCAAATAATGCCACATTGCCTGGTACCAGTTTCACTGTGAGCAGCTCTTTGGAAAATATTATGGTAGCTGTATATAGAGTGGGGTGTTGAAGTTTCTATTTTAGATTTAATTTTGCTTCTTAATATCAAATTGCAATAGATTTGCCCAAACATAGCACTATCCAGGCTAAACTGTACTTGCTCAGCCTAATATAGAAAATCTTAAGTAAGATTTGGCATATTAGCAATCTTTTGGCATAGTTCAGGCCGCAGTTTTCTGGACCACTTTTCTGTAAGGTACAGATGTGGTAGACAAATCTGACAGATTTGGGGGGAAATGTCAGTTGTAAATTGAGCACAATTGACAACAAGAATAGAAAAAGCCTCCTTGAAAGAAAAAATCTCTTCACAGAGGAAATATATGTTAAAGTGAGTACCAATCACTTGCCAGAGGAAGGTTTAGGACTCATGATGTTTTAAGCTTGAGAAAAAACATTCATTAGAGGTGATATTATTTTAAAAACACATCTGATCCTCTTGCTCATGCACCTGTCTGTTTGCAGATCTAGGTTTTGTGATCTGCCACTGGGGATAATATTTCCACAGCTTGTTGTGATTCCAGGCTGTTAAATGAATGCGGTGGCAAGGGTTGAAGATTAAGAAAGAGTCTGGGATGTGAAACAGGCACGGCTACAGGATATCTGAAGAATGAATTTTTGTACTACCCCTTTGTCCATTACCTAGATAAATAGGCCTGGGTTAAAAACAAGATAAGACTCCTCTTACAGTACATTTATCAGGAAGCAGGAGCATGGCAAACAATGCAGCAGCTCTTGCCTGAAAGATGGCAGTGGCTCTGCAGCCAAGGGCCATGGGGTTGGTGTATATCTGTAGCAGAACTTGACTCCTTATGCCTGTGCTGAACACTTGCATGTCTGTGCCATCACAGCAGGACTTCTCTACTGGATCTCCTGCCTTACAGCTACAAATTCAGAAGTTTGTTGTTAAATCACCCAGCAGAGTACTGGAACTTTCCAGCGGCATCCAGGTAGTTCACTGCTTATAGAAAACTACTAATGCAAAGTTTATTCATTTTAACCAAATAAGCAAAGCCAAACTCTGGAATGTGGTTCAGCATCCACAGTCCCAGAGAAACCATTTCCTTAGGTGTGTGTCTTAGGCACAATGTGACCAACATTTTCTGGGCGATTCACCAGTTCAAGTCCACCTGAACTTGGATCCTTATATGTGTTGGCCCCTGATGCATCACTCCCTTCCTCAAAAATGCCTTTTTGCTATAGTTTGTATATCTGTGAGTGTGTGTACGTATACATCTATATATATATGTGTGTGTGTGTATGTACATATATGTACACATATCTCTATATACATAACACATATATATGCACATACTCACACACACATATATATATAAAAATTCCTTACCTAGAAGCTGGGATGAGCAGCTATGAAAAGACAAATAAAAGTGGTAGAGTAAACAACCAATGAGTCCATACTCTGTAGAGGACTGGACTATGACTTTGACAATCTCTTGTCCATATCACTGCTTTTTGGGACTTACCTGGATCACTCATCCTATGTTACTTTGCTGGGGCAAAGACGCCTACAGGTAGCAGATTATTCCGTGGGATTCGATTCCTTTTCAAGGTTTTCATTCCATTTTCCTGCTTAACTTCAGGCAGAGTAGCAGGGCTTGGCCTTCTACTGTGCCTGAGGAAACTGTGAAAGGTGGAATTGCACTGTATGCAAAAGAGGTATTTTCACTGTAAGCCATCACTCTGACTAGCTCCAAAGTGAGGCTACCTCCATGCCCATAAGAATAGCAGCAGTAGAGAGAAGTTAAGAGTAATTAGCCTCTTACCTCTTATTAGTTAAAGAAATTAATTAAAGAAATGAAGAAAAAGGATTGCTTGGCACCCTGTGTCCCCAGCTGGGATTCCTTTGTCCTCATTCTTCCAGCTTCTGGAGCATTTATGTATGGATCTTTGTGTAATGCACAGGGTTCATAAAACAGTAGAGTTGTCACATGAATATTTCAGTTATTCTGTTAGTATACAACTGCAATGATTTTTGTTCCCCATGGTCTCATCACTATGCCTTTTCCTGTGATTGCAGATGGTACATGGTCCACCTCTATTTTTCTGTTTGATTCTGGCCAATGGCTTTCTGCAAGAATTAGTGATATGGGTGTCTCTGTTTTCTAATTTCTGCATAAATTAGTACCTGACTTTCATTGGTCCGTTCCCTGTCTCCTTTTACAAAATCAGATGTTACCTAGTATCAACTCCAGCACCAGAAAAGGCTTTTGAAAGCTGACATAGCATCATACTTTTGATTATGGCAGTCACGGCCTTGGCAGAGACATTGGGTCCTGGGGATTTTTGGCAAAGTTGTTCATTGGGTAAGATAAATTCAGCTTTAATATCTTCTGTCGTGTCCATGGAGAGTAATTTTCAGCAGCACGAAGGCTGCTCTAATCTCTGCCTCCACTGCTGATTGCATGCCTTGTTCATGGCTGAACTCTAGATATGCTACTTTTCATGCTGCGTCAGCTGGCAGTTCATATAGACTTTTCATATTTTGCCCAGACATTATTGCTTTTAGCATTGCGTGTCTTCCAGATGGCAGATGTCTATTGCTTTTTTGCAAATCCATCTCCGCTAGTAACCTCTCTCCCAGCCTTTTGTCAGTGGCATGGAACACAATTTTGTCTCCAAGCATATAATTTTCAGTAATCTTAGACTCTTGCTGCTGCTTATTCTGTCTCAGTTTGGCTGTATACTTGTCAATCCCATTTGTTCCAATGTGATGAGACCAAAATTGGTGCTGCTCAAATGCAGTGCTCATTTTAGGGTTACAGGGTTTCCTAAATATTTTTAAAGTGTCCAACAAAATATATTTGGCTTTACTGCTGTGCTGATAGCATGTGTTGATAGGCTTCAAAACCTTCCCCATCCACTGTGTGGGAAAAAAAATGCTACTTGAAAAAGTTGTATTTTACTGAACTTGGCAGACTTTTATCACCCAGGAGAAAGCAGAGATCTTCTTTCTCAAGTTTTCTGCTACTGCCTAAGAACTGTAGGGACTACCTGAATGATCTGGGGTACACTGCTTTACCTTTGCATGAAACTGGGGCCTTCTGCCCCCTCTCTCTCTGTTTTCTTTTTAAACCACATTTTGGAATTTCATGGGCCACAGTATGAATATTGTCAGTATAATAATAATATACTAATTAAATTTAGCTCTGTTACTGCACTAAACTTCTACCAGTGCTTCTTCAGTTTGAGACTGAAATGTAACATCCAGTTTTGGCTCTGCTGATAATCCCCCCTCTTTTCCTAACCCTTGTTTAGTATTTGCCTGCAAACTAAGAAAAGGCAGTCCTGTCACCTCTGTGCAACTGTGCACAGGGGAGCTGTGGTTAAGGACCTCCACCTCAACATCAATGTGGAGCACCCAGACATATGTACCTTACAGCCTATAGGCAGCAGGTTGAGAACACGGTGGAGTGCAGATAGAGAAGTGTTTCTGTCTCAGGTCAGCACTGCTTGAGCAAGTCTGCTGAGAAGTAGCATGCCATTCCATTGCACCAGGCTGCAGAGTGACATGGACTTTTCCTTTTGCAGGATGCAGGGCAGGAAGCAGAGTATAACCTTGTCCTCACCTGCTTCCCAGTTTCCCAGTTGTGGCGGAAGTTAATGGCAGCAACAGAGCATTGCACCTTAAATGATTCCTGAGGCAACTCTGCCAGGGACACCTAATAGTTGGAAATACCAAATTCAGAGTTTATGCCTAAGGTGCAAAAAACAGAAGTAGCTGTCGCAAACTAGAGAGGTACAAGTGCTTTTGGGCTGGCAGAGGAAGAAGGCATATGTCAACTTTAGCAAGAAGAAGTGGTGCCAGCATACAGATTTGCACCCACACTTTGCTGATGGCTAACCACAGATCCTGTCCAAACTCTGAATTTGGTATTTCCAACTATTAGGTGTCCCTGGCAGAGTTGCCTCAGGAATCATTTAAGGTGCAATGCTCTGTTGCTGCCACGTAATCCATGACCTCATCTGTAGACATAAGAAAACCAGCCAAGGGCTGTAAAAGTAGCAACATTCTTGTTCTGTACTGGATCACACTGTATTTTGAAGAGATTTAGTTGAATCTACTGAATAGTGAAGAATAAATACTGTGGGAAGCAGAGATACACATGCTTATTTTGGAAAAAACTCCTGTGTAGGGACTGGTCATGCTTTCCTAATAAGTTTGGCTTTGTGTCCCTACAGCTGTGAGAGCTCCAGCGTGGGGAGCATGGTGCAATGCTCTCTGTGTGGCCAGGCTGGCACCAGAGTGGCTGATGCTCCTCTTCTGCTGTCATGGTCTTCATCCTTTTCAGCCTCACTGAATGGGGCTAGCTCCAACAAACATGGCAGCCACAGGGTGAAACCTTGGTAGTACTGCTCGTGTTCAGCCACCACTGCCTCTCACCCGTGCCTGGGACACTGTCCCTGCAGTGGACAGGACCAGCTCCAGCAGCCACATCATTTCTACAGCCGGGTCTTTTCCGACTGTGTTTCCAGTGTGATGCTCTCCAGCCTCCTCAAGTAGAAATGCTACCTCAGTGCTTATTATGATATGTGTTACCTCAGTGCTTAGGCCTTACATGGGTGGAATCCTAGCTGTTAGGTATTTCTTTTAGCTTTATATGGACATCCCCATCACAGACTACGAATAAGTGCTGTGGCAAAACTAATTGGTCTAGAAGAAATTCTGCGCTAACAGACCGTGCTGATATGGCACCTGTACCCTGTCTGTTACACTGTTTCCTGTAAGTTGTGAATTTGTATTAAATCTGTCTGGTTCTATCCTTCTCCTTTTTGCATCTCCCTGCATCTTCCTCAAAGATACACCATGTACACAGATAACCTATTACCCTCACATTGCAGATGTTTTCTATAGAAATAAAGGTGGGTGTTGGCAGCACAGGAGAGATGGTGGAATAATACCTTTCAGGCCATTTAGATCTCTAAGAAAGTCTTATGGATGCTATTTCCAATAATGATACATTATTTGATAGTGGCCTTATTGATCATTTGAGGAAATTAAAATTAATATGAGGTTTATGGCCTGTAAATACAGATCTGTTCTTTTATTTCTGTTAGCAACTCGTCTCCCATTTTCTAGCCCTCTGACTATCCTGCACATATTTGTTTTTATTTTTTTTATTGATCTTCAACATAACTAAGCCTTTCCTTTCTTTCTGAACAGGTAGAGGAAAAAAAAGTGCTTAACAGTAGCTATCCTTGAATAGAGGTAGTTAAACAACACCCAATGCAAAAGCATTCATGTAACATGAGGTGACAGGGCCGTGAAATGTCTTGGGATCTGTCTACACAGAGAGCAGGCGATAGCTCTCTCTGCCTGAGTTCATAACTCTTGGGAAGGCACAAAGATTGGTAGCCTAGATTTGTGGTAGTGCTAATATAGCAGCAAGGCTTTGGATACAGAGCTGTCTCTTAACCAGATGCCTCAGGGTATAGACAGACATCATTTATCTTTACCAAGTCCCTTGCAGGGCACTGTTTCTAGTTTTCTCTCTGCATGAGAGATACCTAATTCCCTTATTACAAACCGTGACTGACTGAGATCTCAGAAAAACTCTGTCATCCTTAGGACTCTCTGTGCTGCCCATTTCACCATACCTTCCATTGTGGTGAAGAAGTCGAAGCTGGGAGACAGTAGTGTGGGGACATATTATATAATTTTATGCTGCGTTCATGTTGCTAGTGGTTACCATCTGAAGTCTGATATTACCATACCCATTCTACATCCCCTGTACAGTTGAAGTGGAGTAAGACCTTGTAGTGTTATCAGATTAGTCACAGGGTACCCTTGGAATGCACTTAGATTAGTCATTATAAAAGATAGTTTCAGCTGGCTGTATGGGTCAGAAGCACCGGTATCCCCGGGAACAGACAACAGGAGTCTCCTGTGTCATGGAGCTTTTTCCTGAAAGAACCAGCAAACATCAACATTTCATCTTAAACTGAGTGGGTGACATTCAGATCTGCTCTGGCATAACTCTGAGTCATCCTTCAGAAGTGATGCTGGATAAGATAAGGCAAATAGCTCTGTGGACATTAGAAATAGCTGTGGACATATAGAAGAGAGGCAGATGGGAAGGATGGCAGATGTACTAGTGAGACGGGCACATACTAAC
Source organism: Dromococcyx pavoninus (assembly GCA_033558185.1). Taxonomy (NCBI): domain Eukaryota; kingdom Metazoa; phylum Chordata; class Aves; order Cuculiformes; family Neomorphidae; genus Dromococcyx; species Dromococcyx pavoninus. The sequence continues at coordinate 217,234 of JAUMJL010001056.1, forward strand.
TGTTCAGATCCTTGAGGATGGAGACAGAAACACCTTCAGCAGCAGCATTGGTTCAGCACGAAGAAACTATTTTACTGGAACACTTCACCTTCAGTTCCCTTGTCCACCTCTTTGATAAATACATTTTCTGTTCATTGCGGTGTTCAAGTGCAAGGAAGGTCCAATCTCATACAGAAACCCAAGCCACGGGTCAGCTTGAAGAGACCAATCACTGTGTTGACTACTTGCAGTTAAATTCCTCCCTGAGTCTTGCCTGTGGGTCACAGCACAGATTTCAGTTTGTGGCATGGCAAGTGGCCAAGGCGTAATGCAGCTGAGCTCACTTGTAGCAGCTTGTTCCATCAGAGGATTTCTTGCTGTGATGTTTAGCAGGAAGCCATGTACCAGTGATCAACCTCCCATTCACTGTTACATGGTATTGTGTCTGACATTATCTGCCACTGGTCAACACTTGATGTTGAATGTATCCAAATGACTTAAATTGCTTTAGTTCATTTCACTTCTATTAAGTAAACTTGTCATTGGAAAACAAGACATTTTCTTTCTACTTTGCGAACCACAGAGGTCTAAACTCTCCTAATTCTGTGTTCCTCCATCACATTACTTTGGTGTTTCTTCTGTTCCTACTTTATTAAAAAGTCATTAAATTACTTTAATTACCAGCACTGTTTTTTTTCTCTAGGGCTTCATTTACTAGACTTTCAAGCTCTGAATGTTTGGAGGGAACTGCTGGGTTTATAAGTGGCAATACATTCCAGGTGGAAGAGCCCTGATTCTCCACATCCAGGCTTTTCAGCTTCTGTCTGACTCCTGTAGGATATTTGAGAAGGAAAAGTCACCACTCAAGGTTTTAAGCTTTGTTCTGTAGGTCTATTGACTGGTCTATGGTGCTGGGAAACCTTATGCATACAGGGCATATCCCATGACTTGGTATTCTTCATGAACTGAGGAAGACCTTTGTAGTCCAGCATTCATTTACTAACCAGTAGTTGACCTTGGTGAGTTTTAGTAGCCCTGGTATAGCTCTGGTTATCTTCCTGCTATGACTTTTTCATACTCTCTTCCTATGTCTGTGTGCCTCTATGCTGCATTTTTATTCTAGGGTAGGGACTTACACAGAACAACTGCTTGGTATTGTTATCTACCTTTCAAAACCAAAAATAACATTTTGTATCAGAAACAACGTGGTCAGCAGGACCAGGGAGGTGATTGTGCCCCTGTTCTCAGCGCTGCTGAGGCCACACCTCAAAAACTGTGTTCAGTTCTGGGCCCCCCACTACAAGAAGGACATTCAGGTGCTGGAGTGTGTCCAGAGTAAGGTGACGAGACTGGTGAAGGGGCTGGAGAACAAGTCCTATGAGGAGTGGGTGAGGGAGCTGGTGTTGTTTAGCTTGGAGAGGAGGAGGCTGAGGGGAGACTTCATCACTGTCTACGGTTGCATGAAAGGAGGCTGTTGCAGAGTGAGTGTTGATCTCTTCTCTCAAGTGACAGGTGATAGGACAGGGGGAAATGGCCATAAGTTGCGCCAAGGGAGGTTCAGACTGGATATTAGGAAGAATTTCTTTACTGAAAGGGTGGTCAGGCCCTGGCACAGCTGCCCAGGGAGGTGGTTGAGTCCCCATCCCTGGAGGTGTTTAAAATACAGGTAGATGAGTTTTTGAAGTACATGGTTTAGCAGAAAATGGGTATGGTTGGACTTGATGATCTCCAAGGTCTTTTCCAACCGGAAGATTCCATGATTCTATGATACTCCCATCATGGAAATGGCAGGCGGAATTTGCCTGCCTCGGGTTATATGAACTTTTTAATGGTTTGGGTATTTCATGTTTTCTACAGAGTGAACAACCTTATTATTTTATTTTCATTGCCTGCAAAGAAAGCTGACATGGTCACTTACTTTGTTTGAGGTCTGCATGCACATTAGCATTGCAGTAAATCGTATCTGCGTATAAGACAAAACATTAGCAGTAGTAACTAGCATCAGATTTGGCACTAGGAAATTTTTCCTCATTGACTGCACTGCCTTTTTCCTAGGTATCTCTCAAAGGTCTCACTGCTCTGGGGGAATTCTTAAACACTCTCCCAGCACACTGAGGTTTTTTAGGTTTCTTATCAGTGTACCCTTCACTCCACAAGCCCTTTGACTTTCATAGCCTCATTGCTAGAGATGCTTTGGCGCCACTTTTCTTGTAACACCTCATTTCTCTCTGTTGCTTTTCCTTTCTAGTCTCCAACTTGGTCTTCCTTCCACTGTCCTCTCTCCTCCTTCTATCACCCTTTGACATATGTAGCTGATTTCAACACATCATTGAAGAAGACAGCAACCAAAAGACATTCCTGTGCCACTCTTTTATTATTAGAGGCTTATAGGAGAGAAAGAAAAGAAAAAAAAGGCAGCCAGAAGAGACAGAGGAAATTATTATCTTCAAGAACAGTGTGAGAATGCAGAAAGTCTTGATAGGTCTGTTTCCTTTCAGATACACCATCACTCCTGGGGGACAGAGCAGAATCTCTCTTAGGGTGGAAGTTTTTCTTAGGAGAGCAACGTCTTGCAAGCCTTTCCTTCAGATGTGCTGTTGACCTCTTGGTGCATCCATCTTCAGCTTTCTTTGCTCTCTTCTCCTGAACAGTGCAAGAAAGCAAAAGGTTTGTTTCTAACCAGGCTATAGATCCTTTTCAACAGCTGAATGAGTCATGCTTTTGGAGGTTGATCCGGGCTTTTAGCAATTTCTCATTTTACTTGGGGAGTAGGGAGGAGATTAAGATGTACAATTGTTGGAAAAGTGTGAGATTTTATTAGTCTGTTATATTAGTCTGATATTAATTAGGTGGAAATAGAAATATAATGGATTTAAATATAGTGGTTTTAAATTCTATTACTTTAAGTGTGTTAGTGATTATTAGAAGCAGCAGTTATTTAGGCGAAAAGTTTTTCTTTTCTTTGTAAGAACTGTGTGAAGCATCTGAAACTTATCCAAGCTAAACCTGCACCTGCAGTTGAGATAAAGGCTGGGCCTGTAGTTGACCTTGCATACCAGAGTTAACTAAGCAAAACAGAAGGAAGCTGGCGCTGAAAAGACTGATATTATAATTAGCCAATGAAGTAATCTGTACATGCATATGTGTTAGTTGGAACCTGTTGAATATACATTAGATTATGTAATGTGTAGGGGATAAAATGTGGTCGTGCTGTAACGGTCTTGGAACCAGATTTGGGTGCGCACCCCTGGTTCCCAAGGCCTCAAAATAAAGCACCACATATAACCTCCCCCAAGTGGTTATGTGTTTATCTCTCTGCTAACACAATCATCATGTAGGCATTGATGTGGACATTATTGCTATTGAGACATCACTGCCAGCTTTCCCCTTCCTTCTGGCCCAAAATATTTTCAAGGACAGTACATTGGCTTTAGCGTTTATGAAAACGCAACTGTGATTGCCACAGAGATGTATGCTTTCTAGGTACATTGCTGCCTGCAGGAAATGACAGAGCGTTTTGCTGCTTTTTTCCCAAAACTTAATTAGAAACATGGTGTACCTCTGTAACAAAGACCGGAACAAGACCTGTGTTTGCGTTTGTTGTGTAATTTATGGTGGCGTACAATACACCTAAATCACCAGACTGTGGTTCTCTGTAAAAGCCTGTCCTCTTTTGCACACTTTTACCATTGCGTCATTGTCTCTTCCTAACACCTGGCATTCTGTTCTCTGTCACCAAGGTTCAATCTTTTTAAAATACACAAAGATCACCAGTAGCTTAGGAGCTATAAGCTCCAGGGAGCAAGAAACGTGGTGTTCACCTCACTCCAGTCCTGGGAGCTGGAAAGAAATTACATATTCTGGAAACTCGTCAGGGCAAAGGAGCCTCTAAGTTGTGTGTTCTCACTGACCACAACACAAAAGGGCCACACTGGAGGGCAGAGGATAATTCTACTGGGTGCATGGCAATGATTTATGAATTTGCACCCACAGCTCTCACTGCCTTTGTAGGACAGGCCCTGAGAGAATGGAAGCATATGTTCTCGTTCGGACAACAAGGGATTAATCCTGGAAAGGGCTGTGCAAACAGAGTGGTACCCAAGGCTAGATGTGTGAGTACAGATTTGCCCTGAATCCTGTTCTTGTTCCATACATGGAACAGGGTGGAGCAAAGACTTTCAGGCTTATCACAGTGATCATTCAACTCCTAACCCTACCTTGCCTTGATGCCAGGGCATTGTGGCTTCGCTTTGGCTTTTCTACATAGCAGCCTTCTGCCTGGACAGGAAGGCAACTCCCTCCCTGCTGCCTCGACAACTCTGACCCTGTGTCTGAAGAGGCATCAAGGCAAGAGCTGAATCTGGGGAACAGAATAGCTCTCATGTCTGTATAAGTGATGGTGAGCATCTGTTTCCTTCAGGGATGGCCAAATAAGAAGTGGAAAAGTCTTTTTCCTGGTTAGAGGCTGAAGAACAGGGTTAGATATCTTGAGTAAATTGTGTGAAGGATAATAATGCATCGTGACTCCTTCATCACTTTGTGCATATACAAGCACCTCTGGTCTCTTTATCCAGTGAGGCTGTTGTAGAAAGCCATCAATTCTTCTGCAAGGGACCTGAAGAAACCTTGAGGAAGGGATTTGAGCTGAAGATGGGAGCACTTAGAGGGCTCAGGAGAGTATGTAGTCCTACAAGCCAGGGCATGTATTTGCTCTTTATTGCTGACCTGTTGGTTTTCCCTTCCTTCCTTGCTCTCTCCCCACATACATCAGCCTGTTATTAATAAGGAAGTGAACTACTAGTACCTGAATTATAAGATTTTCAAAGATCATCAATTATGTGCCAAAAATGCAAGAGATAAACTTTAAAACAATGGGATTTTAAAAAGATCAATATGTTTTATTTTTCTGTGATTTGCTTTCTGGTATGTGATTCTGTAGCAACCTCACATTTTGAAGTTTATTTCCCTTGAACTTAAAAGCCATTTTCTTTTAAAGAAAACATAGTTTTCCCCCTGAATAGAGTATCTGGAGATAGAATAGAGGAAAATAATCTGTGCCAAAGATTATAAAACTTAAAAGTACAGTGGTTTGGTGACACCGGACTGTTGATGAGATCAATGTATTTATATGCACTGGTAGGATAGCAGTCAAGGTATTAGCCATACTCTCAAGTGATCATAATTGAAAGTGATCATAACTGATTGCCTTAATTAGTCAAATAAAAAGAATTACAGGAACAGCCTTGGTTTTTGTGTCATACCTTGTATTTCTGAGCACTTGAGTACTTGGATGCTTTTGGCAACATGGGGAAACTGGAAGGGATGATATAACAGCGAAAGGAGCTGAATGCAGGCACTACAGAAGCAACAAGAAAACACTGAAGACAGAGCTTTGAAAATTAACATTTAGCTCTGTACTTACGCACATAAATAAATGACTTGCAATGTCCCATCTCTGTCCCAGTGGAACTGTGGGAGGTTCTGAATGCATGGTGGTTCTTCAGGTCTTCCCCTTCTTCTGTTATGGCAATGTGACCTAGGGGTAGACAAAAGGGCCCAGGTGGGTGTCGCCTCGTCCAGCTCAAGCCACAGAGACTGTGATAGGTCTGTGTTTCCTGTTGTATGTGGTTATAACACAATAAGGGATTCTTCCTTGGGGTTTTGGTTTCTGAGATCCAGTGACACATGCTATGGTGAGAAGAAGGATTGTACTGCTCACTGGGGTCGATGCACCCCTGACTTGCAAGCAGCTGCATCCACCGGCCCAGCACAGGTTGTCTGTATTCATAGAAACTGAAAGACATTTTTTTCTGTTGGTCACAACTCCTCTCCAACTTCCTCGTTTGAACCAGCTACTTTCACTTATATTTAGCAGAGGACTAGGTTCTGGAGGTCAAAGAAAGTGGTCCGCAGTTGTGTACCAAGCAAGAGAAAGGGGCAGCACTATAAGACTGCCTTTGTTCAGTGCTAGCAGATATACAGAGCAAATACCACTGCTGGAAGCCAAGCTGCATTAATTCTCCTGAGGGTGGAACCACTTGTATCAAGGAAATTATCACTATTTTTTAAACAGATTTTTATAAAATTTTCACATCTTGATGTGATGTGTGATTTTTGCCGTGAATCACTCAACCAGAAAATCAAAAACTGGTGCTGAAATGAACTCTTTCCTTGGAAGAATTTTTTTAATTTGACTAGGACCCCATTTATCTGTCTTCAAATACATGAAATTTGAGTAGTGGGAACAACTTCAAAACTGATACATTAATAGATCCTGGGAGCTAAATCAAATGGGATTGGCTGGATGAGGGATCAGAAGGTCTATTATCATTATTGAGTTCTTGGGAATTTTTGTATTTTGTAGTTCAAAAATGCTAGCTGAATAATCAGTTCATAATATCACATGGGAAAATGGTTGAAGTTTTACATCAGGTACCAATGTGGCTCTTTCCTGACTTTGAATTGTTCCTTTTGCAGCTTAGATATTTTATTACAACAGAGATATCCTATGGAATTGCTCAACTGTGCTATTATTAATTATTTACATTAGCGCCCAGCAGTATCTAAGATAAAAAAATCCATTCTGTTGGGCAGTGCTGACACCTGTTGTAAGAGACGGTCCCTTCTCCAGGAATTTTTCAATCTGTTTTCAGGCAGAGGTTGAGAGGATAAGGCAGAGGAAAATCTCTGACGTGCAATTTTTGAGAAACAGGGGAAAGAAAATGAAATAATTTCCATGTTTACACATCAGAGATTTTGGGGACCTTGTTCCATTAAAACAAGAAGGCATGTTAATTTTGCAGTCAGAAATTATTGAGGGAGCATCTCCCACAGGCCCTGAGAAATGCCCTTCCGAACTCTGATGAGCACAACAAGCACACCTTCTGCCTTCACAGAAAAACCAGCCTTCTTTGGCAGTTAGATTTCACTTTTCTGGTGCTGTATGTTTTTAATGGAGACTTTTCAGAGCATGTAGCCTTTTCAGAGCATGTAGCATTCACTTTTTATTGTGGGAAAGTGTATTTTATCTACTTGTCTTGTATGCCAAATGTCTGCACAGCTTCATCTCAAACTTTCAGAAAAATATTACTGCAGAACAGAATCAAACGTGAAAAACGTTCCTGCACAGAGGTGCCTTCAGGCCCCAGCCAGGTAAAGCCCAGAGTGGGAGATAAGGTCTTGGTAGAAGAGGTACCCCTTTACCTATATCCCAAGTCTTTTAGCAAGTCGAGGCAAGGACTCAGCCCTTATAGAGGAACACCTCCAATTGTTATGCAAATTACCCCTTTTGGCCTTATTTGCATAACTGAGAATCTGCTTGGAGGGCTGCGGTTTTGCTGAACTGTTAAACCGATAAGTGTTTTTTTCAAAGTCATCCTGTTTGCTTGTAAGCCTATTAGACTGTACAACATGTTATATAAAAAACCCATAAAAACCAGATTAAGCTAGTTACCATAGCAGGTAGCCTCCTGGACTACAGTCAATGAAGAGGACATTAATATAGGGAAAGTCTTATTAACTTTAGTGGAGAGCCCCTTTTCTCGTAGCTAATAAGTCAGTTATGTATGTACATATTTTGTCAGAAGCTAGGTATCTTTCCCAACAGAGGCAATTGAACTGCCTATATTTTATTAAGCTGTCCATTTGTTTGGGGACTGCGCATGAATTGTGTTGTTCAGTGTATTTTAAAATCCTAGCTTCCAAATGCAGAAGAAAGAATGAAGGATTTGTTTACTCATCAGTATTTCTATGAATGATGGGATAAAATCTTCTAAGTGGCATGGCAGTATAGCCAGATACTGCTGCCATTTATGGAGCTAAATATAGCTGATATTGTATAAACTAGATTAGTACATGTAAGAGAATAATTTTTATCTTGTAATATGGTTTGGAATTGTGTTAGCTGAGGTGCTGATCATCAGGATTCGTTAGACATCCATTCATCTACCCTCCACTCAATAGCTGCTGCCTGGCAGATTTGCAAAGGGACCATGACAAATAAGACTACCCTGTGGCAAACAGTGGAACTCTAATATTTTTTCTGTGTTTCTTTGCCTAGAAAGGGCAAAGGGGGAGAGGCAGTACTCTGTGCAAAGCACGTCATATTCCTTACGTTCCTCTTGATTGAATGTGAAGCCTTTTTCTGCTATACTTTCTCTGCTAATAATTTTCCTTTTCTTCCAAAAGTAATGTGAAATTTCTGAAGAGATAAACGATGAACCCCATGTATATCAGCCATTCCTCAATAAGTAAGATAATGAGACTGTTAGAGACAAGTTAGCATTTTTCATATAACTATGGTAACTAGATATCCAGATAGCAGTGTTTGGTATATGGGGCATAGTAACTATATAGACCTTTTTTTTTGTTAACTATAGTGATGGGCAAATAGAAATAGTGATATGGGTACGGAGTATGTTGTTCTAATCGATAAGTTTGCATAACTAATCGGGTTGCAACCATGAAACGGAGACTGATCCAATTATAGTAGAGATTAGTAACATATTTATGGATCATTTATCCAATAAATGGAAAGGGCACACTGGTAAGTGGGCATATTATGTAAATGAATCGTATATAGTGTATAAATATTTGTATTCCGTGCACAGTCGATGGAACTTGATTTGGGTCCTAGACCCCTTGTTCCTGGCGATTAAATAAAGCACCTACATAATCATTCATGGTTATGTGGTTTCTTGATGCTAACAAGACTAAATAACAGAGTAAAATGTAAGTCTTTGCAAATCTCAGAGCTTAGACCTCTAAGAAAATTTTTGGAACTGAAATTGCTGACTTTTCTGGTTTGGCTGAATAAATGAAGAACATGTTGTATTGTATTATTTAGTTTCTGCTGCTATTTCTTTACCTCTTTAGACACAGATATTTTCTTTCACAGCCTAACCTGACAGTGCTTCTTGAAAGGAGAGCAGCTGAGCTTTCAGGTTTAGACTGACAATTCCAAGACAGCTATGGTCAGTGTGAAGGCTTTGGGTAGCTGGAGATGTTGGATACTAGCACTTCAAATCTAACTATTTATTATTTTGGTTAGACAAAAGCTGTTGAATGACACTTGACAGCTGTTGTCTGACAACACAAGGAATTTGGGATTAGGTCCTCAACTATCAAACTAAAAAATGTCACAGCCACATAATGCATGTAAAGTCATTCTGCCAGTTCAAGCATATTCCAAACGGTTTTCCAGGTTGATTTGTATCCCAGAAGGCTTCTTGGTTGTCTCCTTCTGCAGCTAGAGAGAGTTAATACCATGCATTCTGGCCAGCGCAACAAATTTTACTTTCAGTTAGCCTGGCAGCAATCTGGTGCTGAGCCCTGGGGAGCTGTGGTCTGAGTTGTTTGCTGCCTGGAAACTGAAGTATTAGACACATACCTGAGAAGAGAGTCTCAAGGCAACTTAAACAATGAGTAGCCCCTCTTTGAATTGCACAAAAAAAAGAGTTGTCAAACCCAGCAGCCACCTGTCCATTAGCTGGTATGAACTGACCTCTGCACCTACAATGTCCTGCACCCTATTGAAAAATTGACGACTGAACTTAAACCATGTATGTTTCCCTAAGCATGCTGGGGATAGGCACTCAGCATTTGACACTTGGGAGATGTAGCTTGGTCTCACCTAGCTGATGGCAAGAAGAAATCCCTTCTATAAGCTACAGAGCCCATGGTATCCCTTATTCTCCTTTGAATTGTTGTCCAAGAGAGAAAATTAGCCAGATAGATACGACGCAAACCATAGGGGATCGACTCAAAGCAACGATATGGCTTTGTAGAGCTGAAATTCATGTAATTATCACAAAAGGTAACATCCCTCATAAGTCAATCAGTGGAGAACAAGAATTGTTCTCTGCAGCTGAAGTCTTTTCATTTCACTCTTCACACTAAAAAAAAAAAAATTCATTTTTTTTTTATATGTGGAAGTGTCATTTTGGTATTCAGTTATAAACTAGCCTTTGAACTAGATGGACTATTTCAGCAAACAAATGCATTACACTCTGATATGTGGTATGTTTAGGTTAATTAGATCCTCCTTATTTTGGAGCAAGAACTTTTTTATGGTAGGAAATGCATTCAAGTTTATTGATTTACTGAACTCACTTATCAGGTATACATGTGGTTGACAAGATCCACTTAGTATTTCCTGAGCAGAAAAGACAATTCAGCATTTTCATGTGGCTTCTATTAGTGTCTTCATTAAACATTCATGTAGTTTTCTTTTCTTTCCTATACTTGTCTAATAAATAAACCATTAGGACCATTAACTGCTAAGAGTTAAGTTGTTTAAGTGCTATCAGATATGCCCAGCAAATTGTTGGATCCTGAGGTATTGGTTTTCTGTCTAGATATCTGGTATTTTCACAATCCATTGAAACTCCAAATCCAATCGTATCTGCAGCAGAAGGTAATTGAAATGTTAAGCAGAGCTCGATCCCAAAGTGAACCAACAAACAAAACATAGGCAAACTTGCTGTGATGTTCTACAAAGGTGTGTGTATTCTGTTTTAGGGGGAAAAAAAAGTCTTGACTGTTGGAATAAAAAATCCCCTCACTGTAGTTAAAATTCATAATCTTATTGGGGCAGTGGGAATGGCAATTTTAGTTTTCCTGTCAGTTGCACAAACACGCTGAAAAAAACCAGCATATATAGTCTGGCAGGTAGACAGTCATAGCTTGTGTGAGCTTTGAAATCCACAGCTTGGGGTCCTTCCTAGTTTAGGGAAACCTGGAAATGTAAATGCTCACCTTAGATTATCATTGTTTTAAAAAACACATCTATTTCAATTCATGCTGAGCCTGTGTAAAACACTTCAAGATCTTCAAGAAGCATAGTCCCCACATGAAGGAGCAGATGGGTATGTCAACACACATTAGGAGAAGAGAACAAGAAGTAGTTTCTATACAGATGATCTTGAGTCATTGTAAGAAGTAGAGCTGCTGATACTGTTTAGGAGGATGATGAAGTAAGAAGGAGTAAACTATTTTCAGGCAAACAGGAAAAAAGAACTGAAGAACTTTCTTTCAGGACAAAAAAAACCCTGAGCTGCCTTTATCACACACTTGTAAATAGGTGAGTAAGGCAAGATTAGGCAATGGAGACTCAGACACAGCTGATAAGTAAAGGGAGAATGACAAAGGGCTCTGGAGGTGTCTCCAGGCACAACGAATGAGGTGGTAATTAGGGAGGCAGAGAAAGGGAATGGATGTGCAGCGGCAACTGCTTCTGGCACAGGCCGGCAGACAAGAAGGGAAGGCTGGAGCAGAAGACAAAACAAAAATAGGATATCTTAGTCACTGAAGGAAGATTTAATGAGATTGTCATCAAGAAAGAGTACTAGTAAAGGGTGTGGTTTCCAAACAAGGGCATTAGTTGCCCACTGTCTACTTACAAAAGCTGAAGACCTAATCCACCTATTGTCTTTGTCCAAGTGGACGATATTGACGTGGGATTTTGGCAAAATGTAAGAATTAAAGTAGAAGTTTGTGTTTAGTCTTTGTTTAGCCTGCTCAGCTACAATTTAGGTATTTAGTTAGCCTTGGGCATAGCCATGAGTAGGGGATTTTGCAGTGGAACAGCATTTGCGAACTTAACAAGGTTATATATGAAGCTTTGCTTGATAAGGAGGAACTGTGCTGTGATTAGGAAGAACTTTCAAGTTCTGTAGTCTGGAGGCAGGCCAGGACTAACTACACCTGCCCAGGAAGAGGACACTTATGTTAGTGATTTTTCAGAACTGATTGACATAACTCGACCTGGTCTCGGGAATGTAATGAATGCGTATGTCTTTTAACAATAAATACTGACCTGTCCTTTGGTCACGGCACAGGGCTTTTTGGAGAAATCCAACCTGCTGCCTGCCAGCAAATGAACATACCTTCTTTATAACTCCAGAAAAATCCTTCTGTTTAAGGGGCAAGATCCCCTGCAGCTGACCATTTTCCACCAGCCTTTAGTCGGATATGAGTCAGCTGTAGCATGAATTCAGCAGGAGCCTTTTCAGCAACTCCAAATAGCTGCTGGATCAGTCACTTCCTGAGTGTGCTGCATAGCAGGGAGCAGGAAACCTTTTGCTGCTTATGCTGGCTGAAGCCTGAAAATGCAAACTGACTTTTACAATGTACTACCGTCTCTGCTTTGAATACTCTTTTAATGGAAAGCTATACTGGGCACCTCCTGTTTGGAACATAGTAGCTATGTTCTATCGGTCTATCTCAACAGAGTAGATGTTTTGCTGCAGTGGAGTTTGAAGCCACACACATCAGAGCAAGCCGGTGGGAGGAGAATGTGAAAAATGCAGTCAGGTGTGGGTGCAAAGGGATGTGACAAGGCTGTTACCAAAGCTCTGTGAGGAACAGAGTGCCCCAGGCATAATTCCCCTTTCTGCTGTTTGCTGACTCCTTTGTGAGGCATATTGTGCAAGCAGCATTTCAGAGAAAATCTCTGCTTGTGATTAGATACTTCTAACATCCCTAGCCTGTCATCGTTAAAGGTTAAAACCTAACTTTTTAATGAAGTTTTTTTAATCAGTTATAAATATTCAGCAATGACTAAATATGTAGGAACGACTTTTTATTCTTAAAAAAATTCCATCTTTGCACTTCCTATGAATAAATTTATGCATGTGGGAACTATAGGGATCTTGTACCAGGAGATCTCTATCACCATGGCTGCTGAACTACAGAGCTGGGTTGATCATTGTCATGTACATAAATTAGATTCACCAGCAAAATTTGGAGGTGTGACAAACTATTACTTGAAGAATGTAGCCTGATAAAGCAGAGACAATCCCAATGGAATAAGGAGAACGATCTCCCAAAGCATATAGCAACTTGAAACTATTGTAAGTGGAGTAAATCTTTGGCCAATACAGAAAATGGTCACATCTCCCACTTGCAAACCACTTCTGTGTTTGCTCAGGAAGTGCTGTAGGATTGGTTTCCATAGGAACAATAGGGAAAAGAAAATGATAGGGAATGAAAAACACCTGAAACCCAGCTGCATAATTGTAGCACTGCAAGTCTGTAGTGAGGCGCAAGGTGCAGACTGGTGGCACCGTCCACATCCTTTGAAGACTCTTGCAGCATGGGAAGGCATTTGGGGCCAGCACTACGGGTTATGCAGGCAATGATGGGAGATGGAGTCACAACAGTGCACAGCCAGACATCCGGAGGCATTTGCAAACCCGGAGCATTCAACAAGGCCTCCCATAGGCCTGATTTATAGACCAATGTTTGGATGATGGCAGTGTTGATCACCTCCTCGAAATTTGATCTGTTTATGTACGCAAAATAAAATAAAAAAAAAAATGTGCAATCCAAGTGCATCATTGTAAGTGGGTTGACTGCTTCATCTTTGTAATTTCTTTTTGTTCTTCCTTCTCAGAAAGGCAACTACAGCTGCTCCTCTTCACTTCCTTTGTTTTCCTTTAAAAGTCAAATGGGAAATGCTTAATCTTAACACCCTCACTCTTGTGCTCCTGCATTCAAGGAACAAGATTTTGCCTCACTTATCTTGTTGCCCAAAGGCACGCTGCCCCTGTTGAATGAGAGAACATGATAGCCCAACGTGGGGAAGAGGCTTTTGTCAGGGACCAGCTTGAGAACCCTGGGTTCAAGCCTAGTTTGATACAGATCTGAGATTCCTATTGTTAGCGAAGAGACAAACACATAACCTCTCGGGAAGGTTATATGTGGTGCTTTATTTTGAGGCCCCGGGAACCAGGGGTACGCACCCAAATCTGTTCACAAGACCGTTACAACACATCCACAATTTATTCCCTATATGTTTCGTAAGCTAATGTATATTCAACAGGTTACAACATTTTCTAATACATATGTATGTACAGATTACTTCATTGGCTGATTACGATATCAGTCCTTTCTGTACTTGCGTAGCTCCCCTCTGGTGGTGGTCAGGCATCCCCCCTTGCTGAAGAAGTCTTTTCGGCACCAGCTTCCTTCTATCTGCTTAGTTAACTCTGGTATGCGAAGTCCTTCCTCTTATCTCAACTGGAGGCTCATCCTGGATAAGTTTTTCTACTTCTAACAAACACAGTCCTTAAAAAAAACTTCATGCCTAGATAACTCCTACTTCAAACAATCATTACATCATCTTAAATATTTAACACACTTAACCCAAAGTAATCAAATTTAAAACCATTATATTTCTTTTTCTACCTAATTAATATCAGACTAATAAAATAATTGATTTTGTACTTGATTAATAACAGACTAATATAACAGACTAATAAAATCTTATACTTCTCCAACACTATGAGGCAAATAAAGGTATATCCACACCAAGTAATTAGAAACATGGGGGAAAAAAGGAACTTTATTGAGCAAACAATAAATCTACAGCGCATATTATCGTTTCAGTAAACAAAGAAAAGAGAAGGGGAAGAGAAGAGGAAATATAGAGAGGTAAAAGAGAAAGGAAAAATAAATAGAAAAATATATCATCACCCCAGAGTTCTAGTGATGAAGTTTCTTCTTTGCCAGTGATGGAGTCTTCTGTGTTGTGAATCCAGGGTGTGATGGAAGGAAGGTGGAGCAGAGAGAGCAATTGAACTTGCCAGTATTTATCCATCCCAGTTCACAGGAGTCCTCCAATTAGATGGAGAGTGATTATCACATTAATTTAGACCTTTTATGAGGTTCTGGAGAAGGGCCTGGTGGTTGACAATCCCCATAAAACTCCTTTTGTTGCTTACCAGATGCTCAATAAGCAATCAATCAGGGTTGCTTCAGGGTGGGTATCAGGGCTGGAGACAGGACAAAGGCCTATTCTCCAGCAGGACTCTTTCCTTGTCAGTATCAGAGTATCACAAGGTTGGAAAAGACCTCTGAGATCATCTCGTTCAACCTATGACCCAACACTAGCACCCACTCGGCATTTAAACCATGGCACTAAGCGCCTCATCCAATCTGTTTTTAAACACCTCCAGGGACGATGACTCCACCACCTCCCTGGACAGTGCATTCCACTGGCAAATCACCCTTTCAGTGAAAAATTTTTTCCTAACATCAAGCCTAAACCTCCCCTGGCGAAGCCTGAGACCATGTCCTCTTGTTTGGTCACTGGTCACCTGAGAGAAGAGACCAACCCCTGCCCGCCTACAACCTCCTTTTAGGTAGTTATAGAGAGCAATAAGGTCTCCCCTGAGCCTCCTCTTCTTCAGACTAAACATCTCCAACTCCCTCAGTCGCTCTTCACAGGGCTTGTGCTCCAGCCCCTTCACCATTTTCGTTGCTCTCCTCCAGCATCTCAACATCTCTCTTAAACTGTGAGGCCCAGAGCTGGACACAGTACTCAAGGTGCGTCCTGACCAGTACCGAGTATAAGAGGATGATAACTTCTCTAGTCCTGCTGACCACACCATTCCTGATGCAGGCCAGGATACCATTGGCCCCCTTGGCCACTTGGGCACACTGCTGGCTCATATTGAGTTTTCTGTCCACCATCACTCCCAAGTCTCTTTTGACTTGACAACTCTCCAGCCATTCTGTCCCCAGCCTGTTGTTGTGTCCAAAGTGTAGAACCCGACAGTTGGACTTGTTAAACTTCATTCCATCGGAATCAGCCCATCTCTCCAGTCTGTCAAGGTCCCTCTGTAGGGCCCTCCTACCCTCCAGCAGATCGACACTTCCTCCCAGCTTGGTGTTGTCTGTGAACTTGCTGATGATGGACTCAATCCCCTCATCCAGATCATCAACAAAGATGTTAAACAGGACCGGGCCCAACACCAACCCCTCGGGAACACCACTAGTGACCAGTCGCCAACTGGATGAGACACCATTCACTATCACTCTCTGGGCTCGGCCAACCAACCAATTCCTAACCCAGCACAGAGCATTCCTGTCCAAACCACGGGCTCTCAGCTTCTCCCGGAGTCTACTATGAGGAACGGTGTCAAAGGCCTTGCTGAAGTCCAGGCATACCACATCCATAGCCTTCCTTGTCCACCAGCTGAGTCATGTGGTCATAAAAGGAGATCAGGTTGGTCAGGCAGGACCTGCCCCTCCTAAACCCATGCTGGCTGGGCCTGATCTCTCGATCATTCTGCAGGTGCCGCATGATTGCACCCAGGATTATCTGCTCCCCTTCCTCCCTTTTCACCCATCAGCGCTGTAGATAAGTCACAACCTCACCTCTGGCAGAACTTGTTTTCTTATCAGCAACTCTGCTTAGACATCATCTTCCACTCAGTTATCTGTTTCTTCTGTCACCAGTGTGGGGTGTTGCGTTGGAGATATGAAGATGTCCCATCTTAAGTTGAGGAAAACCTTCTTATCAGTTCCTTATAACCTTGATGTGTGTAATTTTAGCGGAGTACATGAGGTTCATAAGGCTTGATCCTCAATCAGATATGATCACCTTCCACCTCCTACTTAGACCTGCACTGCTTCTGACTTTGGAATCCCAGGGATATTTTTCTTAGTCTGCAGTTCTGGACTACAAAATGACAATAAGAAATTCCTTACCGTTTATAAACTGAAAAAATATATTTTGCATTACAGTTTCTATTTAAAATTATCTATATGTTACTACAAAGTGCTATCATTAAGGTTAAGATGGTCCAGCAGCTTCTAGAGACTTTGGGACAGGGTAATGTATTGCATTAAAAGGCAATATCAGCATTACAGTGAGCTGAGGGAAGAGAAATTTGCAGTGTTAAAGGGCTTCAGAAGGGGATGAAGACCTTGTGGAATGCATGCAATAGTCAGTACAGAGATATATTTGTAAGGCATAATTAACATCTCCCTCATAAATAGAAACTCGGACTGCTAGTTAAAAGACTTGCTGTGTTGAGAAACAATGGTATGTTTTAGGGCTGACACTGAATTCATACCAAACTATCTTGGAAGCCACAGAAATTACTTACGAAGGTGGATTTCTGGGAGTTGTCTACCCACCTGAACTTTTCCAAATGTGACTAGGGAGTAACATACATAAATTTAACATTAGTGATGCAGACTGGTCTCAAAAAACAGACCAAAATTCTCTGGTTCTTAGTCTTTCAGCACCAGGAAAATAAAGTTATTTTGAACCCCTAGCCCTACTTCTTAAGATAAAAAAGGGTCATTCATGTAAATTTTCCCATCCCATTACAGTGTAGCATAGCTTTCTGCTAGAGTGTCAGGACAGTGCTTATGAACTACAGTTAGTAATGAACTGGTGGTGTTTGCTGCCATACCCATCAAGGAAGTGGATCACCAGGAGAGTTATTTTGCTAAGATTAGAAAGTAACAGGCTTTTTTTGGAAAGCTATGTGTCTTTAGGTCCTACAAAAACCTGTAAATGTACATTGGAACCTAAAATAATTGCCCTGATAAAATCACAGGATCTATCCCTGTAGGCCTTTCTGCAGAGGCCTACAGACTGGGCTTTACTACCGATGAGATTAATATTGTTCATGTGAGCCCAAAATAAGAGAAGTCACTGTTCTCTCCTGTTTTTTAGTCTACTAGATTGCTCAGTTTGATGAAGCCTTATTAAGAGCCTTAAGTTTGTTGAAGGCTCTTTATGGAGAAACCAAATATTTCCTTGACTGAGGTGAGTTAGTTTGAGAGGCAGTTCCCAGGAGCTATGCAGGAAACTATACTCATTGACCTTGGTAGCCCTATAAGTTGTAGGAATGTGCTTCTTTCAGTCTTGTTACTGCTGGTGACACCACAGAACCTTGGCTTGTTTATGTGCCTCTCTATTTCCCTGCTCTGCCTACCTAAAAATCTCTGGGAAAGAGGTGACTTGGGCATGGGAGAATTTCTACACTTCACTGAATCTGCAGGAACTTCTAGCCTAATGCCTGGTAAAGGCAGTCATGCTGTCAAAGCGACTGCTTCAGCCCTGCTGCCCTGCTCTTCTCTCCTGACATTGCTGCGTGTGCACAGGTAGCAAGTCACCTTTCCTTGTGTTCTGTAGTTCAATCCAGTAGGAGGTGCATGATCAGTCCTGGATGTATGCCTAGATTAGAGGCTCATCATTATGTGATGAAATAATTCTGCTCACCACTTAGCCTGATGCAGAAGTATTTTGTTTGGGATCCTAGGTAGCTGAAATTTTTCAAGGGGAAACGTATTTAAAAGCACTTGTACGCACTGGATCATGAATGTTTCAGGTAATCTAGGATACCTGAAATTTCCTACCAAATATGCAATGCAGCACCTTTTTCCACAGTTTTCTGAAACTTGTTTCGAGATTGGAAAAAAAACCTTTTGCATGTAATATATTTTTGAATATTATTTACAACCTGCTTTGATATATAAGCATTAGGCCAGAGCATGCTTTTGTAGTAGCAACAGCCTTCAGTTAACACAGGGAATCATAAGAAGGATGTATCACTTAAAATGGAAAAGAGGAAACCAAAAACACTTTGGTTAAATGGCAAAGTGTAGGATTATATTCATACTAAAAATATTGTTTAAGAAATTGAAATCTAGCTCTTCTAATGCTAATGGAGTGAAAACTTATCTTCTTATATCTTACCTGTCAGAGAGGAAGCAAGATAAGAAGAAATTTGAAGAGCAAGCAAGTAGCCAAGAATCCCGAGGACAGTAACAAATTATTGGAAGTATACCAGAAATATGTATTTTTCAAGACAGCCAGTGTCAGTATTAGACCATTAGAGTGTGAAATGATCAGTCATACTGCAGGGATGCTAAACAACAATTTCACCTTGAGCTTAAACATAAAAGTTATTGGAAAATAAGTATTCTGAATAAATAAGTATTTTCTCTTACACCTATAGTCAGTTAGAAAAGGTCTCAAAAACCTCAAGACATTACATAGCAATACATTACTAAAGTGAGATTAAAGAGGCAGGAGTTAGATTACTAAAAGAGAAGGCAGGTGGTGCTAGCCCACCTGTAGCTGTAGCAGTACCAGAAGGTTTTGGAAGACATCTGAATTGTACAATCCAAGTATGAAAGACAGAAGTAATGTTGTGATCTTCATTTTTCCAGTTGGGGAGCTGAAGCAGAGAGAGAAACTCACTTGCCACTGTGGGAAGTCAGCAGCAGGAGGCGGAAGGCATTGGAGGGATGGCTTCTGGGTCCCTTGAACAACCATACTCCTACTGAGGCTTTGTGTCTGCCTCATGCCCTGCACACCCAGCCCTGCCACCACATCCCTGTGCTGTGACCTGGCATGGCAGACCCTCTTCTCCCTGAAACTTCACCTGCTCCTTCCCCAGAAATAAAAAAATCGCTTCAAAAAATTCCCCTCTGTTTCCCCTTGCCGTTACTTCTAAAGAGACCTACAAATCCTGAGAAACAAGATTTGAGCTTTTAAATTTGGAAATACCACAGGAATTGTTTTTTGAATGCCTGAAAAATTCTAATATAAATCAAGTCTTGGGACATTCAAATCTGCAGAATTACTTTGAGTAATTAAATTATCAGAGGGAAGGGACCTGTCTACATGTTACTTTTTCATGCTTTACAGCCTCATAAATCATACATTTTGTCCCA
This sequence comes from Dromococcyx pavoninus, assembly GCA_033558185.1. Classification (NCBI taxonomy): domain Eukaryota; kingdom Metazoa; phylum Chordata; class Aves; order Cuculiformes; family Neomorphidae; genus Dromococcyx; species Dromococcyx pavoninus. The sequence continues at coordinate 236,695 of JAUMJL010001056.1, forward strand.
TCAAGCCATTAATAAAAGTGTGATCTTTTATGTCTCAAAACACACTGATGTTGAATAGTGCCAGTTCTTGTTAAAAAGAATGCCTAGCACTGAACAATGCACACTACATTTCATACCAGGAGGAAGGGAAATGAAAACACTAAAGGCAGAATTAGAAAGCATCTAGAAGTGCGCGTGATAAAGGGAAGAAAGGGCCTCATCCTTGGGAGGAGATAACACACCACAGGGGAAAAGAGAAAAAGCACTGATATTTACTCAGAAGGGTTTTATCAGGGCTATTAGAGGAGTAGGCAGGAGGTGCAGAGGGCTAGTTGTAGATTAAAAAGTGGTTAAAAGATGAGAAACAAAGAGCAGGTAAGACCACTCAGTTTTCAGCAGAGAAAGTGGTTGATAGAGAAGTGCCCTACAGGAGAAGCACTAGGGCAGGTGTGCCTCAGCACGTTTAGTAATAACCTAGAAAACCAAGGGAACTAGTTAGGTGACAAATTTCCTGAAAGTAAAGAATTATCCAGATTATTGAGGCCTGGGGAGTATTACGAGAAACATCAGAAAGCCCCTGGCAAAACTGATTATTGGGCAACCCATTGGTAGTTGAAATTCCATTTCCAGAAGTGCCCTGCAAATTGGCAGTGCACAATGAAAGGAGTAATTCAAACAACCTGAACATATTGATAGGTTTTGAAGTCAGTCACAACAACTGTTCCTGCCTAGGGAGAGAAGAGAAAATAGTTTTCATTGTAGACAGTTCATTTTACAGAAACGGAAAAAACAATGAATGATCTCTGTCAAGTCTGTCAGGAACAGAACAATAAACATTCTGAAAATTCAGACACAAAGTTCATCTTCATCTTGAAGCCTTCTTTCAGTTCTGGTCACTTCGCCTCACTGAAGCCATAAAAAGGAGGGGTGCAGGTAAGTCAGGTGGCAAATATGATAGACACAGGAGGAAGAGATGGAGTACTGCTTTCTTTAAGAGATTTTAAGATTGATGGTTGCAGGACCACCACATCTTCTCCTTTTTTTAGAGGTATAATAAATAAAGTGGAAGTGTAGGGTAAAACCATACACATCAGGATTACCAGAAAGACCTGCTCAAGCAGTCTCTTGAGTTTACTTTGCATGGACGGAAGAGCTCAACCCTGCATCCCCGTCTTGACTGATGTAGAGACAATGGTCATGACTGCTGCCTGGGGTGCCCTACCACCTACCTCCCACTGTAAGACTGAGGTCACCTTTGAAAACTTCAGGGCAGCATTCACCATCTGGGAGCTTGTCTGCATGACCACAGTTACAAGTCTCCTACCCCTCAGGCATTAGCACCTTTCTGCTTTGTATTACCTTTCCAGGGGGCCTGCATGACCCAAGTAACCATTCAGCCAAGTTGCTGCTTCTCTGCAGCTAGCTGGTATATACTTAGAAAAGGCTAGTTTCCTCTTGCTGGCATAAAGGTGCAATTTGCAGTCCCTCTTCGCAAAATTCCTTGGAAAGGACTTAATCATTAAAAATGCGCAGTGTTAGCCCACACTCTACATCCTCTTGTTTAGGCTTTTCACAATTCTGACCAATAAAAGTAAGCAATTTTCTCCTTGTTGACATTCTGAGCACAGTCAGAGCCATGTTGTCACTGTTCTGCCCTCATTAGTCTATTCACAGTGGAGAGTGGAAGCAGCCTGCCAGGCATGGGTGGTCTGAAATGGTTGCAGAGTTCTTCAGTTTGCTCCCTTGGGCTTTGGTGGTGACAGGAGCCAGCAGCTTTGGTTCATGTAAAACAGGAAAACTAGCTCCTTGCATCTTCTGCTGTGGTTCATGCCAAGGTCTTTCTGTTTGAGTTCAAAGACCACACATATCACTGAGTTCCCTCCTTCGTGGTAACCATTCCAATGAAGTGACATGGTCTTAGCTGGGTATCACCATTCAGAGCTACATAAAATTCTTGAGGTAAATATGTCAGCTGTTTCATATTTTATTAGTGTGAAATAATCCTAATGAAGTTCAATTCACTTGCTAAAGGTACTCAAAATATTTTCAGTGTATTATTAAGATCCCTAGGGAGTGAACATAACAATGAAGGTGTTTTATGAGTAGCACTCTGCTTAGATGTCATCGTCTCATTGGTCCATGAAAAAGTGAATCCTCTGCGGGGATGTGATGGACTGATAAAGTGTTTATCCTGTGAATATGTTGCCTTGTATTATCTTGGCTCTGTCACTGCAGAGGAGACTGCAAAAGGCAGCCTGGGGACTTGTCCTGGTTGTGTGTTATATATCAGACAAAAATACAGAGCCACAAAATCATGTATCTTAACCTACCAAAAAAATATATCAATACTAAATTGTGGGCAAAGTTCCCCTAAAAATCTAGAACGACAATTTCTTTTTTGAAATTGATTGACTCTTTTCATTTTTTTTCTCTGTGTTTTGCCATAAGAAGGAAAATCCATCCAAGTAAAACAGGAGAGAAATCCAGCTCATCTTTGCATTAAACACAACCCAGAGGTTCTTTACTACCTGTTAATTGTGCCAACCATTTTTCATCATCACAATTGCTGGTGCAAGAGCCATGACCTCACTCTGACTCAGAATGCTTTCTGAGAGAAGAGATGGAGCAAGATAACACCAACCTGGACATCCTATCCCGGTGGAGTGACCAGTCAAACATGGACTTCACTTCAGCCCCAGATTTTCACTTCGACATTGATGCTTTTGTTCTGTCAGATGTGTAGAGGGAACTGTAACTGACCTACCTGCAAAAATTGGACTGAACATCAGAGGATTCATAAAGAGCATATAAATTTCAAGAGAGATATATTCTTCTGCAGATTGTCTTAGGAGAGATTTCACGGGAAACTGAGTTGTGCCACAGCCCCAGACCTATGCTTCTGACACAGTGAACTTCTTGGGCTGAGGAAACACCCCCTGCTCTGCTGTGAGCCTGTCGCTTTCTGCCTGTTTCTGCCTGGGGCTTGCTTTGCTCTGACTAATCCCTCCTGTTTACTGGTGTTGCCAGCCATGGCCTTGGCCTTCTGATGACAATATGTCTCTTTAAAGCCATACCCAAAATTTCCTTTAAAGTTGTAGCAGATGTGGGATGAATGCAAGCTTGTCCCACACAGTCAGCTTGAAGCTATCTATACTGATCACTGCACCTGCTCGGAGACTCTGCCTCTCCCCCTCTGGAGTAGAACGGGCTGCTTGTAACAGGCTCTATTAATCTCTCTCCCTTCCTTCACTGGTATCACTTTGAGCTGGCTGATTCTCTAGTGCTTAGGTAATTCTCTGGTGTTAAGCAATCAGCACCACTCCAACTTCCCTGATACAGTAAGGCAGCAGAAACTGTGCTTGCCCACTGCTACAATCATCTTGGAAAAAGGCCAGGTGGTTGTCTCTGTGCACTCTGGGAATTGCAAGCGTGAGAGCAGAGACGACAGAGCTCTTCATTTCAATATGCATTGTTAGCTGCACCTCTTGCAATAAGGTATGTCTGGCCACGGCTTGTGTAGTTTTCTGTGTGTGGGCTTTTATATATAGAGTTGAGGGTTTCTGCCAAGTGGCTGCACCATCCTACTGTATCTGTAACATTTGGGAAAATCAAATACCCAAAAGATGTTAATTTGCCCTAGCTTCCCTTCTGGTTTGTCCTACATCACAGCACGCACTTCAGTTCAACAGTTCAGTTCCTTATCCTCTCCCACCACTTCCTCTGAACTAATTAAATGCAAGCAGCCCTTTTTGTTGTCCTACAGAAAGTGCACAGTAAATGAGCTGAACCATGAAAGAGTTAGGCATTATCAGCACTGGTTGCAGCATAGCAAAACATTTTAATTTTTTTCAGCAGAGGACATTTTCATTAATACATGTCAAAATCAGAGAGTTATCACAGTATTGACAGGAAATTATAACTCTCACTTCTGCTCTGGGTAGCAGTGACTGTCTCCAAACTATGGCATGTTTTTTGACCTCATTGAATAGGTCACACAAGGGCAGAGAAAAAGCTCCAGCAAATCCCTTGGCTCTCCCAGAATGGCAGTGCTGAAGATATGAGAGCAAGTCATCAGTAGACAAAATCCCATGATGGCTGAGACACTGCCTCTCTATCAGGTTAAATAACCAATGAAGAAAAGAAAGCCAGATAAACTAGGAATTTCTTTATCACTTTGTACATGGGTCACTAATCAAGCGGATGTAGTGCTTTTGTTATTTAATCTTTCAGGATGAGTTTCTCGTAAGTGAAATTCTGTTCTCTCTGGGAAAAAATTAAAGGAACTGCCTGGACAATCATGAATGCAATGTAGGAAGGCAGCTTCTAGGCTGATTGAACTTTATTTGTATTTCTTTTTCCCTTCCTACTGGCACTGCCATTTTGAGTTGCAGAATTCAAGCACAGCTGAGCACTATTTTAGAAGCAGAAAATGGGGAGTCATTTGTCCTCATCATTCTGACTATGCCAGCAAGCTATACCTCAACTGCATTGATTTACTAAACAAACTAAATTTCTTTAACTACCAAGGCTGCAAAACTATTCTCTTGTCCAAAAAATCAAATTTGTCTTATCTGTGCTCCACACATATTCATCAACCATACTTACTTTGGTCTTGAGGCATAAGGAGCTGTTGTATTAGTGATGGATGAAATATAATCACACTGCCAGAGTAGAACTGATGGTATAACTGTCAGGCTTAAGCATGGTAACATGGCTTTGGAGGTGATGGTCAAGAGCAGGGAGGCTGAGGCAGTGCCTCTTTTCTCCTTCCAGTGAGAACTAAGGGCTTAAGGAGGGTTGGGTGGATCCTGTAGGTCAAACTACTTGTGAAGATGGTGTTGGCAACAGGTTATGGTTAGGACTGATTCCTGCTTAGAAGAAATAGGATCTGACTGACTAAGCGGGGCAGAATTATCTTTACCAACATCTGGCCAACCTGGTGAGGACAGCTTTAAACAATGAGGGAGGGAAAGCATGATTCCCCAACAAAGTGAGGAAATGGTAGACAACACTGGCCAACAAATGATCCAGGGTGGTGCGGACATGAGAGACCATGATCAGCAAAACAGGATGGAAGTACGGTCAACTTAAGCATGTGCATACAGATAATGAAGTGCCTACCAAGCAACATGATGGGGAAAGCTCTCACACCTCTTCTCAGAAACAAGCACAAAATCCCTTCATATCCACATGGGGAAAAAACAGGAGTAATTAGTCAGTATGTAGCTGCAGGACCATGATCTCACTGAGATCATGGAGACATGGTGGAATAACTCACACAAGCCAGATCAGGTTTTTTTAATACACAATACAGAAGGAACAGGCAGGGAAGGTGAAGAAAGGTAGTTGTCCTGTGTGTGAGAGAGCAGCTGGCGTACACAGAGCTTTGCTTGAAAATGGATCAGGAGTCAGCAGAGAGCTGGTGGATCAAGACCAGTGAGCAGATCAAAGAGGTTGTAGTAGGTGTCTGTTACCTACCAGGTCAGGAGGAGACAGAAAAGACCTTCTTTGGACAACTGTAAGAAAGCTGACTGCCACAGGGTCTGATGTCCACAGGAAACTTGAACTACTCTGGTATCTGCTGGAGGAACAACCCAGAAGATCACAAGCTATCTAGGAGGTTTCTGAAATGCATTGATGATAACTTCCAGAGACAGATGCCTGAGGATGTGAAGGGGAGAGGAACACTTCTGGACTTGATTCTTATAAACAAGGAAGAAATGTTAGAGTATTGTGAGGATTGGGTAGTCTTGATTGCATGTCCACAACATGCTGGAGACCAGGATCTCAGGAGAAAGCAAAAAACTTGACTGGAAAATCACAGCCCTGAACTTCAGGAGAGTAGATTTTAGTGTGTTCAGGGAACTGTCTGGGACAAACTCATAATATTTTGTCCTGAAGAGCAGAATGGGTCCAGGAGAGCTGAAGAACTTTCAAGCATCCCTCCTCCAATCTCGATAAACTCAATACTCCAACTAAAAAGCAGGAAAACGAAATAAGGTGACAGGATGCTTGCATGGATGATCAAAGAGCTATTTACAAAGCTTAACCAAAAAAAAAGGAAGAACTCAGGAGGTGGAAGAAGGGACAAGTCACCTGGGATACTGTGGGAGCATATAGGAATGTGGTTAGGAAAGCCAAATCCCACATGCAGTTCAATCTCGCAAGGGAGATGAAAAGCAAATGAAAAGATTTTACACATGCATCAGCAGCAAAGGGATAGCTATGAAAGATCTGAATGTAATGGAGACTTTGAATGGGGACATGGTCTTAACAGCCATGAAGAAGGCTGAGATACAGAACACCTGCTTTGCCTTGGTCTTGGCTGATATGACTGACCTTCAGCAATTCCAGGTCCCTGAAAATAATAGGTATATGTTGTGCAAGGATTATTTATCCTTGGTGGAGGAGGATCAGGTTAGGAAATATGTAAGCAGACTGGAAATGCTCAGATCCATTGGTCCTAATAAGATGGACCCAGAGATGCTGAGGGAGTTAGACCATGTTATGTGAGGTTGCAATATTTTATCTCTGAAAGGCCGTAGTGACTGTGGGAAGCTTTTAAGGACTGGAAGAAAGCCAGTGTTACTCCTGTCTTCAAGGGCAAGAAGGAGGACCAGTCAAAGGCCAAAAGTCCAGGTACACCACATCCACAGCCCTTCTCTCATCCATTAACCGGGTAACCTTGTCATAGGAGGAGATCAGATTGACCAGGCAGGACCTGCCTTCAAAACTCATGTTGACTGGGCCTGATCTCCCGATTGTCTTGCCTGTGCAGTATGATAGCACTCAAGATGATCTGCTCCATGACCTTCCCCGGCACTGACTGACAGGCTTGTAGTTCCAAAGATCCTTCTTCCAGCCCTTCTTGTAAATAGGCGTAACATTTGCCAGTCTCCAGTCGAGCAACACTTCCCCAGTCAACCAGGACTGCCAGTAGGTGAGGGAAAGGAGGTGAGAGGACCTCTGCTAACTCCCTCAATACCCTTGGGTGGATGCCATCCGGCCCCATAGACTTGTGTATGTCTAGTTGGCCAAGCAGGTCTCTAACCAAATCCTCCTGAATCGTTGGACCTTCATTGTCACTGTTTTCTGGCTCATGGGGCTGAGTATCTCAATGACATTTCAATTTGCTATTAAGATCAAGGCAAAGAAGGCATTAAGTACCTCTGCCTTGTCCTCATCCCTCATCACTAGTGTCAATCCTGCATTGAGTAAAGGGGGGAGATTCTTCTTGGTCCTTCTGTTCTTGTTAATATGTTTGAAAAAACATTTCTTATTGTCTTTCACTGAACCGGCCAGGTGCAGTTCTAGTTGGGCTTCAGCTCTTCTGATTTTCTCTCTACATCACCTCACATCACCCTTGTAGTCCTCCTGGGATGACTGCCCCCTCTTCCAAAGCTCATAAGCTTTCCTCTTCTTCCTGAGATCAAAGCTCTCTACTCAGCCAAGCCTATTTTCTTCCCGGCTGACTTGATATACAGCACACAGGGATGGCCTGCTGTTACACCACCAGGATTTCCTTCTTGAGGAGCATCCAGCTCTCCTGTGCTCCTTTGTCATTTAGAATTGCCTCCCAAGGAACTTTATCAAGCAGCCTTCTAAACAGTTCAAAGTCTGCGCTCCGGAAGTCCAAGGTGACAGTTCCGGTGACCCCCTTCCTTACTCCTCCAAGAACTGAGAATTTAATTATCTCATGATAACTTCTCCCAAGGCATCCTCCAACAATCTACACCCAGGGCATAATTTCAGGCTGAAAAATACCCCTTGTGTATTCTCTCTCCTTTCACCTGAAACCTTCTGGGGTCTCTTTGGCCATTAACATGGCATGGGAAAAAACTTGACCAGCTGCATCATGGTTTCTGCCTTATGAGTTGTACCAGCAGATAAGCAGCCTTCCGGCTCAACGCCTCTTTATTTCCAATGTTCCTCACTTGCAGGACAGCATCTGCAACCTACAGTAAGTTGTCTGGCTGGGATCAGCCTAGCTTTTCAACAAAAACAGAACTGCACTTGGAAAGCGAAGTGGGACTCATCATGTCTAAATACAGACCTGTTCTGGTATCAGCCTGCAGGTGAGCAGTACTGCTCCACGTGAGCATCGACAATAAAAAATGGCAGCAGAGCTTTTGAAGCTATAAAATTTTCAGATACTTCCACTAATTTCCTTCCAGTTTCAACAGACATTTGGTCACACCAGCTTCCTTTGGTGCTGGTGAAGAACACTAGGTGGCTGAAGATCTGCATTTCTCCCAGTCTTTTAAACTTAAATTTGGAGTGCAATACTACCTTCTCCTGCACATCCTCATCTCCTGCAGACAGTACCGTTGACATCCACAGGATGCCCTGTGTGGTCAGTGACAGTAGAGAAAAGCAGGAGTGGTTCTGAGGGTGTCCTTAGAGCGAGGCCTGTCTGAAGACCTTTGTGTTGTCTGCTATACTACCCATCTGCAGCCAGGTCTGTTCTGGAGCAGCCTACTTCCTCTCTCCCTGATGGCACCAGAAGATTGCTACAATGCAAGTCTGTGCTCTATATCTTCCAGAAAATGTCTCCCATTCGTAAGCTTTGAAAGTCCTGGATATTTCTTTTAATTGGTTGGGGTTTGTTTTGGTTTTTTTTTGGTGACACTGAAAGCAAGGAAGAGCCCTGTAAAAGCTCGAGCCTGAGCTGCATTTCATATGATGTGTTTTCACATTAAAGTAATTTAACTTTGTTATTAGAACCTGGTCCTTGCTGTAGCTGAGCATTTGGAACAAGGCCGTTGTATGAGAAATTGGTTCTTTTGTTTCTTAGCAAATATATGCTGTTATCCTCAAATAAAATGTCCAAGAGTAAGGTGAATCAATTCTATATTTAGACAAGCACACAAATAATATAGTCGCTTGTTCTTCTCTGCACCCTTCTCAGAAGTGGGTTCATTTTTAAAAAGGATTATACAAGTTAAACATGAATTTTCTCTTAGCATTACTGTGTTGAAGCAATTTTCCCTTTATCCCTTTCTTTGGTCTATAACTGGTTCAGTTAAGCAGTGTAACTTTAATTAAATGAATATAACATTTATTTCAGATTCTCATGACTCAGACAAACATGAACCTGCTGAGCCTGCAAACACTGCAATACACAGCTCAGATAGTCTTTGAACCACAGCAAAAAGTATTTTATTTTTAAATTTTAGGATTTTTTTGTGTTTTTTTCTCAGCAGTCTTGCAGCTTCAGCTAGCCAGGGTTTGGATAATCCATGTTTCCAAGCACACAGTGACTGGGAAACTGTATTTCTGTTGTAGATTGTACAGTCCTCCCCTGCAGCAGTAGCTCCATAGAAAAAGTCCACTGTGTTTAAGGGGTAACTGTCTTACATGCACGATTTGAGAATATAAATGCAAATGTTAGTTTCTGGCCCTTCTGCTAAAATCAACTGTGTAAGCAAAAAATGAAAGCCTTATTGTGTCTGGGAAACTGATATGCTTTTCTTACACAGCTGCATTTGTGCTGCAGACAAAAGTATTCAGCACCAGCAAATTGCAAAACTGCTTCTTCCCTGCTGCATCTACTAGAGCTCATCCCAAAGGATGCATTTTGAGGACAGAGAATGCAACAGCAGGCCATTCCCATATTTCTGTAAACATCAAATATATATACCAGATCCTTCTATTTTCACTGATGCTTACTTCATGAAGCAAGTGAGATATACACAAGGTCCTCTAGAGAGGCTTTGCATGAATATGTAGGAGTATCAGAGCAGAAATGTTAAAGCTCTTTATCAGTCTTTACCAGGGTGTGGTAAGCCTGGCAGACCCCCACTCAGCGCCATTGCCCTTAAATGATGGCTGTGCTGCAAGTAAATGATGTTACCTTCATCAGTGATGTGCCCAGATAATCACAGATGCAGTTTTCTACTTATCAGATGCCACCTGTTTAATGCTTTTATTTTCTATAGAGCTGTTATTGCCTCTATTTCTTAAAAGCAGTCCTTGCTTCAAAAACCATGGATGGGAGTGTTATAGCGCCTTTGATTCTCTTTTCTGCAGGGCATTCTCATTCTCACTTCAGTATCTCAACCTTGTCCTAGTGTAACATCTCTCCCAGAGGAGTGGATAGACTATCCTTACTGTTTGAAGAGTATTTGACTGCTAGGAATGTCACATATATTGTATTTTTGTTTCAAAGAGGAGCATTAGTGTTGGTCTTCCATTTGTGATAAGGAAGCCTCAGTAATTGTTTCTGAGTATTGAATCCTAGTGAACATTTCAGTCTCTCAGTTATATCTCACTGCAATCCAGTGCAATAATATATAGACCCGAGCATCCTTTATTTCTTCTCTGTTCCTCACCTCCACGTTTCTCCCCTCCCATCACGTCTCCAAACACGGTAAAAAAAATGAGCACTAGTATAGTCCATAAACCCATCAATTACACCACCCTGGTTTTATGTCAAGATTTAAAGCACATACCCAAGAAATGAATGAAAAACTGGCGATCCATGACCTTGGCAGATGTACTCTTTGCTGTGTAAAAAACTGCCTGGATGGCTGAGCCCAGAGAGTTGTGATGAACAGAGTTAAATCCAGTTGGCAGACAATCACAAGTGGTGTTTCCAGGACTCAGTGTTGAGGGCAGACTTGTTTAATTGCTTTATCAACAATCTGGATGAAAGCGTTGAATGCCCTCTCAGTAAGTCTGCAGATGACACCGAATTGTGCAGGAGTTCTTATCTGCTTGAGGGCAGGAAGATACTACAGATGGACTAGGACAAGCTGGATCGATAGGCCAAGGCCAGTTTTATGAGATTCAACAAGATCAAGTGCTAGGTCCTGCTCTTTGGTCACGACAACTCCATGCAGTGATACAGGATTGAGGAAGAGTGGCTGGAAAGCTGTCTGATGGAAAAGGACCCGGCGGTGCTGGTTGACAGATGAACTGAGCCAGCAATGTTCCCAAGCGGCCAAGAAGCCCAGCAACATCCTGGCCTGTATCAAAAATGGTGTGATCAGCAGGAGTGATCATTCACATTTTCTCAGCACTGGCGAGGCTGCACTTTGAATCCTGTGTTCAGTTTTGAGCCCCTCACCACAAGAAAGACATCAAGGTGATGAGGCCTGTTCCAGAGGAGGACAACGAAGCTTCTAAAAGGTCTAGAGAAACAGTCAAATTTACAACCAGTCTGTCCTGGTGGTGGCTAGAAACTCTTAAGCGTCTGCCTGAATATTCAAAAGAGCAATTACACTCTTCCACACACATACACAGACTAACACACATAAACTGAATTATTTGCCTTCTGCAACACCATGCTACTGTGTGTTCATTTCTTACCACAATGCAGCACCTATCTGACACTCAACTGTTGCACCAATAGCTCCTCAAGGTGCTTGGTTTCGCTGTATATGTGAAAAGGCTCTATGGACCTCTGCCACTACCAGCTAGCTGCATGCAATCAGTCTCTGGCACCATTCAGAGATCTCTCAATGCACCACTGTCACACTGAAGGTCTCCTTGATGCCAAGTGCAGCCTTCCTTGCCCATTGACAACTCCATGGAAATATTATTGAGACAGAGTTACAACTCTGGAAGAGCAGTGTAGCACAGCAAGTAGCACAGGAACACGGTGTCACGTAGTACTGGAACGTTTATAGTTTTTGCCATGAGACAGCGCATGAAACAAGATGGTGCATTTTGTTTCCTCGCACCACCATCACTTGTTATAACATTGTACGCTGGAGAGAGCTGAAAATAAACAGTCAACACAGAAAAAATTGTCAAGAATCTCAGATGTTCCTTAGGGCTAAACCAAAGACATTTAGTAGAACTAGAGGACTGGATGGACACTGAGTAGTCATCTAGATCACCTCATGCCATAGGTCAGGATCAAATCAAGTTACGCTTATGCTGACAAAAATGAGGATGCAAATTTATGTATAACCTGTTCTCAAGGACCCTACATAAGTCACAAAAGCAACTTTTTTGTGTGTGTTTTCCTTCTGAAATATTAAACTTTTGACTTTTTGTTCTGTCCACCATGGATAAAAAGAACAGTTTTTCTCTTTGCAAAAGAGACTTATGCTTTTTGTGATTTGTAGGGTGTTTGTGTTCACTGTCTGCAGGGGTTGGCCAGCCTCCATTCATGCTGTGAAAGACAGTATGAGTCACAACGACATTCTGAAAACTTTACTGGTATGAAGATTTTTGCTTTCTGTGTTTTTTCTGTGTAATTATTTCTTTAGAAAACTGCACAAGATACTCATTGTACCATTTTAACAGAACTTAATTTTGGATAAATGTTAATACTAAACTTGCAGTGTCTTTGCTCTCCAAGGCAATGGTTCTATGCAACTCCTTTCAGGTTGTTCAATATCTCTTCAAGAATTGCAGAATATAGCTTAGAATGAGTTGCTAGAGCACAATGATTCCCCATAAAGACACTGTCATCCCAGACAAAGGGCTTGTTTTTTCTGTGGAAGGAAAATGGTTTGCAGCAGTGTCTCTGCTGTGTTTCCTGCTGTAGTTGTTCCTTGTGCACACAAAGCACAACTTCATCTTACAGAGTTTGAAACTGAGATTAACTACCTCCCGTTTAGGACAAATAATAGTGATTCATGTTATTGTAGGTCACCAAAGTTTTGCAACTTTATGATTCTGAGCATCAACTTTTGGCTGGAGAAATATCCAAAGAGTGTTTTCTTCATGTTTAGGTTAACCCACTTCTCAACAACATTTGCTTAAGGACCAAAAAAACAGGTATAGACAGTACATGTTCAACAGTGAGTATTCTGCATTGCAGATGTTGGGTTTTGTCCCTGTGCTATTTCTTCTTATAAGTATCAGTTCAAATATTCAGTTTTCCAGTTGACGTGAAAATAATTAATGGAAGAATGTAAGTGCTTCATATATTTCTATTTCAGAGATTCAGATCACATGTCAATAAAGCGACATGCTCAGAGACTCTTTTCCAACCGTCCTGAAAATTGTTTATAATAACTCAATTATTGTTTTGAAAGCAACTGGGAAAGAACAAGGTACATTTGATGGCTAACGATAGCAGTTAATTACCATAACAATGTAACAACACTGTAGCTGCTTCGGTACTATAACAACTGTGATCCTGATTTAGGAATTCTTATTGTTCAATAGATTATGTCATCTCTTGCCATGCTAAGTAGCATCTGGATCCTGATTTAGGAATTCTTATTATTGAATAGATTATGTCATCTCTTGCTATGCTAAGTAGCATCTGGTTTATCAGTTGGCTTCATTAATTTCTAGGAAACAGACTAAAGAGAAGGTGTTACTCTGCATTAGCCGTTCCGTATGTTTTCATTGCAGAGCATGATGGAGAACCCAAATGTAATTGATGTGTCAACTAGCAACTAGTTTGTCATGTGTTTGGTAATCATCTCAAGATTTGTTATATTTGAATGCATGGCTTTTCCAGACCTTCAAAGACAACGTGTAGTTTGCCTCCATTTGTTTTGGACAGTCTGAGCAAAGAAAACTTGAAAAGTAGCAAAATAAGCACCTACCGGTAGAGGAACACTGTCTCTTACTGAGTTATGACCTGAAGGTTATGTGAGAAAAGGGGGGTGATTGAAGGAGTCTTTGCCTTCAATGCAAAGGCAAGTGCATGGGGTGTTTCCTTTGTCTGAGGCAAAGTCAATTTCATGGGATGGGCTATCTTTCTCTCAGTTTGTTCCTACTCCTAACAGCAAGTCTCCTACACAATGAAAGACGGAGTATTTGGTCAAACAGAAAATGAAGAACAGCTAGGTCTTGAGCAAGAAGGAGGGCAGGACTTTCAGATTTACCAAACACAACAAAATAATACATCAAGCAAGTGTTGTTCTGTAGAAGTACCAAGCTCCCTTGCCAGTAATATAAGAAAATGGAGTGTTGTGTGTAAGACAGCAGACGTAGGATTGTCCTTTCTACTAATTTTTAGCTGAATTAAAATTTACAGGCTTGACTTCTGCACATCACAAAAGATGAAGAGTTTGATTGAGTCAACACAAGAGGTATCAGGAAATAAGTGATGTAGAAAACTCAAAGGACATGCTTAGGTTTTTGTTGTTTTTTTTTTTTTTTATAAAACCCTGAAAAATAAAAGAAGACTGATGGCCACTTCCTTAGAGGTTTCTACATAAAACTTAGACAAGCACATGTTGAGTTTGAATCTATATTCCCTGGAAATAAATGAAATGATCTCTAGAGGGATCTTCAAGCCTTAGATTTCTTGCAGCACCTGAGACACTTGCATTGAAAAATCCTCCCTTGCAAAGTCTCTGTGAAAGCAGTTTATCTGGATCAACATTTAAACGCAACTCCCCAAACCAGATTATACTGCCCCAGCATCAGCCTCTCCTCTTTGTCACAGAAGGACAAACACCTAAAATGACTTCAGACTTGGCAGCATGGCCTAACTTCAGGGTATTTACTCTCTGCTTTAATGAAATCAGAATTCAGACTTTGCTGCTGTCCAGGTCATTGTCTCCTCTATATCTGCTTTCGTGTACTTAGTGCAACTGATAACCCTTCCAAGCTACTTGTGCAGCCAGTGCTTTGACCCTGATGGTAGGGTCATTTTCCACATCACAAAGAGACAGGTAATACTGGCTCATGCATTCCTACCAGGAGCATGCTATATCTGGGCCTAGGTACAGAGCAGAGATTTCTGTGAGGGCAGGTGGTTTTTTGGACAGGTAGTGAAGCAAGCAGAGTTTTCTTCTTAGATGTCATGTGTTTTTTCTCTTAGGATTATGTTTAGATGCTGTTTCTCATCATCCCATGCTTCTCTTCTGGGAGGTTTCCTGGATCAGGAAGGTCCAGGAGATGGCACTCTAAATAGGGGCAGACCACTATTTGAAGACACGGCTTTATAAATACATGCCTCTTCCTTTGATCCTCATTGCGACTTTCATTTCAAAGCTTCCCCAGGACAATCTCAAATGGTTAATTGTTTGACCAATTTAAATGCATAATGGAAATAGTAATTAAAAATCAGGGCCAGGTCCTTCTCAAGCCCACACTCACGGCTGTGCAAATCAGAAGGAATTCCAAGGAATTCAGTACAATTATTCCTATTTAAATGCTGTGGAAATTAATTAAGACTCAAACTTACCATATCTGGGTCTTTTTATATCTATAAAAGAGTGCATTAAGACATATAGAGGTTGTATGTCTCTAGGAGGTCTTTAACAAAGCTACAGAATCATTAAAAGAAAAAGAAGTGTCAAAGCTGCAACATACCTTCAGAATCAGAGAGAAATCCAAATCCGATACTAAAATTAGAGTTTTCAATTGGCTGATAAAAATGCTACTAGCATTAAAAAATAGGAAAATTTAAGATGTCTGTGCATTTTTTAAAATACACGTAAAGTGCCAGTTCTAAGCCCATATTGATGTATATGAGGGGGATATAACTTTGTGTTTTTACATCAGATTTGTCCAAATTGCTAGGTTTTTTCTAATGTTTTATCAAAAGAATACTTATTGATTACTTGGCAATGTCATTGAATATCATCTTTTTTTATTTCTTTTTCCTCTTCTGTCTCTATACAGTCATGTATAGGTATTTTAACTTCTGCTTTCCTGGTACAAATAGAGATACCCACAGCAGTTTCTATTATAAATAGAGAAGAGTGGCATTAATCTATTGTGTGGAATTAGCAGTTCATAAGCATACATGTGCATTAAATTTGAACTATACAATAATATTGTTAGTGCACTTAGAGATTAGCAAATGCTACATATTTTTAAATTCAGATTGTTATGTCTACTCACACAGTCAATCATTAGCACAGATTTTTCAGAAAGTGACACAGAAGAAGATAAAACGCTTCTGAGATATTTGCTGTGAGATTTTAATTTCGTGTATTAGAGATCAGTTTATTGAAAGGAGAAACCATTCAGGTGGTCTCCAAAGACACAGCAGTACCTGGACACTGCAATGAGAGGCAGTAGCTGGGAAAAAAGAGAAAAAAATGACGTTGTAAGAAAAAATTAAATCTGTCACTGCCCACACCTCTGTTTTCTTCTTTTTAAAAGTTCAATATGGGATCATATTAAACTTTCATCCAGATTGTTTATGTGTTATATTTAAGCAAGGAAACAGTGGAGGGCTTCATAAGAGCCATCAGAGATTTAATTCTTGGAATATTTAGACTGT
This sequence comes from Dromococcyx pavoninus, assembly GCA_033558185.1. Classification (NCBI taxonomy): domain Eukaryota; kingdom Metazoa; phylum Chordata; class Aves; order Cuculiformes; family Neomorphidae; genus Dromococcyx; species Dromococcyx pavoninus. The sequence continues at coordinate 252,827 of JAUMJL010001056.1, forward strand.
GCTTCAGCGCAATGCAAAGGGAAGGAGGAGATGAGGGACTTCTCTCCCTTGATTTCTTTATCACTCAGTTAGAGCAAGCTCTCAGCAGCCCTGGGAAGTGTAGGAACTCAGACTGCACTTCTGAAGTGCAGAGAAAAATTAGTTTTTAAGAGAGGAAAATAGTACATGAGGAGACCAAGAGAAGCATTGTGTGAGTGGTTCTTAAGGCTGGTTGAGTCTCCTGAGGTCAGGGAAAGCAAAACACCAATGCAGCCATCTGTGTTCACTCGAACACTCACATCTATAAAAGACAAGGAATTTTTAATTTTCAAACAGAAATTGTGCAATTTACAGCTCAAATTTTGCACTGAAAGAGAAAATTCTAACATGAGCTAAAAAATAGCTGTTAATAAATTATGAAAATGAAATCTTGCCGTTTCAATCAACAGTCACAACAGGCACACCTGTATTATCACAGCTTTCATTGTAATATAAGAGGTTTGCCTCGAAAAGCTGACTGGATGTTTTAAGAATAGGTAGGTCAGACCTGTAGAGAGTGAGTGAATGGTCAGTTTGAGTCAGAAATGGCATTCCTTGAAAGGAGGACTCTTTCAATAGGAAGCTATATTCAAGTTCTTCTTTCTGATAGAGTTTGGCATGGTTTTCTGAACAGGGAAAATATGTCTGAATGTTAACTAGGAAGCTGCTTTGCTCCATAATCCTTGGTACTCTCTGGGCTGGAGCAGTGATGGAGGATATCCACTGCTAGGTATCCCATCCCAGCCAAAAGAAAGAGACCATCTCCTCAGGAGCTGATTGGTAGTCAGAGCCTGTGCAAGATGCCCTGGAGATCTTCCTCTCCCTCCATGGACTATACATGAGGTGACTTAACTGGAGCTGCCATTCTCTGGGTCATAGTTTTGAGACATGATTCATTTCTCTGTATCAAGTGCTGCCAATGATATTGATACTAACCAATGTTGTCCATGTCTGAAATCTATATCTGGTGTCAATGACTTTAAACTGAGAACACTATTGGACAAAGTCTTTTCCTCTAACTGACAAACTGCAGAAGACATTGTACTCTGTAGTCACAAGGGATTTTAAAGACACCAAACAAAGACCATATTTTGCACCTCTTTCTTTGAGACATGCTAGAGCAGAAAGTGAACTGTCAGAGTAACAGATTCACTGCAGAGACAATAAAGTCCAGTAAAAATGAAACAGCCTTCATAGAAACTGACAGTGCATTTTTTAAAAGCTTTCTCTAAAGACTAAAAGGACACCAAAGCCATCTTAGAACACTCCTGAGGCGTTTGACTTGTGGGACAGCTCCAAAGAGAGATGCAACAGCCAGTCATTACTATGACAGCTAGAAAACAAAATGGACTTTGAAAAAAACTTTCCTTCTACTCCGAGGAAAAGTCTGGAGTGAAGTCAGTTACCTTCAAGGAAAGACTGCCACATGGTACAGTGATACTGTGATACTGTGATATGGTACAGGTAATTCTGTCAGCTCATGGAAAGCAAATTCTGTGTATGCAAAGCCATATTCCCAACCGTTCTGCCTGGAAACACATCCCCAACCAGGGGAATTTTCAGAGCACTGAGAATGTGGCCACCGGTTAGTTTGTCATTGGTACATCATAGAATCATATAATCTTCCGATTGGAAAAGACCTCTGAGATCATTGAGTCCAACTGCACCCATCATCCGCTAAACTATGTCCCTCAAAAACTCATCTATTCTTTTTTTAAATACCTCCAGGGATGGTGACTCAACCACCTCCTGGGCAGCTGTTCCAGTGCCTGACCACCCTTTCGGTAAAGAAATTCTTCCTAAGAAGAATTGCGCCTCCCCTGGCGCAACTTACGACCATTTCCTCTTGTCCTATCACCTGTCACTTGAGAGAAGAGATCAACACTCACTCATCCACAGCCGCCTTTCAGGCGGCCGTAGACAGTGCTGAGGTCTCCCCTCAGTATCCTCTTCTGCAAACTAAACAACCCCAGTTCCGTCAGCCGTTCCTCATAGGACTTGTTTTCCAGCCCCTTCAACAGCCTTGTTGCCCTTCTCTGGATGCACTTCAGCACCTCAATCTCCTTCTTGTAGTGAGGGGCCCAGAACTGAACACTGTATTTGAGGCACAACCTCACCAGAGTACAGGGGCACAATCACCTCCCTGGTCTTGCTGGCCACACTGTTTCTGATACAGGCCAAGATGCCATTGGCCTTCTTGGCCACCTGGGCACACTGTTGGCTCATATTCAGCCGGCTGTCAACCAACACCCCCAGGTCCTTCTCCTCCAGGCAGCACTCCAGCCACTGCTCCCCAAGCCTGTAACGCTGCATGGAGTTGTTTTGTCCCAAGTGCAGGACTTGATATTTGGTCTTGTTAAACCCCATCCCGTTGGTCATCGATCCACATCTCTCTGCAGCTCTTCCCTTCCTTCAAGCAGATCAAAAGTACCACCCATCTGTGTGTCATCTGCAAACTTGCATCCACAGAGCTGCCCAGCTGGTTGAGATGGAGTGAAGCAGTTAAGGAGAAACACCGCCACAAGGGCACATCAGTATATCAACTGAAATCTTCCTGGCAGCAGAGAAAGTCATTGAGGTCAGAAGGAGAACAAGTCCCGTAAGCGAACAGTGGATGCTAGTGGCTGTTGAATCTGTATGGACTGTAAGATCTCTGGGCTCCAGAAGAGGAAACTACAGGGCCAGACATTGTAAAGAGCCTTTGAAGGACTGTCCTACACGATCCACAGGTAGCAGAATGGTTTACAACTGATACAGAGGTTGTCTTGCAGGACGGAGAGTAAAATTATAGCGACCAAGAAGAGACGGTGGAAATCATGGAACGGTTTGGGCTGGCTACTGTAAGGTCTCCTTGTAGCCTTCTCTTCTTAAGGTTGAATAACCTCGACTCTCTCAGCCTGTACTCATAGCAGAGGTGCTCCAGCCCTCTCATCATCATCGTGACCCTCCTCTGGGCCTGTTCCACAGCTCCGTATAGCTCTTATGCTGGGGATTCCAGAACTGGACACGATACTCAAGAGAGGAGAGTAGAGGGGGGTTTTCCAAAATGTTTCAGTGTCTAGAAAGTGCAGGCAGAAGATTTTTTTACCTTTCATCTCCCTAATACTGCTACCACTGAAGATATTTGGCAGACTGTCTCTTTCCACAGGACTAGGCAGAACTGCATTTACTGAGGAGGGTTCTGGGGCACATGCTATCCAATAGCTATATGCAGAAGCCATGAGAGTAACCTCACTGTGCACCACACACTGTTTTTGTGGTCAGAAAGGAAGTTTCCTTCATATGCTGTTAGCATGACCTCTTCAAGGCCTCTGTCCTCTCGCACTAAGATAACAAACCTGTCTGGACTAGTAAGCAGGGAGAAGGGGGCAACTGGTCTAATCTAATTCAGTCCAGCAGAGCTTTTGTGCCCCTGGTTCTGAACAGAGTGAGATTGACAGGCATGCCCATCTGCATCCATGCTCTGAAAGAAAAGCTGCTTTTGAATCTCCCATTGCAGCTACAGGAGGATTTTAGCTGTGTACAAAATGTCCCTTCTTCACTCAATTTCTTTCCTCTCTTTGTTTCTCTCTTTGACACAAGGCATGATCAATATTTAATTTCTTTCCTTATTACACTCTCCACTGCAGCTCTGGCTTTGTTATCATTGTTCCCATCTGTTATTCATAATGAAAAATATATTTTGCAAATATGCATATTTTGAAAAAGGCATTTTTTAAGTCGATTCTCCCATTTCCCCCTCTTTCCACCTTGAATGTTTTGAAAAGCTCCAGGTCTCCCTAAACAGTCTCCCTCACTGAACCTTAGTGAGCTGGGCTGTTTTTCTCACAGCAAAATCCAGACAATGAACCACAATGGTGAGAACTGGCTCAACAAAAACACTGACCAGTTTATGTCGGTAGTGGATGCAGTCCTATAAAACAAAAGAAGCTTCTCAGATGAGAGGAGTGGTGGGTAGAAACATTTGTCTGACAAAAGTTAAGCAGCTATCTGTGTATTGGACTAATCATCTGGAGTGTTGTTGGATGATGATTATTGGTAAAACCAGCACAATACTGTGACAAGAGGGTAGCCTGTCAGATCTTGTATGTTTCCTGGTGGCCTGCTCAGTGTTGGACTCTGCTTTCTGATCTGTTGAAGCACCCTGCTGCCTAAAGATGGTGCTGGTTTACTTTTTCCCCCCATCAAGTAATAAAAGAGGAAGTGAAGGGTTTTTTCCCCATCCACTTCTTTTGAGCTCTTTGACCCTTGCAATGGGTGGTTTCATTAGCTGTGCTCTGCAATTATGCCTTCATAAACATGTGTGCTTATAAAAACGGTGTGCTTATAAAAATGTGTTCACTCTTTCACTCCATCATGCACAGGTTACTTGCATAGTGGGATTTCAGGGATTTCCACCTCCTGCAAAGTGGTTTTTTTTCCAAGGCTTATATCTGGATTATTTGAACTGCGAGGAGATGAGTAGTTTGTTTTGCAAAAGCTTAGAAGAGTTCATAGTCTTCTTGTAGGCTTCCAAGGGTCTTTTTGGATCAATATAGTGATTTAACTATGCAGCTAAGTCCCATGTAATTCTTTGTCAGTTCTAAAATATTTAAAATTTTTTATTTAACATGAAAGAATTATATTAGCAATAAGGAATAAAATAAGTGAATCCAAAATATTACATGGTATATTAATTTCCAGGAGGTAAAAACCAGAGAACAGAATAGTTTCCACCAACTAAACTATTTAGTTCATTGAATGTCTTCTGATAATAGGCTGAGCTGAAGACTTAAAGTTGATGAAGCACAAACTGATGAAATTCAGAAAATAACAAGAAAAAGGGGAATGATAAACCTGATTGGAGAGGAAAGTTTTAGGAAAAATCATTCTGCTACATTAGGAAGGAGCTAAAGTAGAGGCAGTAGAAATACTTTCCAAGTAGTACAAATAGGACAGGGAGGGCAGATGCGAGTAGTAGACAGAGAGAGGGCAGAGTAGTGAATGTTACCTATCTAGACTTCAGCAAGGCTTTTGATACTCCCTCCTACAGCATCCTCATAGGTAAGCTTTGGAAGAGTGGGTTAGGTGAGTGGATAGTGAGATAGGTTGAGGACTGGCTGAAAGGCAGAGCTCAGAGGATTGTCATCAGTGGTGCTGAGGCTACTAGGAAGCCTGTGGCCAGCGCTATCCCCCAGGGGTCAGTACTGGGTCCAGTCATTCAACACGTTTGTCAGTGACCTGGATGAGGGGACAGAGTGTACCTTCACCCAGTTTGCTGATGATAAAAAACTAGGAGGAATGGCTACACTGGAAGGCTGTGCTGCCATTCAGTGAGGCCTGGACAGGCTGGAGAGTTGAGCAGAGAGGAACCTAATGGAGTTTAACAAAGGCAAGTGTAGGGTTCTTCATGTAGGGTTCTGCATGTAGGGAGGAATAACCCCTTGCACCAACACAGGTTAGGAGCTGACCTACCAGGCCTACTCTGCAAAGAAGGGCCTGGGAATCCTGATGGCTAAAAAGATAATCTTGAGTCAGGAATGTGCCTTCATGGCCAAGAAGACTGAAGAGATCTTGGGGTACATTAAGAAGAGCGTGGCTAGCAGGTCAAGTGAGGTTATTCTCCCCCTCTGCTCACCCCTAGTGAGGCCAGACCTGGAGTATTGTGTCCAATTCTGGGTTCCTCAGGTCACGAAACACAAGGGACACTGGAGACACTCCAGCAGAGGGCCAAAAATATGATTAAGGGACTGGAACATCTCAGTGAGTTCAGTGTATTTAGCCTGAAAAACAGAAGAATGAGAGGGGATCTTATCAATGCTTATAAATATCAAAATGTCAGATGTCAAAAAGATGGGGCTAGATGCTTTTCAATGGAGATCAGCAACAGGACAATGGGCAACAGGCTTAAACTTGAACACAGGAAGTTCATACTTTTGTTTTGGCTTCCTTAACCTGCCAAATCAAGATGCCACCCACACTAGGGATATGCTGTCAAGGAGCTGACCACTTATTGAGTAAAAAAGGGCTGGACTCTTTCCTTGTCTCTGCGTGCAAATGCAGAACAGGAGACTTGACAAGCCAAGACCAGATGAGGCAGCATGACAGGGTGACAGCACAGTTCTGGGAAAGGAGGAAGCACCTAACTTTCCTGGGGTTGGTGTATGGATAGGCTGACCAGAGCTAACTAGAGTTTTGACAGCCTTTCCTATCAGAGAACCCTGAACAGCCCTCCAGCCCCAAACTACAGAACAAGAATTAAGGTGATATAATGGAGAGGACAAGATGACACTCAAGCATAGAAGAGGCAATCCATGCCCAGAGCATCCTATCTGAACAAAGAAGGAAGAAGATATGGAAGATGAGCCAGGTGATCAGACCCAGTCAACATGGGTTTATGAAAGGCAGGTCCTATCGGAGCAACCTGATCTCCTTCTATGGCAAGGTTACGTGGTTAATAGATGAGAGGGAGGCTGTGGATATGGTGTACTTGGACTTTTGTAAAGCCTTTGACATAATTTCTCACAGTATTCTGATTGAGAAACTGGCTGCCATTGGACTGGATGGGCACACCCTCTGCTGAATAAAAAACTGGCTGGATGGTCGGGCCCAAAGAGTGGTGGTAAATGGAGTTAAACCCAGTTGGAGGCTGGTCACAAGTGGTGTTCCCCAGGGTTCAGTGCTGGGTCCAGTCCTGTTCAATACCTTTATCAATGAGCTGGACGAAGCGATCGAGTGCACCCTTAGCAAGTTTGCAGATGACACCAAGCTGGGTGGAAGTGTTGATCTTCTTGAAGGAAGGGAGGCTCTGCAGAGGGATCTGAACAGGGTGGATGGATGGGCTGAGACCAATGGGATGAGGTTTAACAAGACAAAATGTCGAGTCCTGCACTTGGTACACAACAACTCCATGCAGCATTACAGGCTTGGGGAAGACTGGCTGGAGAGCTGCCTGGAGGAGAAGGACCTGGGGGTGTTGGTTGACAACTGGCTGAATGTGAGCCAACAGTGTGCCCAGGTGGCCAAGAAGGCCAATGGCATCTTGGCCTGTATCAGAAACAGTGTGGCCAGCAGGACCAGGGCAGTGATTGTGCCCCTGTATTCAGCACTGGTGAGGTTGTGCCTCGAGTTCAGTGTTCAGTTCTGGGCCCCTCACTACTAGAAGGACATTGAGGTGCTGAAGTGTGTCCAGAGAAGGGCGACAAAGCTTGTGAAGGGGTTGGAGAACAAGTCCTATGAGCAACGGCTGAGGGGACTGGGGTTGTTTAGCCTAGAGAAGAGGAGGCTGAGGGGAGACCTCATCACTGTCTATGGCTGCCTGAAAAGCGGCTGTGGCAGAGCGAGTGTCAGTGTCTTCTCACAAGTGACAGGTGATAGGACAAGGGAAAATGTCCATAAGTTGCATCAGGGGACGTTCAGGCTAGATATATAAGGAAGAATTTCTTTACCGAAAGGGTGATCAAGTACTGGAACAGCTGCCCAGGGAGCTGGTTGAGACACCATATGAAGGATGCAAAAGCCAGCTCTCAGCAGAAGGAAGCTCAGCTAATTGGGACTGTAAAATCGTGTTCTCATGCTTAATAAAGTATTTCAGTTTTCCCCATGCTGGAATCATGTTAGTTTTATTTTTCAGACAGCCATTGATATCCCTGGAGGTGTTTAAAAAATGGGTAGATGAGTGTTTGAGGGACATGGTTTAGCAGACGATGGGTGTGGTTGGACTCAATGATCTCAAAGGTCTTGTCCAACCAGAAATTTCTGAATCACAGAATGACAGGGGTTGGAAGGGACCTCTAGAGGTCATCTAGTCCAGCCTCTTGCCAAAGCAGGTTCACCTACAGCAGATTGCACAGTAATGTGTCTAGGTCAGTTTTGAATACCTCCACTGAATGAGGTTCCACAACTTCTCTGGCCAGCCTGTTCCAGTGTTCTGTCACCCTCACAGTAAAGACTTTCCTCACATTCAGAAGAACTTTGTGCCTTTTGCCCCTTGTCTTGTTGCTTAGCACCACTGAAAAGCATCTGACCCCATTCCATTGACAGCCGCACCACGCTTTTTAGGTATTTATAAGCATTGACAAGAGTCCCTCCCAGTCTTCTGTTTTCCAGGCTAAACAGACTGAGCTCACTTAGCCTCTCCTCATAGCAGAAATGTTCCAGTCCCTTAATCATCTTTGTGGCCCTCTACTGGACTCTTTCCAGTAGTTCCTTATCTTTCTTGAGCTGCACAGACCAGGTTCCTTCCAGATGAAACAAGGGAGGCCCACTGAAGCATCTTTAAATCTGCTTATGTGAGATGGAGCTTGTGGTGCTCATTGCCTCAAGATACAGTGGGACCTAGTAGTGTTTTGAGGCCATGAGTGAAAGTATTTGTGACTTAGATTTTCAGAGGAATATAGGACAATTGGAGAACTAGTATGCATTTATTTCAGTTAGAGGGAGCTGTCAAAACCTTTTAAATGTTTTCTTTTTTCCCCCTTTTGTTTCATTGACCTCTCATTCAACAAATGTGTAGCTAACTCAAGTCTCCTGATGATATAAATAGTGATTACTTTGAATTTAAAACACAATAAATAACTGTTGCAGCCTTGTATTTTGGAGTTTGGTTCATCACTTCCAAAGAAATAGTTGAGATTGCTCCCCTGAAATCCTTTGAGTTGCTTTAAAGGCTATTTCAGTCACATGTTTTCTTCACGGTCCAAGATAGGGTGTTATTTTTTGTCTGTTGAGATACCGTGGCTGAAAGATAGCTTTCAGAGAAGACGTGTAAATTGTGAATTCGAGATTGAATATCCCATCACTGGATCACTGTAGTAATTGCTTAGCTGTCAGATTGAAGGTAGAATTGTCATCTCCACTAATGGTTTTCGTAGGTAACCATTCCTGTTGCTTATTTCAGGAAAATACTGGTGAAAATGACATATGGGTTCTGACAAGTGCCCTTTTATTTTTCCTATTTCAAGATTCAGGATCTGACAGCTGATTCTCAGGCACAAGCTGCTCCCGAGATTTCAGTGTGTCAGGATTTTCTCTTACCTGAGAAATGCAGAGTTGGAGACTGTTGAAGACTTGCTCAGTTTTGAGATGTCTGCTGTGCTCAAAGCAGTTGTGTTCATTCTAGACCATTAAATCATGGAAAAATTCAGGAAATAAGGCAGTTCTGCACATGCATTTCCATGTGACACACAGTTTTCAGAGTTTTTGAAAAAATAAAACCAAACCACCCTGCTCTAAAACCTTCTGATGACAATTGAGGAAAAAGGTATTCTTCTGTCCATCAAGGCCTGCTCCTCAGAAGGTGTAAACTAAGTTCGCTTGTTTGCTCACTTTTCATTGTCCAAACATGAATGCATGTATGTCCATACTGAGTGTGCTTTATTAAAGCCAGGTATTTACAAAGCAGTGTCTAAACCAGTAAACTTTACTAATTAATGTGTATGAGTAACACTATGTTGAAGCCTTCCCTAACTGACTTCCCAGTGTGTCCCCAAAACTCTTTTCCCTGATGCTTTTTTTTTTTCACAGTTACACTAGCTGTGCAAATACTGGACTAGTTTGTAGTATCTTCCTGTAGGAAACAATACACTGAGAATATAATAATTTGAATATCTTCAACTATTTCTTCAATTCCAAAACATGTGTTAGATCAAGATTTGTGACTAATTTTTATTTCATTGTTACTGTCATTGTGCTTCTCATTGCCCGGAGCAAGAAATTTTTACAAATTTTTACAAATTAATAATTTGATTGACTCATTCTGAAAGACATGGTTTAGCTTTTACAACAATAACTGAACGGATGACTTTTCCAACTGTTACACTGTTGATTTACATGTCAAACTTCAAAAGTTTTGTTTTTGAAGTAAGATCTGTTTGATTTTGGATGACAAGAGGTATTGGCTGGTTTCACCCAATCGTTGATTGTATCTTTGTACCAAAACTCTTGATGGGATGACTGATGGTTCAGTCCTAGTGAACTTTTCTGTATGCCACACGTATTGTGTCTTTGTGTTTTCCTTTGAATTCGTGCAACATGGAACCAAAGGCATTCTTTTGATATGCTGTTAGCTGGCACTTTAAAGTAGTTTTTCTGGCCTATTTTTGTCACTATAGGTTGCTAAACTTTGTCATCAACTGAACCTGAAACATCTGACAGTTCTGAGTCTGGCCTTCATGGTCTCACTTTCAGAAATCCTTGCACTACATTGCAAGTTCTAGGAACACATAAAAATAGTTCAAAAAATATATTTTTTTTGTTAAAGTAGTGGATAAAACTAGCAGTATTTAGATTGCTTTAGAAAATGAGGACATCAGCACAACAGCACTGCAGGCAGGAATGTTGTAGCACCTGAGAAACTATCATCAGTGGTAGCCAGAAAAGTGTTGGATAGCTTTGGATGTCCAAGTCTAGCTGTTTCTGCACTTTATGTCTGTAAAGGCAGGGAAGATGGTGCTGTTGTGCAAAGTGGGAGAACAACAAAGGGAGGTGAAAAAGATGAGCCTACCTTATGAACACTGGCTTTTGCTACAGATGCTATCATTTGACCACTTCTACCTTCATGAGGAAGAATTTTGAATAGCAGAGATTTTCAGGGGTATGAGGTGCAGTGCATTTTTTCAGCACCAGCCAAGGCTTTCCTTAAAATACGTGTGAGGACATCTATATATCTGGGACAGTGAGAATATGGATGTGCAATATAGGATCTCCTGCAATGTGAGTTATATCACAAATGTGAACTTATGTTTCCCACTTCGCTTTCACATGGTACCTCAAAGTCTTACAGCCTGTTGCAGGTTCATACCTCTATGCGGGTGAAGAGCATGTTGGCTCAGGTCTGCAACTGATACACCGTGTCAGTGGAGATGCAGCTAAAGTATCTTAGACCTAGAACTTGGTGATCCACCTGTGGGCCAGAAATTTCCCCATGGGGTAGATTACTCCTTTATTCTTCTGCATAGACTTCTGTAAAGTGTCAGTGCTGACCAATGTGGGAGACACTATGTTAGTCTAGATTGAACTCATCTGTTACAATGTTGTGCACACTCACCTGTGCTCTGTTCTTCCTCTTTCAACAGTTTCCCCAAACACCAGTGCCTTCTGCTACAGTGCGTGAGGACACTACTGACTGTCTTTGCATCAAGTGAAGTAGCATCACAGCTAAGTTGCCTCCTGTACTCCTGACTTGCTCGACAGCAATCTCTTTTCCTGCCTGCAGTTCCCCAGCTGTGCTAGGAGGAGCTAGCCTTTTCATGCCAGTGGTTGCATGTTCCCTCGTCATATCGTTGGCTCTGTGACCAACACCACGGCCTCCCTTCTCAATGTCTTCTAGCCAGGGTCTCAGTGATAGTTGTACACATATTTTGTGTTGTGTTTTGGTGAGATTTACACCTATTCAATGATATCATTTCCTTCTTCCTCCTACCTTAGGATGCGCTTTTGTGCCTACATTGATTCATCAAGATATCCCCACAGTCCTATACCTGGTCCAGCAGAGAACAGTGCAGCATTTTTGTGTAAATTATGATATTACCTAGGCAGCTGAGGTAGAATTGGCTCTGCATCAGCAAAACTATGCATGAGATCTACATTTCTGCCAGAAAAGCAGAGCTGATTATGTCTCCAGAGAAGCACATAGTCCATGTTCCAGGCCTGTCTTTGGCTGGTTCCTGGAGGAGTAACCCGAAGATTCTTGCAGTCCTGCAGCCTGTGCTGTTTCACTGCTAATCAACAGAGGATTCTTATCCCTGGAGTTCGCAGGTTTTCCCTTGAAAGAATAACAGCAACTGGGATTTCAGAAACACAGGCACTTTCTTTACCCTCTCCCACTGAAATCAGAGTGGTTTACCCTTGGGATCTGTAGGAGGAGAAATAGGCCTGTACTGAGCACTTTTGAAAATTCCACTTTTTAATGAAGAAAAAAATGAGGTGTTGATGACTGTGTTCTAAAAGCTCTTCAGAGAAGACAGAATTTAAAAAGCACTGAAGAGATCAAATAGAGTGCTGTAGTTGCCTTTCTGACCTGCCATTTCATCCCCAGATAACAACTTTTCCTCTGTGAATGATACTTATAATTACTTGTGAGATACTACGCCTCATCCAGTGAACATTAACGTGACAGAGCAGAGACTGCAAAAAAGCTGGTAGATGCATTAACTGAATTTGGCTATTGTGAAGTTATCTTTTTGTTGCAGCATGATAATAGAAAAATAGTCCTATTTAAGTGATTAACACTGAGACAGATTAATTGTCCTTTTTTATTTTCCTATGGAGACATTGGTTAAATGATCAGTCATAGCTCCCATAACAACACAAAATAATTTTGAAAGAGCAGATGTTACCTCTTAAAATGCACTCAAGTGAAGCACATGTTACATAGTAATTTAGAGAATGTTTGTCTAAATGGAATGGTTGAGCTTGTTGTCTGCAGGAATATGGGCTAGACTATTATATAAGTTGGAAAATGTAACGATATCCTGTTCTTCCTTTATGAAACGAAACATCCACCTTTTAAGAACCAGGTTTTCAAGATGGTCAAGGATAATACAGCCCCAATCCCCTGATGTTTTGCTGATAGTAGCTGCAGAAAGAGTCAAGATATAAAGTGCCAGGTTTGCCCTATTTTATAGCATCATGGCAAGGCTTGGGTTGGAAGAGACCTGAAAGATCATCTAATTACATACACACTCTGCCACAGCCAGGAACAATTTACCTCTAGGCCAGATTGCTCAAAGCCCCGTCCAAACTGGCCTTTGGGATCCATCACGTTGAGCTGGGATTTTGCCCTTTTTCAGTGTCCACATGGACATTTGCTTGATATTGCTGCCACCTAAAATTCTGTTCAGACTGCCTTTCTCCTCTTTCCTCATCTTCCTTGTTTTCAGCTCTGCAGTCTGTCTTCTGCAGGCTGATCTAAGTCTGTTTTTTGTAACACGACTCATGCACTAGTGCTCCCTCTGGCACATATGCAGCCACTTCAGTGCACGTCACTGTATTTCATTTCTAGCTAAAAAAGTCTTCCTTTCCATAGAGGAAGCCTAAAACTTCCTCATGTCTCTGCTATTTCATTTTTCTCTCACAGCATAGAGGAGATGGTTAAGAAAATCTTGGGTTTGTTTTCTGATTTTTTTTCAGAGTGGTGAAACAGCTGCCCTGGAGAAAGATTCATTAATGCTGGTAATGTTGGAACAAAACACCAACCTTTAAACACTCACCTCTGCCCATTTCTAGCTGATCCTGGGCTCTAGGTCACAGAAGAAGATGTATGAATCATCTTTGCCTTCCAGCTGTGCTTTGAATGTTTTGTGGATCAAGTCCAGCTCATGACTTTTTAGATAAACTTACAATAATTGTGAAAATGTGGTGTAGTGGCAACACTACTATTTTTTAGCTAATGGAGCTCTTAAAAGAAAAGTTTACAGGAAATAAGTGAAACAAAGGGTGTTTGTGCATGCATACACATGCTTGTACACTGTAATGAAGGTTTAACAGAAAAAAGAGAAAATCAAGAACAGCACAGGTCGCTTATTATAAAGGTTCTGAGGAGATCTTACAGCAGCCTTCCTGTACCTGAAGAGGGCCCTGCAAAGAAGCTAGGGAGAGGCTGTTTACAAGGGTAAGTAGTGATAGGATGACGGGGAATGGCTTTAAATTGAAAGTAGGAAGATTTCTATTAGATATTAGGAAGAAATTCTTCACAATGAGTGTGATGAAGCACTGGCACAGGTTGCCCAGGGAAGCTGTGGATGCCCCCTCCCTGGAAGTGTTCAAGGCCAAGGTTGGATGGGTCCTTGAGCAGCCTGGTCTGGTGGGAAGTGTCCCTGCCCATGGCAGGGGGGCTGGAACTGGATGATCTTTAAGGTCCTTTCCAACCCAAGCCATTCTATGATTCCAAGGTAAAACTCTCATGGCAAAAATATTTAGATGTCATATGCTGAAAGAACTAAAAATGGCCATGAGCAAGTATAAAAGATATTGTAAATTTTCTTATTTGCTCCTTGTCATTCTTAGCATAAGCAGCCATATGTTCATTTCTGTGAGCTTGGAGACAATCAACTACATTTCCACTACACAGATACACAAATGTAGAGAGATGTACAGTGTAGTTAAGATCATACAGAAAATTGTATGATTCATACCTATTTCTTCCTTGTAAGTTGGTACTCACCAGGATCTTCCAGTCTATGTCCAAGACCTCTGGGACAAGCAGTAGCAACTGGGGCTAAGTGCTGAAGAGACGTGTGAGAAAAGGCTACACAGGCTTTTACAAAGTCTCTGATGGAATTTTTTTTGTGTGTTTTCCTGCCAAAACTCTCATTCGTTTTGTCTTGTCAATATCATCTTGACAATGAATTTTCTATATCATTGTTTGTACAATACAATCCTCTTTAGCTCTGCTGTGTCACACTGCCACTGAAAGCCAACATTAAAACAAAGAAAGATTTTAACAATGTTATAAAGGTCTGGTCATGGGGGTTCCCTTTGACCCACTGCATGTGTGAACTGCGATATGCCAGTCATTGAGAATCCTACAAGGCATCTTCTTGGGCTAAGGAAGATAAATTTGGAGTTTGATACAAATATTGGCAGGAAGTCAAGTCTGTGACCTTTTGTTTTTATGTACACAAAAGGTCAAAAGAGCATTGACCCCTGGGAAGGGATCACAGTGGTACAATTTTACGGCCAACAACAGATTTTCTTGCAAAGCGAGTGACAGATAGCCCTCCCTTGGCCATCATGTTTTCCTCCCCATTACATCCTCCATTTTTCATGGTTTGCTATTTTTTTTTTTTCTCAGGCGACACGGGCATATGGAGCTGAACATATGTAACTGAGATGTGTTTTTTATTTACAACACTCGAGGGCACTCTTGGTTTAGTTTTGCAGTCGTCACACCCTTCCCCCTACCCCCTACTTCCTGCTCCGCTGGCAAGAACCGTCTCCGGAGCTTAGGCACCCCAGCATATGCAGCTTTTGGTGGGTTTGGGTTCCAGCCAAGGCACCCAGCCATCATCTGACATGGGACTCTTCTCTGAGACCCAGTGGCCATCGCTAAGGTGTAGAATATGAGCTTGCCAAGTACTGCTTCAAAATCAGGCCCGTTGCAGTGCTTTCCAGCTGCTATGGGCACTTTGCATTATCTTTTACCTTAAACATACCTCAGCATCTTAAAACCAGCTACAGGCTCCCAACACCAACGAGCACTTGCTCCCTGCCCTTATCTCTTCTAAACCTGTCGCTCTGCAATCCTTCAGTCTGGCACGAGACAAAACACAGGCACAATTTGTCAATTTGATTTCTTCAATAAGTACAGCACCATGGTGGTACAGCTTGGTGGTAGCAAATCAGTTTGCAGCTATCAGAGGGCTAACAGAAATGCTGAATCACTTTTTTCTTTTTTCTGAAATATAAGCACTCTCCAACCAGATGTGTGTAGCTTGTCTTTCCCCTCACACCCAACCCCTAGTGATTTTCTTCATGCTTGGAAATAAGTTTCTATTCATGCATAGGTGCAGGTGATGATCTTAGCACTAAGTGGCAAAAAGTACTCTCTGGAACATGCCTACTGAGAACTGGGGACCACACAATTGTTTCTGTCCTTTTTACATCCGCTTGAGACTTGATTTGTGTTTGAAACTACCTGGATGGCCCTATGCTAGCACATCATGTTACTTTGGTTTTATTCTTGATAAATATTTCTAGCAGTCCAGGAGGTCAGCAACAGACAATGTAACAAGGTAACAGACACATTGACCATTTAGTTACTTTGAGAATCAGGAACCACAGAATGAGACACATGCATTACTTCTCTCTGCTACAGATAAAATATGCTGAACAGCATTCAGTTAGCAGATGACAGATCAGCCAGATGTTGAGACAAACACCAACATGCCAACAAGTCAGCGCTATTAACAGCACTTCACACTCCACTCTTCCCTGAAGCTGTTTTAAAAAAACAAACAAAGCAGACAGATTTAAAGCAGAACTTGAGGTCAAACTAAAAATGGTATGGTAAAATGGACCTGGTGTGCTTTAAAACACGAAGGCTGAATTTCACAGTATCACAAGGTTGGAAAAGACCTCTGAGATCATCTCGTCCAACCTATGACCCAACACTAGCACCCACTCGTCATTTAAACCATGGCACTAAGCGCCTCATCCAATCTGTTTTTAAACACCTCCAGGGATGATGACTCCACCACCTCCCTGGGCAGTGCATTCCATTGGCCAATCACCCTTTCAGTGAAAAATTTTTTCCTTAACATCAAGCCTAAACCTACCCTGGCGAAGCTTGAGACCATGTCCTCTTGTTCTGTCACTGGTCACCTGAGAGAAGAGACCAACCCCTGCCCGCCTGCAACCTCCTTTTAGGCAGTTATAGAGAGCAATAAGGTCTCCCTTGAGCCTCCTCTTCTTCAGACTAAACAGCCCCAACTCTCTCAGTCGCTCTTCATAGGGCTTGTGCTCCAGCCCCTTCACCATTTTCGTTGCTCTCTTCTGGACACTCTCCAGCATCTCAACATCTCTCTTAAACTGAGGGGCCCAGAGCTGGACACAGTACTCAAGGTGTGTCCTGACCAGTGCCGAGTATAAGGGGATGATAACTTCTCTAGTCCTGCTGACCACACCATTCCTGATGCAGGCCAGGATACCATTTGCCTTCTTGGTCACTTGGGCACACTGCTGGGTCATGCTGAGTTTCCTGTCTACCGGCACTCCCAAGTCCCTTTCCACTTGATTACTCTCCAGCCACTCAATGGCTTGGGACTTTCCCACAGTGGGAAGACAGCTAGACAATACTTACCTTGAGTGCAAATAGAAGCTCTGGTACTTTTTCAGGCAAAAACTAAATTTAATTTGTTGCAAAGAAATCAATTCCTTAGACTTGATCATTTCTAAAAAGAAGTATGGACAATAGCAGCTAGTAGCCATAGGGTTTACGTGTGTATCAACCTTGTGGCATCAGTAAAACTTAAGTATGAATACAAAATCAAGTGCTTTTCTCTGCCATACAGGAGGAAACAAAAAGTATTTTGTTCTTCGAAAGATACCAGGGTTCTGCTGTTTCGAATTTCTCAGAATATTTTAGTGCAGACCTTGTGTGTAGGGTAGCCAACAGACTGACCACTGATGGCTCCATAGGACAGGAATGGTGTTCATTTTAATATCCTAGTTATCAAAAGTTCTTTGATTTCCCCTACCTCCTCTTTCCTATGATATCAAAGGAGACCTGAGTGCTTCTGTACTCCTGTTCTTGAAGAGAGATGGGTCTCTGCTCCCACTTCTATTTTATGGATGGAAACTGAACACAGTTGGGATTGGCTGACACTTTTGAATGAACAGGGAGCTGAAGCTGCTTTGCTTGGTGTCTGGCTTAGTGAATGAGCCTTCCTCTGAAAGTTCATTACTCCATGCAACCCTCTGTGTGCAATAGTATCATTCTTCCTGCTGAGCACAAAGCCTTTTTTACACAATTTCATCACAGTTTTTGTTATAGTATGATACTGCTTTTCAGATATTCGAATCAATTTTCCCAGCACTGAACTACTCCATGGGCTGAGATAAGCGGCATCTCCAGTAGTTTCTAGCCTCAGTGCACTCAGGCTGTGTCCTCACTGAAACTCTTCCTTTTTTCCTCATGTTTGAGAAGCCTTCACCTGGAGTCTATATCTTCCAGGGACTTTGGGAGATGTAGCAGATTCAGTTCCACCGGAGTCAGGTGCATGTGTGTGGAAAGAAGGGAAAGAAGAAGTCTGAAGGGGCTTTAGGTTTCTGATCGAGTTGCAGCACAAATTAACTTGCCCTGTGTCAGCACTACTGATGTAAAATCTGGAAGTTAAAGCCTCCAGAGACATAACTAAGTAGTCAATGTCATAGAGTGGAGTCAGAAGAGCTTATCAATTGTCACCCTTTTTATGTTGTGCATGTCACTTCCCTTAATTTATTCTGCTGAGTGTATTGCATACCAATGGATTAATTTCCAGGCAACTTGGAGGAATATACACGTTATCATGTAAGGGATAGGTGAATCCCCCTCCTGAAAAGTACATATGACTGCCAGCATTTGGGAAAACTGACCTTCCTACACCAGTTTTGGTGTAAGTATTAACCAAGTTGTGCTTGTATGTAGAGGAAAAAGACCTGTTTAAGCAAGAAGACAACATTGCCAACAGTAAAAATGGTGTAGACTGTCCTATGATACACCAAGGTCAATAGTGAAAAGGATTCTGGTTTTGGATGAGAGGACAGAGGAGTAGGAGGGAGGGTACAACCTTTCTGTACTGTTAAGATGATCCTTCACTGAGCAAGAATGTTATGTGCTAGTCTGGAAAAGAAGATGCTGGAGCTCTGCTCTGGACACCCTGCTAACCTTCATTTCTGTGCTGACTAAGTGATTTGGCATAGGAAATGTCGTTGTTCTGTATGAGGACAGTGCCCAGAGCACTGGAATCAATGAAAATCCAAGTCTCGACCAGCACTAGTAGTTTGAATAAAGTGCTGCAATACATGCAGTTGTATATATTTCCTGCTCTAAATCTTATTTCAGTCTTCAGAAAAATATCAGACAGTGCTCAAGGGGTTTAGCAGTACAATGTGAGGCATCTTTTTTTTTTTTTTTTGGTGGAAATGACTTCTTTACAATGAAAATTGGGTGGTACTCCCAGTGCACTGATGAATTGTCAGATTTCTGGTGTTACTCAGTCTGCATGGCAGAGGCTGGTAAGGACCATGGAAAGATACAAAAATGCTTAGCAGACTGCTATGTCTACTATGTCATGCATACATGCATATCGCTGCTTCCCTATACCTTTTCCAATGAGACTCACTGGCAGCTGATTAGCTCAGTGGTAAGCTTATAAGCTGAGGCAGTGTACCAAATACATCACGAGTCAGACCTTCACAAGTATACACATACATCAGAAATATCAGAAGTATCAGATACATCACAAGTCAGATCTTGTAAGCCAAATGCATTAGATCAATTGTATATACAAGATTAAGGATGCGCAGCAGGCCATCATGCATTGATTTGAGGTTCTGCAGCTCAAGGATGCACTTCTGAAGTTTCCATTCTGCCTGTGGATGTTTTGTCCATTTCTTCTTGCTCTGTTAGGCATCATTGCATACACATATAGTATGATACTGCTTTTCAGATATTCGAATCAATTTTCCCAGCACTGAACTACTCCATGGGCTGAGATGAGCGTAAGCTATCTATAAGAAAGAACTCTGACTTCCTTCCACAGAAATGTCAACATTCTTCATGTTGGTTGATGTGAATTCTTGTTTTCTAAATGGTGATATTTGTATGTCACACAAACCATAGTGATAAAACTGCAGAAATTCACAACTACGGACAAAGAAGAAGTCCAGAGCCACCTGGCTTTCTGCTTTTCCCCTAGTCTTGGCTGCATTTGCATAAGAAAACCATCTATAATATACCATGAGATAGTCAATAGGATAACCTTTTTTATTAAGTCACCACAGCACTACTGCTGAAAGTTCATAAAAAAATTTTCTTCTGAAAATTATAACAAATTCTAGGAATTTGTCCCAATTTGACCAGAACTGGCCTGTACAGCTCAATCCATTCCTCTATAACTTCATAAAACTGCAGAGAGTTCTTGAGCTTCAGAACATCTCCTTTGACATCCAGTTGGTAGATAAGGAATTGGCTGGGTGGTTGCACTCAAAGAGTGGGGATCAATTGCTCAATGCTCTGCTGGAGATTAGTGATGAGTGGAATTCCACAGTGGTCATTATTGGGACATGAGTTGTTTAATATCTTTGTTGCAGACATGGACAGGGCACCCTCAGCAAGTTTGGTGATGACACCAAGCTCAGTGGTGTGGTCATCATGCTGGAGGAAAGGGAATCCCTCCAGAGGGACATTGACAGGCATGAGAGGTGGGCCTGTGTGAACGTCACAAAGAGGAACAAGGCCAAGTGCAAGGTCATGCACCTGGATTGGGGCAATCCCAAGCACAATTACAGGCTAGTTGGAGAATGGATTGAGAGTATCCCTAAAGAGAAGGACTAGGGGGTGCTGGTGGATGAAGAGCTCAACATGAGTAGACAATGTGTTCTTGCAGCCCAGAAAGCCAGAAGAATCCTGACCTGCATCCAAAGAAATGTGACCAGCAGTTCAAGGGAGCTGATTCTCCTTCTCTGCTCTCATGAGACCTCACCTGGAGTACCACATTCAGTTCTGGAATCCTCAACACATGAAGGACATGGATTTCTTAGATCAAGTCCAAAGGGCCACAAAGATGATCAGAGGGCTGGAGCACTTCCCATACAAGGACAGACTGAGAAAGTCAGGCTTGTTTAGCCTGCACAAGGGAAGATTCCAGGGAGACCTTGTGCAGCCTTCCTGTACTTAAAGGAGGCCTACGGGAAAGATGGAGAGGGGCTCTTTATCAATGATAGCATGAGGAGGAATGGTTGTAAGCTGAAAGAGGGGAGATTTAGATTAGACATTCGGAAGAAATCTTTTGCTGTGAGAGTGGCGAGGTAGGTGGAACAGGTTGCCAGAGAAGTCGTGGAAGCCCCACCCCTGGAGGCATTCATGGCCCTGAATTTCTCCCCAACCTTTGCACTTGTTGTACGCTTTTGCAGTTGTTAAGAGAGATTATTGGATCTTTTTGCTTGAGACTGGAAGAGCAATAATAATTTCATAATGGTTTCACTGGGAAAGACTGCCTCTGGAAATGAAGAAAATTTTTCTTTCTTTGGCATACTGTTTATACTTTTGTGTGTGTGTGTGTCTGTGTGACCTTTGGCCAATTTTATTTTGTCTCTGCCTTTGCCAGATGGGAGAAAATTTTCCTCTCACAGAAGAGATTATACTCCATGCTTCTCAAGATCTTCTTTTGTACATAAGCCTCCCATAAGCAAAGATAAATGAATATTTCAGAAGATGCAACTTCACTACAAATATATCTGTTGCTGAGGTCTCTGGAGACATCATCTCTACTGAGCAAAATCCAAGCCTGTAGCTGGAGCTTTAATGGCAGTGCCATTCTATTGAGTCAGAAATCGGAATAAATTCCTGTAGCCCACCCCTCCTGTTTGTACAGAAATGCCTCAGACTTTCAAGAACATTACCTGACTCTGAGCATGCTAAATTTGCATCTGTCTTATGTAGTTTTCACATCTCCATGCTTTGCATGCAACAGATCATTTTTCTAGAGCATCCATCAAATTTCAACCCTGTTGATGTGCCTAGTGCTATACAGAGCATGGTAAATTTGAGTCTCTGCAGCACAAAGGTGGTGAGCTGCCCCAGTTGTTTGAAGCCCTGTTCTTTCCTGACTCAAGGCGATAGCCCTATACCTGATCATTGTAGCTAATCCCCTTCATAGACAATGCTTACTTCTGTCCCTAGTTTAATGCGTAAAATGGTTGTTTTCTTATGACATACTTGCAGAAGAACTAACTTCAGAGACATTACATATGCTCTTGTATTTCTGTTTGTGTTAACCTTCTCAGTGCATGGTGACATCAACAGAAACATGAACTCAGAAGTTGTACTAAGACGCTTTCCTGTACCAAATGAAAGTCTGCTATGTTCTTCCTTCTCACTCTTCTTTTTGGACTCTTTCTCCTTGAAGAGGTCCTCATTTCCAAAGCAGTCCACTCACATTGTCAGAGACATCTATGAACAGGGGGATGAAATGAGACTGTACCCCATGTGCTGTGTTAGGAACCATTGGCATGGAGTAACAGATATCTGAAAACTTCAGGGAGTGAAGTGGGGAGTGTTGCCTGTGCAAAGACACATGGGAGAAATATGAGGCATGATGGGAGTACAACATCAGTCTTTTCCTGACTTGTTCACCTTTTTATCAATATGTCATTTGTGGTTTTCCAGCCACCATTGAAAACAGGGGTTTCCATGATGGAGTCCAGGGGTTGTGAGAAACTGATGGACATAGCATGGGGCAGCAATAGTTCCTTGGAAAGAGAAGGACCAGGGAATCTATGCGTCAGCCTCTGCATGCAAATCATGAATAAGTCTAAACATCTCTGACCTCTTCCTAAGATTCAATATTCTCTTCTCTACCATTTAACCTCCACTCTGCCTTGTGATATAAAACTAGAACCCCAGGATAACTGTTAATGGTCTGAAGTGCAGCACCTTTGCAGTCTACCGGGAAAGACTTAGAGATGAAAACGGGGATGCTTGTAGGGCTGCTATCTCTGGTGATAAGGGAGATGAGGTATAAGTGGGCCTCTGAGAGGGGCTCCTGGAATGAAGGTGATGCAAAGGTGATGTATATCCTTGCCCAAAGTTACATTTCGATTTCAGGATTCGAAGTTTCTTGTGTACAATCTGAAACAATCCTACCAAGCTCTGAGACCTGTTAACCTTAGGTTGCTGTATCTGTATAGAATAAGCAGCAATGGGTCTTGCAAGAACCATTGAAGAGCACAGTTCCCTTAATCTTCTCCCTAGAGATGGGATTCAGAGGTCTTCTGGACACTACCATAACAACTAAACAATGTCAAGACCAGTTTGACCATGTGGGGATCTGATAACATCATAGTATTCTCTTATTTGAAGAGATCTTGGACAGGCAGGACCGTCAACTGAAGTATCTATGTATATGGTGCAGTGCAACACTGGATCCAAAAGTTCCAGTCACTGTGCTAACAAACACCCAAGAGTACGCTCCTTTACAGAAAGTCTGAAAGCCTTCATTTATGCGTTAAGACATGATGTTTTGTGTAGTCTGGTGGACTCAGAAACTCTGCCCGCAACCTGGCAGCTGTTGTTAGTTCTCTTAATACACATCTGTCAGGTAGCTGAGCCTGCAGTGTGCCTTAAACGTAGATATTGTGATTACAAGTGCCTGGTTTGCTTCACATGTTCACTTGTATGTAGGGAATAACCTCATGTATCAGGTCAGGCCAGGGGTCAACTAGCTGGACAGCAGATTTGCAGAAAAAAGTCTAGGGGTCCTGGTGCACACAAGAACCATCAATGTGCCTCATGCTACGAAGAAGGCTAGTGATATCCTGGGCTGCAAAGGGAGGTGTGCTGCCAGCAGGTGGAGGGAGAGGATCTTTCCCCTCTCCTTAGTATGTGAAAGGC
This sequence comes from Dromococcyx pavoninus, assembly GCA_033558185.1. Taxonomy (NCBI): domain Eukaryota; kingdom Metazoa; phylum Chordata; class Aves; order Cuculiformes; family Neomorphidae; genus Dromococcyx; species Dromococcyx pavoninus. The sequence goes on from JAUMJL010001056.1 coordinate 275,919, forward strand.
CACACCTGGAGTGTTGAGTCCTATTGTGGGTCTCCCAGTGCAAGGGAGATAACAACCATTTTAAAGACTGACTTCTTTACTTGTATTTGTTGTGTTTTAAACATTGTCTGAGTGAGAGGCTTTTCTGCGGCTCCTGGTTAACAATGAGAGAGGGAGCTGGAGGAGCAGAAACTGCTCTACTCACCTGCGGATGGGTGGGCTGCTCCAGAGGGGGAGGAGGAGGTGCAGCAGCAGGCGGTGCCCCCCTCCACCTGACTTGACATGCGTATCCAAAGAGTTCAGGCAGAGGTTATTTTAGTAAGGATTTAAATGCCAGTGATATGGAGACCCTGACCTCAATTCAAGAACCTTCCTGAAGGAACTTCTGAGCATGCCCCAGCCTAAGAACTTTCACAGCAAGACCACCCCTCATGTGCTAATAAGGCATGAACTGGACCTATAAATAGAGCTTACAAAGAGGCATGATGTGTGCCCACCCTCCCATGGAACCAGCCCAAGGAAGGACTGCCCTGAAGAATAGTTGCTGCTGGAGCACTTGCTGCCATATGGACCACATTTTCCTGAGGAACTACTGTGCCCCAATAGAGTGGTGATAACATTTCTTTTTCCCTGGTACTTCTTTCCTTCTCTTTCATACTTATCTTACCACACCTTCTTTTTCTTTGGCTCTGCGGTATATTGGATCAACTCTAAGTTGTGTTGTAGTTTGTTAAGTGGCCTTGGTTGTGTTCAAGGTGTCAGACTGTGATTTGAATAGGTTGGAATCTGTTTTAGCAACTTTGAGAAGCTGCAACTCAGAGTGTACCTGAGTATCTGGTTTGTGATTTTGGCTGTGTCTAAAATAAATACTGCATTAGAATTTACCCTGGGAGATTTGTCAGTCTCTGGTTTGCCATGCAGATATCAAAAGAATCATTTTCACCCTTCCTTTTTGACTTTGCAGGTTGGGGTGAGCTCTAACACTACTGGTTTCAGGAGTGGGCTGTAACAGTCATTCTGGAGAGAGTCCCACAAAGGACCACTAAGATGATTAAGAGACTGGGACATTTCTCATGCAAGGAAAGGCTGAGATAGCTGGGATTGTTCAGACTGGAGAATAGAAGGCTCAGAGGGATCTTATCGAAGTATATAAAGACCTGAAGGGAGGTTGCAAAGACATCAGAGCTGGGCTCTTTTCAGTGGTGCCAAGTGACAGGACCAGAGGCAGCAGGCACAAACTGAAACAAGGGAAGTTCCTCCTGAATCCTTTTTCACTGTGAGGGAGACTAAGCACTGGCACAGATTGTCCAGAGAGACAGTGGAGCCTTCCTCTTTGGAGATTTTAAGAAGTTGTCTGGACATGATCCTGGGTAACTGGCTCTTGGCATCCCTGCTCGAGCAGGGGGCATAGAAAAGATGACTTCCAGAGATTCCTTCTAACCCCAGCCAAACTGTGATTCTGCGTGGTTTAGCGTCACTGAAATCAGTGTTTCTCTTCTGGAAATATTTAGTTTTTGTAAATTGTTTTGCTTGAAAAGTTCAAGCTGCTGTAATATGAGCACATCACACATATAAAATGCGTACATTTGTTAGGTACATGCTGAACATCATCCCAAGGAAGGGACAGCACAGAAACTATTTGTGAGATTTGATGCTGTATATATATTAGTGAAGGAAAACTACCATCCTTAAAACAGTTGGAAAAATCCATCAGTCTTTTCCAATGTCTCTCTGAAGATATCTTTAGCAGAAAGTTAACAATTTTCTAGCATTAAATATTTATAAGCATAAAGGAACACCACTACTGCCCTTCATCAAGAGAGCTTTGAAAGAAATTCATTGAGATAGCAAGTGTAAAAATTGGTGTGTGAGATATGACAGGACTCAGGAAAACAGAATAACCAAAAGAGGCAAAGCACATTTAAAACTTACTCTTGCATGTAATAGAGCTATCAGGCAGACTAGATCTCTCTCTTAGTTATTACTGTTGTCTCACAAAGAAAGGTATGGCACACTGCTTGGAGAAAGCAGTAACTGTGCTCCTTTTCACGGAAGGAATCTTATGATAATGCAGAGGCTCTGAAGGCAATGGAAATGTGAAGCAATATGAGAGAAAGAATTGGAAATGATCACACTTTTTAAAAGGAAGATATTTAGAAGCTGAAGCATGATGGGATTAAACATTACAGTTTTCAGACGACACCAAGCTGGGTGGAAGTGTAGATTTGCTTGAAGGAAGGGAAATGCTGCAGAGGAATCTGGACAGGCTGGATCAATGGGCTGAGACCAAAGGTATGAGGTTTAAGACAACGAAATATCAAGTCCTGCACTTGGGACACAACAACCCCACGCAGCGTTACAGCCTTAGGGAAGACTGCCTGGAGTGCTGCCCGGAGGAGGAGGGCCTGGGGGTGTTGGTTGACAACCAGCTGAATATGAGCCAGCAGTGTACCCAAGTGGCCAAGAAGGCCAGTGGCATCTTGGCCTGTATCAGAAACAGCGTGGCCAGCAGGACCAGGGAGGTGATTGTGCCCCTGTACTCAGCACTGGTGAGGCCACACCTTGAGTACTTGTGTTCTTGAGTACTGGGACCCTCAGTACAAGAAGGACATTGAGGTGTTGGAGTGCGTCCAGAGAAGGGCGACAAGGCTGGTGAAGGCGCTGGAGAACAAGTCCTATGAGGAACGGCTGAGGGAACTGGGTTGTTTAGCTTGGAGAAGAGAAGATTGAGGGGAGACCTCATCACTGTCTACGGCTGCCTGAAAGGTGGCTGTGGCAGAGTCAGTGTTGATATCTTCTCTCAAGTGACAGGTGATAGGACAAGGGGAAATGACCATACATTGCGCCAAGGGAGGTTCAGACTTGGTATCAGGAAGAATTTCTTTACTGAAAGGGTGCTGCTCAGGGAGGTGGTTGAGGCACCATCTCTGGAGGTGTTTAAAAAATGGGTAGATGAGTTTTTGAAGGACATGGTTTAGGAGAAGATAGTTACAGTTGGACTTAATGATCTCCAAGGTCTTTTCCAACTGGAAGATTCTATGATTCTATGATTATAGACAGAAGAGATTCCAGAGACCAGCAGAGCCTACCTGTAGGCTGTGGCTGGTTTGCTGAAAGCACAAGTAGTATGTACTTCACATGGCAAGGCTCTGTTTTCTTTAAGGTGACTGACTGTTGTGTCCTGATCGCAAACATCTGTTCTCACAAAGCAAGAAGCAGCGAATCATTGACTGGGAAAGTCTGAGTCCCAGTTAACTTGGAAGACATCTGTCATGGATGCGACAGTTCAAATGATCCTGGCAATGTAAGTAAATCTTCAGCAGCAAGGTTCAGACTAGACGTCAGGAAAATATCTTCACTGAAAGGGCTGTCAGGCACTGGCACAGCTGCCCAGGGAGGTGGTTGAGTCACCATCCCTGGAGGTATTCAAAGACCGGTAGATGAAGTGCTCAGGGATGTGGTTTAGTAGTGGACAGATACAGTTGATCTCAATAACCTCACAGGTCTTTTCCACCCAGGTGATTCTATGATTCTGTGATTTTGGCTGTTGTAAATGCGATCAGTATACTACAGGGTTAATAACCAAAGAAAAGAGCTACATCAGGTAAGCCATTCACTATGCATAGGCTTTACTGGTCCTGCAGGACCCAAGGACTGTGCTGCTATGCCCTCTGGAGCTCCATGCATCAGGATTATTTAAGCACACGGGAGAATGAGTGCTTTTGTAACAATGCTGGTTTTCACTGGTGATAGATCTAGCCACAGAGTGGACTTGCTTGCGCTGTAAAGCAGTTGGACGCAATGGGGCTAAGCGTAGTGTAAATGACAGGACAGATTACTGCAAAACAGACAGTTTGGAAAATAACATGGCCGGGCAAAGCATAGTTGTACTGGGAGCAGTGGGGCAAGACCCACAGCTCCTGGGTCTTTTCACACCCATCAGTGCCTCAAGTTAAGGTGCAGCCAGCTAAATGTGGTGGGTCTGCTGTGCTTTGCCTTAGCAGCAGTCTTCCACACCAGTGTGCTGGCCAGGGTCCCCAGGGGCAATGCTTGGTTGAGCCTTTCCCCACAATTCTGCATGGAGCCAAGCATTCACCCTTGCCTCTGCAGAAACTGCTTGACCGGGGGTGTCAAACTCACAGTCTGTGGGCTGGATCTGTTCCTCCACCTTGCTTTATCTGACCTGGCACCTTGTTTCTACCCAACAGCAGCACCGAGCTTCTTGCCCCTGTGCTCCTTCCAGTGTTGCCAGCAGGTCGAGGGAGGTGATTCTGCCCCTCTACTCTGCTCTTGTGGGACCACAAGTGGAGTACTGTGTCCAGCTCTGGGCTCCCTGACATAAGAAGTACACGGAACTCTTGGAGTTGGTCCAGTGGAGAACTAAGGAGATGATCAGAGGTATTGGAGCACCTCTGCTATGAAGACAGGCTGGGAGGTCTGGGATTTTTCAGTATGGGGAGGAGGGAGCTTCAGGAAGACCTAGTAGTGGCATTCCAGTACCTGAAGGGGGACGATGAGAGGGAATTTTTACGAGGATGAGTGGTGATAGGATGAGGGGTAACTGCTTTAAATTGAAAGGGGAAAGATTTAGATTAGACATTAGGAAGAAATTCTTCACAATGAGGGCTGTGAAGCACTAGAACTGGTTGTCCAGAGAAGATGTGGATGCCCCTCCCTGGAATTTTTGACGGGCAGGCTAGATGGGGCCCTCAGCAGCCTGCTTTGGTGGAAAGTGTCCCTGTCCATGGCAGTGGAACTAGATGACTGTTAAGGTCTCTTCCAACCAAAACCATTCCATGATTATTCTATGATAAACATATTTTTACTTATTCACCTGTTCTGAGAGTGCTCTCATGAGCAGAGCTGACACGATGACTCAGCTTTAAATGCAGGGCTATATATAGTGCAGGAAAAGGCAGTTCCCATGCCTCCTCCTGCTTTTCCATGTGCCTTTCTTTTGTTCAGCAGCTAGAGAGACTTCAATGCCCAAGCACCAGACAAGGTATTTCCTTGGAAGAGTAGCATGTGCTGTTCAGTGACCCTTTTTCCATCTTCTCCATAGAAACAGCTTCCAGACCTGGGGAACAGAGAGAACACAAGAGGAACCACCAAGTGCAATAGTCATCAAGGGTTGAGCTTGGTAATTAGTGGATGGGGAGGAAGGACCGTTACCTGTCCCACCAGAGGGTTTGACTCTTCTCTCCCCAGAAGTGCCCCACAAGACCATGTCCTGGCTGGTTACAGCAAAGGTGACTGAACACAGGCTCATAATTGTCACATAATATGCGCCCCTTCGTACAGCACTTGGACCTGTCCTCGGGCCACTCTGACTCCAGATTCATGCTGTGGCCCTGGCAGTATGACTGCCTTTGCTTTGGTGGAGAGCTGAAGGGACCTGCCTGGCCTTTGCATGCAGAGCTGGTGTATGAGAGGTATTCATGAGTAATCTCCAGGTCAATAGCGGGAAGATGGTCACAAGGAAGTGCGTGGGGGTGGTATACAAAAGTGTGCCCACATACCAAGCAGCCCCACTGCAAGGGGGAGATATGCACAAGCAACTGTGGTCCTGCTCGAGAAGGAGAACATTTTCCCAAAGAAATGCAAGCATCAGATGGGAATTCCTGGGAGGCAGATGCACTGCAATTGTCCATTTTCTTTCAGAGCAGTGGTTTATTTGAACCTGTTTCCAAATGACCTGACAAATTCATTTCCAAGGCAGCAACAGATGGCAACAGACAGATGGCTCAGTAATTTCAAAGCCTCTCCAAAGAAAGGAAATGTCACTATAAACCTACGCTATCTTGACATTAGGAAAGAATGGGATCTTAACATCTGCATTAACTGAAAACAGTGTTAAGAAAACATGTTGTAGGCTGGGTTTTTGTAGTTATTCTCATGGTATCCACTGGTATAGCCCCACAATTCTCAAACCTTCTCCTCATCTCAAAATGGTGTTTTGATCCAACATTTAAATTGTTTATTTCATGACTGTAAGTGTTTTCTCCGCATCATCTTGGTCAAAGCATGTTGTTACTTGATGCTTCAGTTTCTTGTCTGCAAAGCATAGGTAAAATCCTCAACTGATCCTGACATCCTGACATATTTTTCCTGTATTTTTTCTCTCTCTTTTTTCTTTTTTTCTCCCCATGGTGCTGGTACTCTACTTTGGCTCGAATTTTACCTCCTACAAGAAATGATGTTTGGAGGTCTGGATTCCTTTGTCACCAACTGATGAGCAGCACCTCAACTTAGACTGCGTTTTGTTATCTTTACTATGTTGGGTTTTGGTTTTTCTTCTTTTTTTTTTTTAATTTAGGCTGGCAAGGATTAGTTTTTTCTTGTTGCATTTCTACTACTGCTTGTCCCCTCCAAAGATTGAAATGACTCTAAATGACTCTTTTGACAGTTTGGGTTTTTTTTTCCATTTTCTCTGTCTCTTGGATATTTTGTTGTTGTAACTTCTTGAAAGAATTAAATTTTCTTCTCCTCTGCATTCTCATTGCATGGTAGAAGGCCCATGAAATTTTAGAGCAAATAAATAAAGCATCCCTCTGCTTTACTAGAAGTGGCTTCTCCTTACTGAAGGCAGATTGTGTTTATTCTCAGCTCTGACCTGTCCTCCTACTCATATGTAGCTTTCTGGTCTCCTGAGAATGTAATCAAACATGACCAAAATGAAACAAAGGGCTGACTCTGTCTTGTCATCTAGTTCATATCTATTAGCAGAGTCAGGAGAGAGGAGGCTTGTCACACAGCATGAAATCCTTTTTGTGCGAAGTGGAAAGATGAAGTCATGGGCATGGATTAACATCTTATTTCTCTCACCTAAGGTAAATCACAGTTCAGCTCAATTGAGTTTATGAAGTTTGTGTAACTGAAAGGAGTATTGGAACAGTTTTCCTTGTTCCAGAAAGCCTGGTCCCTCTGTACCATTGTGGCTGTACTTCATCAGTTAGTAGGCAGTTGGCTACACTGAATTTACCCTTCTCCTTTGCTAGTGAGAGCAAGCTTGGCCACTCAGAGCTGCTGGAGTTACAAAAATGGAATGCCTTAATCTGGTGGAGATGGGGTTGGGCAGAGCTCAGGCCCAGAATTTCATTAGGGTTTCAAAAGTAGAAAGGGAAGGGGTGATAGTGTGTGGGTAGTCTTCAGTCAGAGGGTAAGATACATAGGTATAGACCGCATTGTCATTGAGCAGAAAATGACACAGAACACAGAAGGAGAACGCAAACAGCATGAGGTTTATTGTCTTGTGAGAAGTTGTAAACGAGTGAGGAAAGAAGCAGTGATTAGGGTGAAGCCCATGAACAGTGACATAACCTGAACGAAGCAAGGAATGAGTTGAGGAGTGAAAAATGGCAATGCCCATTGAAACCAAAATGCAGAAAATGACCCAGTTGAACTTCAGCAGTTAGTATAAGGCTGTTCACTGCTCAGAAAACCCTTGGGTGGATATTGTAAGGCAGGCCCCCAGACACCAAAGTGTAGACCACACTGAAAAGGAGCATGACTACTGTCTGCATGCAAAATGGGTTTGGCACAGCTGTGATACAAGGGGCAAAGTTGTGTTAGGATGGAAATGACAGGCCAGTGTAGGTCTCCCATAATACAGAAGGAGGCTATATCTGCCCTTTGAGATACACAGGTCTGGAGAAACTCTGGCTCTGTTTGCTGCTTCAGAAATAATGTACAAACTTAAAAGGCAGGAAATGCTGGGAGCAATGCTGTTTTGTCTCTAGCTTTTACTAAAATGTTCTTACTGTCCTTGCTGTTTCTCGTCTTTTCCCATAAGTGCTCAGCAGTAAGAGCTATCCTGCTTACAGGAGGTACCTTAAGATAAATAGGATCTAGAGGTTGATGGTGTCATGATATCCCTCTAGCAGAGAGCTGAGCTCTGGCCTACCTTTGTTCATCCAAGTGATGGTTTTGATCCTGGGCTGGTAGCTGGATGAGGTGGGTGGGTGGGCTTCCTCTGAGAGAAATGGTGTCTCCTATGCAACAAAATCTACCTTGCAGTCGAAGGAGATACCTGTAAAAAGGTGTACAAATAACCATAAGAGTTGGCACAAGCAACTGTAGATGGAAAACACACCAGACCCTGGGCAGAGTTACATCTAAATCTAGAAGCATGGGGGCAGAGAAGCTCTGTTTGTGGACTGGGAGAATAAGAGGGGAAGAAGTTCAGCAGCTGGATCTTTTGGGAAACCAGCACTGCTTAAACTGTAGACTCAGCTCCAACAAACATTGAGCTGTCTCCACATAAGACGTGAAATTAAGAAATTAACTGTTGGATCCATCAGAGATATTCAGGGTAAAATGGAGATATTTTGCAAATACTCACTAAAACTAAGTAGAGGTTGTTGATGAAAACACAGCTTCCATCATCAGAAACAAAATGGGGAACCCCAGTAACTGCTCCAAAGACAATGCCAAAAATGATGCAGCTGAACGGAGGTTATTTTTCTACGATAAGTAATTGAATTATCTCCTGAAAATGAGATTCTCCATCAGAAGTCTACTTCCACCCAGGAGCCTTCCCTCAGCACACAGCAAGCAGGCATTGGTCTTAGAAAGCACCTGGCTGTGAGGGTAATTGAATAGTGCAGCAGAACAGGTTTTGATGCGGGACTCATCAGCACTTGAGGGCTTTAAAATGAGATTAGACAGTCCTTAAAAAAAGACCAAACAACTCTAATCTAGCCTCTAAGGAAAATGCTAGTGCTGGATAATAATTTTTCTGGGTGTTTAGTGGGCAATCTTACCAGGAGCAGCTGAGGAAACTGGGGTTGTTGAGTCTGAAGAAAAAGAGGCTGAGGAGAGACTTCATCACTCTCTACAACTACCTGAAAGAAGGTTGCATTGAGGTGGGTGTTGGTCTCTTCTCCCAAGTAACAAATAATAGGATGAGAGGATATGACCTCAAGTTGCTCCAGAAGAGGCTTAGGGTTGATATTAGGAAAACTTAACTTCTTAGGAAAACTTAACTTCACCAAAAGTGTAGTCAAGAATAGGAACATGCTGCCCAGTGAAGTGGTTGAGTCACCATCCCTGGAAGTATTTAAAAGAGGTGTAGACACTGTACTTAGGAACATGGTTTAGAAGTGGTCTTGGCAGTGCTAGGTTTATGGTTGGACTTGATGATCTTAAAGGTCCTTTCCAACTTAAACAGTTCTGTGATTCTATGATTCTGAGGGAGAGCAAACGTAATCTCTGCTAGCCAGTGTGATATTGGTAAGTCTTGACCATGAGTTTGGAGGACTCATGATCAGCACAGGTAGAAAAGTGAATGAATTCATGTCATATGCCACTAATGTTCTCCTATTAAAGCTTCCTTATAGATGGCTTTAAAGTTTCCAGGTGAGAGAAACTCAGACAACAGGTGGACATGATAAGACACTCTTCTGAGGTTATCAATGGTCCTGCACACCACCATACGAGACGTGAGTTCTTTCCATTTTGGAAAGGGCAAGTAACTCGCTTCCCAGCTGATCACAGTGACTTTTTGGTAGTATGTTTTGTGTGTATGACCCAATCTTGGTATCAGACTCCTGAGTTTCATTTCTGATAAGCCAGGATCAGATAACTCATTGGAAGAGGAATTACCATAGATGTTTGAGAATTTTCATGATACCCATTGAGGCAAATTAAACACGTTTGTTCTTAAATATAAAAGAGAAATTTAATGATCAATGCACTGGACAAAGAAACTGGCAAACAAGTGGTTCTACACGGAGTCTGTAAAGATGCATCCTACGCAGATTCCTTATATACCGTTGCACTAGTACCAACCAGGAGCAGTTGCATGCCCAGCTCTGCTGCCCAAAGTTGGCCCCTGAGCTTAGGTCGCTGACCATTCCCATTCCAGGATGGCTACATGACAATGCGGAGGCTTTTCTCATCACCAAGGGAAAATTCACTCCCTTGGAAGGAGTCCTTCTGCCTCTGGCATTCCAGTTTCCAGCCCTTCTTGTAACTAAGCCTTCTTGCCCTCCGTGCCACTTAGCTCTTCTGTCACAAATTACCACTGTTGATACAATTAGATTTTCCCCTTCATAGATCAAACTGGCTGATAAAGGGGATTTATTAGATTCTTAAAAAATGTTTCAGAGCATGGTTTTAGAGAGGGGTCTCAGAGGCTCTGAACTGCAGTTTGTGTGAAGAGAAGAGCCAATGTATGCTTGTTTTGGCCAGTACTGTTGAGGAGATGGGCTGCAGCTATTCACAATTTCACCTGCTTAGGAAAAGGAGACCCAAGGCCAGACTGCTGCAATGGTTTGAGAGGTACTAGACATGTGCAAATCAGCACATACACAGACTGGCTGTCTCCGCACCTCTGACCCCTGTGGTGTAAAATGGCACTGATATCAGCCTCAGAGAGACTGCCCAAGGCTACCTGGGATGTGCATCTGAGCTAGCAATAGTATACTAGTCCCCTGGGACACCACATCTCAGCTATGCCAAATTTCGTACTAAACTTAGCCTGGCTTTTCTCTACTTAAACACTACTGTGTATTCCCATTTCTGCTGTAATTAATTAGCAAGAAATAATTTATTTTCTGGGAGAAAAAACATCTTTCTCAGCCTGCTGTGTGTTTAGACAACAGTCAGTCTTCTGAATAAATCGATACAATGGCTACACTTAATTTTTTGTAGAAACATAGAATGGTTTGGGTTGCAGGGGACTTTAAAGATCATCTAGTTCCAATCTCCCTGCCATGGGCAGGGACAACTTCCACCAGATAAGGTTTTGAATCCTTACAGAAAATAACCATTACAGTTTGTGTGTGTGTGTGTCTATTAAATCAATTCTTCTCAAGGGAAGCCCTGAATAGGCACCGGATTTCAATGTGGTGAGAGATAGGATTGCTGGCATCACACATTTCTGTACCACTTTGCACGCGGGGCAGTTTGGCTATGGAGCGTGTGGTCTTGTACTGTCTGGGCCTGTAATCTCATCCTCCTAAAGGCAAAGGCAATCTAACCCATGATGCTGCCAAGCAAGAAACTTACCTCCAAGGAGTGGGTTTGAAGAGCACATGACAGAGACCTGCCCATGCAGCAATCCCTGCGATACACGTACCATTACCTTGTTTATCACTAGGCTGTTTCAAAGCATTGCCATTCTTTCAAAGATATAATATCCCTTTGTTGAGCCTGGTTTACTGTACTGTCATGCCAGTTGCCAGCAAAGGCCAGAGCTGATGTCTTCTAGGACCAGTAAGTTCTTGTGCTGCAGGCTCGGTGAGCTGCTGTAGCACTAACCACAAAAAATTTAGAGAAACAGGTGGTGCCATCTACTGGGGATCGAGATTTTTATTTCTGTTTGATTTACAGACAAGATCAATGGAATCAAATCCAATATGATCAACCATACTCACTTCAGGCTTTATCTGGCATCTTTGCAGTAAAATGTTCATGGGCAGGTGACAAAAGGCATTCCCACTGGCACAATTATAAGTCAGGATCTGAATTCATTCTATCTGCACAGAAATTTCTGTGGGGTTCTGGCGTGGCATCTTCCCACCACAAATAACTGATGCAAGAGCACATGAAAGCGCCTGTTTTTTCAACCTGAAGGGAGAAAGTATTCATCCTGCTGTGGCAGAGTGGGGATTAAACGTCCCGCAGCTGTGACGGGCAGGATGCAGGGTGCTATGGAGGGCTCATAGCAGGGGAAAGCACTGAGATTGCAAAAGAGCTTTTCCAGAGATTCTCTGTTGTGTTTTTACCCGAAGCGTTTTCTAAAAAGCTTGATAGAACACCGTTATAAGACAGGATATAGTTTTGTCATTATCCTCTGCCTCAGAGCCTAAAGAGTCCAAGGAGCTGGGAGCTCTGAAGACTGAGGAGAGACTTTTTGGAGCTCCCGCATTCAAACACCTGGGATATTGGATGAGGCCACAGTTTTGATTATGAAACAAATTGGTCCAGACTGCTCAGCAACACCTGTGTCCTTCTGAGTAGCAATTTCTCTTTGCTGTTCAATGAGATGTACATTTTCTGGTTCATAAAACAGATGAACATTGAGTCAAGCTTTGCTACGGTACAATGCCATTTTTGTCAGATCCCTAGGTGGACAGACATTTTAACAAACTGCTGCTGGCCAAAGTCTGTCCTCATTTAAGTCAGTGGGAGTTTCATCTCTGGTTTCTGTGGGAGAATCAAGATGAATGCCTTAGAAAATTCCTTCCAAACTGTAACTTTCTCTCTTTGTAGTGTTTGGAGTTTCCTTCTCTATTTCCATTTATGTCTAACAGCTTTTGTCTAACAAGAAATAAAGCAGCTAATTCCTAATTTTAAAAACTGCCTCCAGAAGTTATTTCAGATGAGGTATTTGCTGTGTTAAAGCTGTAACCCTCTTTTTTGCTCTCCATAAAATGTTACCAATTAATCAGGTTGGCCTAGACACGGGAAATCATCAAGGCCATATAAATGTTTAAGTGCCCTGCCAAATAGACCTAAGACATTTTCAGAACAACGGATTAGTAGATCTGACAGTTTGGATCCTGACTAGATCTGCAAGACAGATACAGCATTGAGTTACAATGGTTCACTCCAAACCCTAGAACAGCACACTTCACTGTGCGGGAAATGCAGTCCTGCTAATGAAGGGACTTTAGAAAAACCCTTTACAGGATGCTTTCCTGGGATTATCAGTCTTCTTGATAAGTGGGACAACTTCTTGTTCAGTGTCCCTTCACACCAACAGGACCTTGAAGCTGGATTTCTTCATTGATAAGCTCTTGTTTAAAAATGGACCATTCATGCTTCTGCTCTCTGTTTTGCAGGGCTTGTTAGGATTTGGTTTTTTTCAGCGCAGCTGTCTATCCTTTTGATTCTTCGATCTTTTCTGCAGATGTGTGATGTGAATGGTTGCTTAATGCGAAGAAGGTAATGCTGTCTCAATTCCCGTGCTGACAATCTGTTCTGAGACCTTTAGGGATTTTTATACTAAGACTGATTTTCCCCTAAAATACTGAGACTTTTAGCGCCTCTCTTAGGAATGCTCCGTGTGTGTAAGCCCTCTTAATGTTGTTCCTGTTCATAATCCTCAAAACTGAGAGGGCTTAAGTACCCCCTTAAAAGAAAGAATGTGGAAAAAAAAATCTTGATTTGGAGAAGAAATGTTTCCAGCCTTTGGAAGTGGAAAGGTACTGCTTTTCTGAAAATCATGCGTAAGCACAGGAAGGGACAGGAGTGAGGAGGTCAAGGGGGTGAGAAGACTGGTGAGGGCAAGTGGGGACATGACACTTAAAATTATTTCCTGCTTAACCATGATGTCTGTCTGTGTGTTACAAAGCCTCTTTAGACAGAATTTTAAGAGGAAACATGTCTTAACACTTTGTGTTTTCTTTCAAGAGGATAAAACCTGGGTCTTTTTCTGCTGAAGGTGGTTTATTTTCAAACTGTGAGACCTGATGCTGTTCTTGTTTATATAGCTTTCACATTCATGAAAATAGTTTTACTGGCTCTAGCAAAGTTATTCCTCATTTGCACCAATGTCCAGACTCCCACCCAAAGGAGATTAAGAAGACTTAGAGCAGAGGAGTGGGAGGGAGCTCAGTGTCAAATAAAAATGTCCCCACAGGCTTCAGAGCTGGAGCTTAATACAACGTAAAGCATATGTCATATCCCTTGCCTTGTGAGCCAGTGACCTCAGGAATTCTGATTTATACACCTTCACATTTGGTTTACTAAAAGCAAAGGGAGAAGATTGTCATAGTACATTAACGTGAAAGCTGTGCATGCAGGTGTCTTAAGGGAGATATACAAACATGGAGCTTTCTTTACAAATAACTCTCAAAATAATGCTTTTGGAGGGGAAAAGTCAAACTCTCCTCTAGTAACCAGATGGAGTAAACAGACGAGATTTTTATTTTTCTCTTTTAGTGATCCAAGGAGAGTTGTCTCACAGAGGCAACAGTAATACTTACATGCTGACATTGTTTTTTTCTAATGCATTCCTGGAAGATGTGCTGGGAGCAGGAGGGCTTATTGCCTTCTCCTTTCCCTCTGTGAGGAACAGCTTTTACTAAAGGTTGCTTGAGAGGAGTGATTCAGCTCTGAAAAGAAAGATATCAGATGTTAGGGGTAATGGAGAGAGGCATACCAGCTTCAAGTGCTTTTGGGCCAAAGACCTAATTCAGCCCAGTACGGGTGGAATTTTTGATGCGTGCTGAAGCCCTGCCAGTATGGTGGGCAACAGCACTGCCTGGTTATAAGCATGTGCTGACAAAGCCCTTACACCTTAACTCAAACGAATGATTAGTTCTGTGTCTCCTCGAGTCCAGCAGACCATATGTCTTTGCTGGCTAGTGCTGCCTGCTCTGTGAGCGTGGTATTCATCTCCTTCACCTTACCGGACTCTGGCTGAGATGTGACTTTTGATGCTGTTTTCTTAAATGCTTTTGTTGAAGGTGGCCTTGTTGGAAGGTGAGCTCTGCTCTGCCGCACATGAGGACCACCAGGAGCTGCTTACGCATGCACAGGCCAGGCTGTTTACCACAGGAGCCTCCTCTCATCTAGTGATACAGGTGCTGTTAAATAGAGATCTGAGTGAGTGCATGACCCTGAGTTTCAGCAACATGCTCTGTTATGTCAAATGAAGGCACAGGTTGCACACACTTCCTCCTCCTGCTGACTTTGGGTGGGACCTGTGACCTCTCTGACAAGCAGGGCAAATTCTCTGGAACTGGCTCACTGCTGGCACTACTTTAGGAAAAACACGAAGAAGAGAGAGTGCAACAACATAAATACTATTTTTGAGTCACACAGTAAAGGACTTGTAGGACCTGGTTGACCAAAGGAGCAACAAACTCTCAGTAATATAATACACACCTCAGAATTGTTCCTGCTTTGACTGGTGAGTAACTCTACAAACTGAAGGTATGCTACAACAGAGGGGAAGAGAGGCTAGTGATACCTGTCTGCTGTCTTTCCTCAAGTACAGTTTTCTGGAACCAAAACCTCCACTGCTCAAGCCCATGTGAAGCTGTGTCTACCAACTTTTCCATGCTGCACCTGCAAATTCTGTTGTGGTATCTGTTACCTCTCCATAGTAAGTATTTGATGATTTAAAGCGAAATGGAGAGATCCCAGCATAAAGCCTTCTTTGTTCCTTCTTCTCCACGTGACATCTTTTGGTGGACCTCTGCACAGTCCTGCCCATTTCTCATTTGGCCATGCTCAGAGCACCCTGGAGACTGTGGGATGTGATTTCTGGCAGAAGTGGATCAGTTAGGTGCCTTTGATATTGAAATTCATCTTAGCAGCATTGTGGGACCAATTGGTTATCTTGAAGTGGCAAATAAGCCTTGTTTCAAATGCAGTGGTTTATGGTTTCCATTGGCTGTGCAGATGCCTGACTATGAAATTCTACGTTCTGTGAAACCTCTCTTCTTCCAATAAATACTTGGTCCTGCCTCTCTGTTGCTTTCCTCATGCACTAATGTCTCCACCAACTCCCCCATCTTCAGATAAGCTGGTGGTCCCTTACACCCTCTACCATTGCTGAGGGCAAGGGAGAGCTATACCCAATAGTAAAGATGCAGTGACTCTTTCTTGTAACTGCAAAATGACATCAAGGATCTTTCCCAGCCTCCTCCTTCAGTAAGTGAAGGCAGCATTACCTGTCACTGCACATCTAGCTGTTGCTGATGTGCTGACGGCACTGTGAAGGGCCCAGGCCCCTGACCTGACCCCTGCTTCCTTCCTGCAGCTGCTGCTGCCTGCAGCACCTCGATCTTTTGAGAAAGAGTTTCCTTGTGCTCAGTCTGCACCTTGAATAGAGCAAAACATACCTAGGTTGGTTGTAGGAATCCTGAGGAGCCTAGTGCCGTAAGACTGCAATATCATGGAGCCAGGCTCCCACCTCATCAAAACATCAGCATCCATATCTTGATTTTCAGCACATTAAAACACTTGTTGGCTACTCTGCTTATTTAAAGATTGCAGTGAACAAGGGCCAAGGCAGGGTAAGCCAAAGGACTCTCTATGCTTTACAGATCTTATAGTTAGAGTGTACATTTTCCTTTGGGATGACAGCTTCATGATTTCAAACTGATTCATGCCATCAACCTGTCTGCTATCAAGTGCAACAATTTGGAAATGGATTTTTTTTAGCTTTTACTGTGGGGGTGATACACCCCTTGGACACTACATCCCTGTTATGTGACTTCTGCCGAGGTCTGCAGAAATGCCACAGGCTGAAAGGACCAGGCAGGGATGATCCTGTGGGGATGCAGAGTACTGAGGTTTGTAAGCTGAGAGCGCCACACAGTATGCACATGGGTTTGATGTTTTCTTCTTGTGCTGTGAGATTGTAGGTTTGTGTGAAAACCAAGGAGATTAATAAATCTCCTCCTGTTTTAAATCCCTTCCTATTTCATTCTGGTTCCACTTCCCTTTGCAACTTCGTGTACTTTTTCTGATCTTTTTCTCTGTGGGTATTTTACCACAGGCCAGACTTGAAAAGAAACAGTGAAGCAGGAATTGCATGTAAAGGACCATGTGGTGGAGACCTGATTGCTCATCACCATGCATCGAGTATGTTCCATAAGGAAGCAGTCTGAGTGTTTCAGCTTGTCCTCTGGGATATCCCTGTGATAAAGTCTGATGGTCAACAAGTGTTCAACTGCTATTGAGAACTCCAGGAAAAAGAGATCAGATGTCTTGGTCCTTGCCAGAAGGAGGTTATTCAACAGTTCTCTGAAGTGGTTTAGTCTTTACATGTTAGCATGAATACAAATTGTGCAGGCTGAAGATTAGTTTCACTTCAGCTGGTGGTAGCCTTTGGATATGTCCAGTTGTGTCAGGAAGAGTGAGTTTGTCTTTGAGAGGTACCTGTCAGAAATGGATGTACTGCGTGCTTGAAGGAGAAAGAGCAAGATGGGTCACTTCTCTGAATGACTCACCGACTATTTTCGTAAGGACCAATGATGTCTGCTTTTTACCTTTATAAGCCAAGAAGGCCAAGAGCTGAATTTTCACCTTTCTCTGCCTGTTATGTGAGCATCTTAGGGCACGGTTAAGACCAGAACTCTACCACTCAGAGAGTGGAAATAGTGTACGAAGCGTGTGGTTGGGGCTCCTGAAACTGTCACCATCCCTGCAGCTAGTAAATATCACTGTTTCCTGCCACAGGCAAATAGTTTTGATGAGGTTTTCCTGCCTTCAGAAGTCTTTTATTGCAGGATTTGATAGTTCCTATGCAGGTAAATAAGTCTTTGCATAATCATCTTTATACTGTCTTCCAAAGACCAGGATCACACAGACTTTGGTGACAACAACAGTTTTCATAAAGCAGGCACTGATAACAGCTGTGGCAACCAAGAATAATGTGAAAACTGGACTCATCAAGTACTCAAAAACATACAAAACCAATTCCATCTTTATTTATTTTTCTATCTGATATTTTGAGGCCTGCCTTATGATTTTTCATGACTCAAATGGTGGTGCAGATGTTGCCATGCTAAGATAAAGAGCTTAGCGGTTTTAGTACTCCTGTGTGTATCACCTTAGCAGCAGCCCTAGGTGTAGCCAGCCCTTCACTAAACAGCCCCGGCACGTGCTCTCCAATAAAGAAGCCAGTATAGCAGCTGTGACTTTGATATCAAGTACAGCCTTCAGAGCTGGTAAGAGTTAAAGGTGCCTTTTGAACAGCGAAAACATGCCTTCATGTATTTTCCTTTCAAATGAGCAATATGTACAATGCAGTGAACTGCAAAACTCCACCATCCTACATGACAGTCCCACTTTGCTTTCCACAGAAGACTGCTGCTATAGATAACCAAGAGTATTTGCAGCGGGTGGAGTGATGTCTTTCTTTTTGTAACTTCTGCGAAAGATCAACATCAGGATTCTGTCTGACTGCTGGATAGCTAGCAAATTCAAGTTGGAACATTTCTGATACACAGCACTACTGACCCATCTATAAAATAAATCAGATGTTAGTTGATTGACTAGCACTTGATTGGGCTGGGTAACCAATCAATAGGAAAATAGAAGCTACATAACACAGTGAGAGTTGTTCCCCCTCACCCCTCCTTCCCTTTAGCTCCATTTTTGCTTCTCTGTTAACGTTTTTGCAGTTGTTTTCCTTAGATAGTGCAGTTCTGATGTTGAATATGGATAGGAGAGTGAAAGCCCATATTTCAAAAAGACAGGAACACAGCTATCTCTGGAAAAAATAACTGTGTCTGTGATTACTATCACCAAAAGCATAAATGTAATGAAATTTTCCAGAAACTGCTTTGGGCTCCCAGCAGGAATGCTGCGGCGGGTTTTGGGTATGTTTCTGTAGCAGAGATTTTAACACTTTTGGGTGTCTTCCATGGCTTTTAAATCATGTTTAATCAAACACAGTTGTGATACTAGAGTTTGTTGTTTGAAGCTGAAGTCATATTTTCTGTCTTGCTAATCCCTGGCAACATTTATGCTGGTCATCTCCACCCCTCAGTTCTTCCTACTGCCCGTTTCCCTGGGTCATGTACACAAGAAGTTGTTGCAGTCTTCATCAGAAATACCCTTGCTCTTCTGGCTGCTTCTTTAGTGATCTCTGGAAGTGCAGACACACATGATGATGATGATGTTTGTTTTTTTTTTTTAATGTGATGTGCAAAGGGACACAGCCTGGTTTATGGCTTTGTACATTTGTAATAGCAATCACTGTATCACTCATTACTGCAAAGTCAGCCTGGACCTTTGGCTTGTCTCTGCCCTTCCGGCAGTTACTGAAGGATTCAGCTATTTTCACTTCAGTAGCAGGTCTCCTAACAGTGCCTGAGAGGACAAAATTAAAATGTCTCACACACCTATCCCTACATTGCTTCTGCACCATTGCGGAAAATGATAGCAGCATGTTGCTGTGAAGTCTACAGGCAGATGTGATCACTCAGATGTGATACAGGCAGCAGGTACTATGTTAGAAGGAGACGGCTTTATACAGACATCATTCTGACTCTACCTGCTGTTGATGTGTCACATCTGGAGAGTCAGTAACCAAATCCTCTGCTGAGATCATATCATGCTCTAGTCCCTTATGCTGCTCTGAGAGCAATGGGAATGGAGTCTTTCTGCACAGGCAGTATCGGTAAATCCCCAACATTTCTGAGATAGAGAGAGATGAACATTTGCTTTAACAGCATTGTAGTACTCTGTGGTTATTGTAGCTGACAGAGGGGATCCACCACACGGTTTAGAACCACAGACATCACTCCTTTAATGATCTACCCTCTGCAACTGAAGGATAGTTTGTTAGCACAGCAGTTCAAACTTCCCAGTATGACTGTAATGTCTGAGTAAGTGCTTTGCAGATGGCCTTTTAATCATGCTAGGAGTAGAGCAGTCATTCAGCATTTGGCTGGCCTAGCAGATGAATTCGCTCTTCTGTAGGCATCCCCTGCCTGAGATCACAGACGTCTACATGAGAAAGAAACTCTTCCCATGAAAGCGAGTGGCTCAGGCAAGTGTGCACGAGCTATTTTATTTCTATCATGTCAGCTGGAGAAAGAAATCTCTTCTGGAGTAAAAAACTTTCTGCAAAAAAAAAAAAGAACACAAACCCCACAACCACAACAGAAAAATCCAAAGGAACAACAACAACAATAAAACTCCCCAAAAGAACAGAAAAACACAAATGGGGAAAAAAGCACGGATCTCATCGGTGTACAAAAATACCAAAGTGAGGGTGCAAATAGGGTGCAGCTAGTCTCATTGCAGTGGTGCTGAATGATAGCTCCAGAGGCAAAATGAAACACAGAAAGGGTTCTCTGAATATCAGAAAACACTTTTTCACTATGAGGGTAACCAAGCACTGACATATGTTGCCCAGAGAGTTGGTGGATTTCCATGCTTAAAGATATTCAAAAGTCATCTGGATACAGACCTAGGCAACTGTATCTAAATGGTTCTGCCAAACAATGGGACAGGACCAGATGACCTTCAGAGGTCCTTCCAACTTCAGCGAGTCTGTGACTCCATGACGGTGAGCGAGGGGATCTCTTCAGACCAGTCTGATGTGAGCATGCTCTCCACCCAGGTACTGGTAGCATAGTCCACATGCTCAGTGACACATAGAAGTGAAATTCCTTAGCCCTGGTACTGTGTTAGTAGCAATGCTCACTCTTGTGCAGCTTCTCTCTGCTGCATTGAACAACCATGGAAAAATGAGGCACTGGAAAGCTGATTTTGTGGTCCTCTAGATCTAAGACAGGTTTACTGGCCAATGCACTATGCAATACCCCTTAGTGCATAAGCTGGTTTTGCAATGCTGTCCTTGAGAACAAAGAAGCCATGCATTCCAGCATTTTCTCCCAGGAAAACTCCAAGACATCTATCTTCTGCTTCTGCCCTTCATGCATGGGGACAGTATGACTGGTATGTGACAAAGGCGAGATGGATGAAGGTGTGCCCATCTCAGACAAAATAAATGACATAAAAGTAGAAGAGCAACAGAAATGGAAATGCCCTTGAATAATCAGCAGTAGTAACAACTTATTACAATTATTAAACTTGAAACACAAGCAAAGACTTGGTCAGTTTAGTTTCAAAACTAAGTAGTTCTGTGGTATAAGCAAAATTAAAACCCAGTAAGAATGTTTCCCTTCACTGTGTGGGGGAAATGTGCTCCAGATGCTTGCTGTCTGTTGGTAACAAACAGCAGTACAATGGACCAGATAGATTTTGAAATGATGCCTCAAACTGATCTAAAGGATAAGTAATGATAAAATGTTCAGCAACTGGCTAATTGGAAATAATAAATGGATGACCTCAGAGATGACTCTCACTGTTCTTCATCTGGGGGGAATGTCAGGAGGCCAGAGCCCAAAACAGCCCCTAATGAGGAATGATTCGTTCTCTAGATGTGCTGATAGGCATGGAGGCAATCTTCCAGTGCCTGTCTAGTCTAAATCTTGCTCACTATTTTGAGCATGCAACACTGGAAATGAAGAGCAGCATTACTGCTCAGACAGTTTGCTGTGTATGGAAGTCAACTTTGGCTCTGTGAGAGCTTTTGGTATCTTCTCCAGCAATAAGAACCTGTTCCTGAGAAAACCCACAGGCACTGAGAAGAACAGTGTGAAACTTCTAAATGTGAAACTTCTAAAGACATGAAGCCTCTGGAGCTGATCCAAATGTTAATTTGTCCTCATAGTGCATGTTATGTGAGATACCGATGCCCTTTGGGAGGGTATTACTCCTTTCTGCTACCACAGCAGAGATAGTTTGGCATTCTAGTGCCAGGGTCAGCCTGGCCTGCACATAACCAGTTGCGTAGCAAGACCCTACCTGAGTTTTTATGTTCTTGCTGTTGGTAGTTAGAGACAACCTTTAAGATAAACATGCCCCAGAGTTAGCAGAAGCCTTACAGCTAGAAGGTATGCAAATGTGCACACGGAGCAGTACAGTGACTCTGGTTGAAAAAAAGTGCTCTTATCGCTAAGCTGACCACTGCAGCCTGGATGTTCCATGTGTCCAGTAGTTTCTGAAGTGAATGACATCTGCTGCTCTCACCTGTGTTATTTATTCTTGTGGAGGTGCAGCCATAGTTTTCAGTTAGCTGCAAAATTTTAGATGCTATAATTATCACCTAGTAATTTTGCTGTTAAAATATGTCAGTTACCTTTGGGAGATGCTGAGAAGGCACTGGAATGTTTATCTTAATGCTGATCTATCTAGAGCAAAAGGCAAAAGTGTAGATGAATAGGTTTTTGAGCTAGTTAGTTGAGTAAAATTGGCTTGCTTATTGGAACATAAGAGGAAACTAGTACAGAGAATTTCTGTATATTTCTTAATCTTGGCTGTAACTGGAACATTCTGTCTCCAGTTGATATTTTAGTGAGTTTTCTGTAGAAACAGTAAGTTATCATACAAACAGAGGCAGGTCTTGGATCCAAATCTAAAGCTCCAAGTAAACATTCCTATCATTTATGTCAGGCTCCTGAGTTTCAAGGGCAGCTTGTCTCTGTTAGCTCTGTGAGGTACCTACCATAGGAAAGTGTCAGTCCTAAGCTCTTGGTTCTGCTTTTGACAGCACCAAATAAGAACGTCAGTGACAATAGTGGCTCCCAGAGATATATCAGCATGCTCGATTGCAATGCTTTACCCTGGGGGCACTTTTCACCCTTACTTAGCATGGTTCCATGACCCTGGCCACCTAAGCAAAGCATGGATTGCACAAACAGATCCAGAAGGAGCGTATCTGCTTCAACTAGGGCCACGTGGACACATCACACAACCTGGTTACTGCGTACACCGCAGTATTGAGCTTTTCATCCCTAAAGCCTTTGAACTAACCTTGTTATCTCAGCACAATGCTACAGGTAATAGTATACTCATTGCACTGTGTATCAAGGATTCTAAACCCCTGCAGCTTTCAATCAAACTTGAATAACAGTTTTTCAAGCTGCATCCCTCAACTTTCTGAAAACACAAACTGCAAAAACATTATCCGATTTCTTTCACAGGATGTGCTTTGCTGTTTAGAGCACGATGAACAATGCCAAAAGTTGCTTAGAAAATTGTGACACATCAGGCAGTTTGTAAATAATCATTGCCTCAGCTTTTCACTATCTGCTACAAGACCTGCCTTCAGAAGCTAGCACAGGTGTGTGAGAACAGACAGGTGGACTAAGTTATTGCAAAAATGCTTCTGGAGACCAGAGCCTGCTTTGTGCTGTGCAGTGCTGTCTTACTATTCCCAGACACAGGGTAAATTCCCACTAAATCTGTGTCCCTACATTGAAAATTTTCTTGAAGTGGATTGGAGAGAGTAAGACCATGGAAATCTGCTGGATTCTGTCCAGAAAAAATGACCACTGCTTAGGTGCTGTTAAGCGAGAAGGGCACATTAAAGCCAGGAGGATTTGATCCCCTGGCAGGAGGTGACAAGCTATAATTGTGTTCTCAGGAAGTGGAGTGTAAAATTATCCTGTTTTCTCCACTAGTATTTCACCAAGTATTAACATCCCTATTTGCTTACAAGAGTTCCTGTGGTGCTTGTTATATCTGCAATGGTCCATACACTGTTGCTGTCTCATGCAAATGCACTGAAAAAGTACTTCTAAGCAAGTGTCATGAATCAGCACCAGCCCAGGGTCCACAGGAAAAAAAAAAAATAGTCAACCCTCCAGTCTTTACTAAGGATCTCTCTGTAATTTATGGGAGCCCAGGGGCACGCTTCACGAGAAATCTCCTGGCGTTTAGGCTTACAGCCTGCAGGACATTCTTAGAACTATCTGAGAGCTTGTCCTGTGCCAACACAGGAAGAACACGTTCTGGCAAAACTGAGCCTTTGTCATGGTCTCCACTACTGTTGTATTAGCTCCTCCTGATGAGCAAGTGGAGGGAGTTTCCTTGCAGGACAATTTTTTAGCACAGTCCTGCAATTGTTACCACTGAGTTAGCCCTTGTGTTTCTAACATCACCATCTTGTGGATGAATTCTTCATTGGCATTGCAGGGGGGGACAGTCACTTTTAGCTATTCTGACACACCTCAGATTCACCATCAAAATCAGAGCAGTGGCATCTTCCCTGCTCCTTTCTCAAGAAACTGGCCTTGTCCCTGTGCCATACATGCTTTCCCCCATCAGAGTTCTATCCTTTAAGTGGTGATGGTTTCTAAAAGTGATTTTCTTTAATGGAAAGATTGACTTGATGTAAGAATATGGTGCAGAAAGCTTCTTCTGTACATAAATGATGCTCTAGTATCCACCGCAGTTTAGTCAGTCTGTAGCTAAACTCTGCTAGTGAGCAGTCACTTCAGGGGGCCCCATGTAGCCAGTCTGGGACTAGAAGTGATTTTGCTATGCGTGAAAGGCACTGAGCACAAATTCACAAGCCTTGCCAGGCCTGAGTTGGCATTGTGGCAGGGTTGACAGGCAGGATGAAGAAGCAAGAAGCTGGGAGAAAGAAGTCCTTATTAGCAGAGATTCTTAAGGGTGTGTTAAGTGCATTCAAGCAGACAACTTCTCCTTTCATAGCTAGGTGCAGGAAATTGATGTGGATGATGATGGAAAAGATAATAAGGCAATGCGAAAACTGGAAGTGCAGCAGATGCAGTAAAGCTGCTGAACCATTCTGCAAAGCAGTCAGGGAGGTAGGGGGGAAAGGTGGTGAAAAAACCCATGTTTTAGTGCCACAGGTTTTGTGACATACAGAAAACACTCTTGTACCCTAGCCCCAAAATGCAGGATGGGTACTTTAGACTTTTAGACAGTTAGGAAATGCTGTTGTCTGTGATGCTGTTTCTCCCAAAATCTTGCTATCTTTAGAAGACAGTCTCTGTATTGTTAACATTAAAATTTTGTCTGCTTCAGTTGCATAAATGTCACTCCATCTCATTGTTATAGCTGTCCTAAGACAGCTTGACACATCTGGATATTGATCATTCTTTTTTTGTTGTCTTATTTCTTGATAATGGAAAGAGCCGTAATCAAGATGAGAGCAGAGGAAAGTTTCTCTAACTGAATTTAAAATGCCACCTGTAACTTTTCTTAATGCTGTATGCTGAACTGTCTGGCACTTAAACATCAGTCATATAGGACTGGGAAGTTAGAGTTCATAAAAACCTGGTACCTCCCATATTCTTTCTAGTAGAACTGGGCAAAATCACTTCCTTTGCTGAACCCAGCTGGTTTCATTTGAGTGTATGGACCTCCTGAGTTCTGTGTAGAGCTGTGAGAGCTGGCTCACCATGACTTTGAATGCCTGGTACATGCTTTGTGTGGCGTCTATACATTTCTCTGCTACTGACCTGTGATGCTGACAGCTATTGAGCAGGAGAACCCAGAAGCAGATGGTTCGTAATATCTAACAGATACTAGGGCACCTAGTGAGGCCTAAAGCCCACTGAAGTGGCATAAATATCATGAATATGGATAAGGAGGAAGAGACCAACCTAAGGTCCTACTCTTTAGGATGCACTCACTGAAATCATGACGCCATCTTCTGCACAGTGTCTTTATATATCAGAAGAGGAGTACGGGCAAAGAACAAGAAAGACTGGAGAAAGGAAAAAGAGAAAGTAGACTGGAGTCAATGTGTTTTTACCCCCCCCCCCCTCAGTATCTTGTGTAGATCTAGCCTAGTCATTGGTATGCACTTGGGCTGCAATCCTGTGCAGTCTGAGTCATGAAATTAGCTCTGGCCTTCTGTGCGTGGTTTCAAGAAAGGAGATGAAGTAAGCCTGTGGCTAGGATTCTGTCACTGATGAAAGCCAACCTGGTAGCCTAGGGAAAATAAGGGAATAGCTCTGAGGTTTAATGAGGCTTTAATTAGAATAGCAGACAGACACAGCTACTAGGTAGGAGTCTTACCCACCATTGCAAGGCAAAGAAACAGGTGGACAAGCTTTAGTGCATAGGCATGGGTTCAGCGTAAGAAGGGTCTGGCTTGCTAATGGCATGGCACATATGACTTGGCATCAGGTCTTTCTTCTTCACATGACGAGGAGATAAGCTTGGGGAAGAACAGTCTACCCAGGAATGTTCCCTTCTAAACGGTTTAATATGTATTCAGTTCTAATCACATAGAGCACTGGAAGGTTCAGCTTCCTTTGATTGTTCAGGTTTTGTTTAATTTTTGTGTAGAACAGGGTTTTTGTCTCTAGATAACCCTCAAAGCAAAGATCTGTTTCAGCCATGGTACTGTCCATCTTCTTCAAATTCAGCACACGTGCAAAAACTCTCCTGCTCTGGAGCATGAACATGCTCCTGCCGCTTTTATGTCCCTGGCAACTCATTTACTTGAAAGACACCACAATGATGAAAAAATTTGTTTTATGTCATCATAGTGGGCACAGAGGAGGTAATGGGGCCTCTGTTTGTAGCACATTCTTAACAGAGGATTTAGGGGTAAATTCTGTGGTCACTGAGGTCCTGGACAGAGCTTTCAGTGGAGAGAGTGCAAATCAGATCCAGACTGGCATCCCTAGCAGAAATAGCCATCCTACTTGACAAGGGTTGGACATTCTTCCAGTTTTGCCATTTCTTGGAATTATTGGCTTCTTTTTTTTTTTTAAGCCTGTTGGGAAACAGAAGTAATTTGCCTTAACCTTTGGTGGCCAGAAAGAAAACTCCCATCTGACTGAAAGCAAGTCCAGTGCTGACTAAAAAGAAAATAACCAATGAAAATAGAACTAGAATAGAAATTTAATTTCAGCTCTGCTACACCGACAGGTTGACAGGAAGAAGAATCTCTGCAGCTGATTAAAGGATAATCACTGACGAGCTCATATACAGCTACATGGTCTCTTAAGAGAGCTCAAGGCTAATCCAGAATTGTCTGAAATGTTTTCAGTATGCTGTTTCTTCAGTTCTCCTGGGACACTTTGCAGTGCACAAGAAAACTGTCGATGTAAACCTGCACAAGATTTCAGCTTCAAATGCCTTGAGGCAAGGATTGTCATTTGCTCTGCAGGTCTGCATAGCAAATAACCCAGCAGGGTCACCAGTGGTTTACTGCCACGCAAGGACTCATTGAAGTTCTCAGCAGTCAGATCTGAATGGTTTGGCATAAGCATGGCAATTCTGTGGTGCCACAAATGCCTAACCTGAGTTCCATGACCCTGAGGAAAAATTGTGCCCCACTGAATTAGGTACCAAAACTATGCAGTTCCTCTTGTACTAGAACTTCGCTTACATGATACACTCTGTGGGTCTGTTTCCACCTTAGTAACCGCAGGGAGATGTTCATCATGTATTTATCTGTTTTTCACAGAACAGATTTTTCTATGTGTGTCTTCAACTTTGACAGCTTTGCTAATATTTTTTTAGAGCCAGTTAGAAAACCAGGACCAAATAAGTGTTTTTCCTCAGAAAATTCCTCTTCTCTTTGCAGAAATCTTTAATTACAGCTACTAAAAAATCAGATAGCTTTTCTCCCCCAAAAGCATCTTGAAAATAATCATGCTATTTTAATAGACAAGTAGAATTCAATGCATTACTACTGGATTTAGATTTTCTTCAGTTGCTTCACAGTGAATTTGTCCTGGTATTTCCTGAAAAACACTAGAAATCTATGTATATAAGCCAAAGGTTGTATACATTATGTATCACCCTTGGGAGGTTACAGACCTTCCAGCTGCTTCCCAGGTGGATGCCTCTGCGTACAGGACCAGGATCCACCTGCGTTTCAAGGACTAATTTCTCCTGCATCTTTCTGCTATGCCAGTGAAGGACTTGAGAAGGAAGTGGGAAGAGAAGAGGGACTGCTGTATCCTTCCTTTTCAATGCCTAAGCAGCTGTTTTTCAATCAGTGGCTCTGAGGGCCATGTCAAGCTTAGCAATGAGGCTGCACTTCCCAGAGAGATGGACTAGCCTTCAGGGGCCTACGTTTCCCTTTCAGCCCTTTAGAGAAAGTTTGCCTAATGTATTTAATGTCTGGCATATGATTTCACGACACAGCCGTGCTCAAAGCAGAGGAACACCAAAGCATCAGGTAAGAGAGTGAGCTATGGGCTGGTCAGGACGGAACAACCCTTTTGCTGGAGAAAGATCAGTTAATTTCACTCAGACTACTTGAGCTTCACAATCGAGTTGTGGTCCATTTCTGCTTCTACAGCTGCAGTATGACAATGCAACTCAGCCATCCCTCTAAAACACCTCAAGATATACTTCTTTCTACCTGTGCAAGATACAAGGGTCCCTATTCACTGAATTTAATAAAATAATGCATTAACAATATTTATTTTGACAACCCTTAGCATTTTTTCCTCCTAGTATTATGAATTATTAGCTAAATAGAATAATGGAATACTTTGTATTGGAAGGGACTTTTAAAGGTCATTCTAGTCCACCCCCCCTGCAATAAGCAGAGACATCTTCATTTAGACCAGGTTGCTCAGAGTCCTGTCCAACCTGATCTTAAATGTTTCCAGTGATGGGGCATCTTCAGCCTCTCTGTTCTGGCGTTTCACCACCTTCATTGTAAAAAATTTCTTTCTTATATTAAGTCTAAAGCTACAATCTTTTAGTTTAAAATCACTACCTTTTGCCCTATCACAACAGAACCTGCTATAAAGTTTGATCCTATCTTTAGTTCCCTTTAAGTACTGAAAGTCCAGAGGCTTCTCTTTTCCAGGCTAAACAATCCCAGCTCTCAGCCTTTTTTCTCACAGGAGAGGCATCCCATTCCCCTAATCATTTTTGTGACCCTCCCCTGGACAGGTCCATGTCTTTTCAGTGGTGAGGGCTCCAGAGCTGGATGCAGTACTCCAGGTGGGGTCTCCTCAGAGCAGAGCAGAGGGGCAGAATCACCTCTTAGTTTGCTGGCTACGATTCACTTTATGCAGCCCAAAATACAGTTGGCTTTCCGGGCTGCAAGCGCACCCTGGTGGCTCATGTCCAGCTTTTCATTCACCACTATTCCCAAATTCTCTGCAGGGCTGCTCTCAATCCCTTCATCTACCAGCCTGTATTGATAATAAGGGTTGCCCAACCCAGCGCATGACCTTGCTCTTGGCCTTGTTGAACCTCATGAGGTTCACATGGACCCACTGATCAAGCTCGTCCAGGTTCATGTGGATGGCATCGCATCTCTTAGGCTTAAAAACCACACCAATCAGATTGGTATTGTCTGCAAACTTGCTGAGGGTGCATTTGATCCCACTGACTCTGTCATAGGTGAAAAGATTAAACAGTAATGGTCCCAAAACAGATCCTGAGAGACACCCTTTTTCATTGTTCTCTATATGGACAACGAGCCATTGCCCACTACTTTCTGGATGTAACCATCTAATCAATTCTCCATCCACTGAATAGTCCACCTGCCAAATCCTTATCCCTTCAATACAGAGAGAAGGATGTTCTGGGGGACTGTGTCAAAGGCCTTACAGATGTCCAGATAGATGATATCCCTAACTCTTCCCTTGTTCACTGATGTAGTCACTCCAGCATAGAAGGCCACTAGGCTGAAGCTTGGTGAAGCTATGTTGGCTGTCTCAAGTGACCTCCCTGTCCTCCATGGGCTTTAGCATAGCTTGTTAGACGATCTGTTTCATCATCTTCTCAGGCACAGTGATGAGGCTACAGGTCAGTTGTTCCCAGGATTATCCTTTCTACCCTTTATAAAAATGTATGCAATGTTTCCTTTTTTCCATTCACCAGGGATTATAAATTCATATTGGGTTTCTGTTTTGATAGCACTTTATTCTGCCCTTGTAAACAATTTGGGTTTTGATTGCACACTTATAAAAATATGTGCAGATTGGGGAAACAGGTTTGTAAGCTGTCCTTTAACTCTTTATAGCTTGGCTTCAAATGACCTTCTCATAAAATGCTGGGGCTTAGAGCAATTCAGAGCTCCCTGTTCTAGTCATGTACTTTCTCTTCATTTCCTTTCAATGCCCAAGAGATTTATTTTTGTTCAGCTTTCTCTCTCCATTTAAATTGAGTTTACTATTATTAAGATGTTTTTAGAGAATTCTTCTCTTTACCCTTTATTTTTGGCTTCTGTCTGACTGTTTAATAAATACATGTAACCACTTCACTTTATAATATATTCCCCATATTTCCCTTCCAGCTGACCTGACACTTTCATACAGTAACATATGACAAAGTTCACTAACCCTTTTTATCTAGAGGCATAATTGGGGCTCTGTGCTCCTGAATCTCTGAAGTCCACATCAATTCACCTAAGCAAACTTCCCTTCAAATGCAGATGAAGTAGAGTACATTTTCTCAACTTGATGAAGAAAGCTCCTTTGCCATTATTATGTGCTTTATCGTATCTTTTTCATAATTTTAAATGGTGAGAAATCTTCATGCTTAATTTTCAGAGTGTTTAAAATCTATGCTGAATTTAAAACCAAATGAATCATGTTGGATAGTGGGCGATTCACAGATGACCTGCCTGTTAATAAATATATTCTGTCCCAAAGTCTGTGCAAATCTCTTTTGTGATAGCTTCTTCCACACAAGACTTGCAGCACTTGTCTGTTTAAGGTGGCTTTCTTTCCCATTGTGCATTAATGCTAGGTACCAAAGGCACATGTATAAGTGGCAGGTGGTCTATCAGGAACGTGTGCACTGTACGAGCACTATACTGCATGTGCACATGCATGCATGCCATCTAAATTAGCATGTGCAGGAGTTTTGGACTGTGATCCTCTGCAGATCTGTCAGCAGGAACACCCACTTGAGGAGACTTACGCCTCTGACAGCCTCTCAGGCATTTCTGTATAACTGCTCCTATGGCCTCGAAGCTGGCTGAACTTAAATTTATCAACTGACAAGAAAAATAAAAAGTAGCTGTTTTTCCACACACAGCCCAGGTCACTACTTGTCTCCCACCTGCAGGCACACTTAAAAGCATAGGATGTAAGCGTGAGAAACTGCTTGTGCATGATAGCTACTTTTAAGTAGCTAGCTGCTTGTAACTCTGCTGTTGTAAGAGAGACAGCTCTGGACCCTGCCCTTTCAGTTTCCTTGAATTAACTACTGACCAGACAATCCAGGTCACAGACTGTGTTCTAAGGCCCTGACTCAGAAATCTTTTAACTGTGTGCTTCAGTTTAACCTTTCTGTGCGATGTACATAAACACATGGTTAGCATTAAGCAGATGCTTATGTTCTATTGAAATAATTTTGCAAGGAACTAGGATAAACAAATTGCAGCCACTTTATAGAACTTTATGAAACCAAAATGTCAGTTTTATCTCTCAGGTTTATGTTAATAGGTATAGGATGTGGTTTTCTACTGAAATGTTGCAGTGAAAGTATAAATTACTTCTGAAGTTTCCATAATACATTCCCCTTGTCCTTCCTTGTTCCCTACTTTCCATTAGGAATTCACCACAAAGAATGCATTTCCCATCAGTTGAAAAATAAAGCCAAGCAGCATCTAAATCTGTATTGCCTGTAAGCCTGTGAGCTGCGTGTTTCATAAAGTGTTGTTATGTATTTTGCTACTTTAGAACCAAAAGTAGCCAAAAATGATCACACAGAAGGTAACTGGCAGCACATCTCAGTGCACAAAAGATTTATTCTTATTTTCCACAGCCTGATCTTGGGATTGTACGAATGCTATCTGGCTTCCACGGCCAGAAACATTAAGAACAAAATGTAGGTCTGGCTTACTGCATTCCAAGGCAGAAAAACATTACTATGTCTACTGCTGCTATGAGTAATGTTTGTTTGGAAAACTGCTTAACTGTCTCTGACTGGTGGGCAAACTCACTATTTGAATGCCCAGTGTTGAATCAGGTTATTTTGTTGAGAGGATGATGAAGAAAGATGTCTCATCCTCTCTTCTTGCTCTGATAAGTGGCAGGAATATCTGGAGTGCTGGCAAATTGCAAGTAGTGTTTTCCACTGCTGTAAAAAGAAGGAATAATAATTAAAATAGTTCGGTATTGTAACTACTATATATTGCATAAACACGATATTCTCTGTCAGATAATGCTTTTTGTTCAAAAGGATTGGCATGACCTAACAAAAGAAGATTCATTTCATATATTAACAGTACTATTCTCCTGATCAAGATCCGCAGTATTGAGAAATATAGTAATGAAGGTAACAGAAGACAAGACAATGAAGGATTTTGGTTCTTGCTACCTTCTTGTGGAGGCTGTTACTTTGTGCCACAAAAACTAGGCTCTCCTAGAAAAAATGAAGAATGGCCCCTTCACACTCTTCGAGTTGATGGGAAGTTTGCCATTGACTCTGAACTAAAATTTAACCTTAGGAACAGAGATTTGGATCTCTGGGATTGAAAAATATTAGTTTAGAAGTAAGAATAGGGTAAAGCAGCAGTCACTATGCGAGTCTGCAAAGAGACTGAAACAGCAGCTTGTCTGCTGATTTGTTCATGGTATTTTCACATTTACAGCTTTGGAAGGAATAATCCACACTATAAAGAAATTATAGTAGACTTTTAAGACCATCTTTGTGTATTTGGTCTTCTGGTACTTGAAGGGGGCCTATGAGAAAGCTGCGGAAGGACTTTTTACAAGGGCATACAGCAATAGGGTGAGGGGGTTGGCTTTAACATGGAAGGGGAAAGATTTAGAGATTCTTCATGATGAGGGTTGTGAGACAACGGCACAGGTTGCCCAGGAAAGCTGTGGCTGCCTCCTTCCTGGAAGTGTTCAAGGCCAAGCTGGATGGGGCAGCCTGGTCTGGTGGGACGTGTCCCATGGCAAGAGGGCTGCAACTGAATGATCTTTAAGGTCCTTTCCAACCCAATTCTACGGTTCAGTGTATCCAGCCTAGGGGCAGGTCAGGTCCACTAGCTGTTAAAAATCAAAAAGACAGAAGCATCCCCATTCACCTCCACAGGACAGTGGACTACTAACATAGAAATGGTAAAAATACGACTGCTGAACACTGAGAAAAAGTGGAGAAATGCACTGTGGAGAAAGGTCTGCATTAAGAGCAACACCTTATTCTGCTACTTAGACACCAGCTCATGGAGTGGTTTAACTGTTCTCCCTTTCATTTCACCTCTGTTTTGTTTTTATTTATGGCTTCAACAGATTTTGGCTTCTTCTGTGTTTGGAAGTCCTTAATTAAAACAACTGGGTATAGTGCAGGAGAGAATGTATCATACAATAGGACCAGACACCATGCTGAACAGGGTAAAGTTTGTATTCTAATGTTAAAGGTTTCCTTAGCTTAAGCCCTAAAAGTGCCAACAGTTTAGTTATATCTGAATTACATGCCAAATTAAAATTAGCAGGAACAACACTATAATGAGTGTTTTAAGTACTATGAAAGTTCATTCTTTAATTTGCACCGGACTAAAACCTAGCATATTTCTGTCTTTGATCCATATTTTTAAGCTTGCGAGTAACAGCAATATATACTTTTGTGATGTTTTAAATACCAGTCTCTTCAGGAAACACGGCTGAATTTTACTATTTAAGACATTAATATATTCTTCAGTGCATTTATGATCTTAAATAGGTCACTCTGCTTCTGCAAAACACACTGGACAAACAGTTTTAGCACAGGCATCCTGAAACAAGAAGGCAAGAATGAAATAGACCCTTAGCCTGAAGTAGACGGACAATACAGAGACCTGGGAAGAAACACAATATTCAATTTTATCTTCCCTTCAGGAAAGCTGCAGGCCGGGCAGACGCTGGCAGGCAGGACAGGGAGCCGCGGGAATAGAGACGCAGGATAGGCAGGGCAGGGCAGGGCCCGGCAAAGCCGAGCGCGAAGGGCAGGGCTGGGGGCGCTGCGCTGCCCCCGGGCCTGGGTGCGCAGCGGCCCCAGCCCCCGGGGCCGGGCCGGGTCTCGCCGCTGCGGGCGGCGCCCGTCAGCCCCGCCGCCGTCTACCTCAGCCAAGCAGCGATGGAGTACGAGGGACCCCCCCCCCGCTCCCGCGCCATCGCCCGCCTCTGGTCCTGCAGCGCCCTCGCCCTCCCCTTCCTCCCCCTGCGACCCGCCCGGCACGGGACCCTTTAAGAGCAGGGGCTGCGTCCGGAGGTGGAAGGGGTCGCTCCTGCGACGGCTCTGGGACTGGGTGGGCCGGCCGGCCAAAAAGAAAAAATAAAAAAGAAAAAGGGGAGTAAGGAATAAAAAAGACAAAAGGGAAGGAATTAAAAAAAATAAGGGGAGAAAAAGCTGGGGAGGAGGGGAAAGAAGGAAAAAAAGGCAAAAGAGAGGGAAGAAAAGAAAAGGAAAAAAGGGAGGGGGGAAGCGAGAAGGAGGAAAAAAGGCAAAGGAGAAGGAATTAAAAAAAGGGAAAAAGTAAAAAAGTGGGGAGAAGGGAGGAGAAAAAAAGGCAAAAGAGAGAATTAAAAAAAAGAAAAAAGGGAGAGGAGGAACGCGAAGGAGAAAAAAGGCAAAAGAAAAGGAATTAAAAGGAGAGGAGGGAGAGTGAAGAGGAAAAGTCAGAAAAGAAGGAATTAAAAAAAAAGGAAAAAAGGGAGGTGTGGAAGCAGGAGAAGAGAGAGGGGAAATAGAAAAAAAAAAAAAAGGAAAGGGAAGCATTTCCCAAGTTGTGCCAAGCCTGGGAGCGCGCAGGGATGGTGCACCCGGGCTGGCTCTGTCTGCTGCAAGGTTCCCTCTTTCTGCTGGCCAGGGCGCGGCAGCCCCGCGGCCCCGCCGGCGCCTGCCCGCTCCGCAGGAAGGTAAGCGCGGGCGCGGGGGATGCTGCTCGCAGCGCGGCGTTGCGGGAGGCGCGGCGCACCAGCCTCTTCCCTCGGCGCGGGTGCGTGGGGCCACCGCGGCTCAGCGCAAGGCACGGGCGCACGCGGGGAGCGGGGCGGGGAGCGGGGGGTGGTTTCTCGGGGCTGCGTGCCAGGTGGGGCAGCCACCGCTGGACGCTGACGGAGGAGCGTGACGCA
Source organism: Dromococcyx pavoninus (assembly GCA_033558185.1). Lineage (NCBI taxonomy): Eukaryota > Metazoa > Chordata > Aves > Cuculiformes > Neomorphidae > Dromococcyx > Dromococcyx pavoninus. The sequence goes on from JAUMJL010001056.1 coordinate 310,193, forward strand.
GGAGGAAGACCCGCGGGTGAGCGCCGGTAGGGGCGATCGCAGTGCTCGCAGCAGACCAGATTGCGCTGGAGTGAGTTGTTGCCAGCGCCGTTCCCTGGGTGAAGCCCCTTGCCTTACTGCGGAACGCCGAGCGTGGTGGAGGACGCCTTGACCCGCGGATGGCTGTGCCCCTGAAGTGGAAACACGGTTTTAAATTGTGTTAGGTTTCACTCGTCCTCTAACCACATCAGCCTGACTGATGTGGAGCAGCATGGGCTGAGCTGGCTCTGGTATGTGGAAAGCACAGCTGAAGGTCGCTACTGTAAGTTAGCGGTGATGTTCTGGCTGGTATGAAGGTTGTGAGCAGGGTGTTTTTTCCATTACATTTGGACACTGAGGAAAAAGTAGTTCTTGTTGAAGTTTCTGAGATAAAAGTACCAAAAATTATGTAGGGGAAAAGCCTTCCTGAAGTTACTTGTGTGTTCAATGCATCTGCTAGTATCAACAGACCATCTGTTCTCTCTTTTGGCATCTGTTTGGATGTGGAAGCAGACTGACTGCAGGTGCTATCCACTCGAGATGCTCCTGGGACATGTGTCTCACCATTTGTGTTCATCTCCTGCCCCAGACAGGAATGTTACAGGGACTGGAAACCCTTAGAAGTAAGTACAGACCTTTTGCACTGACGAGGTGCCAAAGTCACAGTGGGCTCACTGCAGCATAGGTGTGCGAGGGTCATGTGAGAAACTGTTGCAACTATGAAGAAGGTCTTCTCTGTGACCTTTCTTCTGTCACTTGCTCATGTACCAGCACGTAGCCCCTGGTCTAGGGCCTTTGCTGCCTCCAGCTGAGCAAGCTGTCCCCCCTTCAGCTGGAAGAGGCTGTCTCCTTGTAGTGCACTGCCTACGTGTGTATTACTAGAGGTGTCTACCTCAGCTTGGGTTAGCCAGTTTAACCCTAAACTGGGAGAAAATGCCTTAGCAATTTACTTGTGTCTGGAACCAGTTTTTCAAGTGGGTTTACAGGTAGTGAGCCATGGCACTGCCATCAAAACAAATCAAGCCTCTGGAAGGTGCCACCTTCTGCTTGAGGGGATGAAGTGCAAAAGCTGTGGACTGGAGTCAATCTACTGCAAGGAGCTAATGAGGGCAAGAAGGAGGGAGGCAGCCTCTGAGAGCCTGAGCAACCTGTAGAGAAGGGTAATTCACTGATTTGGTGGGACATGAAGGGCATTTTCCTCAGGAGCCATTGGCTGGACTTCCGCCAGTTACCAGTAGAACTGAATGTGAAATGTGTTACTGGTGTCTTAGTATCTACTGATTACTCTGTCCTTAAAATGTGAGGCCAGCTGTAGTTCTGGTATTGGCAGACTGTTTCCTAGGGCCATTCAAACGATAGTGATAACTGCACTGTCTAGGAATGGCAGCTCTGCCTTATTTGCAAAGGTGTTGAGCGTATCCTTTGAATAGTTGGGACAGCTCCTTGGGAAAAATATTCCTCCTTGTCCTTGCATCATCAGGGAAAGATTTTTTTTTGTTTGGTTTAATACTTATGGGATCTCTTTTCTTATCCCTCCTGGTTACAGGTATACTTTTCTTTTTGTCAGGTTGCCTAAAGCTTGTGTCATGAAAAAAGTATGTGAATGAGTGTCTGAGAGTGAGAAGCTGCTATTTTAGGAAATGAGCATAAAGTACCGCAGAGGGCTTTCTGATCATCACTCCAAATTACAGTTAAAGCTGCAACCAATAATGTGCCCTGTCTTTCTAATAGGAAAAAGGAAAGGCTTTGAAAACAATCTAAAATAAAGTATACTGGAATCCTTCGGGTTATATTCCAGTTACTAAGTAATGCGGTCTGGTGATGCTTTCTTTTTGCTTTACATTATTGGTAAATTTAAAACCAGAATCTAGGGATTAACAGCAGAATGCTTTTGGTTATAGTTTAGTATTTTTACGGTGCATTGTTCCTGATAGGGGCAATTGATTTAAATGTCTACCTTTCCCCATACATGCGCTTCAGCAGAGTAAATAACCTGCCTGCTCTTAACCCTTGGCTTTTCTGTTACAAAATCAATTTTAATTTTTCAGTCCTGGCAGAGAGTGAATGTGTGTGTTCTTTTAATAGTTGTAGCCGGTGCAGTGTTTATCTCAATCAAGTTCTGCTTACAGTCGTAAGATGAGTTTGAGTGTCAGTAATGCAGATGGACAAAAACTCAAGAGAATGACTATTAAAAATGTACCTGGCATTTCTGTGTGGTTTACTGTACATACATGGGGCACTTTATGTGGTGACTAAAGACACAATCTTTTGCCTTGGCTAGATGAAAGTGACCATGACAAGATATGACAGTAGGATAGATAAGAGGGAGGGAGAAAGCCATATAGGGAGGGCTACAGGACTCCCTGCCTGAAATATTCCATACCACATGCTCTCGCTTCTGTGGCAGGCCAAAATAAATCAGGAGAATTAAGTTCTTCTTTTAATTGGATTTTCTTTTAATTGAGAAATGGTGCAGTCATGGGCAGAGATTTGGAAGATGTCACTGCAGGGCTAAGCAGTGGCTATGAGGGTTAGGTGTCCTGAAAGACACCAAAGCCATTAAGGGTACCTACCTGCACAGTGAGTTATACAATTTGTGCTGGAAAATATCCTACATAGGCGAGGCAGACATGAATGGAAGCAGAAATGATGTAAAAGGTTTGCCATGTCTGGAGTCTGCATGCAGTTCCTCAGTCTTTGGATAACAGTTTTCCTTTCCCTCTGAGTCTCCATTCCCTATAAGACTACAACCTTCCCTCGTGGTTTTTTGTTGTTTTGTTTTTTTTTTTTTTAAACTTCCATGGTCTTTTTCTAGATATTCAGAGTGCTACCACTAGGAGCATTTTTTGTTCCTCCTGGGTTTTTTTGGGATTGTTTTCAAGATGTTTACTATAATTTTACTCTCGACAGCCAGTACCTCACTGGCCCAATTTGAGTTAGTTTTTCAGAAGAAAGATGATCCTTTCCCTGATCTTATTTGGCATTACTCTTCATTACTTCTGCCCCACCTGAAATGATGTGTGATATCTGACAAATTCAGTAGGATTTGTGTATTTGAAGACTAATGATTGCATGCTGTGATAGACCTATAAATAACTGCATGAAAAGCAAGCTGATGGGGGTGGTTAAAGTGAGCAGAATCTAAGGCTTGGTTTTTTTGAGATTTTAGAAACCTGTTGGAAAGATTATGAAAATACATCTCAGTCAGAGCCTCTGTTGTATTGAAGGTAGGAGGTCACAGGAGATGCCAGGTATAGATTCCTGGTGATGAAACCCAGTTGTTGGTGCCTGGAAACTGTTTCTGCAGGGCCTTGAAAGGTTTCCTATCAATGGGGTAGGAAGCTGAAACCTGTTCTCTGACCCCTCACTCTGGCTTCAACGAATTCTGAGAGGTCAACATAGTGGTTGGGGTGCTTTGCGAAGTTTACGACTGCTTCTGTTGGGTTGGAAGTGCCAGGAAGAGTGCCGAGACACTCGGCTTTGTAAGGTCTCAGTCTCTAGGACTGTGTGAAGGGTTTTGCTAGGTCTCAGCCTGCTTTCATCTGGCTGTGCTGCATGCTCTTTACAGGAAGACTTTATTTACTTTGTGCATTATAGCCTGTGTGAATATTTTTTTTCCAGTGGTACCAGTAGCAGCGGGCAGTATCTATTTGTGAAAGCCGAGGGAATTTGCAGAGTGAAAAAACTGAGAGTGCAACGCCAAACAGTTTCTAGCTGGGCTGTGTGTAATAGTCCAGAGCAGCACTGCTGATGTGTGTTAAAGCCTGGTACTGTCCATCAAAGAGCCTGGTACTGTCCATCTGGATTTGAGCCTTCTGGCTGGGTTTATTCAGGAACTGAACTGAAGTTTTAAGCTAGTTTGTGACTTGTTCCTTACAATTACTTGCAGTTGTGGCTCTTCTTGTACACTGCCATGTACATGATCAGACTTGTTTGAAGTGAAGGAGCGTTGACCTCTTGACTTTTATGCTATTCCCAGGTGCATCTTCTGGCATCTTGCTTGCTTGTAGCTAAAAAGCAGCACTTGTGGTCCTTCCTCCTTCCTAGATGACAAATACTTGCAGTTCATTTCTCACTGCAGTGGTGTGTCCTTCTGTTTTTCTCTAATCATAGGAGGGAACCCTGTCTCATTTTCCCTCTTGCTTTACTTTACATATTCATTTTCCTGTGTTCTTCTTGGGTCTATGTCAGATTCATACCCATCCATAGGCCTGTATCTTCTTTACCTCTTGGTGGTGCATCATGTTTGTTCTCCCTTCTTCCTATGGTCTTCAGGAAAGTTTTTATGGTCTGTAGTTCAGGAGTGTATTCCAGAACTATCCTATAGGATCAAGAGTTGTAATGTGGTGTTGCCAAAGTCTGAGGTGTCCTTCAGACTCTCAGTGTGCTGCAGAAGTGTCTGAAAGGCTTTTTGAAGTGTACTTGGTTTGTTGGTCCGTGCAGGTAAGTTGGACCGGTGGCAACACTTTACTGAACTGCTGCTGATCTGTGGCCTGGGTTTGTGTTAAAAAGCTGCTGGAGAAGGTTATGAGCCATTGTGTAAAAGTTTTTAAGATTAACCTTTCTGAGCCTAGGACTTTAATATCAGAAATTTATAGACAATGTGCTTCAAATAAAATCCTCCAAGTGGCCTGTTCTGTATTTGGCAGGCAGGCAGGCTTCTTAGATCAGCATACATGCACACTGTGCCTCAGAGCTGACGTTAGTTATCTGCTGAGTAAAGGCTGACCAGATGTTTGAGTGCATCTGGAAGCCTGTCCTCTTACTTAGACATGCAAAGGCTGCCTCTTCCTGTCTGTGCAGACAAATAGAAACTGTTTGTGTCCATTGCTGCAGTGAGGACCTAGTAGGATGCATGCTGTAGGTGATAGAGGTCATGTTTGCTGCTGGTGTAAAGTGGCTTGGCATGACCTATTTTGCCCCATCTGCTCTCCTGTCCTATCAGATTGCTTAAGGCTTGAGCACAGCCCTGCACTGTGGTATTCCTGGGAATGCTGTGAGGGACATTTCGCAGAAGAACAAACTTAAGGTCTGATTCCAGCTTCCTAATGGCTGTGATTTTTGACAGATTTTTACAAACTAATCTAAATAAAGAAGCTTTTTACTCCTCTGTTAAAAAGAGTATGTCCTGGAACCATAGGCTGAGTTTGGCCTGCAGAGTTACTTCCCTTATTTTCCTTATTCTGTGTGCTTCTCTCCTTGTTAAGAAAGAGAACTGAGTTGCAATGAGTCTTGACTGTGTGTCTGTCTGCCATGTGCTACATCCCTGTAAAACAACATTTCTGCCTGCCCCATCAAGTCTCCCTGCCAGCTATGTTTTGTGTCACTCATTTGTCACTCTCTGACTAAGTGTCACAGCAATTTCTTTGATGAGAAGTACCTTGCTGTGCTGAAGTGAGAGGTGTCAAGGTGAAGGTGATTGAAACCCTGCTGTCCTGCTCTGCTTCAACAAAATGATGCTGGCTTTTGACTCCGTGAAAGGTGAAAGCTGGATAAGTGTTTTGCCTAGAGCTTGGCCTAGTTGGGCTGTGCTCTGCTGCTGGTTTTGGCAGATACCAGGGTGATAAGCTGAGATGACATTTCTATTGAGAAGACCTGGAAGGAAAAAAACAGGGCCAATATTCTTGTGTTTTGAATTGATGAAAATTGAATTTTGACCTCAGGACCTGCGAAAAAGGATGGTCAAAGAGGACTCTGTGAGCAAAGGTGTTTTCAGAAAAGTCCATGCTAGTAAGCTGCTGAGTCAGGTGACCTGTTAGCTTAGTGCCATGTTTTCCTTAAGCCGTGTACTGCAGCACCCAGCATGAGTGTCTGTACTTACTTAGCTGTCTCCCTCTCCTCCAGCAAAGTGAGCTGAACTCCTTCCTGTGGACCATCAAGAGGGATCCCCCATCTTACTTTTTTGGCACCATCCATGTCCCATACACACGTGTCTGGGATTTCATCCCAGAGAATTCCAAGAAGGCCTTCCAGCAGAGCCACATCGTGTATTTCGAGCTGGACCTCACCGACCCCTATACCATCTCAGCTCTCACCAGCTGCCAGCTCCTGCCACAGGGGAAGAACCTCCAGGATGTGCTACCCGGTGACATCTACTGCCGGCTCAAGCGGCATCTGGAGTATGTCAAGCTCATGATGCCATCCTGGATGACCCCAGACCAGCGAGGGAAAGGGCTGTATGCAGACTACCTCTTCAATGCCATTGCTGGCAACTGGGAGCGGAAGAGGCCGGTGTGGGTGATGCTGATGGTGAACTCTCTAACAGAGATAGACATCAAGTCACGAGGTGTGCCTGTCCTGGATCTGTACCTGGCCCAGGAAGCAGAGCGACTGAGGAAGCAAACAGGCGCTGTTGAGAAAGTGGAGGAGCAGTGCCACCCACTCAATGGGCTGAACTTCTCCCAGGTGAGACAAAGTGGTGTGCAGGGTACTAGGCTGGCTGTTTGGGTGCATATTGAAGCAGTAAGAGCACAGGCTGGAGCGTGGAGAAAGTGCTCTCTACCCAGAGACTCACATTTGCTCCCTGCATCCCATGCCTCTGCCTGTGTTCTTGGGAAAGTTTGCTAGATGTGGAAGGTCAGGCCATGTCCTAAATTCATTTAGACCTGGCTTGTGGAAGCCCCTTTCCACTTCCCTGGGGAGCCTTGGGCATGCTCCATCCTAAGAGACACTGGACTTTTGGATGTCTGCTTTCTGACCCCATCTGCACTGGCCTGCATGAGTCTGAGGCAGGCTGGGGCCCAGTGTCTAAACTTGCTTTTGTAATAGCTAGTTAAGAAGAAAGGTGTGATCACTCAGGGGAAGCAGGAGCACTCCGAGTAAAGCTGAGAAGTAACCTATGATTGGAAAAGCATCCCAGTAGACCTCTCAGTGCCCTCAGAAGCAGTGGCCTATCTTTTGCATTGGTAAAAGTGGTTTTTGTTTTTTCTTTATTTTATTTCCTTCTATTGAGACCAGGTGAGGGTTAGCACAGTTTCCTGCAGGGAGCAACACAGTCTAGTGCAGGCTCTTGTGCAAATGCCTTTGTGTTTGCAAATCAGCTGGAGTTTAGCACCATTGTTTGTGCAGTGCCACATCAGGCAAGTGATATCACCTCTGTGTCACCTCCATCTGTTGGGTGGGATGGTTGTGGATAAGTTTGTGAACTAAATATGCCAGACGCAGTGTCTGTCACTGTCTCTGCCTTCTTGGTGGGCTCACTTGCAGTCATAACGTTGTTGTTGGGCCTGGGGTACCTTTGCTCCATGGAGGTGCTAATTTGGTGAAAGGAAGTGATGTTTGCTTAAGAATAGATGAGACCTGTTGTTGCAGCATACTGTGTGTGTAGCCCAAGGTGGCCATGGGGCTGGGGAGTTTTGACTGATACCTGACCCTTTTCCCTGCAACTTGAAGCCTGTCCCATCCCTAATGCAGACTTTCCCATGCAGTAAGGGAAGGAGCAGAAGCAGGGATGCAGATCAGCAAGGGTGGATACAGCAGTTCAGGGCAGATTTCAGCAGTGCCTCTACTCCAGACAATCTTGGTAGGGGTCCAGGGTGCATCACTTGTGCGGTCCTTAGCTGCAGGCAGGGCATCTGTACTTCTCTCTGCCCTTGTTTGGAGCTGGGCAGTCTCTTTTGCATCTCCAGTCTTTTGCTTAACTGTGCTTTGAAACTTTGTGCTGTTGGTGTTTGCTCGCTGGAGAGTCCCATCTCCTTTGCTTCTTATCTGGTTGAAGCTTTATTAATATTATTGCCCGTGTTTTTCTTTTGCTGACACTGCCATTCTAGTTTAGCATTATGTAAAGGGCAGGGGCAGGGGGTTGGTGTGGTGTGAGTTTTCTACGCTGCCTTTTAAGAAAGTGGTAGGAAGGCTAAAAAATACAGGTTCCAAGTCATGTCCCCATTAAGCTCATGGAGTTGTTCACACTTACTTGCAGTTGTTATGACTTACAAACTTCTGCTGGGGGCACAAAACCATAAGGAATTGTCTAGTCCTGTGCAAGAAGTGCATTTTGTTGCAGCAGAGTTGCAGAGAGAGGATTAACTTGACAGACAAGCAAGTTTAGTTCTTTCAGTTTATGTTTCTGTGTAGGGTTTACTCTTTCTTCTGTTTATGACATGGTTGTACTTCCTGGTGAGGAGGACTCCTGGGCCACTTGCAAGCAGTACATTATTAGGCAGGTCCCTCTTTTGATCCATACAATTGGATAGGCCTGGTTAATGTGGGTATATATTGCAGATGATGATCTGGAACAGTTTATCATTAATTGTCTCCATAGGGTTGTGCATTGCTCAGGGAGTGCAAAGTGCAGACCAACGCAAGCTAGAGACTTCCTTCTGCTTGTGAGGAGAGAGAGGAAAAAAAAATACACCCCCCCCCCCCATACATACAACAGCACATACTGCCTGTCTTTGGCTGTATTTTTTCCAGTTTCCTCTTTATCTTTTGTTTTGACATTGGCTCAGAAGGTGAGCCATGCACTTGTAAACAGACTGTGCTTTGACACGCTCACGTGGTGTCCGAGCTGTGTTTGTCACAGACTGGTTTGAGCTTGAATATAAGAAGTTTGGACTTGTGTCTACCCTCCACATGGGACCAAGACTTAAGCATGTGAATATGCTCCAGCCATCACCACTTCCTAGCCAAGACCTTGGCCAGTTTGGCTTATCCAAGCTTGGGACATTTGAAGAAAGACTTTACTTGTTAGATATTCTTGATTTCAGAATGGTTTTCCTGTGTCCAGACAGTGTCTTAGCACTCTGTTCATACCTGAGCATCTGAATAAGTGACTATGTCTTCAAAACTAGTCTTCAAAGCATCTTGAGTGCCAATAGAAAGTAGGGAACCACTAAAGACTGACTGTTCCTGAAATCTTGGTTCAGCTCCGGGGCTATGGTATTATTTAGGAGCAGACCACATCTGTGGGGAAAGTAGGAAACCAAGACACAACTGCCTTATGCGTAGAAGAGGATGTTGGTTGGTTGGTTTGCTTTTTCCCTTTTTAAGGAAGTTGGAAAAACAGCAGTGATGGCTTGGAGTTAGGCCCAAAAGGTATCATATGAAATGGGAGAGAATTGTGCTAGTCTCCTCATTTCAAACAAAAGGCTTTTTTTCTACATTGAGTCAATCAGTTTTCTTTGAGGTGCTGGCTGCCTTTACTGGGTATGTTTGGTGGTGAGGTGTCCTCACACAGGCCACTTGAAATAACTGTAGTGAGATGTGTAGCTTATGGGGAAAGTGTTGTTCTTTGTCACTGTCTTGAGAGCGTCCCATGTACGGTTTGCCCCCTCCACCTCTCAGAAGTGGCCCGTGTTGGCTTACTGGGATGTTATGCGGGATGAGCCATCCTCCCCCACCAAGGAGATGGTTTTCATGGTGTCATCCATTTGGCTGAGGAAGGATCCCACTCTGAGCATAGCTCAAGCCTATTTTCACTCATGCTTGAAGCCAGGCAGCATGGGACTACGTAACTGCAGCTCCCTAGCTTTGCTTTTCTGTCACCTTGTGGCATTTTGAAGAGCTTCCTGCAAGCTCAGAGGAAGTATATAGACTTCTTGTGGAAACAAATTATATAAATAACAAAAGAAGCTCTGAACTAGCAGGAGAGCTGCTGGATGTATCCCAGCACAGACTGTTGTTGAGGACCCTGCTACTGATGCTAGCCCTAGATTCCTCTGATTCAGCGTAGGACAATTTTCAAATTTTTCAAATTTCTCTCTTTGAGAGAGGAACTGAAAGTCCCGTGACTGCTGATATGTCTGGTAAAATGGTCTCAGGATTTTTAGGGCTGAGATTTCTGTACTCAAGCAGTTGTGGACATCTCGAGGTGAGTTTTATCTATACTTACGTTGAGAGCATGGTAGATACCTGGTAGACAGGTAGTTTACCTTTGAGTCTTGCATTGGTGAAAGGTGACTAAACAGATGCATTCTTCCCAACGTGGCTTCTTGCTCCCAGCCTCCTAACAGTCTATGGCCTCTGGCATCTTGAGTGTTTCAACATATTGCACTGGGAACTGCATTTCCAGTTTCCCATATGCACAAAGGCTTGACCCTGCAAAATGCGGGCAGGTAAGGAGTGGTTGGGAGATGCTGGTGGAGGCATTTATACTGAAACAATTCACACAATACGACCTAAGTCTGGGCTCCTGGACAGTCTCTGCTGCTCAGCCAGTGTACAGTAACTTGTTAGGCTTGGGTAACTTGATCACCAAGTTTTATCCTTGTGTGAATTCCTGAGGCCTGTTTGTTGAGATACATGGGCTATTGTTATAGGTGGGATGAGTTGCACGTTCGGAAGGTTTAAAAGTAAAACAGCTACAGACGTGTTTCCTAGGAAGGATGAAACGGAGAAAGAAGAGAGGTGGCACCATGTATGTTTTTATTTGCTGTAAAGCTGTAAATCAAAAGAGGAAGACATGGAAAACTCAAGGTGGTAGCTAATCAACACCAACACAGAGAAGAGAAGTACTTGTTATAAGTATTACATGGTGCCCAGGTGAGCAGCTCCGTGAAAGTCTGCTGGAGGAGAAAAAAAGAGAAAAATTATACTTCCATTTAGGTATTTCAGGTGTGATTTTGCATCATTGGAAGAAATCTATTAATCTAAAACTCATAGGTGAATAACACTTTATCTAGAAGGCATCACAGCTGGCTTGGAGTAGTGCTGTTTCAGACCTCATCCAAGTTAATAAAAATAAATTAATTGTGGAACTGAAAAGGATATTCGTTTAGGTAAAAGTAATTGTGAGTGAACTTACATTCTCTTTCCACATAGCAAAGTAAGTCCCAAATAAGAATACGTATGATTGGTGCTTTGAGGAAGCCCAGTTTAACCAGACTGAAAATAGTGATAGGCCAAATAAAGTGGGAGGAAAAACTTAGGCATAAAGATGTAAATCATAATTGGGGGTTGTCCAAGAATCCTATATTAGAACCCTGAGAAATCACATTTCTGCATTTGCAGAGGTGAATTCTTTAGTTAAAAGAAAGCTGGTTTGGTTAACAAAGGAGATGAAAGCAGCAATAGAAAACCCAAAGTAAAATGAATGGAAAAATAGCAGAAATAATGTGAACAAGATATCTGCAAGGAAGTGTCGGCAGCTGGTGAGCTAACTGATGAGTAGTAATGGAGAGCTTTTGGGCATTTGATTTGGAACAGTAAGAAGAGATTCTTTAAATGTAATCCTAGCAGTGGTAGAGGCTCCATACTGAACAGGGTTGCAAAATTGCTTATGAAATAGTAAAGGCAGAAATAACCAGTAACTATTTCTCGGTGTTCAGAAAGGAGAAGACCATGTATTCGTAGCTTGGTCATAAGGGAATAGTTTCTGCTTCAGTAAGAAATTATTTCTAGTAATTAAGGAAAAATGTTAAATCTCAGTGTTTTTAAATGTGCAAAACATTGTCAATGGTTAGCTTACAGTTGAGAACATTTAGAGACTAAGCCAGGGAGCTCTTTGAATCATTAATATAGACACTCAGAAAAGGGAATGGAAAAAACCTACTGTATCAGCATTATGCTGAGACAATTGAGTGGGTAGCTTGTCAGCCTACCCAAACTGCAGTCTGCTCAAAGCATTAAAAGGCTGATAGGCTCTACGGCTGGTAAAGAGTGAAAGAAGGCAGGGTGATGCTAGCCAGTTTCCCTGGAATGGGAAACTAGCCTTGTCAGACAAATGTGATCCCACTTCTTGATAAGGGTATGACTTTTGGTGATAAAAGTTGTCATATTAATGTAAATATGCATAGATTTGAAAGCTTCTGACTTTGTTCCTGGTGATACTCTGATACTAGACAAGATCAGAAAGTAACTTATTGTAAACAGCCCAGGGGAAGTGATCATTCTCATAAGATGGCTGCAGACAGAGAGTCATCCTCTGCCAGCGAGGATGGAAGCTAGAAAATGCTCATAAAGAGGTACTGAAACTACCTGTTCCTGGCCCTTCATTACCCAGTGATTGTCAGTGATATAAACACCAAATAATTGTTTGCACAAACATGGACATCCTGCCAGATAGAGGGGAGGTAAACGGTGGGTCAGTTGTGGGAGCAGAGCTGAGTCACGTGGAAAACTGATAAAGCTGAGCTCTAGTGCTGTTAAATAAAAAGCTGAACATCTAAGAGCAAAACGTCGAGGGCAAGCTGATAAGGCTGGAGGTCTTGTATGGCAGAGGTCTTGGAAGATGACTAGCGAACATGACTGCCAAGCCTAGTACTGCCACCAAGAAGCAGATGGCAGTTCTCCAGTGAGTGGTAGGAGCAATGGAGAAATGTGCTGGGGAGCCCAGTGCAGGAACACTGCTTAGTCCTGGTGTCAGTGCTTCAGAGAGCCTTAAAGAATTGCAGCAAGGTCAGAAAAGAGCTACGCAATTGATTTGGGCCTGAAGAGCATGCCTGTACAACAGAGAGTAAAGAAACAAAGTTGTTTGTGTAGAGAAATTGACTAGTAATTTCATGAGCATGCTGGGGTATCTGAGGAACAGGGACAATGCAGCAAAACAACAAGTCCAGTGTCCTAACTGCTGAGGATATACACTATGAGAAAGAATATAATTGGTCTCTAGTGATGACAGTTAGCCAGTTGAACAAATTTCATTAGGACGTGGTGGAATTGCCATAATTCAGGTGTTAAATGATCACTAAATATCTCTCTGAAACAGAAAAGATTGCTAGGTAGTGTTCAAGGGCTACTGATTCATGCATGAAATCAATGAACATTTTGTTCTGTGTTATAAAATACTAATTTGAGGCATTTAGACATCTGCAATTAAGGCCAGACAGGAAAACATAAAGGCTGCTCACTCTTAGTGGGAAGAGAACTTAATTTCTCAATGCATGCGGAGTTCAGAGGCAGAGGGGAAAGTGACAGCAGGATCATACACAGTGCCATAGTACCAGCGTGCCAAACAAGCCAGACCTGACCGAACATTTCTAGAAAACCAGGCCCAGTATGTGGGACAAAGTGTGGAATGACAGCCTGAGGAAGAGACTGGGAATAGCTCAAATCCCCATTCCTTTGCCTCTCCTCTCCTCTTGTAGCACACATTCCTTGGGGGCTAGTTCTGTGTGTACAATCATGAGGGCAAAGTATCATTTCATTTACCTTCTGCATCAGCAGCAAGGTCTGCCTGAGACTGCATTTATGTTAAGACGGAGGGAGAGGAAGGAGAAGAAAATACAAGCCATGGGAAAGTAGAACTGAGTGTAGAGCATTTTTCTTAATGCTAGGTTGAAGGCTCTTGACCTTATAAACTGGAGAAGTTATAGACAGCAGTGAAAAGTTGATTGACTTAAAACAGCAGATCACTTACAACAGTTTCCTGATGAGCAGAGATCATTTGGACTGATTCTGGTCCACGTGACGCACTTATTCAGTCCCAATTTAAATCTGTATGCATGGGTAGCCATTTAAAGACTAAAAAGCGAGTTGAGTGTGAAAAACTTACACATTTCTGAATTAATGAATCCGTGCTGATCTGAACAAGTAAGCAGTTTTCAGGATGTAAGCCAGTGAGACTAAGGCATGTGACTACTTAACTAATACTCTGCAATGTTACACTACAGAATTGCATATAGCATGCTTGATATAGGGAATTGACGCATTCTCTGGCTGTGATACATTTCAGGAAAGCAGTGTGCAGGGGGGGATAAAACTCAAAGTCTGCCCCACCATCTGCACAGAGAGACAGCTGTAAGCTCAGTGTACAACAGCTGTGTTTTCTGGAGAGAGGTACTCTCCATGAGGCCAGTGGGTCCCACGTTCATATGAACAGATCTAATATCAGAATTTATTTCTAGGACTTTTCCCATTTCCTGTAAAGAGACTGAAGCAGAAATCCACTATTGTCTGCAGCAGATTGTTTCCTGAGTTACACAAGCATTGCACCAAGAAACAGCAGCACACTTTTCACAAAATCCATTACAGCAAGACTAGAGCACCTTTTGCAATTTCCACAGACTATCTGCTTCGTAATTGGCCAACTTGGTCTGCATGCAGAGGGAGCTCTTTGCCAGGCTCTGAGCTTCACCAAGGCTAGTCACATAGGAGGAAAACAAAAATGGCACCACAGGCTACAGCAGCTTCCTTGCAAAATTGATAATAGCTCTGAAGCAGGTCACCTTCTGTCTGGCCATACAAGACCATCTACCTAGGAAACAGAGGAGAGAGCATGAGCAGGTGAAATAGGTTCACCAGGGCATGTGTTGTACATAAACAGTGCTGTCCCAGAGATGGTTACAGAGCTTCCCAGGCTCTGCAATCCTGGGAGCTGCACAGACATTTAAAAACTTCTATCTGGTAGGGGGAGCAAAAATGTAATTTGTTGCAAGGCTGGAAACCAGGCAGTTACTTTGGTGCCACTGCGTTTCCTCCCAGCTGAGGTTCCTGGTTTCTGTATTCACCTGCCTTTTGCAAGGACTTCCGCGGTGAGCCAGAGGTTGTTCACATTGCCTTTTGTTGCAGGTGACAACATAGTTTATCTGTTCAGAGCCTGTCTGTAGGCTTTTGATAACAGGCAATTTCCTTCCTTCCTTCTCGTGTCACCCTTTCTGGAAAGAGGTGCAGCGCTCCTGAATTAAGAGGAATATCAGCTTTGAGGCTGGGGTCTCACACCTGATGGAGTGAGATCCTCTTCAGCCCCAGCGCCACTGCTTGCAAATGCCTGCCTCTACACTGCCAGAGTGTGCGCTTCGGTGCTGCTTGGTCTGCTTGAACTCCAGTTTGTTTTTTGTTCCCACTGCTTCTTAATCCAGTCTGGCTCCCAAGAAAGCAGTCCAGGGTCTAGCCACAGATTAATAGAAACCCTGGAGATAGTGGTGCCTGAAGCCAATCCATTTCCCAGCCTTGGCTCCTACCAGGAAGATGATCTTATTCTCAATCACATGCCATCATATTTATTGAGGAGCGGCAGAACTGTGGTAGGAAACAGCTCTGGCCCAGCATGAATCAAACAGCAAAGGGATTGCTGGGTTAGCTTCAAAACTACACAGCATGAACAGCTGTGGGAGGATGGATTGTGAAAGAGTTTATGTAGGAGTGGAGAAGGCGGAAGTCAGATTTCTCAAAACCAGAGTACTAAGCCTCAGAGGTATTGAGGAGTGATCAATTAAGTGAGAGAGTATGCAGTGAGAATAGCACAAGAGACCCCTCCTAGTTTTGGCATCGCTGCTTTCCCCTTTACCTCTCCAGGCTATGCCAGTGAGCATGTCCTGTAGAGGCCTGGTTGCTCTTAACTGTTTATACTTCATGCATATCTGTTCGTACTGTTTTTATCTAATTTTCGAGCAATGTGTAACCATGCGGAATTTGGCTTCAAGGCTTTTCAAGTCATGGCTTACACCAGGCACTGCCACTGAAATTTTGTAGAGGTGAGTTACTTTGTTGTGTTGTGCATCATCTGGGAAATGGAGTGGTAACTAAAAGCAATGCTTAACTGAAGAACTGAAGACACAGATTACAGTTTATGAGATAGGTGCTTGGTGTTCTCCATCACTCTTCATATATCCCTTAGGTTTCAGATGTCCAGGTCTTTTGAATGCGTCTGTGGAGAGCCCTAAAATTTGTCCTAGCGAGACTGTGAGGATGCCAGGTAACTTTGCTAGCCAGTGACTCCCTGTGCTAATTTGTAATGAGGCAGGGCTTTGTAGATCATTGCTTTGAGAGGGGAGTGCATTGGAAAGCAGCAGTCTGGTTGCAGTTGTAGTACTGAGGTGGCAATGGCACATACAGCGGAAATGGACACAGGGTTAGCCCATTATGATTTGTATTTGAGTGCAAGCTTATAATGCTGCACAGCAAGCTAGCTGGAGAAGTGTGCTAAAGATTTCCTGTCATTTTGTCTGTAATTATTAGCAGCGTGGCCTATAACAGCAGACAGTCCCCTTACTGTATAGCTGCTGAAGGTCCTTCTCACCTGTTCGTTTTCTTGTTTTGTGCTGAGACAACCCATCTGGATGTCCCTGATTTGCAACCTACTACTCTGTGGACTCTGCTGAATTTAAAGTGCTGTTTTGTGCTTCATCTAATTAGATGTGGCAAGGAACAATCCTGTTCTGCTTTGCAAACCAGTTCCCCTCTCCTGGGCTAGGAGAGTTTACAATTGCAAATTGTTCAACAAGTCAAATTTTATTCACTTATGCTCTTTCCAGAGAACAGTGAAACATGAAATCCTGGACAGAGAGTGAATATAGCAGTTCCCACTGTATCAGCTCAGCCTGACTCTTTAATGACAGCTTTGCATTCACTGCTTAACTATAAAAATTAGGAGATGTGATTCCAGTTAGATTTCACCCACTGCGTACTCATGAAATGAGCATTACAAACACAACATGCGTAAGTTTACTTCCCCCTGCATGATGTCCCAGTTTCTGGTTATCAGAAGCATAGGGACATAGAGGTAAATTTGTGCTGTGGGGTGGTGAACGCATTACCACTATTCTGCTGAATTGGCTAGCACAGAGCAGATGCTGACAAGACAGGCCCAGAGATGAAGCAATTTCTTTGTTTCACTGCTTTTTAATATGAATTAGAGGAAGCTAGCCTACTTTAACGAGGCTGGAATAGATAACCTTTCCAGAGCCACTTATCAAAAGCACTCTGGGTGTGAAGGTACAAGACATATACTGGATTTTTTTCGGCCAGAGAACTGAAAGGAAGACAGTATGTGGGTGCAGCAGACAACTTTAAGATGGAACATGCCACTGGGTTTCAAGATAGTCTAGCAGTTACAGCCTTGATGTCCTTGCTGGATTGTTATACCCAAATCTAGGGACTGGGTTCGTCAGGCATTGGAACAGCTGCCCAGGGAGGTAATTGAGTTGCCATCCCTGGAGGTGTTTAAAAGGCAGGTAGATGAGTTTCTTCGGGACATGGTTTAGTAACAGGGTAGGTATGGTTGGACTTGATGATCTCAGAGATCTTTTCCAACCAGATGCTCCTATGATTCTATGATTAGTCAGAAAACCTTTCAACCAATCCAGCTTTGTTGCTTCTCTTGGAAAGAAACACATTTTGGTGACTTACAAACTGGAGAAAGGTTCAGTAGTGACAGAGACAGCATAGCGGAAAATGTATGCCGGAAAATGCAGTCAGGAGCAAGGAAGAAGGGATGAGAGGAAGAGCCAGATACGCTTTTATCGGTGATGTAATATTAAAATACATAATTGTATCTTCTACAGGAGAACAAGGTGTGTAACAGACTGAGCCCTTTATCTGTTGTCTCCATTAATCTTTCAAACTGAAAGTGGAAAACTTCACTAGAAATGAGAAACTAGTCCACAGAAAGGGGCTGTTTTGGGACTGTATCTACAAGAGAAGCATTTCCGTTCAAACATGGTCCTTGTAATGTGTTTTTTGTGACTGCTGATAAAGAATAAGGCTGTTCAAACAGATCAAAGTGTGTGAGTCAGGTGAGCTGAATTAAATATGTGTTGGCCTCTTCTTAAATGCCTTCCAGGTTTGATACCCTCTGGCTTTTAATTTGCTGCAGACAACCAGTATAGCATTTCACTTAAGCTGGGATGCGATGTGGTTGCACAAGAACAGCAAGTAGGCTTTGAACTCCTGACAACAGGCAAGCCAGTAGCTCAGTTGGTGCGTTTAGCAAAGGCCTGACTAGCATCTTGTTCAGGTTTAGACAGGATGGAAAGGCAATGCAGGCCATAAAGGAGTGAATCAGAGTTTAACAAATGCTGTTGGTTAATTAGTTCACTGTAACAGATTCCAAGAAACAGTACACAAGAAACAGCTTAACAGTTTACATATAGTCTAGGCTGGCCTGGGTCCTGTACTGCTGTGTAGCGTGTTTTGCAGGTACTCTACCTATGCAAAATGCATTTTCCCTTGAAGAGAGAAGAGCATTTAGCACCTATTCTGTTGTAGGACTGTGAAGTAGGAGAGGAGGGATCAGATGCTTCAAACAGATGCATCAAGTGTCAGGGCACACAGTTGTGTGATCTCTTCTCCCTTACTTCTCTCTATGTTTGTTTCTTCAGTGTTTAGCTATGGTACACAAAACTCTGCCATCAGATAAAAATGAAAAGAGGCTGAGCCCCGAGGACCTGTACAAGGATGTGAAGCAGTGCTTGCAAAACAAGGTCTAGAGCAGAAGCAGAAGCAGGTTTTGGTAATCAGATGAAAGAGATGGAGAACCTTATTTGCAAGTAGTGGCTGGAGGCAAATTTCTGCAAACAGGTCCTGTGGCCCAGCGGGGAAGCAAATGCTATAGTGCTCCTGCAGACTTACATGTATCTTGTTCAGGGTGACGATGTGGTGTTGTGCCCTCCACATCTCACTCATGGCAATTTCCCAGGCCAACTCTGTGGTAGCACTGTAATTCCTCATTGTAGAGGACTTTGACTAGGTTTGCTGTGAGGATTTGAGGTGGACTCCTTTCTAACAAAAGTTTTGTCAAGAGTTCAAGGAGTCCTTAGTTTTGAGGGGCGAGGGAGGGTGAGTGGAAAACAACAAAAACCTGTCAAATGTAGTCTTTATGATGGTTTCAAATAGACAATTCAACTCCTAGGACTATTACTTGGGTATTTTTGGCAAAAAATCCCTTCTTTTCCTTTGAAGGATGCCCTGGCGTGGTATATGTTGGAAAAAACCTGATGGCTGAAACCTTGTAATAGGAAGACCTGGCTTTAATTCCCAGCGCTGCCACTGACTTCCTGCCCCTTTTGTGCCTTCTGCTCCTTTTATGACATCAGTATTAACAGTGCTCTGCAGAACCATTAACAAAGATGTTGCAGTGAATGCACTGATCCAATACTTGGAAATAGCTGTAGCTAAAGCCTACACAGGAACAGAGTGAGTGGTAGCATGCTGCTTCTGCTGTTGGCTTTCCAAAATGGGTATAGCCTGAATCCACATGCTTTAGTCACACTCTGAGTTCAGGTTTTGAAAGACTCCTGAGAAGGTGATCCTTTCCTGTCTTGACAATCTGGTAATAAACAGTTTCAGTAGCCTTTTAGAGAGGTGAAAGTGGACTGCAAAGCAAGCTGAGGAGACTTGTGTGTAGCCTGACTGCTTTGAATGAAGGTGGGTTTAACTCACAGTAAGTCTAGATTTTTCACATGCACTGAAGCTTTGTTAATAAAACAGATTTCAAATGTTTTCTTTCAGGAGCTAAGAATGCCTTTTTGGACTGGCAAAAAGTAGAAAATGTTCATCAGGATTATAAATGTGCTTTTATGGGTGTGAACAAAATTAGTTCTATAAGCAACAACGAAGTAATTACCTAGGAGAAAAGGAAATGCCATAAAAGGGTTGTTTTGCTTACTCTCTCCACTCACTGTTGTGCTAATGTGTCTATTAGCCTCAGGTGATGATGCTCTTCTGTGTGATCTTTTCTGTTTTAAAAATGTTTTCTTGTTAAGTGATTTAGTGAAGGTGGATTTTGTTAGTTTATGTTGGCTTAATTTTAGTACAGATTTTATTAGGATTGACAGTAGTCTAGCATTGCAGAGACCCAACTGTAACTTGTATTTGTTGTGTTTTGTCTCTTAATAGATCTCTCTTCCTCCAGATTGTCATGGTTGAGAAGATTATCTTCCGAAACATAATTACTTTTGAGCACAGTGCTGCACCAATGTCTCTCTATGTGCTTCTTGGGTGGGAGGGTAGATTATATCTCAGGATTTCTATATTTTCAGGGCTCTAATCAGGGTAAATAGATTTTGAAGACTAGAACAGTATTTCACACTTCTGTAACCAATGGGCATGTTGAAAATTAGCAGGAGAGTGCGTGTCTTCAGCTTACAAAGATTAGGGCAGGGTTAGGCAGATGCCTGAACCCAATGTTCCCAATGCGCTTCTGAAATTCATGCACATTTTCCCATAGACTTCTTGCAGGGTGCAGGCAGAACACACCCTTTGCTCCTGGAGGTAATGTTTGCCAGATAAGTAAATATGTGTTGGCTGAAGCAGATTTTGCAAAGTGCTAAATGGTTTAGGAGAACAAATCCTATTACTCTCAATGAGATTTGGAGTCTGTCTGCATTGGAAAATCTTGGATCATTAGGGCTGTCTGGGATAGACCAAAAGCCGTATAGCATTTTGAAGAGCTATTTAAAGCATCTTTGTTCTTTTCAGTGATGCAGTTTGTTAGACAATGTTAAGTCTGAATCTCCCCACAGTTACTTTGCCTGTGTTGTGACAGCCTCATCATCAGTGCCAGTGTAGGAGCTGTTAACAAGTGAGTTTTCCAGCTCTTAGGAAGGTTCAAAATATCTGCTCAGATTTCTGGGAATGGGAAAACTGCATCTTGTTGGTTTTGCTTAACTCTCCACTGCGTAACAAGGATGCAAAGGAAAAGAGTCAGCATGCAGCCTAGAGCAGACGTGAAGCTTGTGGCTTGCTTTCCAAGTGCTTTGCTCACTGTCTTTCCTGTGGCTTATGCTTACAGCTGTGATACCAAGATAGGTAAAGACAGGTGCTGGTCCTGGGTGGGGTGGGTTTCTTTGGCTTTTTGAAAATGTGGGCTTGGTGTAACTCAGATCAAGGGAAATCTGGACCTTTTGCACATACGGTTCATGCTTTTTGTTAGGATGTAGTTTTGTCTTTCCAGGATATAAAACAAGAGGGACCCTGAACTGGAAAAGACAGGCCATCTCCTTGAGTTCTGCAGCTTAAATTAGCCTTCAGCATAGTCCTGGTAGCTGATCCTTATTCTCTCTCCCTACTGGATTGTTCACAGCCCCAGGCCGAGGAATAATATTTTCTCAGCTATGGCTTTTAATCATAGAATCATAGAATCTTCTGGTTGGGAAAGACATTTGAGATCATCGAGTCCAACTGCACCCATCATCTGCTAAACTATGTCCCTCAAAAACTCATCTATCCTTTTCTTAAATACCTCCAGGGATGGTGACTCAACCACCTCCCTGGGCAGCTGTTCCAGTGCCTGATCACGCTTTCAATAAATAAATTTTTCCTAATATCCAGTCTGAATCTCCCCTGATGCAATTTATGGCCATTTCCCCTTGTCCTATCACCTGTCACTTGAGAGAAGAGATCAACACTCGCTCTGCTACAACGTCCTTTCAGACAACCATAGACAGCGATGAGGTCTCGCCTCAGCCTCCTCTTCTCCAAGCTAAACAACCCCAGTTTCTTCAGCCGTTCCTTGTAAGACTTTTTCTCCAACCCCTTCACCAGCCTCGTTGCCCTTCTCTGGACGTGCTCCAATGCCTCAATGTCCTTTTTGTACTGAGGGGTCCAGTACAAAACACAGTACTCGAGGTTTGGCCTCACCAGTGCCAAGTACAGGGGCACAACCACCTCCCTGGTCCTGCTGGCCACACTGTTTCTGATACAGGCCAAGATGCCATTGGCCTTCTTGGCCACCTGAGCACACTGCTGGCTCATATTCAGCCAGTTGTCAACCAACACCCCCAGGTCCTTCTCCTCCAGGCAGCTCTCCAGCCAGTCTTCCCCAAGCCTATAACGCTGCATGGGATTGTTGTGTCCAAAGTGCAGGACTCGACATTTTGTCTTGTTAAACCTCATCCCATTGGTCTCAGCCCATCTATCCAGCCTGTCCAGATCCCTCTGCGGAGCCTCCCTTCCTTCAAGCAGATCAACACTTCCACCCAACTTGGTGTCCTCTGCAAACTTGCAAAGGGTGCATTTGATCCTTTCGTACAGATAATTAATGAAGATATTGAACAGGACTGGACCCAGCACTGAGCCCTGGGGAACACCGCTCGTGACTAGTTTCCAACTGGGTTTAACTCCATGTACCACGACCCTCTGGGCCCAGCTATCCAGCCAGCTTTTTTACTCAGCAGAGGGTGTGCCCGTCCAGGCCAATGGCAGCCAGTTTCTCAATCAGAATACTGTGAGAAACAATATCAAACGCTTGACAAAAGTCCAGATACATCACATCCACAGCCTTTCCCTTGTCCATTGAATGGGTAACCTTGTCATAGAAGGAGATCAGATTGGTCTGACAGGACCTGCCTGTATTAACCCATGCTGACTGGGTCTGATCACCTGGCTGTCCTGCATGTGCTATGTGATAGCATTCAGTATGATCTGCTCCACGACCTTTCGTGGTACCGAGGTCAAGCTGATAGGCTGTAGTTCTCTGGATCCTCCCTCCAACCCTTCTTGTAAATGGGAGTTACATTTGCCCGTCTCCAGTCAAGCAGCACTTCCCCAGTCAGCCAGGACTGTTGATAGATGAGGGAAAGGGGTTTGGCAAGGACCTCCGCCAGCTCCCATTATGTGTGTAATGTTACACATGAAAGTGAGAACTTTCCAGACTATGGAAAGATCTCTGTTTTGAATGGCAGGGTGTATCTGTAATCTCTGTTTTATAAGAATTGGAGACCTTAGCTGAAAATTGATTTGGTAGCTCCAAAATGACTTATTTTTAACTTGGTATCCCATTATAGTTGTTTGTAAAGGTTAAATTTTGTTTTAGAGGTACTGACGTGCAATGATTTGAATTGGGCTGAAAGAGGTACAGGATTTTTGAATTGCAACCTCTTTAAATACAGAAGCTTAAACATAGGTTTACTTTGGAGAGCCCCTTTTGAAAAACCTCGCTATGACTTCCAGAAAGCTGGCCGGATATGCCTTGTCGTAATTACCTGGACTAGTTCTGCAGTTCTCAGAGCTTTGATTTCCTTCTGCCCAGAAATTCTAGAGGATCTGTTTGATTGGTGTCTCTGTAGTCATTAGAAGTGCCAGCTGTTGTGTGCTGATTTCTTCTGGGCTTTCAGGTCATTGGTTATGTAAGGCAGTAGGGAAAGGCTAGAACTGTTTACCTGCAGGTTGCTCTGAAAGTTAGTACTAAGGAAGGCAATATGAGGTTTATCATTTAGATTGAAAGATTGAAAGATTGAAAGAAGATTTCTGGATGTACTTGGAAGCTGTAAGCAACTTTGTGGTGAATTTGAGGTTTGTGTAAGTGCTCTGGCACAAAATCCTTTTCTGTCTGTTTTCTCTCCCATAATTATGTGAACTTTTATGATTCAGGGGAAAGTAAGAGCATCTTGTGCCATTCTACTCAAGGGAAACATGCATGTGCGGTTAGAGGAGGCATGCTGCAACACCTTTGCAGTAAATCCTATCTGTCTGCTACCAAGATTTAAACTTGACTTTTGCTTCTGCAGCCTCTCCTTTCAGCCCTCTCCAGCCTTTTCTCCTGCAGACTGCTGATTGCTGCTGACAGTGTCAAGCTTCTGATCTTTGCAGAGCTGGCTTTGTAGCAGTGTGGCAAAATATGGGCAAACTGGTGCTTTGCAGTACTCCTTCTGCTGCTCAACCTGCTGCCCAGATTCCATGCCACATGGCAACACTGGCATCCAGGCACTTGCGTGGTGCAAATATTCTCATCCTGTGTTTCAGATGTCTCCAAGTAAAATCCTTAGGCAGCTTGTGCTAGGGATGAAGCTTCAGGTGCCGCTGCATTTGTGTTTTGTGTATGTATTTAAGTGTAAGCTTGCTGGCATGGGTGAAGTCCTGCATCTGCTGTTCTACCTCAGCAGCGTTAGGACTGGCCGTCTGTGCTAGCTGCATTGCCTGCAATGTCTGGGTCTCAGAGGGACTGCAAATGCGCTACATGCATCTCTGTTGAAGCCATCCTGTGCTGGGAAGGTGCCTCAGCTCTTGTGTAACACTGCTCTGAAATTACATTCAGACTTTCCTTCATGGTACAAGTATGTGTACAAGTGGAGCATGTGCGTGCGTGCAAGCATGCTAAAGGGAAGCAGCAGTACAATGAGAGGTCAGATATGTGAACAGGATGTGAAAAAGATGCAGAGCCGAGGGGCAGGGTTTGTTGGAGGAGATTTAAGGGGAAGGATTGGATAGGTCAGAAATTAAAAATTGTTTTGTGAGGCATAAAGACTTGTGGATGGTACCTGTGCTTGGCAGATACTGATGCAGGCCCTTGGCTGCACTTATACTTTCAGCAAACTTTTCTGGTTGCTAGAAATATGTTGTGAATCTGTCTCTGCTATAGGATCAAGTTGACTGGCTTGTGAACTGTGTGGATGTGCGTGAATGGTTTCTGTTCAGCAACTAAATTAACAGCTAATTTAACTAATTTAGCTAATTTAGACCTGGGATGTTAAGTAAGTTTATAAATAAGTCAATTTATTTAATTAATAAAATTGAGATTAAAGGACCAATTAACTGCCTGCAGTTGGCAGTTATTAAAGTTCCGGACTGAGCTGGTTTGCAAATATCTTATGTGGGTACTGAGCTCATATGTAATGGATACTTTTTAGTGTCATCAGGTGTCATGATCTTGAGAAAGTGCTGTAGTCAATCTCAAAGATCAAGTTATGCTGTTATGAGACAAACAGAAATATTTCAGATCTTTTGGTTTTCCTGAGTTTAATAAATTTACCAAGAAAAGTATGCTTTTCCATAAACTATCTTCTCAGAAATTAATCTTTGGGAAGATTATCTTATTATTTTGGATGCTTACTTTCTCTGTGCATACATTTATTTCCCCCATGCTAGATGGCTTTTGGTTAATTATTGTGCATACAATATTCAGTTCTTTAGCCAATTTCAGTTTCATATTACAGCAGCATCTGGAACTTTTTTTAAATAATGAGACAAACGTATACAAAAAAAGACTATATTTTGGAGCAACTGTCAGTCAAAACAACTGTTGGCTTTGTTTCAGTGCTCAAATTTCCAGTGCTGGAAAGATCCAGTATACTGGTATCACTCAAAATAAGAAGATTCTGGTCAAAGTAGCTAAGTCTGGAAGACAGGGAGCATTGCAGAGATAAATGGGAAAACAAGGCAACAAAACATCTTAAAAAGAGAAAATCCTCAAGTATTTTTTCAGTTTAAAATGGAGATGGACTTGAACAATTTGATTGATACTGTTATAGTAGGAAATGTCTGTGTTAGGCATCTTGCTATTTTTTGTCTGTGCATTCTAATAGAGTTTATAAAGATAGAGCTTGCTTCGTTTTTGCCTTTAATTGGCTGAACACACTTAGTATCTGATATTGTATTTACTTTACTATCTGAAGTGAGCAATTTTTTTTGAGCTTCCTTTCCTTAAGGATATAGCCTGAGGAGAATGGTAGGCAGATGATGGTTTACATGTCAAAGGCTGAAAAACTATCAAATATGCATTGCAACACAGAAATGTACAGCAGAAAACATTAGCAGGTCACATCAAGGCATCTAATATGCACTGGGTCCTAAAGATAGGAATAGCTCACGGGGAGTTACAAGGTGTGGTGGGAGCTTGGTGGCAGGAGGACCAGGTGTGCTGTGCATTCAGGCTCTGATGAGCATGCTCAGCCAATCATAGAATCATCTGGTTGGAAAAAACCTCTGAGATCCTCCAAATGTACCTGTCCACTTACTAAACCACGTCCTTCAGAAACTCATCTACCTGTCTTTTAAACACCTCCAGGGTTGGTGACTCAATCACCTTCCTGGGCAGCTGTCCCAGTGCCTGATAATCCTTACAGTGAAGAAATTTTTTCTAATGTTTAGTCTGAACCTCCCCTGCCACAACTTGCGGCCATTTCCTAACACCAGTGTGTCTTTCTGTCTCCAGTTATCATCTCCCTACCTGAAGAAGACAATACTTACACTTGTAACATGTGAGCATTTGGGTATGAAAGCTAAAAACACTCACTGGAGCTGTGGAGACCTTATTTGTCTTGTCGGAAGGTGGAAGTACACCAAAACAATACCTAGGAAATGCAGCTAGTGGTGTCTTAAATCTAGTGGTGGAGACTGTACAGTGACCTTGGAGAATGCATCCCTGCTTCATTGCTTCCTATTTTAGCATCTCCCCACCCCCTGTACCTAAAGCACTTGCTGTTGCAAGCTGGACTGATGCTGACTTGTCGATCCCCACCTGTGGACAACTTGTTGGCCTTTTCCTTTGTTATTGACCTTTTGTAGGCAGTGAACTGTGATGATGACTGTCTTCTTCCTCAGGCTTCTCTCTTCTGAATTGATTAAACCTTTTGTCCTTTCTTGCAGCTTTTGTTTACAAACCTCTGAACAGTCTTCCTTTTCTCTTCTGGACTCTGAATTTGTTTCTGTCTCACGGTGTCCACAACTGGGTACAAGGTTTCAGCAGAGCCCTAGATAGGGTTGGATAGGACAGGTTAATTACTTCCCAGTGTTTGTATATTACACTCTTGAAAACTGTCTTTTGCAAGAGCATCATGTTGACTCGTACATATTCTGGTGCAGTGCTGCCCACAGATCCTGTGTGATAGTATGGCTGCTTTCCTAATAATTCCTCATGTTTATTTGTATATCAATTTTGATTTTTTTCTTACTGTATTTTCATTTGATCCATCTGAGATTATTCTTTTGTTTTACTGTAAATGTGAAATATTGCTGCACTTCCAAAGAAGTTCTGAGGATCTTTTTGGCCTTGAAATTAACAAAAAACCAAAAATCAAAAAATATCTATTTGTCATAATAAATCTCCATATACTGAGTCAGAGAGCCAGGAGTTCATAATCATTTCTGTTATTTTGAGCTCCTTAGCCTATTACAGAAAGTCACATTCAGTTTGAAGTGAGAGCCCCTATCCAGGGAAGACCTCATGAATCATCTTGCTTAAACATATTGCCTGTTTGTAAGTATGCGAAGTCCTTTAAAATCAAGAGATGGGACATACTTGAGACCCAAATTTGTCAGAAATGTTGCCAATTAATTTTAATTATACATTCGCTCCATTAATATAGTAAATCCCATAAGCTTTTGCTGAATAGAAAATACTTATCAATTAGTGTTAGAATATATCCAGAATAAAATGAAATGTGGAAGGATGAATGATGTTTTAGTGCACTCAGCTGTACTAATTTGTGCAGTGATCTTAGACAGACTGTTTGAATCATGGTACCTGAGTTTATGCAGTGTTGCACAGGTGACAGGCTGTGTGTGACTGTGGGCTCCCCAAACAGAGGTACAGCTGTGGCCAGTAGCACAGGGCGATACGAGCACTCTAGCTAAAGTCCATGTTTGGCATATAATGCTATATGAAAAGAGGAACAGCAAATATTTTGGGAGCTCTGTACTAAACAGCTGTGGCAGTGTGTCTGAGATCGTGATAATTCACATCTGCAGAGGAGGAGGACCTTTGCAGTTAGAAGCATTAGTGCCAGCAGCCATCCCATGGTCTGAATTTCTGATTAGTTCCTGGTGAGCTGTTTCGGCAGGCATGGTGCATCGAGGAGAACCTGACCATAGCATTTGGATTGTTTGGGACTTTTTTCCTCTCTAGAGTGTGTGCTTTCTGCAAAAGCTTCTTTTGTGTGTTAACTGTTTACCTTGCCAAGTGCTTTGAAAGACACTTATTCTCTTATACCTGTTTTTTAGAGAGAATGGGACTGAGGGTGAAGGCCCTCATGACAAAAGCAAAGGTATTTTCTTGTGTCCAAAGTTAGGAATTTAAAAGACTCCAAAAAAAAAACTTTACAGAAGCAGAGATGAGACTTTCCTTTTACTGCCCCCTCCTGCCCCTCTCAAGTAACCTATAAAAGTCTAGCTGCCACTCAAAACCTGAAGAAGTTTCAGAGGAGTTTCTGTGTTTGACCAAAACAGTTATTGCTGCAACTGATACATTGTTACTTATGTTCTCTTCTAAATGAAGGAAATAGACAGTATGGGTTTGCGCTCATTTAAATCCAGCACTTCTTACTTGACTTGTTAAGCAAAGAATTTGCTTCCAGGATAGATAAAGACATGCAGTGTCATGAGTGTGAAATGAAAATGGCATGGGCAGACACAAGAAGTGTTTTTAAATGGATTTTCTGGTGTCCAGGTTCTTTGTGAACTCTACCAGCAGGCCAACGCTAGTGCAAACTCCCTTATGGTGCAGAAATATTTGTTGTACCATTTTGCCACAGGGAAGCAAAAGCTGTGGAGTTAGGAAAGGGAGATAAAAAGAGACACTCTTGACAGCTTTGGAGCTGTCGAGTAGTGGAGACACTACAGCTTTGGAGTATCTGAGGATAGAGGAAAGGCTAAAGGAAACAAAAATTATAATTTAAAAACAGTGCTGTTACAGACCATCAGGAAAAGAATAGAACTGATACTGGTTATTGGGTGAGGATGAGAGAATAGGTAGTAAAACTACCCGTTTCAAAACCAGCAGGACCAGATGACACACAGCCAATGTTTCTAAAGGAACTAGAATAGGATACCGTGAACTGCTAGCCAGCCTTTTTAAACATTTGTAGAGAACAAGTGAGATCCTGGAAAACTGCGCTACACAGATGTGGTAACAGCCTTTAACAAGATAAGAGCATGTCCTTGGAAATTGTTAAACAGGTGGTTTGAATTAAAACCATTTTGAAATGTAACAGAAGATCAAACGTGGCAGCACTTACATTAAATGTTTTTTTTCAGCTATTTTAAATAGAAATTGAATTAGCCCTTTCTGGTGATAGAGAATTGCAGATGATCTTATGCAGTGCTGTTGCAATGATTCCATCAGCAAGGAAAAATTATACTAGGCTTAAAGTGTCAATTATTTTTATTTTATGATTGCTTTGGTCTGTTTTTTTGATGGCAGATTTTAAAATGTGCAGTCATTTCATGGACCATCATCTGATGTCGTCAGGTGACTGATCTGTCTGACGACAATTTAAATAAACACTGAGCTGCACCCAGTACCTCCTTGACACAATCTACGGAGGACTGGCTCAGTGGTTTAGAGGTCATTCAAGATAAACAATTGTGCTGACCAAACTTTGACAGCATCTGGAGCAGAGTTTTGTGATCGCTGGCTAACTGAAAACATAGATCAACTGGACTGTAAGTAAATCTATCTGTATGTTCCTTCCTGGATGCAAAATAGAAGTGCTAATATAATATTTTTAAGAGCCTCTGCAAATGGGTGATACAGTTCCAGAAGAGGCTGAATATCTGTAGAGGGTAAACTCAGAAGGAAGTTATCATGATTTAGATTTACATTCATTTAATTATCTTTCTTGCAAAAGAGAATTTGGGAGAAGTTCCATGTGCCAGGGCTGGGATGGCTGATTGTCAGTTTCCTGTGGAAAGGATAGGGAGTGAGGCTGTTATTTGGTGGGTATGCAGCCTTCAAATTTTCTTTTACTTGGTTTGAAATGTTTAGAAACTTACATGCAATTGGATATACTAGCTATGAGCCTGGTGTATGAGTCAAGTTTGCACCTCTTAACCAGCGATGTTACTATTTTTGTGTTTGTAAACTCACACTTTCTTGGTGTGCGCACTAGACAAGCAGGACACTTGTCTGGTAGCAGTGCTATCTGCTTCGTCTGGAAGGGATTGTATAAGGAGATTGCAGTAAGGGCTGCAAAGGATTGCGGTTCTGGGTTTAGTAATAGTTTTTTATACTGACAAGAAGACATACCAAGAAAGTGAGTTTTCTTTCTTGGATCTCGCTTTCACCATTTAAGGATTGGTGTGGAAGCACTTCCTTCCTCAGTGCCTCTTGTCACTTGGCAAAGCATCAGTACTGTCATGGTAAAAGAATCTAATACATCAGCATTGAAATTCATATTTTAATTTGATACTGAAACATTGACCCCCATTGCCGTTGAGTCTAGGAGGTTCAGACAGCCTGATTAGAAAAAGTGAATGTGATGGCATGTAGCATATGAGGTCAAGCACTGAGCTTGTGACCATCAGAAATGGACCCTGCCCTTCTCCCCACATTTGGAGCAGCAGAAAACTGGGAACGTTGAATTAAGAGAGTTCTGGCTGAGCTTGTCAGGTCTCCTGTCCACCAAGAGCGTTTTCACTGACTGGGACTGATTTTGATAGTCATGCAATCAAGTTGAATGCCAGCAGGTCACAAAAACAAACAGAAGAAGACTAAGTCTGGAAGAGGGAGTTTGGAATGGTAAAGAAAGGGAATTTATGTGGAGCTCAGGTTGTGCAGTAGGAAGAGCGTCTTCAGCCAATATAACAGAACCAGCTCAATGTGCTCATGCAGTGTGAAATCCTATTTCTGAGTGCAAGAGGTGTAGAAACAGTGAAGTGAGGTGCCAGCAAGAGCGTTAAACTTAATTTGCAGCACTGTTCAGCTGGAAAACTGTAGCTAGTTAGAACTGAATTTTTTGGTCAGAAGCGTGTGTGCACATGAGAAAAGACTTTAGTGTCCTCTGTCCTTTGAATTAACTATGTCCTTGTGTGTACCCATAGTAGTTTACAGATCTCCTTTGGGCTCACAGAGATCACAGTGGGCCTGATATGCAAATCTTCCACAGGCCCTGAAACCTCTTGGGAAACTTAAATTTCCTTTCTGCATTAATTCCAAATTGCTCAGCAAGTTCTGGAGGTTTGACTCCATTTCAGGCTTTTTTTGATTTATATAAGAGTTTGAAATGCTATTCTGAGGGATGGTGATTTAACTTCTTGTTTTCTCTGTCACAAACAGATGTTCTTCTATATAAGGTTTCCTAATGAAATGATTGTTTGATGTGAGTTTACTTTTCAACACCAAGTGTGTTTAACGACATAGTAAGTATGACATATGTTCCTTGTCTTGCTCATGTGGTAAAAAAACCCCTCTAAGACGAGCTTAAGTGAAAAAGCAAGCTTGGGAGAGTAGCTGCTAGAAGGGAAATGGAGGCTTGGAGCAGGGGTTGCTTTAAAGGGTGAATCAGCACAAATTTGGAAACAAAATCCTGTGTAGTGGAAAAACCACACTGACACAAGGAAGGATTATGTATTGTTGGTGTGTTTAGTCTGTGAGAAGGGCTAGGTTGAGCTGCCTTTGAGCTCCAACACAAGCTAGTCCAGTGGAGTCCCTCACTGTTAGTGGCTCTGGTAAAAGTGTTGCTTCCATTCCTATTTGGGGATCACACATTGCAGGGTAGCAAATACGAAATGTACTGTTCTAAGAAGGCAGATTTCTCTCAAGAATTGTTCCAAGTTAGAAAGGTTAAAGATGAAGACTGACCAGAAATACCAACAGGACAGCATTTTTTCCAAGATGATGAAATGAATTTATAGGAGGTCATGAATTATAAGAAATTTTCTTCTGTCTGTTGGAATTTGACACAGGTTTCTTGTTGCCAGCTTTGTTTTTCTTGTAAATGAGTTTGGGGGTAGCATTTTAATCCTTTCATATATATGAATGTTTAAAAAAAACTCCGTAGGAGCTTTATGATGGGAGATATGTAGTGTATTTGAAGGCATGGATGGCTTCTTTTTGTTATCAATTTTGTGTCCTAATCCAGTGTGAGGTAATCTCTGAACTTTTTTATCCTTAATTCAGTTTCACAACTCTGCATAGATGCATGGCTTGTGGATCTGCGTCTAGGATATTAACTGAAGAGACATGGAGTTCCAACGGATGTTGCATGATATTGATGCACATTAGTAACAATGTGTCATTGAGTAATGATGCAGAAGAGAGAGATCCTTTCTCAGGTACTTGAAATGGAAGTGGATAGTATTAAGCTTAATCCAAGACTTTGTATATTATGTGTTCTTACTCAAGCTTAAGTGTTCAGAGTAGGCTTTTTGGAGTGCAACTTCATACCTCTGCTGTACAGGCCTTCTTGAGGGTTTGCTATGCAAAAAATTGAATTGAATTTCTTGGGAGTTCCTGGGAAATATACTGTTAGTCTAAAAGTACAGGTGGTCAGACTTTTCCTGGCTTGGGGATAATGAACAGTTCAATGACTTGAATTTTGTTGCCCTGATTGCCTGCTTGTTGTTTTGTTTCTGCCACATTTTTAGCAGATATTTGCCAAGCAATTACTGTTGTACAATATTGCTTGTCTATTATTTCCAAAACTGGATTTGGGGAATGGTGATTCACATTGCATCATGCTTCTAAAATCTTTTGCACAGTTCTTAGTGCACCAGAGCTTTTTGCTTTGGTGCTGGAAGTTTGCAGACCTTAAGCCATATATTACTGCATTTTTCTGTACATGGAGTTGCTATCAGTTGTAATGTAGCTTTTCCACATAACTTCTGAAAAAGCTTTGCCCTCCCTACCCCAGGAGAACTACCTATGCATTCTCTTCCAAGACCAAAATATAACAAGCCCAATGAGATAAATCTTACTATGCTTTGTTCTTGTTTTGCCACCACGTTTCTTCACATCCCAGAGCCTTCCTGCTTATGTTAGGCTACCTTGATCATAACAGATAGACTTTTGTAATCCTGGTGACTTTGTGAAAATGATGAGCTCTTGGCAGATACCTCCATGTTTCTCAAGGGCCCTTGAGCAAATGTTTATCAAGGACATTTACCCTGACTGTAAGTGTATGTCACTATGTGCTAGAATTGCTGTGGGGCGGGTGACCTGCACAGGCCTTTAACAAAATTATTTGACTATCTAGGACTCAAAAGGGCTAAAGAAGACTGGGTTAGGTCATTGTTGGGAATGCAGTCTACCCTGTTCACTGAAGTGCTTAAGAGATCTCTATTCAGTTGGTCAGAAAAATACAAGTTTGGCGATACTCCATAGCTTTTTTGCCTGATAGATTCTTCACATAGCTTTTCTGTGATGCTTTTTGTTCTGATCCGTTCCAGGTGACAGTGTTGGTAGATGTGTATTACAAAAGCTACTGAGATCCAGTTCGAGCTAACATTCTCTGACTAGTTACTTTTTGGTGATTTAACATTTTTTTTTTTGAATGGAATCAGCAGGATGAGGAAACTAATAAAGTCCTCTTGTCCACTGGATAAGTCTTGACTTTAATAGAGAAAACAAGTATCCTTTCTTCTGACTTTGAATGTGTTGTAACTGGCACAGAGGTCCATAGGTTAAAATCTTCCATATTTTGAGACCAAGAGCTTACCTGATCTGTGAGATTTCTTGCAAATCAGTTGAACTTAGATAGGCAATTGAAATTTCTGCAGAGTCCTTGTTGGCATGCAGCAATCCCTTTCATTAACAAAACTGCAAGAAGGGGGGAAAAGAAGAGCAAAACAGAAAAAAACAGGTCCTTTTTAACACGAAACAGTCTATCATTCAGAAGTGCCAAACGCCCAGCAGTTCCCTGGTTGCATTGGCAATAGGTGGGTTTTCCTGTGTCTGAAAATAATGCTATTTCAGATTTTGCTATAAAGGCAGCTTGGTGTGTTGGCTAAAGTGGGACTGGTCATGTCCTAATGTGGACATGCAAAGAAATGAGGGGAGGTGCTATCTGACAGTGGAGCCAGCTGGCTTATTCCAAGAACATCCTCTTAGTGTATTCACATAGCACAGATTGTTGCTTGCAAACTCCCACCCTACCTTGAGATATGCTGTTTTTTTCTATGTGGCTGAGGTCACAGTTGCTATGAAGAGCTCAGCTTTAGGCCTGTGTTTCACTATGCATAAATTTTGCCAGCTATTCCTCATGGAAGGCTTTTGCATGGAGAACTTCCAGCCTCGGATCTGCCTGAAACCAGCTAGGGGCCATTTCAGCAGTTCTCATCTGAGGTTTTTCTTGGCAAGTGTAACACTAATATAAATGCTCCCTTTCACTCTCGTACCTTGAAAAGTTCATCTTGCTCTGCTGTGCTCCATTTAGAAGCCGGAAGCTTCTCTTAAACATGCACCAGGCTGCTTTTGACATAAACACTGGTTCAAATTGTTGTTCTGTGTGCAACAGCAGCCAGAGTCCTGGCCTAATTTTTCTGTCAAGTGGAAAAATGTTTTAGCAATGCTAAGTGGTTTTTATGGAACATGCCTTCCCAGCTGGCAGAACTTCAAGAAAGTCCAAAGTATCTCATTGCATGGTTACCAGAAAGCATAAGATAACATCTAATCTTGTTCATCACATTACAAAGGCAGATTGTTTATTAAATTTATAGTCTTGATTTTATCATGCTTACATGAGTTATGCCAGTAATGTACATCAGCTTTATGGAAAGAGGGGGAAATTCTGAATTATTCCATTCCACCAAAAAAAGTGTACAAGAAGTGGTGAGAGTTGTTTAAAACTTTAGTATTGTGCATTTTTAAGACACCACTTTTAGCAATCTTCCAAACTAATGTCAAGTTTAGTCCTAAGCAATGTGTGCCCCGTGCTAGAGAGGACAAGTGAAAAAATAATCTATGTAGCAGCACTCCAAAGAGCATCTGTGGTTGAGTGAAAGAAAACTGGAGGCCAAATACCAGGCCATCAATACCAAGTTCATTTAGTTTCATTGATTGTGTTTAGGAAGATGTTGCCGTTGAAACTGTGGAGATGGGTTGGACTTTGGCTGTGTTACTGGCTTCCTCCTTACAGAGGCAGATACAGTGATGTCTTCATAATTTTTACAGTTTGGAAAGCTAAATTGTTTCCTTTCTAAGGGAATTTTCTTGTAAAGCTGTTTAAGAGGGTTTTTTTGTCGTTTGCTTTGGGTTTGTTGTTTAAAAATTTTGCTTTGTTTGCCTCAGTATTTTAGTTTTACTTCCATTAAATTTAAAAGTATTCAGTGGAAAAGAAGAAAAAGAAGGTGGACTAAAGCAACTGATATTGTAGTAGAAGAGAACAAAAGAATCCGAACAAACCCCTCCAAAACCACAAAAAATCTCCACCCCCCCCAAAATCCCCAAACCAAACCAAACCAACCAACCAAAAAACTCAAACATTAATTGCAGGTGTTGAATTTTATATGTACAGCCAGTCTCAGCCCAAGGAACACTAGTTTCATATTTCTTGCTTCGCAACTCTATTATTCTTTTAATAAAACTTTGAGATGTTAAATACGATGTAAAATGAATAATTATGCAAAAGAAGGAAACCTTCACTACTAGTCTGCTGTTTAGACAGTCTTGTAAATTAGAAAGCGGGCAAAAGCTATGAAGAATTTGGATTTTTTTTTATTTGGTCAATTGCATTTTTATTTGGTTCATTGTTCGCAAGCCTCATCCTGACCTGAGCTACATGGCAATGCCAATCCAAAACAAGCTGGACATTGCTAATTGAAGAAATGCTGAATAGGAGATAGACAGGCGTTCTGAGTGTCGTGTGTTGAAAGTCAATTTTTTTGCTTTGAACTTTGGTTCAGGACTGTAGAAACCTGGAAGCTATATGAAGGGCTAGTCTCTAGTTCTGTTTGCTGAAGTAAAATGCATCTGGTGAAGGTTTTAAAAACAAACTGTTAATGTTTTCAAAATCCTTTACAAAGATGGATTTTTTAAAAAATAAGTTTAATCCTTCTTTAGTAGCATGCAAACGTGCATCACCAGTTAATTTCCATCACATTGGGAAGATTTTCTGCACAAGAATGAACTTCTTGAAAGCTTGAGGCATTCCTGCAGCACGAGAAGGAGCGCCACTGAACACTTGGGTAGAGAGCTTTCAGGGACGAGGTGCAGCAGCGTGTTCATAGCCACAGTATTAGCCCTATAGAAAGATGTGAGCAAGTCTCAGCAAAGTTATGGAGGTGTCTTGCTGTGGACTGCAAGCTGACTTGTGAAATGGGAACAGTCTATTCCACTGCTGGTTTTTTTTCACATGAAGCACATAGTGGGGTTTTATTTCTCCTACTGTCAGTGAAAACATGAAAGCCAGTAAACGTGTAAATTACTCAGAAAAAAGGCTATGTATTAAGGCAGAATGTTACAAGTAAATGGGTTGCACTTCTAGTAGTGCTGTAACCAGGTATTTATCTCATTCAGCATTGTCTGCCATCATGCTGCATCAAGCGAAGGATGATAAGTTCTTTCAGTGGCTCAAAAGTGCCTAATAAATTATTGGTGGTTCCTTGTTTTTATAGCTCCTAGTTGGAAAAGGAAAGATGTGCCAGGATAGGTTTTTTTGTCAGCAGACCTAAGACAAATTCTTCACTGCCGTTACCTCTGCCAGTATCTGTGTGTCCAGTTTGAGGCATGTTGAGCATCATCCAAGTGCCTTGGATGATTGTGCTAGAGAAGAGGTACACCCTCTGCTTGCCATGCTGACTTTTGAGAAAAAAAAAGTCATATATAAAACCAGGTTCGTGGGAAACTTGTAGCTCGTAGGTGCTCTAGAATAGTTTTCATTTCCTTTTGTTTCAGTGACTTCTTTTACTGTCTGTCTCTTGTCTTCTAGGTGAGTCCCTCAGATTCCCTGTCTCTTCTAAAGAAGAGAGAACCTAAATTCAATCTTTCTCACAAAAGTGGTCCAGGTTTGGGAAGCTGCTTCCTTTTTCTGCCATCTGTACAGAAGCTTGTTGCAGGGGCTATAGGGACCATCTTCATCTGATGCAACAGCTCTGAAAGTGACTTAAGGTCCTCTGAAAGTTGCCGTCATGGGTTAAATCTCAGCTCCTGAGAGGTTTACTCAGCCCCTGCCAAAATCAGAGTTCTTCTGCCTGTGTTGGCAGGCTTGTGTTTGCAGGGCTCCTCATGGTGAATGGGTTCAAGATTCCTGTCTCTGAGAAGGCCAAGTCTCAGTTTTTTGCCTCAAAGGCAGCTAGGGCGTGAGCATCAGGCATCTAAAGAGTTGTGTCACATGGGAGGGAGGAATCCCACTTTCTTCTCAGCACTTGGCCTGCTGGACCATTACCATGACGAAGGAGGATTATTGACTGTCATAGTCATTACGCCTTTGATTTGAGGCTTGCTTTGATTTTGGGCAATAGTATTTGCTGGCTCAGAGAAGCAATGATCTCCAGGTGAAGAGCAAGGAGAGAAACACACTTTTGAGAAGGAGGAGGAAGAGGGAAATACCTGTCTGAAGAGGCTGAATGGAAGCTGTAATGGATGCACTTAGTCACAGGGAAGGGCCCAAAAGCAACCTGTGACTCCTTAAGACAATTAAAAGCAAATTGTCCAGCTGAGCGATCCCAGAGCAAGGAAGATGCTCCCCCAGTCTATAATTCAAGGGGCTGAATGGCTTTCAAAAACTGAGAATGGAGAGGAACATAAAACAGAAGATGAGGCAAATGATGGAACAGATGTCAGCACTTTTGTTGGGAAGATTTGGAGGCTAGCGGGGATGGTGATAGGGCTAATTGAGGCCCATAATGCCAGGTTCCTTTCATATGCAGAATAGCACTTTGATCCAGTGTGGATAAAAATGCTGAAAAGTGGAGAGGATAGCAGGGGGTCTTTTGTCTGACAAAAAAAGGCATCTGCTGGGCTCTAACCTCCTTTTCCCCACCCCCTTAGTGTAGCAGGTCTCTCCAACAATGCTCACAAAGTTTCTCCTGACAGCTGAAGAAATTTCTATGAGGAGAATGAGACTTGCAGCAGTGTGTGTACCAGAGAGCTTAACCGATTTTTTCCACGGTACCAAAAGGGAGAGGGTTAGGGGAAAACTGATCACAGTGGAAATTGGAGGTAGGAGAGGAAAAAAGTCCCTTTCTAATAAACTTGTTGCTTTTTTACTTTTCAGAATATGCTTTGATGCTCCTATGAATACACTTAATGGAGCAGAATAGGGTAGAGTTGCTGGGGAATATGTTAAGTAATATGGAATAGTATTTCAATGAGAGTGAATATGAATGTGGATTCCAGCACAGGAAAGATTTTGGAGTTAGTAAAACACAGTACAATGCAAGACATACCTGGAAGACAGGTTCATACTTTCTGTACCACTTGTTGGAGGAGCTCAGCTCAGCACAAACTCTTGGGTTTGATTTCTAAGGAAAATTGAAAATCTTTCCTTCTTCTGTTTTGTCTTCTTAACTTCTTATATTTATTAGAAAGAATAGGACTGCATGACTGAATGGGGAACTAGGAAGGCAAGCAGTATTTGTGCCAAGCAAATGCAGCAGTTGCAGATCGACTGCTGATCTGGTCCCTGCTTCTCATGTTCTGTTGAATTTCTTCAGCTTTTCACATCTGGTATACAAGACTGGGATCCAATCCAGAGTCTGGTGACTGTGATATGCCTTAATTATCACTTTGCACTTAGTCCAATGTTTTCTTTGCAAAAAATGACAGACAAGAGTTACCAACCTCTGAGCAAGACCCTGTTAGCAAATTAAATCCTTTAAGAACAGTAGGTTCAAGAATTTTCCTTCTCTTGATATCCTGACAGTGTTTATCTATTAGTGTTTTCTGAAGATAACCTCCCACCAGGGCACAGCTTTAAGCAGCACCTGGTGCTGCAAACAGCTTTTCTCTCCTTAGCCCCACACCCCTTCTCTTTCTGCTGAGGAGCTACACTTCCCCCAAGAATGTACAAGTAATACAGAAATGGAGAAAAGCTATTGCATTCATTTCAGAGGCTCTACACACACTCTGATGCCGAGTTGTAATACTGTGTAATTGTTTAGTAGGTATGCTATGATCCCTCTCCAGCAGATACTACCATTCTGTTGAGACCAGCTGAAGGGGAGAGTATTTTTGGCAATAGCATCTCCTGCCCTGAAGCTGTGCAAAGCCTGATGATATGAGTTACTGCAACTCAGGGAACGCTAATTGTCACGGACATTGATGCTTTTTTGATTTCTGCCCATTTGTTGAATTTTGACTTTTACTTCCAGTGCTTGGGATATGCTTGAGAATGGTGCAGAGGGATTCACGCTGCTGCTGCTGTTGTATCAAAGGAGCTGAGACCACCTCTGTCCCTCAGAACACCAAGGTGAAAGTCCCCTGTTCAGACAGGCTTCAAGTGGTTCCTGTGTGACCTCAGGTGCTATGCATGTTGATAGGATGCAGATATAGATGCAAATGGGGAAATCTGATGTGGCAGGGAACAGCCCTTTGTAGTCCTCCATGCCAAAGAAAAACAGCTCATGCAGTGCCACACAAACCTACCGACTGGGTTGTAGTGTCCATGACAGCCTGCTGGAACTCCATCCCCAGACAGCTGTAGTTTGGCAAGGGATGTAAGAGTCTTGGGCAGTGAGCTTGAACATTTGTTCTTTGAGGTGAAACATGAACCACCTCATTGTGAATGGTCATTTGCACTTCCTCAGCTGGGCAGGCAAACCCTTCAGCTGCTGCCATCCTGAGATTATTTCACATGTCCAATGTCAACTCTCCCACCTCCATCCCAGAAAGGTGTACTCTTAGGAAAGACCAGAGACTGACAGAGCTACCTCACTTGCACAGCTTTATGTCATGCCAACAGTAAGTTAAAAAATATGAGAGAAAGGAGAGTTGCCTCTATTCCTATATAAATAGGTGCAGTAATCCTGTGTAGCTGCAGGTAGTTATTGTGGTTTTAAACTGTGTTCTTGAAACAGATTTATTTATCTGTTTGTGGTTTACTGTGTGCTAGTTTCTTATGGCCAGTGGGTGGGATCAGGAAAGGAAGATGCCTGTGTGGCCTGACCTGGCTACTGTGGTCCAGGCTAGGTGTGTTTGGAGGAGAGACTGAATCTATTTCACCTGAAGCACACTGCAAGGGAGGAGGGGAGAGATATGCGTGGAGAAGGTAAGTGACAACAGGCATGCAGACTGCGGGAGTACAGCAGAGAGAGGAAGAGTTGCTTTGCTCTTATGTCTTGCCCAGCAGGCTGATGTTTTCTCCACAGAAACTGGTTACCCTCTGCTTATTTGTGTTCAGGTGTAAAGCAAACAGTAAAGATTGCAGGAACCTCTTTGATGTGCTTACTTTACATTGAGCCAGAGCTACCTGACCAGCTCAGGAGACCTGTAGACAGGGACTGGGTATTGTTTGAGAAGCTGTAGAGTCTAGAAAGAGCCATATTGCTTTAATGGTAAATTGTGCACGTGGATGTTGCTGTGGTAGTCAAATAACTTAGAAAATAAATCATTCCCGTAGAAATGCTTTTGGCTGAACTGATTTTACAGACAGGATTTTCCTGGCATGACCCCAAATTTTCAGCAAGGATTTGGCTTGTCTCAGTGAATCTCGTCTGGTCATTAATATCCATAAAGACTTCTCTGTATGGGAAGTGAAGCCAAACAAATGGAAAACGATGTCTCCAGTAGTGCAATAAACCCCTGCATGCAGACTTTTGTTCAGTGGTTTCAGTTTGGTTTTGGTTAATTTACTTCCAAATTAAATGGAGATCCTTTGCAACATGGCCACTGGTTAGTTTCTTGAGTGTCTGTCTGCAGGTGTTCTTTTAGAAAGGTGCAGTTTGTACCAGTGAAGTGATTTTTTTTCCTTTTCAAAGATATGAGATGAGTGTCAATGTTGCTATTCATGGGCACTTTTCCAGAACTATTGCTAAGTTATGTGCTTCCAAATTATTTAGATACACAGTGGTCTGGATCCAGACAGGCAGCTCTAGTTGTGGTGGGGACAGTGTCATTTAAAGTTTGGCGAGACTTGTTCCTTTCTTTAGAAGATGGATTGTTGAGCTGGGGCAGGGCAAACTGCACCTGTTCGTTCTCATATCTGCCCTGTCCTGTAATCCCAAAATTGATTCTCATAATCTTGGTATATTAAATACATGTATGCTCATTTGTGAGTTCCGTAGTGTTGGTGAATACTTACAATTCCAAAGTGGTTTTAATGCTGTTCAAGACAAATATCTAGGAAGACTTAATTACACAGAGCCCTCATCAGACTGCAGAGAGTCACAAGACCTTGGAAAATAACCCTTCTAATAGTAACTTTGAAAAAGTGTTTCAAGACCTCAGTGATATCGCTCAGCTTACTTCCTGTAGAAATAAAAAAGATAAGCCTGTAGGTTATAAGAAAGCTTATTACGATTGTCTAGTCTTGGTGTGCAAACCAGCAGTAGCTTGAGTAGGCATCATGTTTAGGAGAGATGGCAGTATTTTTCTTGCCACGTGCTGATGGAGAACCATTCTCTGTGCGGATGAGGAATAAGCTGTGCACTCCACCAGTGTGCTCAGCATGGGGCCATCTTCCCTAGGTCCTTTCTTGGCTTCCTGCCTTTCTGGGGCTCGAAGGCTGCCTGCTGCAGTGGCTGGAGCAGCAAGGGAGAGGTTACAGAAGCGCAACATCATCTGTTTTGCTCCAGAGGCTGCGGTCTGTCTCTTGTGCCTTTTAAATGGAGGACACCCTCATGGGGTGTGCATTGTCCCTGGAAGGAGGCAGCTGAAGCAGTAGCTTTCTCTGGTTCAGGCCCTGGGACTACTGCCCTGGGAGAGCCATGCTGTGCTAGGGGTGAGGAAGCAGCAACACCTGGAGGACACCTCTGTTGATCTCCATTTCCAGTCAAGGAAGAAGCTCAATGGGGATAGGAGTTGTGACAGCTATGCTGGTTCAGCTTGAGGTGAAGGGAATGGGAGTGTTCGTATTCCCAGATGAACACCAAGATGGAGGGAGCATGGGCAGCAGCAGCCCAATGCCTGCAGAGCCAGTCAGCTAGGGGGAGAGTGCTTGGCCACTGTGGGGCCAGTGTCCTCAGACTTTGCCTATGAAGAGCATGGCCACCTGTGTCCCCCAGCAGCTGACATCCTTCAGTGGTCAACTCCAGAAGGCCATTCCTACCTGAAATGTGCGTGAGGAGGAGACACAAGGTAATGATCTTTGCAGGTGAGGAAGAAAGGGCAAACAGAGAGAAGCCATGCTTAATTTAGGTAGGTGGCTGAGGAGCTACAGGCATAGGAGCCCTTCAGGCCATAGGGCTGTAGAGTCATTAGGCAAACTACCCTCTTAGGGGAGCAAGATTGCCCCTATTTTAGTTTGCCACTTTGTAACTTCTATTTTAATCTTGTCAAGAGCAAAACCTCCTGGAGTTGTATGACTAGTGAGTTCCCTATGAGCAGGCTCATGGGACCTGAGATGTGAGTATCTGCAGATTTGGAGGAGACACAGGTTGGCAATACATGGACTGGCACACTCAGAGTGGGAGCATCTTCAGAGAACCCTCAGCGGCTGGCTATATGTCTGTGATCTTCTCAAGGGGCAAGATGAGAACTCACCAGGCACTCTGTGTTTTCCTCCCTCTCCCCCTCCCCTCAGGTGGTCTTTGCTTTGAATCAGACTCTCTTGCAGCAGGAGAGCCTCCGAGCAGGCAGTTTCCAGATCCCCTATACGACAGAAGACCTTATCAAGCATTACAACTGTGGGGACCTCAGCTCCATCATCTTCAACCATGACACTTCTCAAGTGAGTCTTGCCATCGCAGCCCTTGTACTATGCACATGTCCCTGTAGCGCTAACCCCTGTCTCACTCATGCTTGTCTCTCCTCAGGCAAGCCCTTTGTGGGTGAGGGCCAAGGGCATGTCTGATTTCCTGGTGCCTCTGCTTTTCTGCGCCTCTTGTCCCAGGAGTCTGCACTACCTCGTCCCTGTCTTCCAATGAGCAGGCAGTGAAGGCTGAGCTGACTTTCGCTTTTGGGCAACAGATATGTTTGCTTTGGTGTCAGATTTGTATGAGTTAATCCTTTATTTTCTTAAGGATCCTGTGGAATTACACTAGCATAAGTATGAGCAAATTTAGCACCAACAGAGAGCAGCAGCAGGTTCTTTTGTGTAAATAGCAACAGAGAAATACATTTGTGACTTGGGCAAGTTGCAAGCTTTTTAATGTCCCCTTTCAGTAGTATTGTGTACTGTGGGCAAGGCCCAAAGAAGAGAAATAGCGTGAAACAAAGAATAGATAGATATGGACTGAGTGCTAAGGAAAAGAAAACCTTCTGAGGCCTCACCAGACTTGGTTTATGGAGACCGTTTCCTAAGCAGCACAGTGGAATGTGATGCTCTGATCTTTAAACCACGAGAAAATGCCCAGCAGG
The DNA here is from genome assembly GCA_033558185.1 of Dromococcyx pavoninus. Taxonomy (NCBI): domain Eukaryota; kingdom Metazoa; phylum Chordata; class Aves; order Cuculiformes; family Neomorphidae; genus Dromococcyx; species Dromococcyx pavoninus. Next base: position 352,692 of record JAUMJL010001056.1, read on the forward strand.
GACCAATTTGGCCTGTTTGGGCTGTTAGATTAGCTAGCCTCAGACTGAGACATTAGGCCTCGCTATTCTTTTCCATGAGGTACTGCCTGGCAATTCATACACATCAAAGAAAATACAGGCTCTAACCTTGCAGTGCGGAACAACTGAGTGTTGGTATCTGAACTTTCCCTGCTGAATAACAATTTTCTGATGGCCTTTTGATATATACGGTGCAGAGCTAGAAATACTGTCATGCTGACCCTTGCTTTTCTGGCACTGAGCTTTCTGCATGTGTTGTTACCTTCCTGTCCTGCACGCCCTTTGGCCATCAAGTGCAGGCAACCCGGTCATTAACATTGCTTAGCTCTTACATAGAGCACTTCATTTATAGAGTTCAAGGGCTTCTGAAAGCAGGCTAGCACTGTAAGAGCATACAGATGCTGCATCAGTGTTCTGCTGAGGTTGTTACATACTGCGGATGGCTGGCATTGCCTTGAGGTCCTTGGAGAGAACAGGTTTTGCAGAGACACGCATGTCTCTGAGGGAGTAAGTGCCTTTTACTTACACAAAGGGCTCCACCACAGGGCACTCACAGCAGAGCTGAATAATGATATACTGCATGTGTTTTTGAACAGAACTTCTCTGTAAATTGTATTTGACCTGATGCTTCCCCAGTAAATGACCCACAGTGAGGTACAGATGTTTTGTAAACAGTTAGTAATAGTCTCTGAGTGGCTTCAGAGCTGCAACCTTGCAAGGGAAAGCACCTTGGCTTAGTGGTTTTCCTCCACAGAAACTGTGGCTTGCAGGCCCTTTCTTTAGCAGTTCCATAGCAACACTGCCCAGAGCTACTTGTCAAGAAACCAGAAGGGCTACAGCTCCAGACCCAAGTTTCTTTCACTAGCAAAAAACTAGGGTAATGTGTAGCCACAGCTGCACTGAGAGACCCAGGGAAGCAAGCCGGTATTTTAAAAGATACCTTGAGTACTGGGGAATTGGAGGTGGTAGTACTTTCTTTCCTGATAAAATCCGGCCCTTTCTCTTTTGGGAGGTTTGAGGATGTTCTTGCTAACCAGTTCAAATTGCACAGTTTTTCTTTGACAGCCTGAGGGGTCAAATACCAGTCAAACTCACTTAGAAGAGAGTAATTATCATTATAGTTACATCATACCTATGTGAGTTTAAGGAAGAAGTATGTAGCTAAAGACAGCCAGAGGACAATATTTACTTTCTTCGACTGAGCAATCACTATTTGGGATCTACAACGTAGCATACTGAGAGTATTTTTGACTTGACATCTGAAGAAATTCAGCTGATTGGCCTATGAAATGACATGTTGAGAGAAATGAAGCACTATGTATTAGAAGTTTATGGAGTCATTTTTTAGCTTTCTTTTGGTTTTGTCCTATGGGTGTTCCTGGAGGCACAACACAATTGCCATATTCAGTGATGAAGCAAAATGCCTGTGCGTGATGGCTGCCTGTGAAATAAATGCCCCTTTCATGGAGGCTTTCTTTGTTTTCTGCTATAGGTCCCAAATTTCATTAATGCTACACTTCTGGCCCATGAACGCATTACTGCCCAAGAGATAGACAGCTACTTCCGTCAAGAGCTCATCTACAAGCGAAATGAGCGAATGGGCAGGAGGGTGAAGGACTTGTTGGAAGAGTACCCAGACAAGAGTTTCTTCTTTGCATTTGGAGCTGGTATGTAATTGAAGTGACCTTCCCATATTCATTAGAAGCTTTTTACAAGTGCTTTCCTTGGTTTAAAGAAGGGTGAGTACTTTTACCATGGTGGACACAGAACACAGCTTTGCCCTCGTAGTTCCTGAGTAGGAAAACGTTTTCAGTGTAGGAGAGTGTTTTTCTTCACTGTGCAAAGAGCTCAGAGTGTACGCATTGGTTGCAATATTTGTCATATGTAGCCAAAGATACTGAACGAACTACAGTACTTAGACAATAGAAATAGCTCTTAGACATATGTGTTTATGCTCTGGCCAACCAGGTTGGAAAAGCAGGAGAAATATGGAGCTCAGATGAAAGGTCAGAGATTGTCCCAGTGGTTAAATAAACCTTTCAAGAACACATCAGAAAGAATAACATGCCAAATCACGTGAATATAAGTGGCTTAGTAAATGCAAGGGAACAGGTAAGGCACACTTTCACCTTTCTCTTCCTGCTGTAGCTCCTTGCCTCTTTCCCTGCACTTCCACAACTACAAGGAAGTTTTATCTGCCACTGTTTTGGAGCAGAGCATTGGACCCAGATGGAGAGAACCTACTCCATTTACTGCTTCTTAACAACCCACAGGAATCCATAGGCACATCCAGCAGCTCATCCAACTCAGTGAAGTTAACACCTACACTGGAGCTGGATGGAGGGTGTAAACATAATCAGTTTGCCATGACTCCTGTCTAACAAAGGATTGGTGTTTTAAAAGACAGGTGCTAATTCCCAGAGGAGTATCACATCTCCTTCATCATGAACCATATGGAGTTTCGGAAAGGTAGAGAGCTGTAACTGGTGTCAGGATGTGATATTTTCTGGTTTCAGTGGCTACTCCATTAGTGAGGATGGAAGATCTAGGCAAGGAAAAGAAAATATTTATTTAAACCCTCTAAAAGCGTTGGTATTCAAAGTCTGTGAGAATCTCCCTATTTGTGTTTACAAACCTATAACAAAGGTCCTGAGTTTTTGGGCAGGGACGTAATGAAAGGTGGCTTATAAGGTCTGTTCAGGCATGCATGAAGATTCTAACATGCTGTCTTCCTGTAGTGTCACTGCTCTGTGCAACTCCTTGGCACTAAGGGCAGTGAAGCAGGCAAAGGTTATACAGATTTTGATCATGTATGTCTGTAAACTAAGATCAGGGTTTTGTGGTATTCTGCTGCTGATGTTGTTCTCATCACACTTGTCCCTGCTGGATTGACGTTCTTGACCACCACCATGCCAGCCCTGAGTGTCAGTTGCATCAGTTACAGGTAGCTCGTTTTCTGTCAGGAGCTAGTCACGGATGTTGGGGCTTCAGTAACTGGGTCACACTGAGCAATAAAGGGCTCACAGGTGGATATATGTGAACAGGATCCTTTGAGAGAACAGAGCCTCTTACCCTCCTTGTACACACCCCCTGTGTCCCAGCAACTACACTGGACAAATAACATGTCTTTAAGATGCTTTTCTGTCATTTGTATCCTCTTCTTCTCTTCCCACTCTCTCACCGCAGACTATCTTTGTTGTCATTACTGTGCATAGCTCTGTCACAGAATCCAGGTGCACAACAAGAGCAGTACAGGTCCCTGTCTCTCTAGTTCTCAGCCTTCATGACAGGCTTCTCAGGCTTTCTGGATTCTTGCTTTCCTTCTTACTCTTATTTTCCATTTCCCAATTTCTGCCTTCTTTATCCCTTGATCTCCTCTTCCAGAAGAGCAGAGTTAGGATTCACCCAGCACTGCTGGACTGTAGCACTGCCTGAAGCCTTGGGCATTTACAAACACCATTGATGTGTGACTTGTATGTGGCTCCAAGCACCAGCCATGCTCTTCTCATGATTTTCCATCATAGTTTTTAATCTAGGCAGGTTTCCAGTCTTCCCTGGGGAGTGAAGATAGACTTTAAAATCACATCTAATTACATGATGGCTTTGATACAAGTCCAGCCTCTGTTCACATCTGCTGTTCCAAATAGCTCTGCTTGAAGGACAGTGCCAGCTTCCCACTTTTAGCAGCACAGTTCCTCATGATCCCCTTTTTTGAGTACATGGGCTTTCCTTTTTTTCTTATTTTCATTTTTTTCATATTGACTGTCTAAAATAGATAAGGAACGTTATAGGATCTAATACAGAAAACAGATTAATTTCTACACAGTTCTTAGGTTTTCTAAGTGCACATGACAAATGTAAGTGCAGGCTTTTATTCTTTTCCAGCAAGATAACTTAGTCTTTTGCTTGCTCAGCTTGCTATATGTCATAGATAATCATGTGGAATATTTATTTTTGTGCCAGCAAGCAGTGAATGCTCAGTTTTGAGCATTGCTTGAGTATTGTACTGTTGTTCATTACTGGAAAAGGGTTCCAGGAAAGTGCTCACACAAGGCAGGTTAAAAGAAGGTAGAAGGGGAGGAGAAAAAGAAATGGGCGTGGGACTAAACTGTAACTGCATTGTGATTTTCCCTCCTCTGGCCACTTGTGAAAAAAGTCTCTCTGAGCAGTGACTGATAAACTGCAGGTCAAGGTTATGTTAAAATGGTGGTAGGATATAAAAGGGCCTCTAACTTAGGAGGGAGGTAGACTTTTAGTTGTTTCTTTCCAGATTTTTTTTTGTGCTTTTTATTTTTAAAAAGGCTAGTATTTTTCCAAGGAAAGTTCATTTTTTTTCCATTAATCAAACAGCATGGAAAAAACACTTTTATCATGAAGTATATCCAATCAAGGTCATGGCCTGTGAGTGACTGTGGAATTATAAGTAACCCCTCTTGTTATTTAAATTACACTTTGTATTTTTATTTTAAATGAGGGAAGATCAGAAAAGATTGATTATTTATTTTATATTCCAAGTAGATTGATGTGGCTTAGAGATGTATGATACATTGTGCAAAAAAAATCATGTCTCTTTCCAGGTCTTAATACCGCTGAATATTTGTAGATGCTGATTTCTTAGATGGAATGATATGTGGTAATTTGGACTGTAAAAGATTTGATCATTAGATCCAGTGTATTTTATACTTTTACTATATTTTAACAGATCAGACAAACTCTCCCTATATTATGATGAGAACATTTCACAATCAGAGATCGTATCTGGAACTACTTTTGTTTAGAAATAATTTAAGCTTGCATGGAGAGGAAAAATATAACAGGTTTTGCTGAATTGATCAAAAAAGCTTTGCTTCTAGCCAAAGTGCAAACATTTCAAGCTAAAATAAGTCTGTTTGAGGGAATTGGAGGGAAGTATGGGACATGAGAGATAGTAATGACAGTGGAATTCCACTAGGTTCAGTAAGAATTTTATCTCTAGTTGTGGACAGGCCTTTCTGTATTGTGGCACTAGAGCTACAAGTCAGACCTGCTTCCTGTTGGAAGTTGCAGAACTTGTGAAGCAAATCACCTATAATCTTTCACAAGTAGTCTTCCTTCTATATGAATTTTTAGTTTCTTTGAAGTGTAAGCGGACTGTTCGTGATCTGAATGCTAAGCTGAAGTAAGTGATGGCGCATGTGATTCCATAAACAGCCAGCTAGATAACACTATATGTTTCTGGTTTGTTTAAGAAATGCACATTGACTTAGAGAGGTCTACATTGTCCTACTGTGCTGTTGAGAGTTTTATGACTTGTACATGTCTTAACATGGTGCTGCCTACTGGTTAAACCTGCACAGAGTCACGGGATATTTGATGCTGACAGGCATCTCTGGAGATCATCATGTCCACCCCACTGCTCAGAGCAGAATCATATAAAGCAGTTGTCTGAGGACTGAGTCTGGTCAGGTTCTGAGTATTTGTAAGGATGGAGACTCCAGAACCTCTCGGGGCCACCTGTTGTAGTATTTAACCATTCTCACAGTAAAGAAGATTTTTCTTATGTTTAAGTGGTATTTCCTGTATATCAATTTTTGTTCATTCCCTCTTGTCTGTCATGGGGCACCAATGAGTAGAGTTCTGTTCCATCTGTTTTACAACTTCTTATCAGGTATTTATACATCAATTATACCCCTCTGAGCCTTCTCTTCTCGAGGTTGAACTATCCCAGCTCTCTCAGCCTTTCCTCATATGATACGTGCTCTAATTTTTCATTATCTTTGTGGTCCTTTGATGGACTCTTTCCATTATGTCCACATCTCTTTTGCACTGGAGAGCCCAGAGCTGGACACTGAACCTAGATGTATGTCACCAGGGCTGAGAACCAGGGAAGGATCACCTCCCTCAACCTGCTGGCAACACTCCAAACGCAGCCCAGGAGGCCATTTACCTTCTTTAACACAAGGACATGTGGCTGGCTCAAGGTCAACTTCACATCCTTTTCTGCCAAGCTGCTCTTCAGCTGGTTGGTTCCCAGCCTTTCCTGGTGCCTGGAGCTATTCCTGCCCAGAATGTGGTTTGCTGAACTTCATGAGACAAGATTCCCTTATCATAAATCCATAATGACCAGTCCCAATCATCTGCTACCCATAACACATCTGGAAGTAATTTGCAGGATAATTCACTCTGTCACCTTCCCCAGGAGCAGAGGTGTGGCTGACCAGTTAGTAGTTCCCCAGATGCTGTTTTTTGCCTTTCTTGAAGAGAGGAGTGATACTTGCTTTTTCCAGTTCCCAGGGACTTTCCTCTATTGCCGTGACCCTTTAAAGATAATTGGGAGTGGCCTCACAGTGACGTTGGCAAGCTCCCACAGTTCCTATGGGTGTGTATTATTGGAATTTTTTTATGTCCAGTCTGTTTGAATGTTCCTTGACCCAATCGTTCTCCACACAGGGTGAACCTTCTTTGCCCTGGACTTTTCTTCTAGTCATAGGAACCTGAGTTTCCTGAAGGCTGGTTTTACAAGTAAAGAAGGTGACAATGGCACTGAATACATTGGCCTTTTCCATGTCCTTTGTCACCAGGTCCCCTGCAGCCTCCAGCACCAGGCTGACATTTATCTAGTGTGTATTTTACTGCTGAGATATCAGTGGAAGCATTCATTTTTTCCTTTTAGATTTTTCACTGGATTCAAATCTAGATGGGCTTTCCTTCTGCGTAGTTACTTTTATTACAGGATAAGCTTGGCTTTGTTTGCTTTAGCTTATTTACAGTTTCTGTTGAAGAAGCTGAAGAATAAGAGAGGTAGAGGGAAAAAGAGAGTGTTGGGTTGGTTTTTTTTTTTAGTTTTTTTTTTTGTTCAAGGGGAAGTATACTTAGTGGCATTAGATTCTGACTTTATCATGACAGGCAGGGCCTCAGATGAAGCCAGAGTTTCTAGGAGCAAACTTTAAATTCCCTCTAGTCTCTCCTGCTTCTTTGAACAGCTGAGAAATTCCAGAAGTACCAGCTCATGAATAAGAAGTATAGAGGTATCTAAGATGCCTTATATCCCTGTGGACGAAATGATTGACTTCACTTGAGAGATGCTGGCTAATATGACAACTTCAAAAGTTGGTTCTCTTAATCTTGTAAACACTGACAAATTCCTTTTTCTCTCATGTCCTTTTTTCTTCACTGCTCCTGAAAAAAAGCATCATTCTGAGTCTTTAAAGTATGGTGGGCATTGGCAAGCCACCATTAAGACTACGTAGAGAAGAATGATGCCGAAAACTTCTTCAGCTACCATTTCTTCATAATTATTAAGGGAAATAATGGATTTTGTTATTTAGCATTACTGAGACCATGTTGGTTCAAACCTTCAGGGACTGGCTGTTTTTTTTCCCCAGTCTTTACCCACCCCTGCAGGGTCTCCCAGAAAGAATTACTATGAGCAGACTGATGAACCAATATGCAAATTAGCAATTTAGCAGTTGAGATAAAAGCTCCAGATCTCAGTTATCTTCCTCCAAGCAGCTGAGTCAACTGACACTTGATAAACTAAAATTAACTCTTAAATGGTTGGTGTGTGATCTAACAGCTCACAGAAAAAGGATTTGGATATTGTTGTAGAAACATAATTGTCCCTGTCTGAGCTAAAGATGGATATGTAACTTACCTTCTCAGCCACTTGGACAAGGAAAAGAGAGAACATGCTTACACCCATGGCTACCCCAGGGTCTGCCATAGACCACCAAATGGCTTCCTGCAACTTCTGTAGGTTTTAAGGCAGTCCTTGGAATGTGGGAGACTGATCAGTTATCTGTCAGCCTCAGCTGACAAGCACATTGGATCCACAGGCATATCTTATGCCTTTTCCCTTGTCCTTACATCATAAGAAAAAAAAAAAAAGAGCAAATTTCAGGGAAGAATGGAATTGTGCTGAGCCTTTGTTCTGAGTGCTGTTAGGTGGTGTTGTTCACATGTAGAGCTTTTGCTGTCCCTTCCCGAAACTGGCTGTTGCACCTGGCATTTTTAGATGGAAAATTGTGCAAGAGGAACAAGATTTACTGTCTCTGGAAAAGAAAAAAATAATTACACTGCTAAAACCAGGTCTCTGTCTATCTTGGGTAGGTATTTATACCTGTAAAATAAAACCAAACAAAAATCTGCCATGAGAGTATGACAGTTGCCCAAGTAAATAGAATGTCAATTTGCTGTTGAAATTCAGTGGGAATTCAGAACCTGACATGGAAACTTTGAACCTGTATTCAGCACGTTTGGGACTGGAGATGTGGGTGTGTACAGGGAATGTAAATTTATCTATCCCTTACATAAAGGACTCGAAATGAGTAATGGGGAAATTCATGAAAAATCCACAAGAAGCTGAATCTTGGCAGATCATGAAGAGGACAAAAAAGGTGAGAGGGTGGGCAGGAAAATTACGTAAATGATAAAAGATTGTTAGTCTTGTGGGCTGCCTTAATTGTCCTTAGGCACAAAGGACTTGCTGATCTCCTGCTTGCTGCTTCTGTCTCTGGAATGCAGCATCATTTTGGTCTCTTTGTGGGAGGAAGGGCTCTGTAATCTGAGAATGTGAGATACAACCCAGCAGCTTTGCTACTGTTTTCCTTAGTAGCCTCTTCAAGTCTGCAGAATGCTAATGACAGCATTTATTAGAATAATCACCCCGGAAGGGGATAGATAATGTTGTGTGGAGAAGGAACCCACATGCAAAACCCCAGGGTTCAGTTGAAGGGCATTCCTCACAAGGTATCTGACACATGAAATGAGGAAAGCTTTGCATTTCTGCATTGGAGGCAGAAACTTCTGTTGCAGTGTATTAGTGCAACTGTCAAAATCAGCCAGATCAAACAACTGTGTGCTATTTCTGCTCAGGTGCTTACAGTTTGGTGACCATCAGCTTCTTATCTGTGCTGGAGTTTACCCATTGCTACCTTTACTGTGCAGCTGCAGTAGGAAAATTTCCATCTTGTAATGTATGTTTTAAGCTAGTAGGATTTCAAGTCCTTGATAACTTCTTTATTTTTTGCAAAAGAAGCAGTGGTGTGGAATGGGAGCAGGTCCAGAGGGCCAAAGGTGGCTGTGAGTACTGCAGCTCAGACATATGATATTTCCTTCCCGTACTGGCAGCATAGTGCTGCTGGCATAGTCACATGAGGGTCTCCTTGCCTAATGAACCTCAGGTTTCTACAGTGGAAAACTCTCAGTAAATGCCAGTGCAGATGGAACCCCAGTGGCTAGGGCTACCTGAACAGATGCTGTTTCCTTGAACGCAATTTTTACAAAGTAAACAATATGGGATTGTAAACTTTTTCCTTACGTTCACTTTTCTATAAATAATCAATGGAATATTTTTTACTAGCTTCAACTTGTATAGTTATCAGGAGGTTTGACTTTCCCCAAAGATAAAAATGGGAATCCTCAAGACCAAAAAACACATTTGAGAGACCTAGTTTATAACAGAACCTGGTAGATAAGAGTGTCTTGTCTTTCACAAGAAAAAATGCCTTCATTTTGGCTCATGCAAATTGTAACTTCATGTGCTTCTTTTCTGTGGTATTAGGTAATTTATCTGAAGTTATGCAAGGCCTTCATCATCAACTGTTTTGAGAAGCATTTAATGTTTACATGATCCTTTTACATTCAAATGTGCAAAACCAATCCTAGAAATTCCATGTAGGTGAGCTAATTAGCAAAGCACATTTTAAAGAAATGGAAGGTTATTTTTTGTTTTCTCCTGAGCTGAATGCGGGTTTGAGGCCCTTTATTTAAGTCTCTCATTGTCTAAAATAGTCTGAAAATAGTTTTTAGGCATAGGAAATGCCACTGTTTCACAGTCCTGCCCACCAGATTTTTCCCTTTGGTTTGAGAGTTGTGAATCTGTTGAGATTTTATACTGAAAAAGAGATTTGAAGGAAATCATGGGTTTTTTGTGACAAATACTTGGCCTGGCCTCAGTGAAGTAAAACCTTAAGTTCTCTGTTCATGGAGTAATATTTCATTTTACAGGTAATCACAGGAAGAGTTATGTTTGGAAGTCTGCAGTTTCAAAAAGATTGGAGGGCGTGAGAGAGCTGCTTGGAGGAAATTTGACCTACGTGAATGCAGAAGTATTGTAATGCAATATCCTTATACTCCTGCGCTTAACATGAATTTGGGAATTAAGATGATTTGTAATACCCTTAGGGCCACCTCCATCCCCTTCAATATTTGTCATTTCCTTCTCATGGCAGCATTGAATTTGTGAGAGTATCGAGCTATTGGTCCTTTGGTTTGTAATGCTGTACCTGAGCTTTTCCTGATTTGGAAATGCTGTTAGAAGCAAGAAGATTTTATTAGATTTAATGTTACATATTTTCTGCTTGAGAAGATGTTTTAATTTAGGTGGCAAATCAGGAATTCCAGCCACTTTATGGCCACTATTTTTCATATGTTGTTTGGATTATGTAGTGTAACTGCAAAGGACTTCCTCCATGTGATTCTGGGAGAGGTAGTGTGAGCTTACCTCACAGTGTGTTCCTCTTGAATAATGTGTACAGAAAGCATGCATCTGAATTAAATGAATCTGACACTTAGTTGATCATGTCACCCACCTTCCTTCTTTTGCTTTGGATCACAATGAATATTTTGTTTAGCTTTTTTTCCTCCATAATTTTACCAGCTTGGTTAAAGTAACTCCATTTCCTGCATCCCAACACATACTTAAAATGTGTAACTGTGTATATGCATGAGGCAAGGTTGTTGTACTTCTGAGGACCAAGTATAGGTTTCTTCAAGGGTACTCAGCTGGAAATGTTTAACACTAATGGTGTTGTCAGCTCATATAGGAATTTTCTGGCAGTTTTGCACAGGATCTTTTGCAAACAAAGTCTGGTAATAACTTGGTTGCACAAAACTGAGGGTTCTCTCTGTGCCTACTATTATATGACTGCCTCCCATCAGGCTTGTCAAGCTCTGCCAGTAAGACATGATTAGGGTTATCTTTCTCTGCTTACTTGGTACTATTTGGGAGCAGAGCGAGTTCGTTTTGTGAATATGCGTGAAAAATGGACTTTTCCTGTCACTCACAGAGCAGGAGATGTTCTTTGTTCTTGTGCCAAAAGGTTAAACCAAGCAGTGATTTGGAGATAGGTAGGAACTGCCTTTTCTTCGACAAGTTTGCTTCTGTTTCAGCTCATTTCGGCTTCTTTCAGGGAATAATAGACCAGGGAAAAGGATGAAGAAAATTCCTCTTTCGGGGTTCTTGTCTGTGGGGATGTGTGAGTGGAGGTACTATACGAGTACTTTATGTGTCTTCATTCTTAGTCATGATGTCCTCAGAACTGTGTCTTACAGGAGCTCATTTTAGTTTCATCAGGTACCTGATGTCAATAAGGATCACTTTATCCACTTCATGGGCTGATGATCACTGAAGTGATCTGGACCTGTAGCAGGAGTAGGATGTCTGTTTTGCAGTTAGGCTTTATTCCAATTAAATGATTTAAGATAGTACTTTGTATTCTCTAGGTCATTGGCTGGATTTTTCAGCTCTTCACTGCAGATACCTGCAGAAATGATTTGGGCCATGTGTGTCCCTGCTCCTTAGTCTATCAGAAATTATTCTTTGCTTGTGTTTGCACCCTCTTAGGGAGCGCTGGCAGTTTTGAATCCTTCTGCATGGGTTTATTGGCTCACAGACTGCTATTGGAGGGCACTTTGATTACTGAAAGAGTAGAAGAAGCAGCCTGCCATGGGAAACTTATAGAGAGGGATGAACTGTCCTTTGAGCCTCACAGTTAAGTGATAATTTTTGCTGAAGTTTCTCTTTTTTAGTTCATGGGTGGCGTAGTCAGAGGCTTCATGCCATGCCTTTTTTACAGACCAGTAACCTACAGGCCTGTTCACACTTCTGGGGCATGTTATATGAATTTATCTACGTAATTCTTGGAAGCAGTCTTAAGAATGATAGCAGATGATCTGTGCCATTGACGTTACGAGGAGGTTTCTAAAATAATTGTAAAGTGTTCTTGAAAATGTTTGTTTTGGTCACCAGAGAGTCTCTGGCACCAAAAGCGCATCTGAGCACTCTTTGTCTGTCAGAGATAAAAATCCTGCTTTATGATGTCCCCAGTTGCTAGAATTGTTTGGGCTGTTTTGCGGTTGTACTGTTGTGATCATGTCCTGTAGCTGTTCCCACCACTTCTTGGAGGTTGGCAGTCCAGATCAGGTTTCCTAACAAACATTTTGGGTTTTAAGTGTACATCCAGTGACTGATCGTCTTGGAATGTATGTGTCTGATAAGGTCCTGGCATGTTTTTGGGGTAGATGAGATCTCTATACTAAGGAAAACACAGAAGGCACAAGGAATTATGTGGGCTTGGGAGTTTCCTTTTACAAGGCTCTAAGTGAAGAGCAAGGAAATTTGTGTATCAGCCTGGAATTGTGGATTTGTTGAAATTCAGAGGAAAATAGTTTTCTTCAGTCTTACACTATCACTTTATAAGAAAAATAGAAGTCCAGGAACAGAAATAGAACTTCTGTTTTGGAGTATTTCCTTGTTCATTTCACTGCATGCAAAAAATTTTCGGCCTCGCTGTACCTGCAGTTTGGGTTTGTGCTGAAACCCACAATCCTAGCATGAACATCTAGATGAAAACACCTCTGTGTGCACTGATAGTAAGCAGTGCTGCAAGGAGGAGAAATGGATTTCATGGCAGTAGTAGTAGCTTGTGTTCTGTAGGATTGAGTATTGCTACCAAGGAAGGTCAGGAGTGCTCAATGTGTGTCTGAGCGTGTAAGCTTATCTGTTAGTGTGTGTTAATCAAGCAGCATTGGCTGAGCATATTGCTGGTTGCAGTCCCTGCATGCCGTCTTCTTTCAGTACAGATTAAAGGCTGGGGTCTTATTTAGCCTCCAGTAGAGTGCATGGCTGAACTGGTTTCTCTTTGAGCTCAAAGAAGAGTAGAGATTCAAGGCTCCCCACCCCTTGCCAGAATAACCTGACCCCTCAGAGGCATCTCTTCACCTAGTGCTGTGAGGATAATGCAGGGCTGTGTACAGAAAGAAAAGAGCAGGCTTTCTAATGGGACCGGGGCTTTTCTTTTGGGGGTCATTCAAGTGTGTTAGGCTAAAATTGAAAACAGGTGAAAGAGGCCTACTCCCTGTCATGTAACTTTAGGCTGTCTCCCTTGCAGTATAGCTGCTTAATCTTATACCTTGAAGTGAATCTTTCTGGTATTGCTTTTGGTTAATAGGTCTCTCACATACCACCAAGCTCTGTGATGGTTTTCTGTAAGGGTTCCCAGAATATAGGCAGAAGTGCTGACTCTAAAGAGGCTCCTGGTGAAGTTCTGTACTTAAACCCTCACCTTTCTGTCTCTTTGTTTTAATTTTGCTCCTGTAGGGCTCTCAACAAGCCCTTTCTCATGAAGTATGCATGCCCACCTTTTGAACAGCAAACACATCTCCTAATCCTTGACCTGAGTGCCTCCTGTGTGATCATATCTTGCGAACAATCTAATATTGCATACCTGTTTGTTTTTGTATGCTTGTGTTATACATATATTTGTTCATTTGATCTGTTCTCTTTTGCACAGTATTAGTACACTATTTTTCTTTCACATGCAGACATAACTCATTGCATCACCAACAATGAGCAAAGGTTCCCTGTGAAAACCTGTATACATGACTGATATAAAATATAGTTTTCTCACTGCATCAAATTAAAAAGACGATTAAGGCCTAGTGTCAGGAAATCACTTGAGCAGGTTGACTGTTTAATATTTGATTCATCCATGTACTACAGTAATTTCCTACATACCAGTTTATATCACTACTCTGAGCAAGGGTAACTGAAGGGTGATATGGGGTAGTGTTTTTGATGGTGTAATGTAAGAGGCTATTCAGTAGATCACTCTTGAAATACATGAGGCTGTAAACTCTTAAACTGGCACAGGGAAAACTATTGTAACTCTACCGATTGCCCTCTATTTTGCTTGTCTTTGTCTTCTCCCTTTCATCCCTAAAGGACTTAAGTTAGGAAGAGGTGAGTTCATGAGCCATTTGCCATTGTGGCATAAGAAATTAGAATTTTGTGGTTCAATTCATTGAATCCATTTCAGAGTGAAAAATCATAAATCCCTTGTGTTTAGTCCCCTGTTAATCTTGTCACTGTTGGACTTCCCTTTCTCTCTCCTTGCTTTTCCTGACTACTAGAATAATTCTGATTATTTTATTCCTATATATTTATGAAGAATATTAGCAGAAAACAGTTTTTCTGAAGTTGCTTCTCAGTTTTAGCACTGCTTATATCTATAGAAATGAGGGAGCACTCTAATAAGTCATTTGCTCAAGCTTAATTTGAATTCATGTAGGCTGTGAAATGGAATGTTTTCAAGAAATCTAGATCTGTGAGGGACTATGCAAAGCCTCTTTTGTCTGTCTGCTCAGTGGCCTTGTCTGATGAGGTGCTAAGATGAGATAGGTGAAGTGCATCACGATGCAGAGCATACAGTCCTTCAGGAATAACTCTTGCACCCTTTGAGTCATCATTTATTCACTCTGATGCCAAATTATGGGCTGTCCAGCCACCATATCTCTCTGAAAAGGCTAGATAGCTAAGTAATTCTGAAACTTTTGTCAGCACAATTGAAGTGGAGTTTCTGTCCCTAGTGGCTTATACTGAAAGAATGAAGAGAGTTCATCTAAGTCCTTAGCTTTCAGAGCTATTTTCCATTCTCTTCAGTTGGGTGATTCTTAATAATTTCGAAATGTTTAATAATGTTCACTGACATCTCAGAGACTTCCTTTACGATACCAGAGGATGTTAAAATGATGTACATACTAGGGCTAGATTCTAATTTGGTTTGCACTGCCAGCAGTTGTAGTCTTGGTGCTGCTTCCAAACAAGTATGTCCCAAATTAATCTCTTACTGCCCAAGAAATCCACAGTGGCCTGATAATGCAACAAACAGCAGGAACAGAGTAGTTTCAATCACACTAGCGTTTTAGAAAGGCAGAATGTGGTAACTGAGGTGACCTTGGGAAAGTTCAACAACGATTTTTAGAGAGCCTGTGTTTCTGGTGTGTGCTGGTAGGAAGTGATAAATAGCTCTGCCTGCCCTGAGTGTGGCACACATCCTGTGATGAGGAAGGATTTTCTTGTTGTTCTTACTCTTTCCCTGTGCTCCTTTTGTTCTGATGTCAGTTTTCTCTTAACTGCAGGTCACTTCATTGGCAACAACACAGTGATTGATGTTTTAAGAAGAGAAGGATATGAAGTAGAACACACTCCAGCTGGACAAGCCATCAACAAGTAACACATGTTTTTATTTAGCTGAGCAGCCATTGGGAGGGTGGGTTTGTAAAGAATTGTGAAGAGGTAGTGGTAGCTGAAACGAGGTACCTAGCACTGAGCTGGCTTCCTCTCTCCTCCCCAGCACTTCTCTTCTGTCTTTTTTGAACTAGTTTGGAAACAGGATTTTGTTCATTTTGTTTGGGATTTTCGGTGTTCTGTTTGGGGGATTTTTTTGGTTGTTTGTTTATTATTTTGTTTTGGTAAAATAAAAATATTCCCCCCCCCCCCATAAGTTTTTAACTCTTAAATTGACAGCCATAGAATATGCATGCTTTGTTTCCCAGATCTGGAATCTGTCTCATACCACACAGGCTTACAGGCTCCTTCTTCCTTTCTTTTAAGTATTTGACTGCCCTGTCTTTTAACACTCTTCTTCTTCTGTGCTGCTGGTTTTGATTCTCTCTGATTACTGTCTCTCAGCCTGGAATCTGACCGCCAGAGTCCACCCAATCTCTTTTCAAGCTGTCTCCATGACTGATTGCTTTCATGTCCCCTGCTCTCTTCTGTTATTTTTAAGCCAAGGTATTTGCTGTTCTGCTTCATCTTGCAGCTGTCCTTTTGGATATAGCCTTGCTGCCTCTTTTTATCTCTTACTGGGTGCTTTTATCCATCTCCATGGTTTCAGTAACTACAGAATGCCAAATAATCTCCTCCTTCACACTCTGCTGAGAATTACAAGTGCTCTTGACTCACCTCCTCCTGGACTTGTTGCCACCAGCTTAGGCTCCGCAATCCTTCTCCAGCCTCTTGTCAAACATGTGCTCTTGTGCGTCTCAGATATCCCCACTCTTCCTTACAGTAACTACTAAAAGACCTTAGCAGAAAAAAGGTTTGATCTCTGCTCAGCATGCTCTCCCTCACTGCTTAAGTTTCTATTCAGCATTTCCAATATGGGGCTCTCGGGCAGGATGGTCACCTTTTGTGCATGAAACACAGGGCAAAGTCTTGGTCTGTGTCAGGGGCTCCACAAATGTGGTGCAAAATAGTAACATGTTTTTCTCACACTCATAGCTTCACCTTTCTCTTTGCATCCTTCAGCTGCCTTTTTCAGACCATGAGATTCAGACTGTGGCAGGTCATGGTTTTGCTAAAATCACATGGATATACATTGTTGACACTACTTGCAGTGAAACAAACTGAGCTGAAAGTCCACAGTCTAGTCAGTACTGGTGGACTATTTCACAGGACAAAATTGAGAAAGGAAAAAACTGGCAAGCGTTTGAATAGAAACAGAGCATTCAAATGGCTGTGCTTGGACACAGTAGGGGATGTTAGCTGAGCGATCCTAAAACAAGAAGATGAGGAAGTCTGCGATTGTCTCCCTTCACAGCAACATGGCATTGTGCAGTAACAGGATAGTCTGCTGCTTCCTGTGCTCTGGCTAAATAGAAAGCTCCTTCTGAGGTGTCCTGTAGATACCTGTGTGTAGGAACACAGCAAGATGTGGGATCATTATGCATGTTTTCCTGTAACAGGTAGGCTTCTGGGTGCAACCACATAACTTCACCTATAGACAGGGCTGCCTAAGGTGTCCTGTTCATCTACAGCGGGAAGGGAATAAGTACGTGTAGTGGAGTGTGGAGGGTGCTGCAGGAGAAGAGTCAGACATCATTCAGACAGATCTGATCCAGTAGTTAGTTTATTGAGTTCTAATCAATAAATTTAGGTATGTAAAATATTTAATAAGAACAGATGGATTGGTGGTCAGTGGTCTACTATTTACTATAATTAAAGTTAGTATGGGATAAAAAGAACATCGCTTAAGCTTAGTATATGAGTCTTAAATGTTATATGCATGCATGAGAGCTCAGCAGACCCTGATGGTCACAGACATTTGTAGTCAGATTTTCTGCTCTGTTAATGCAGTTTTGGGTCCTTATCAGATCCATCTCCAGCCGAACTGCTTTGTTGTTTTGTTTTTTTTTCATTTGATACTGAGTTCTCAGTGAGAGTCTCACACAATAGATTTAAGTTCTGTTAGGCCTGATTGCTGAGCATCTGCTGGGACCTAGGCTCAATTAGTTCAAACAGGAGGAGGGCAACTGTCACAGAGGGCTCCTTCATGCCAAACAAGGAAGGCAAAAGAATGCTCCAACCACGCAGCAGCGCAAAGGACAGTTTATGAATAGTGCTGTAAGTTCAATCAAGCTCCTATTATTTTGGGCTTTAACTTTTGT
Organism: Dromococcyx pavoninus; assembly: GCA_033558185.1. Lineage (NCBI taxonomy): Eukaryota > Metazoa > Chordata > Aves > Cuculiformes > Neomorphidae > Dromococcyx > Dromococcyx pavoninus. The sequence continues at coordinate 370,200 of JAUMJL010001056.1, forward strand.
TACTGATTTTAAAATGGATATATATTGTAAAATATTCATCATATAATCACAGCCTTAATTAAGGTACTTCCTGACTCCTCCTTTAGCAGCCCTGCTGGGAGAGGGAACTGACCTTGAAGAAGAAAGATGTTCTTTTGCATCTGTATGCCTTTTCCTGTGTTTTCTTAGTCATTCTCTGGAAAAATTACCTGCAGGAAGTGTTGCAAAGGACATTATGTGGTCGTCTGTTACCTTTTTGAGTTTTAGCCCAAGCCAGTCTCCAATTTTGTGTTTTTAGAAAAGACTGCTGCATCTCTTCTCTTTATGAAGTATCCATAAAAATCAGTCAGATATTTATGTCATGCTATGTGTATCCACAGAGTGGATTTAGTTTGTGAGTTTGTCCAAGATGGTCATGAACAGGTAAAGAGGGAAAATCTCTTTGTTCCAAACAATGAGGAGAAGCCTGGGCCAGCAAGGCCATGAGTGAATAGGAGATGATTGCCTGCCTTGGAATATAGATGAGGAGATGTTACGTGCTCTAGGTATAGTGAAACAGAGCCTGAGTAATCAGAGTGGAGCTGATTGTTTGTTCAGTATTCACCTTCACACAAAGCTGAGTAAGCATAGCCCTTAGAGTTGTTCAGGACGTTTGACTCAGTGACCCTTTGGGCTTCCGAGGTTTACCCTGTGAAAGAGTTTGTTCATGCAGTGTTTTGCTTGCTGGAGCTGCTTTGAAATTCCAGACAATGCTACCAGCCTAATACAGGCCCCGTGCAGCCAGAAAGCTGACGACCTGATTCCTGCTCCCTCGTTACTTGCTATAAATGTGTGCAAAGCTCATTTCTGGGTTGCGGGAGAGCTGCCATTGCTTAACGTCCTCTCCTACATACTGGGAGACCTCCATACTTGTCTGATACAATTGTTTAAAAGGATTTTTCATGCTCCTTGGTGTGCTTTATTTGAGTAGCAGGACAGCATTATCTCCTTTTGGAAATCAGCATGGAGACAATGAAGTCAATGCCACAACGGTGAGCTGAGCTCTAGTCTTTTATGTGTCAGGCATATCCCCTAGCCTGATGTTTTATAAACACTATGCATTCACTGCTCTGTACCATCTAGCTTCATGAGAGAGAAAATGAGATGATGGTGAACTCAGCACTGCCACAGCTAATCTGCTTCCAGTTGCTACAGACTAGATGGCCCAAAGGATTTCTTAATAATGGATTGAGCCATTCCCTTCAAAGATGGTAATTTATGAGACATTTGTGTAGCCATGACTACAGTCACCGCTAAGTGACTAGCTCATTACTTACTTTCTCCGCAGGTGAGAGTTGTTGATCTAGGACTGGCTCCTTCACCTAGTATGTCTTAGTTATATTGTCCATGCCCTTTCCCCTGCTCTGGGCAGGGATTGCTGACAGGAATAATCTGGTCTGTATTCTGCAGTATGTCAGACTCGGAGTGTGGTTTGTCCTCCTCTGACTTTCAGGGTGATTCCTTTTTTGCTTCTTTCTAGATACACAAAGTTATTCCCAAGAGTTATTCCACCCTGAACCAGACCACATTCTTTCCTCAGTTCGAGATTACATCTTTTATAAAGCTTTTATGAAAAAAAGAGGACTGTTTGGATCAGGATATTGACTTGCAAGAATACAAGGCAGAGAAATAAGCATATGTCAAATATGTCAGGGAGAAACACCTGCTTTATACTTGCTTTGATGCTATCTGTACCAGGATTCTACCTCAAAACCATTTCAAATACTGTGTTCCCTCCTTCTTCCAGCAGAAAGAAACCCAAAACCTTGTTAGCCTTTTCATCGACATCACCAGCACACAGCCCCTATGTCCCACCCAAGGAGATCCCACTGCCATTGCATACCTGGAAGGAGGAGAGGGAAGAGCTCCTGCCTCACCTGCTGCTCCCTGATGGCATTGATGTGCTGGAGAGGGTGGACAGGAAATACAGAAAGAAGAAGAAGCAGCAGAAGAAGCAAAGAATGCGACAGTTTAACGACCTCTGGGTTCGTCTTGGAGAAAGGTAGCTAACTGCTGGGGAGGAAGGAGAGTTTGTCATGCAAACTGGTCCTTAACTTAGACAGATTAATCCAGTATGCCAGACTCCTGCAGGGGCTAGATAGATGCTGAGGGCAGGATCTGTCCTCTCTCATTGTGATTCTTGCTGAAACATTTACTTCAGGCTGTTTGTGCTTCTTTTGACAAAATAGCTTCTTCCATGTGGTTAGGTTTCTGGAAAATTAGGCATAAAAGCCTTGTCTAGACCACTTTGCATTTGGATTTGAGAGATGTGAGCATATGGTAATCTTCTTGATCACAGAAACCTGGGTCCAGTGGTAGATGGTACTGATCAAGGCCTTGGACCTTTATCCAAGAGCTGCTGCATTTGTGAAAGCTATCATATCTGGCATAAATGCTCATTGCATTTGGACAGTGTGCAGTATTTCCAGTCTCTGTATTCTTCCAGCCTTAAAAAGCATGTGAGCCCCATGGTATTACTGGAGATCTGGAAAGGGGTGTGACAGCCTAATGGATGATGGAGTTAATATAAAAATCAAGTGGGTTGTGGGGCAAATGTTCACACATATACCCTAATTTTCACCCAGAAGAGCTTACTTACAAGAACTACAGCAGCCTGCAAAAACCCCAGATTTCTCCCTCACTAGCTATACTTATATCTGTGGTTGAATGTGTGCCTTAATATTTCCCTCTTGTCAGATAACACGCAGACCAGAGTCTGCTCTCTTTTGATCTTTGTGTCTCTATTTGTATCTTTGTCATACTCAGGTTGAAAGCATTTTATTTTTGTAGAACTGTAAATAACCAGACAGGTCAGGATGATGCGAAAAGGCCAGCAGTTCTTGAAATTAAGCCTCTACATTATTATTTTTTTTCCTCTGAAGAGTATTTTTTCCAGCTCCTCAAGGTACTGAGTATATCAGGGTTTTTCTGTGCCTGTCCTGTCACATCTCTGTGTTCCAGCTGTACCAATGCTTTAAGTAATACATTCTTCAGGCTGGCTGGAAGCAGGTCATAGAATCGTAAGATTGGAAGAGACCTCTGAGATCATCGAGACCAACCATGCCTATCTCCCTACTAAATCATATTCCTAAGAAACTCATCAACCCGTCTTTTCACCTCCAGGGATGGAGACTCCAACACCTCCGTGGGCAATTTATTCCACTCCCTGACCACTCTCTCAGTGAAGAAATTCTTCCTAATGTCCAGTCTAAACCTGCCCTGACGCAACTTGCAGCTGTTCTCTCTCATCCTGTTGCTTATCACTTGCAAGAAGAGAGGAGCACCCATCCCATCACAACCTCCTTTTGGTTAGTTGTAAACAGTGACAAGGTCTCCCCTCAGCCTCCTCTTCTCCAAGCTAAACAACCCCAATTCCCTCAGTCTCTGCTTGTAGGGCTTATTCTCCAGCCCCCTCACAAACCTTGTTGCCCTTCTTTGCACACACTCCAGCACCTCAATGCCTTTCTTGTAATGAAGGGCTCAAAACTGAACACAGTACTTGAGGTGTGGCCTCACAAGTGCTGAGTACAGGGGCACAATCACCTCCCTGGTCCTGCTGGCTGCGCGGTTTCTGATACAGGCCAAGATGCCATTGGCTCTCTTGGCCACCTGGGCACACTGCTGGCTCACATTCAGCCAGCTGTCAACCAACATCCCCAGGTCCTTCTCCTCCAGGCAGCTCTCCAGCCAGTCTTCCCTAAGCCTGTAATGCTGCATGCGGTTGTTGTGACCTAAATGGAGGACTTGGCCTTGTTGAACTTCATCCCGTTGATTTCAGCCCATCGATCCAGCCTGTTCAGATCCCTCTGCAGAGTCTCCTTTCCTTCAAGCACATCAACACTTGCACCCAGCTTGGTGTCATCTACAAAGTGCTAAGGGTGCACTCAATGCGTTCATTGAGATCATTGATAAAGATGTTAAACAAGACTGGACCCAGCACTGAACCCTGGGAAACATCACTCGTGACCAGTTTCCAGCTGGATTTAATTCCATTTCCCACCACCCTCCGGACCCGACCATCCAGCCAGTTTTTCACCCAGCAGAGGGTGTGCCTGTCCAGGCCAATGGCAGCCAGTTTCTCAAGCAGAATACTGTGAGAAACAATGTCAAAGGCTTTACTGAAGTCCACGTACACCGCATCCACAACTCTTCCCTCATCCGTTAACTGGGTAACCTTGTCATAGAAGGAGATCAGATTGGTCTGACAGGACCTGCCTTTCATAAACCCATGTTGACTGGGTCTGATCACCTGATTGTCCTGCATGTGCTGTGTGATTGCACTCAATATGATCCGCTCCATGACCTTCCCTGATACCGAGGTCAAGCTGACAGGCCTGTAGTTCTCCGGATCCTCCCTCCGACCTTTCTTGTAAATGGGAGTTGCATTTGCCCGTCTCCAGTCAAGCGGCACTTCCCCAGTCAGCCAGGACTGCTGGTAGATGAGAGAAAGGGGTTTGGCAAGGACCTCTGCCAGTTCCCTTAATGTGCCAGTTCCCTTAATACTCTTGGATGGATCTCATCTGGCCCCCTGGATTTGTGTATGTCTAATTGGCTGAGCATGTCTCTAACCAAGTCCTTCCAAAGAGCTGGAGCTGCATTCCCATTATCTTCCGGCTGAAGTGGGCTGAGTATCCCTAGGGCATTCCTCCTTGGGGTTAAAGACTGAGGCAAAGAAGGTGTTGAACACCTCTGCCTTGTGCTCATCTCTCATCGCTACTGTCCCTTCTGCACCCAGCAAAGGAGGGAGAGTCTCCTTTGTCCTCCTGTTGCTGCTAATATATTTGAAGAAGTTCTTTTTATTGTCTTTGACCGAAGTGGCCGGTTGAAGTTCTAGTTGGGCTTTAGCCCTTCTGATTTTTTCCCTACACGATCTCACTTCATTCTTGTAGTCCTCCTGCGATGCCTGCCCCCTCTTCCAAAGCTTGTAAAGTTTCTTCTTTTTCCTGATATCGCTACAAAGTTCCCTGCTCAGCCATCCTGATTTTCTTCCCCGCCGACTTGTTTTACTGCATACGGGGATGGCTTGCTCTTGTGCCACCAGGATGGAGCAGCTGTTGTTCTGTTCCAAGCAGTCAGCCATTGTCAGACTTCTTAGACCACACTACTTTTCCTCTTTTCTAGAATGGTTTTGTACTTTCTCTCTCTGCTCCTCCTTCCAACCTAAATGTGAATAGTTTGGAGAGTAAGTGAGGCAAATGTACGTGGGTGTTTGCATGCCTATTGACGGACCTACACACTGTCCAACGTTCACTGGTACACAAATCCTTATATTGATCACATTTGATTTTGTATTTTAGGGTGTCATTTACTTTCTATTAATGTAGTTGATACCAGCTGTATGTGCATGGGGTTTTGGAGCTTCTGTTGACAGTCTGTTTAGTTTGAAACACTAAAGAATGATTTGGAGTCTTTATGATCTTGAATTTCCACCATGCCTGTACACTGGCATGTTCAGTTCTTCACAGGCAGTTGTTCGCATCACGCTCAGACCCTGATGTGAGGTATGCAGGCACTTGCAGCACCAGTGCCTTCAGAAGAAGAGGGATAATGGAAGAATGTGCTTCTGTGTCTAAACTGAAGGCACATTAGGGCAGCATGCTGGATTGCAAGGACTGCAAGGCAGTAGTGAGGTAAGGCAAGGCTAATGATGACAGCTTAGGAAACTATGACATAAATATGGAAGCAGCAAATGCCTCCTTTCCTTTTCTTCTTTTGCAATGTTTCCTTTCTTTCCCTACTAGTTAAGTTATCCTTTGTGGTAGAAATTTACCCTGGGACTATGTAAAAAATTCTTCTTATGGGTGAGGCTTTAGTGTCAGAAAGCTTGAATGTCTGGAGTTGGAACTGTTACATGACAGTACTAGGAAAGACTGCTGGCTGGGAAGTTAGTGTGCCCTTACTACAGAGAGGAAGCCACGAGTGTCAGAGAGGCAGTTGTCATTCATGCACAGCCCCATTCGTGCTCTGGGTTTAGTCTTTGTAAAGCAGGAGGAATCATCACCCTCTCTGCCCTGACACCTGCTTGCAAGCAGTCCATGCTGCTGCTGTGGACTGTCAGGACAAGCGTGAGCTGAGCTGACAGCCCCACCTCGCGGCAAGAGCAGCAGTGTGTCCCCATGGAAATCCATCACCTCTGGGCTCAAGCTCATGCCTCGCTGGGGGTCTCACCCCTTTCTGTAAGCATTCCCCGAGGTGCCCAGGTACAGGTAAATCTATCAGGTTTCTTCTACGTGAGCCATTCATTCACAGTTTTCCTCCTGTGGACCTGCAAATGTGAAAGGTGCAGCTTAAGTTATTTAATACAATCTTGTAGTGGGTTTAGCAGTATTGTTTTTGTTCATGCTCCTCTATGCATCAGCTGTCAGGTGTATTGCTTTGATGTGCTGCCAGATGGTTTCTCTCCAGCTACTTCTCTCCAGTTCAGACCTTCTCTGAGGGCTTTTGGTTATGGAAGGGTAAGTGTTTTTAAAAAGGATATTAATAACCTTCAGTTTCACAAGGTGCTTTTACTTAATGCAGCTGGCAAAAATAAGGCAAGAATGGTGCACAGCAGCTGTGGAGTGGGTGCAGGAGAAATTACTCTTCTTTTGTATTTGGCAGGCAGACTTGCTTTTAATTTTGTACAAATTTGTCTCTGGTTCCACACAACACCATGAGGCCCCGGGGTGTATGTCAGCCTTACAGCTTTGAATCCATTGCTAAAGAGAACAATACCTCTATAATAACTGACTGTTCTGACTCTTTACCTGCTGGGAGCAGGGAGATTCATAACAGTTGATGTTAGCAGCCTGGAGCATACAAGTTTCTCTCCTCCATCACATGTTGCTATAATGGGAACTCAGTATCATGTAGGCTCTGACTCAGTTCTTGTTCATCACCACCTCAGATTTCTCACTACTACTGGGAGAAACTCTGAGATGTGGTGATCTTCTCCCAATGGCTCTAGAATGCATTTCTTCTTCTCCTTAAAGGACATCACATAAACCATTTGTAATTCTTGATCTGTGGGAGGAAACATGCAGTATAGAAACACGTTTGGTCCATGCATGTACAGAAGCTGAAAGCAGGTGCCTCACTCCTGCTGTGCTCAGCAAGTGTCACTGCAGTGACACTCCTCTGCGATAAAGCTTGTTTTGTTGTTCTTATGTACTTTCTGTTTAGGTGAAAGGCTGCTTAGAGGGTGGTAGCAATACAGTCATCTTATCCACCTGACTGACTGTGTGACAGCAGTGGGCAGGCTGGCTGGGTAGACCTGAGTATAGGACAGAGGTGTTTTAGTGCTATCTTTACCCTCCTCAGTCTCTTGCCTTTTCCCTCTCAAGACAGCTTTGCAGTTCAGCTAGGCAGCACCCTCATTTGCGTGGGGTAGCTTGGGAGCTATGCTGACTTGTAAGGATGGGACAAGGCAGTGCCATTATGAGACACAGTCCTTTGGTGAGCATGGAACCATTACAAGAGACCATTCCCAGGAGTCCAGAAGACTGATTATGGGGCACAGAGGCTAATTACCTCCTGCTCTGTGGGTCTAGGCTGGGTCTGGACTGACGTTCTTTTCTTGCCTTGCAGTGCTACCGATCTTCCTCCCCGGATCCGCATCATTAATGGCTATATCACAGTTGAACCCCAGCCACGGGGCCACGGACGGTCTAGTCACACTCGCACAGATACCGGGAGCGCTCACCAGCTTTCCCATTCTTTCGTCCTCTCGCTACTGACTTTGACTTTGAATATGATAATGCTGCATTGAAACACAGGGCAAACCAAGCTTCAGGGCTTTCACCTTAGAAAGCAAAAAAGAAACCTATGTGAAAAAAACAAGTATAGAAGACTCTGAGTGGGACATCTGTTCTTTGGGGTGTTCCTGAACTGCCTCCTTTTCCTGAATCTGGATCATTAATACTGTTAACTGCTTTGACCTGCCTAATACAGGAGAAGATATTTTAATGGAAGTGGTATTTGTCCTTCTCTTGCAGAAGAGTGATTTCATGTTGTCCCATAATACTTTGGGGAAATTATAATGTTGCTATAATATAACTGTTGTTTAACTATATGAGCCCAACTAAATTACATTTTCTTCACCTTCAGTGCCTTATAAGAAGATTTACATTACACACCACTAACTTGTTTATTGGAACAGAATATTTTCGTCTTAGGAGCACAACTGGCTAAGAGAGGTTGGGTTTTTATGTCTCTAAATTCTTGCTTGTTAGGGATCCAGATTACATAGAAAGGTTCATGGAAACACCTTCTATAATAGAATAAAACAGTAAAGACCTGTGAACGGAATGTTTCTGCTCTCTGTTTGGGGCTGTTGTAAGATGACAGAATCACAGAATGGTAGGGGCTGGAAGGAACCTTTTGAGATGAAGGTTCACCTAGAGCAGGTTGCAAAGGAGTGTGCTGAGGCAGGTTTTGAGTATCTCCAGAGAAGGAGGTTCCACAATCTCTCTGGGCAGCCTGTTCCAGTGCTTTATCACTCCCAAAGTAAAGGTTTTCGTCATGTTCAGGTGGAACTTTCTATTTTCCAGTTTGCACCCATTGCCCCTTGTCCTGTCACTGGGCACTACTGAGAAGCGTCTGGCCCCATCCTTTTGACACCTGCCCTTTATATATTTGTAAGCATCGATAAAATCCCCTCCCAATCTTCTCTTTTCCAGGCAAGAAAGACCAGGCCTCTTATAGGAGAGATGCTATAGTCCCTTAATCATCTTTGTGGTCTTCTGCTAGACTCTATCCAGTAGTTCCTCATCTACTTGGACTGAGGAGCCCAGAACTGGACACAATGCTCCAGATTTGGCCTCACTAGCGCAGAGTAGAGGGGGAGGATAACCTCCTTTGGGCTGCTAGCCACACTATTCTTAATGCACTCCAGGCTACCATTGGCTTTCTTGGCCATTGGGAAACATTGCTGGCTCACAGTTACCTTCTTGTCCGTCAGGGTTCCCAGGTCCTTTTCACAGTATCACAGTATCACAGTATCACAGTATCACAAGGTTGGAAAGGACCTCTGAGATCATCAAGTCCAACCTATAACCGAACACTAACACCAACCATCATCTAAACCATGGCACTCAGTGCCACATCCAATCTCCCCTTAAACACCTCCAGGGTCGGCGACTCCACCACCTCCCTGGGCAATGCATTCCAATGGCCGATCACCCTTTCAGTAAAGAACTTCTTCCTCACAGTTTTCGGCAGAACTGCTTTCTTGTAGGTCAGCCTCTAAGCTGCATTGATGCAGGGGGTTATTCCTCCCTATGTGCAGGACTCTATGCATGCTTTTGTTAGACTTCTTTAGATTCCTCTCAGTCCAGCTCTCCAGCCTGTCCCGGTCTTGCTGAATGGCCACACAGCCTTCCTCCCAGTTTTGCGTCATCAGCAAATTTGCTGAGAGTACACTCTGTCCCTTCATCCAGGTCACCGATGAATATGTTGAAGAAGACTGAACCCAATACCAGCCTCTGGGGAATGCCACTACCTACAGCCCTCCTTCTGGACTCTGTGCCACTGATCATAACCCTCTTAGCTCTGCCATCCAAACAGTTCTCAATCCACTTCACTGTCCACTCATCTAACCTGCACTTCCTAAGCTTATCTATGAGGATGTTAAGGGAGACAGTGTCAAAAGCCTTGCTGAAGTCGAGGTAGACAACATCCACTGCTCTTCCCTCATCTACCCAGCCAGTTATGCCACTACAGAAGGCTATCAGATTGGTCAAGCATGATTTCCCACTGGTGAATCCATGTTGACCACTCCTGATATCCTTCTTTTCCTCCAGATGCCTGGAAATGACATCCAGAATGAGCTATATTCTCACATTTCCAGGTCAGGGTGACTGTCCTGTGGTTTCCTGGGTCCTCCTTGCCCCTTTTGAAGACTGGAGTGAGACTGGCTTTTCTCCACTCCTCAGGCACCTCTCCCATTCTCCATGATCTATCAAAGATAATGGAGAGTGGCTTAGCAATGGTAGCTGCCAACATCCTAACCACTTGTGGGCGCATCCCATCAGGGCCTATGGATTTGTAGGTGTTCAAATTTTCTAAATTATCCTAAACCTGATCCTCCTTGACCAAGAGACAGTCATCCTTTCTTCCAACTCCCTTTTTCCTCCAGGGTCTGGGATTCCTGAGGGCCGACCTTAGCAGTAAAGACTGAAGCACAGAAGGCATTCAGCAGCCTTGCCTTTTCTGTATCCTCTGTCATCAGGGCATCACCAGGGCATCTAACTAATTCAGCAGCGGGCCTACATTTTCCCTATTTTTCTTTTTGCTATGGGTGTATTTGAAGAAGCCCTACTTGTTGTCCTTGACGTTCATTGGCTCTTCCATTACCTGCGTCAAAAATTCCATGCTCTGCAGGAATCTCTTGGACTGCATGTGCCTAGCTGTGTTGTCTTTCCAGCAAATACCAACGTAGTTGAAATCCCCATTGGAACCATGGCCTGTGATCATGAGGCTACTTCCATCTGTCTGTAGAAGGCCTCATCAACTTCCTCTTCCTGATCAGGTGGCCTGTAGTAAACACTCACAACAGTTATAATCCTAGGCTGATCTTTCCCTTTGTTCCCTCCTCCCTGTTTTTTCCTGATCTTTGTCTTTTTGAGGGGAGCTGAGTCAAGTGGAACAGGCACCAATATTTTGCTTAGGTTGGCATGAGGAAAGAGTAATTATAAAACAGTCAGGAATAATAGAGACCTGAATTAGGGCTGTGGATAATTCAGTTCTGGTAGTGTAACTCATTTTATAGCCTGTTTCCAAGTGACTGCCTGTGCCAGGAAAATAGAAATGTTTTTAAACTGTGATGGATTGTGTGCCTACAGAAGCAACATCCTGGGTGTCTGTCTGTAATTCTTTCAAGGTATTTTTGAGGGTCTCGTGAGCTTGGCTTGGTAACTGATGGTTCCTACCCCTTACTGTTTCTTCCAGACCAGTCATTGCTGACTGGCCATGGGACACCGAAGTCTTGAAACTGTGAGTGATATGCAGAGCAGATCCTTACTCCAGCTGTATGTGCTTTTAAGCTGTTTGTAGTGTCTGCTGGGGAGTGCTGGGTTTGGATCTAATTGTTTTTCTCTAGCTCCAGAAGAAGAAGTTTTATCAGAATTGGAAAAACCTGAGAAAAGCCATCCAATTCTATGGTATATTCAGATGTCACCCTTCTCTGGGCCACAGAGTGTCAGGAAAGCAGCCATTCCTGTACTGTGTCTGGAAGACTTCACTGTCCCTCTATCTGTCCCTCCCAAGCAGCTGAGGTAGGTTTTGTTGCCTTGTGACTGACACTCAGTCAGCTTGTGATGAGTGGCAGACTTGATTCAGAAATCACTGTGAAGATGAGGTACTTCTTTCTTCAGTGCAGGGGCTAGTATCTCCTGTTGTCTCTTGAGCTAGATAACTCTAAGTGCTGTAACAAAGCATTCTTCATTATGTTTGTGGATCCTTATCTCCCTTTTCCGTTCTCTTTCTTTTCTGTTTGCTATTAGCCTGTGCACTTTGCTGTGGTTGCCCTTCCTGCTTAAATTGTTTTCATAGGTCAACTTCCCAGCGTTCTCTGTGAACAGATCTGTTTTGAGATGATTGGGACTCTTGCAGTGGGTTCCTTGTGGTCAAGATTTCTCTTTCTCTTTTGGGAGGCTGATATTTGCAGATACTTTGATACTAGCATATATCAAAAACCTAGTAACTTAAAAATGTACTGGTTTGATCCACACACCCCCGGATTACTTGTAATTGGACAATACAGTTTATAACCATCACTGATGTTCAGCATTGCATTGTGAATTGTTGTGACTGTTTGTTGCTTGACTAAGTGTCACTAATGGACTACTGTGTTATGACATATATGCTTTTTAATTATAAATCTTCATATTTATGTATACATCTGGGAAAAAAAGGCAGACAAGCATCCTCCTCGGGAAATGCGCTTGTTCAGAAATTCTTGTTTCCTGAGATAGTCAGCACTTGCACTTTATTTCTACTTGCTGATGTAATGGATGAGGCATTTGACACAATTTATTTTGAACTTTCCAACAGCTACCTTCTGCAATTTCACAGCTTTTCCTTTCTGCTGCTGGTCACTTTTAATGCATTGAAGCTTTACTTTCTGATATGATATTTGGTTAGCAGCTGAGATTTTCTGTGAAGCGTTGCAGGAGCCATGACTTCACTCAGTATGCTTTTATACACAGTAATGTCATCTTATCTGACACAGCTTTTGTGTGAACTGTGAATGCTCTTTAGCATGATGGGGATCCAGTATTTGTTTACTTACAAACTCTTTCAGGTTTGGATGTGGAAAATAAAATTTCTGTAAAAAAAAAAAATTCTTGTTCTTCAGATTGATCCTTAAAATGTACATATCCCTTCTAAGTGATAATTATAACAATGTGAGAAAGCATGCATAAACTGTGTGGATTACCTCACTCTAACCTCTGACACACCTTTAGGACCTTGCATGGCTTTGTTATTTTAAAGATGCAGTAGCATAGAAAAACACAGAGTAATGTAAAAAGCCTTGCTCAGTGATTCGCACTTCTTTGGAAAGAGGATATTTTTTCTGGTTTTAACCATTCAGATAGCAAAATTATGTTTCTAAAATGGATTAGAGAGAAAAAGTGCAGGAGTTACAGAAGGCAGGTAAATAAATAGAAATTAAGAAATCTAAGCTTTTTCTTTCTTTTTTTCTGAGTGTTTCTTTCGCAACAAGGCTTGAGGAGAAAATAAGGTGCTCTTCAAGTAAGGAAAAAAAAAAGCCAGGCACTGAAAGAGCAGAACTCTCTCTTCAAACACCAGGATAGTTTTGTGGCTAGTCTGTTCTCTTCCTGGTAGAGTTACAGTTACAATTACGCCATAATTAAGATAACAAGCTGGTATAGCTTAGTGGTTTGGTTTGGCCCCTTTTGATTAGCTATTTAAAACACTGTGACATGGTCAGTGTGTGGAAATCAGACTGAAATCTCTTAGTAAGATAACCAAGAAATGTACTTTAGAAGATGTATTTCTCAGTGGCTTGTCTGGAAAATGTGAACAAAACAGAGCTCCTGCTCTTTATCACAAAAGAACGAATCCAAGCCACAAAAACTAGTAAAAGAAAAGGTGATCTTATTATATCCATGATGAAACTAATTACCATTTTCTACCCTTCTGCTGTGCTTCATCCAGACTACTATCCTGCAACTAAAAATGATTGCACATGAGGTTCATTCAGGTCAGTTCTCTTGCTGAAATTAATTTACCTTTCAAGATCACAGTCCTCTTACGGTGCAGATTTGTCCCTATCGAGAATACTGTGTATATATTTGTAAAGGCTGGAAAAGGTCTCTTTCACAATATATTAAGACTTGTGCCTGCAAGCAGGCCGCATCAAGACTGAGTTGGTGCATAATGTTGCTGGGTGTTCCCTGTGCTTCGGGATAGTAACAGCCATCCAGCGTTTACACTCTGAAGACTGCTCTGAAGACACCTATGGTCTAGAGAGACATTTGAGGCATCTGCCTTTGGTCCCCTGAATCTTTCTGAGCTATGTATGTTTCCATATGGGTATTATTTCCAGTAGTGTTCAGCCATACATTATCCAAGAGCTAGGTTTTCTGGTGCTCAAGCAATCACCTATTTCCTGTTTTATCCAGGGAACAGCGCATCAAACAATTTAGAAAACCTCCACCCGGCACACATTCTGTTTGACTGTGACTAAATTACCTCTGATTATACAGCTTGTATCTCAGATCTCTTAATTGTTCAGGTCACAAAACTCATGGGAAGTTTATTCCCTCCTGCACTACGAAAAGTGAAAGCTTTGTATTTTAAGATGTCATTTGCATGTGCCTTGATATCATTTGTCTGTAGATGCATAAATAATTGAATAGACAGGGTGACAAATGCTTTGCTCTCACATCTCTCTCTGATGCTTGTAACAAATGGCTAAAGATGTTTTATCTCTTTTATTTTAACATCTTCCCTTCAAATCACTGTAAATTCATGCAGCAGAAGACTAGAAACAGTGGTTTGCCTTTGTTTTCTGATCGATGTTACTATTTGTGCACTATCTGAGTTCTCCCAATCCCTTCTCTCTACACCCCTCACCCTTGCTCTGAATTACTTTGTGCAATTTTAAGCATTATGAGCAGAAGGACAGGGGACCTGACACCCAGTGTGGCAACTGCCTCTGGGGTCCCCGCAAAACAAGGAGCAGAGCTTATTCCTTTTTGCTGACAGGTGTCTCAGGTGTTAAAATACTGGGTAATATCCGTTTTCCTCTCTCTCTATTCTGATGGGATTTGAAGCCACACTTACTTCAGATGCAGTCTAGCACCCACTGAGAGGTTAACTGAGAGGAGATAATTCCTCTCCATTTTGGATGTGTGTAATATATAAATATTTCTTAAGGAACTGGTGAGCGTGACTTAAGAGCTAATTACCAGCATCTGCCAGAGATAGTATGATCAGCCACGGGAAGGCCACATTTCTGCAGACATTTTTATGCTGTATGTTTGCCACTCACTGAATTCAACATGTAAACATTTCTCTGACATGTTTGGGGTTGTCATGTGATGGCAGAGTATCTCAAAAGATGCACACAGCACAGGTGATCAGTTCTCTGAATGATTCAGACCTTGCATACTTGCAGTACTCACCATTCAGGGTCAGTGCACATGACATAATGCACAGTGTCAATATCAACCCTGTCCAAGATGGTTTTGCCTACTGTATTGTCCTCTCAGTACCGCACAGCAGGCCAGCTTGAGGCTGGGCTGATTAGCTCCTAGTGGAGTCAGGGTCTTTGACGACTGAGAGGTGGAGCTCCCTTTGTGAAGTTGTGCTTGCTGATATATACATACTTGGAGAAACAAAGCAGCTCTGACCCTGTGATTAATAGGTAAATAGAGCTCTTAACAAAGCTGAACTGAACACTTCAGATAAAAAGTTTCATAGCGTCTTCATCTCCTTCTTTCCTGTTCTAGAAATCAAAACTTTGAATTTTTTAAATAACCTCTTATTAATGTAGTGAGTATTGACTATAATCTTATAAATAATTGTGTAGAGTTCAGTAGATAGCGATGACCCCTTCTAAATAAATAATAGACATCAGATATTTTAATTATGTTCAAATTAGCTATAGAAGAAAATTAGCCTCTGTCTTTTCAAGTTGCATTGCATGTGGCAAGTTCATCTGCTACATGGCTTTTGAAAACTTCTCAGCAAATGCATTTTGTGTATCTGATTTGAACGCAGTGGAATGTTACAAGTAAATATGAACTCAATGGTCAGAGTTCAGTAGCGGGCAAGGAAGTTTTCTGAGGTCTTCTAATTGTGGGTGCTAGGCCTCAGTTCCACGTGAAAGACACATGAAGTTCTGTGCTGAACTTTTGTAATGTACTGAGTAATCATTTGCTAATATAGCTTCAAGGATGTAAACTCAGACCTAAGTGGATCAAATGGCCAATGACTATTGAAAGAACTAGAGCAGAAACACTACAAACAACAAGAATCTTGAATATCAGGCTCCTACCCTGTCACGAGAGGTAAAACAATATGTAACATAAGTACAGCAGTTACAAATCTGTACTTAGCAGGCCACATAGAACAGCCAAAACCAGCCATCAGTCTTGGGACTTCAACGTTTCTAAGCACTTCACTACTGTGCAAACACCCTACCCATTCAGAAGAACTTAGGCATTTCCATTATTAATTAGATGACCCATATCCAGGCTCCTGTGAAACGTGCATGTACACTGGCTGTTTTCCCCATGTTAGTCTTACACTGAAATGAACTTCTTAAACACAATGCAGCACTATTCTGCTGTGTTGTGTGCTTTCACTGTAGCTTACATTACTCACCAGTAAATTTGCGCTGCCTATGGCATTAGAATATAATCATGGAAATAGTAGCTTTGCAAAGGAACTTGTTCTCTAAAAGATGACTTAGGACCAGTGTCATTCTGGTGAAACTTCTTCATATTCACAATAATACAAGAAAATATGAGATCTGTGCCACCAAAATTCATCAGACATGGACTAGGATCTATTCATATTTTGTTAAAGGGTTAGCAGGAAAGACTCTTCAAGCTTCCTCAATCTTGATGCTTAAATTGCCTGGATATGTGTGAGTTTAAACAGAATAAAAGTACTCCATTCAGCTGAATTCATGGCATCATTTATTTATTGATTATTATAGATGCAGTTGTCCGTTATCTGCCTGGGAAGTAAAGCCATAATTCTAGAATTGTTTTGCATTAAGACTCAGAATTGAGGAAAATCACTTGTGTTGAGAACTGAAAAAGCCATATATGTTTAGCCCAAGAGCTCAATACCTAGAACATGAATTAGGCAAATAAAAGTTACAGAAGAGCCAGCAACCTCTATCTCAAGAGTTCTGCACTTACCAGGAATGGGAACCGATAATCCAGGAAACAATGAGGTATACCACTATGAACAAAGGCACAACAATTTGTGCGGGAAGACAGGTGTCAACGATCAGCTACAGTAGGGTGATTGCAGCCTGAAAAATGCCGAAAAAAACTTTCATGAAAGTTCACTGGTGGCTGCTAATATCAAATATCTCCCCTTCAGATATCTCAAATCCTCACATTCCCGTTCTTTCCCCTTTCTTATGAGTTACAAAATCCAGGTGGCTATCTCCAAAGATGTGCATGGGAGTTTCTCTCAATCATCCATCAGTTAGTAACTGGAGACTTTAATACTTGGCATTGTGTAATGGATTGACTTTTGGATTTTTCAGATCTTCCTTTAAAAAAATGGCCTTTACAGGTCTTCCTTAAGAACGGATGTCAGGATCCATGGAAATATTCCATATCTTCCTTTAACGTAACACAACATATAAATAGAGTATAGATAAGAGAGTACACTCTCTTCTTCTTCTGGCAAGCTGGAGAGCAGGAGCTCCTTGCTGCTGGTCCTGTTTGGAGCTGAGGCCTGTGCCATTGTCTGCCCATGCGACCCAGAGTTCTGGATCGGATTGAGCTGTTCTGCTTTCCTCAAGGGAAGTGGTGAGATTTTGCTAGTTCTTTACTTTGTTAGTTACTGGGTGTTATAGTTGTATGCTGGGTGTTATATAGATCTTTTTTGTCCTTTTTCCCATTTCCCTTCCCCTCTTCCCTTGCTCCTTTGCATATCCTTGCTATATGTAGTTGTTTTTATTTAGAAAATACAGAAATACATATATATATGGTGTTATTTTGGCTTTTTCTATAGCTTTTTTTCCTTTGAAAGGGGGGAAGTTTTGGGAAAGAGGCAGACTGAGCGATTGAAGACCTTGGGAAAGCTAGCTCAAACCAGCTCACATTGTCTCTTTCTCTATCTGTTGTCTGTCAGGTTTGTGTCTTTATGTGTGCTTTCTTATCCCTTGCCCTTTTACTTATTATCCTCTTTGCATTGAAAAGGTCCTTGATCAGATAACCTTATTGAAGCAGAGACTCTTTCCTTCCACGCTCCCTTACAACACCTACTGCATAGGACCATTCTCTAAGCCGAATGACAGAAAGACAAGTGATTTTTTTTTTGTTGACAACTTGTATTTGTGTCACAGTAAGAGCATAGTCCAGGATACAAAATGTACCAAACCCACATTTTAAAGCTGCCTTTGTCACAACCAAGTCCATGGTGCTAAAACCAAGAAACAAAACTGTATCGCTTTCTTTCGAAATGCAGAATAGAAGGACAAACTGTAGGTGTTGCTGTAAAGATGGCTGTAAAGATGAAGCTGTTATCTAGTCTGACATCCTGAAGCAACTGTGGCCAACAGCACTTTGCACTGAACCAGATGGGCTGTATCAAGGTAGTACAAAATTGGACGCTGATGATAGCATCTCTATTTGTAGCTTACTCATAGCTTACAAATTGTTTATGGCTTGCTGGGGGTGTAGCTGCTAGCTGACTCCCAGAACAGATATAGGAATACATCTGACCAGGAAAGGGGAGTGAGTTCTGTCAAAAAAGTTGAGGGGTTTCCCCAACGACTCAAACAGCTAGGGTTTGCCCTGCAAGAAATTGCTGGTTTGGTCTGTGGGCACCACATGAGCAGCATATGGGTTGTGCATACTTGAGGCAGATACCTATATATGTGGACGTTGAGACCTGTTAGTCTCAGGCAGTACCAACACATTTGTGGTCTGAGGAATTTTCTCTGGGAAAAAAACGGCAAGGTAAAGATCATGTTCTTCTTGTAACTGTGTACAGAGTTGTGATGTAGAACTAGTGAATATAGTATTTGGCCTGACCGGATTATTGGGGTTCGACAGACAAGCACTGCCAGTATAATGTGCTGCTGAGAGAACAGATTCTAGTCTACTATTGAGGCTCGGATAAAATTTTGGGATTCCAAAGACCTCCCCAAGTCTCGGTAATTTGTTCCCAGATGGGGCAGGGAAAAGATTATAACCAGTTTATAAAATTGGTTGTTCTGGATCCACACACTGAAAGAAATAAAAAAATCTCCTTTGGGCACAACTTGATTGCGATCTGGCTAGTGCTAACACTCTTCAAAAAGTTTGTAGGCATTTGCTGATCGTAGGACCTTGCTGTCACACTGTGGAAGAAAGATAATCATTGAGAAAGCTGGGTCACAGATGGCAAGGAAGGAAAAGGGGTGAAAATTAATTGACTGGTAAGTCACCAAATGGGGTAAAGGCTCCTGTGGTAGCAGGAGTGCCTGAGTTGTGCTGACCTCTGCATGCCAGTGTTAGCTGACTTTGGAATGATCTCCTCTGCAGCACAGCGTCCTCCCATTCCCTGTCATCCTAAAGAGTATATCTGGAGCATGTACATCATCACCTATGATCTCTTCATTCTCTGCTTGAAGCTCTGATCATACTTTCTGTAGACTCTGCTTAATCAAGCTATCCATTCATTCTTGTTCTGTAAGAGTCTTGTTCTGCAGGTCGGTTAATTCTTCTCTTCTCTAGCAGGACCAGCGTATTTCTGCCTTCTTGGACTGTGGCCATCACCATGGACTGATACTGGAGAAAGACATCCTGCATACCTCCAGATAGACTTTCTAGGATTTATGGATTAAATGATGGTGGGACTTCTGCTGTTAATTTTAGCTAGTCCAACATAGCGCTAACCATGTGGGTAAGAAACGTCTAAAACACATCACTTTTGAGATCAGGCTGCTCCTTTAACCTTCTTTCCTAAGGCTTTTGATTGTTTGTTTATTCCTAAGTCTAAACAGGATACCAACAGGACTCACCACTAACAGCATTCAAGCATTGATAAAAAGCAAGAAAATTCATGACGTGTACCTTTTGTGGTAATGCCTACCTGATGTCTGGGATACTTCATATTGACCTGAGGTAAGAAGACCTGTTTTTCATAGAAACTCTTTTATAGTTGTCAATTGTGAGTGATTCAGATGTTTAGCCATTCATGAAGATGCAGGAATATGCAGTATCCTTCAGCCAACACTAGATGTTGCCCATGTACTTTAGAAGCTTATTTTCATCATATAAGAAGTTGGAAAGCTTGCATGAGGGCTTTAGAATGGCTAACCTGGGTAAAGGCTGTGGGCATCTTATTCCAAAATAAGTTCTGTCAGCATTACAAATATATCCCTGCCTTACTTTATCTGGCAGTTATTTCTTCTTATTTTTCTCACTACTCTTCAGGCCTGGCTAGTCTCATCTGAATGGTGATTTGAAAGGAAATTCTTAAGTGCCTTCTTAAAATATTCAGTGGTTTTTGTTACCTCTGTAGGAAGCAGTGCTACCAAAGGTGGAAATATGCACACTTCAGTTGTTACTAAGCCTCCAAAATATCCTCATCATTTTCTACACCATACAGAGCATCTTTGTGCTATGTCTGTTGTTAATTTTTGTTGTGTTGTTGTCTCTGGGACAAGAAAATATATATGGTTGAAGGACTGAAACAGGAAGCTGGGGTACTTTGTTCAGATCCTTGCTTGGGCACAGATCTTTGAACTACTTTAGATGAGTAGTTTTTCTGTATTTTTGCCTTGCTGTCCCTTTTCTTAAAAGGGACCTAGGAGTGCTTCCTTCTCTCATTAAGGTGTTACGTTCTTAAGTATATGTCTAAATGCTGGGATAGGAGTGATAAAATCATATGGGAGAAAAGTACCCTTCGAGACTAAAACCATTAGAGGCATCATCTATTTTAAGGGTGGAAAGTCTATTTCAGAATATTCAGCTCTCCATAGTATCAAACTCAATCTGGCCACTGTTGTTGGAGTCCAGAAAAGATGTTTTCACTAATACATCAACAACAAGAAGAGAGTCAAGGAGAATCTCCATCCTTTACTGGATATGGAGGCAAACTTTACCGTCGAGGATGAGGAAAGCCTGAGGTGCTTAATGCCTTCTTCACCTTGGTGTTTAATAGTCAGACCAGTTATCCCCAGGGTATTCAGCCCACTGAGTTGGAAGACAGGGATGGAGAGCAGGATAAACCCCCCCTATAGTCCAGGAGGAAGCATTCAATGACCTGCTAGGCCACCTGGACACTCAAAAGTCTATGGGACCAGAGGGAGATGGAGGAGGAGCTTGCCGAGCCACTCTCCATCATTTATCAGCAGTCCAGGTTGACAGGGGAGGTCTCAGATAACTGGAGACTTCCCAATATGATGCCCATCTAGAGGAAGGGCCAGAAAGAGGTTCTGGGGACCTACAGGCCTCTCATCCTGACCTCAGTGCCGGGGAAGATTATGGAGTGGTTCATCTTGAACATGCTCAGCAGGCAAGTCCAGGTCAACCAGGAGATTAGGCCAAGTCAGCATGGGTTCATGAAGGACAGGTCCTGCTTCGTCCTGATCTCCTTCTATGACCAGATGACCCACCTAGTGGATGAGGGAAAGGCTGTAGATGTTATTTACATCAGCTTCAGTAAAGCCTTTGATACTGTCTCCCACAGCATTCACCTAGAGAAGTTGGTGGCTCACAGCCTTGGCGTACTCTTTGCTGGGTAAAAACCTTCCTGCATGGCCAAGCCCAGAGAGCTGCGGTGAACAGAGCTAAATCCAGTTGGCAGCCGGTTGCAAATGGTGTTCCCAGGGCTCAGTGTTGGGGCCAGACTTGTTTAGTATCTTTATCAGTGATCTGGATGAGAGGATTGAGTGCACCCTCATTATGCTTGCAGATGACACTAAATTGGGCAGGAATGTTGATCTGCTTGGTGGCAGGAAGGTGCTACAGAGGGATCTGTACAGGCTGCATTGATGGGCCAAGCCCAATGGACCAATAGCCTTTACATTACAGGACAAATATTTGCTGCTTGTATTGAGAAACAGTTACAAACAGGAAGAAGCTGTTGCCCTTCATGCACTAGGCAGTAAAGGAGGAGGTGACACTCAGTTTACATAGTGCCTTGTACAGGTGTTTGTAAGAACAGTGTTCGGAACTGGAAATCACAGTTCCTGAATCAGTACTCTGGAGGTTTAGGAGATAAGATTTGGGCAATGATTGAGCATATTATTTTTTACTCTGAAAATCATTATGACTGTGTCTGAAGTCTGCAATGTTATAGACCTCTGCCAGGTTGTAATTGACACCGTAATCTGTTTTGCCTGTGCTGATGAATTGTGAAGTGGATAGAGCAGCCTGCTCAGGAATTTGAAACACTTGCCTGTGAATAAGGTAATAAAGGGGAGACATGATCAAAGTGCTGTGAGAGAAGTAGAAAGGACAATGGATGGACTGTTCTACTCTTTATAGTGCAGAAAACTCTAAGACTTCTGTAAATAGTCTCAAAAACTGCTCTTATGGTAAGGACATTGAATACACAGCAAGATGGGAAGACTTGATTTTTTTATGCTCTCCCAGCTGCCAACAGTTTTTGGCTGCAGCACTTCTATATTTCTGAACCATATGTTGTTTCTGTGTACTTAGTAATTTCTTATTTTCTCCTCCATAAACTTGTTCAGCCTCGCTGTGAACCTATGTAAACATAGGTTTTGTTTTGGCAAACGTTTTGGCGATTTGTTTTGGCAAACGTTTCCATGGATCTCTTCATACGTGAAGAACCATATTCTTTAATTTGTTTTTAACCGGGCTCTTGCTAGCTACGTATGTCCTTGGAAATAGGTGAACCACTTTCAAATGAAAATTTCTACAAGAATTTTACCTTGGGCAAAGACACAATGTGGGATATGCTCTGACAGCAGCATACTGTACTAGTTTTGGAAACATTACTGCATTTGCTATTATAGTCTAATGGAGTGGCATTAGAAATTCAACTATAGTATATCAGAGATTAGCAAAGGTTGTCTGTCAAAGTGTTTGCCCTAGCTCTTATTTTTCACTGTAAACTTGGATTTGTGCTGCTGCTAGTGTCTGGCTTTTAAATCACTTCAGCCCTGGGGCTCTTTATTGTGTAATTCTGTGAAGGTTCGTCTTGCTGCCTTATTTGTACCAAGGTTCCTTGGTCATCTATTTCTTGGTTAGGAGGTCTTTTCCCTGAAGTCCTAGCTTTTGTCCTTTTTATCCCTGTGGCATAAGATGTCCTGTACCTCTTCTTTTTTCCTTTTGTTTAGTCATTCTTGCTAACAAATAAAATTCACTTATGCTAAAACTAAAGTTTGCTTACATCAGGCTATCCACTCATGCTAAGCTGTAAGCAAATTACATTTTAACTCAACTCTAAGACATTAATTTTAACATTCTATAAAAAGATTTGTTTTAATCCCCAGCACTACTCTTCAGGCACCCAGTGGGAAATCAGCTTCCAGTCTCTCACATATAGAAGACCCATACCATATGTGTCCATAATAGGATAAATTTTCTCATGAAATTACATTACCAGGATAACAATTACATAATCGAACATCTCACAACTTCTTTGTTTTGTGTTATTTTTCACTGTATGGCTTTACCTTGCTAAGAACTTAAAACAGAGATGATCTTTTTTGATGTTCACGCTGCAAGGGAATAGCAGGCTAAATGAATCATTAGCACTGCAAGAAGCATAAAATTACTTCTGCAAACTGAATACCAGTTCTTTACAACAGAGAATAAAACTGTAACCCGACATTTCATCAACATTTATTATATAAACAACTTCTAATAATAAAAACTACAACAATTGTAACTGAGCTCAGCTTTCCTCCTGCTTTTATAGCCCCTCTTACACTCTTTGCTCTTCTATTCTCACCATTCTAATGCATTTTCATAAAGGGATGTTTTTGATGCTGATTCATGCAGCACCCTGCCATGCCTCTTTCTTCTGGGAAAAATGGGACACTGCAATAGTGCCATTGTGAAGGGAAAAAAAGAGAAAATAAACTCTTTCTCTCTTTTCCAGTAAATATCAATGTAATCCTCTTCAAGACTACAAATGCTGACAGATACTTTGTCAGTCTTCCCATATTGAAAGAATGATGAGAGACAATTGTCTATATTGCTAAGGAAAAGATAATAAGAAATCATCTTAATTAGCAAAAAGGAAATATGTGTTAGAATACTAAAGGAAAAAGTCTTCTTTATGGAGAAGGTGAATAAATTCAACCCACAAAAGTGTGGAATTTTCCTTCTTTTAAGTTTTTTGTTATGTTTGTTGTTGTTAATTATTAATGATAATAGTAAGGAATAAATATCATTTTTATTAATAACAATAATTAAGAACAACAACCATAACAGACAAATGTCTATTCAGAAAGTCTGGCTTTTCTTAGCTTTCTTCAGAGCAGGTTTTGACTGGGTAATTTCTAAAGCCCAGCGTTTCTCTTTCTAACTACATAGAAAGTGTATGTCAGAAGTTTTTCTGCATGCACATGGGCTCAGGTTCTCCAGCTACATTGTTTATGAAGATGTTTAACATAAATCGTGTGCCAGCGCAGAGTGGTTGTGAGGTAATACAAGTCTCTCCCTGTATAATGAAACAACCTTTTGTCACTGAGGCTGCCCTGCAGCTGGAGTCTGTTGTGTTTGTTGTGAAGATTCTGGTATGCTGCTCACAGAGACAGGAAAGCTGGACATCTCTGCTGTGAGATTTTGCTACTGGGCAGAATGCAGCTTATATGTTAAATCAGAGGGTGTAGTAACTGTGGGTTTCTAAGCTTTAGTTTCCATTATTTCCTTTGGCATTTTTCACAGATCAAATCTTAAATTTTTTGAGCTTTTGTTTCTAATTTTTTCATTTTTTTTCACAAGTCACAATACCCTGTTATATGTTTAATCATTAACTCCTTGTATCTGTTTTCTACTTTAATTCCAGATTGATGGGATTCTTTGCTTGGGAATAAAAATAAAATTAAAGCTAAAAACATGAAACAAATAATTTCTGTACCTTAATTGCTGATACTTCAAATGGTGTGAGCCAAGATGTAACGGGATGAAAAAAAAATGGAATAATAAAAAAAAAAAGAAAGCATGTGCAGACCTGAAGCTGAAACAGCTGGGTTTGTATTCTGCTGCTAAATGGGAAGCACTTCAAACATAAAAGACATAGGTCAATTAAATACATGACATAGGTCAATTAAACACACTGATTCTTAAGTGAAATACTGTAAGAAATTATGTTCTATTATATGAATAAAATTTAAAAGCAAATGTATTTTTCTTTGAAAATATCATTAGAAGTTTTATATCACTGAACCAAATAGAGATTACCTTTAGAAAGAATGCTGCTTAGATTTTTCTCTGAGCTAACTGATGTTCCTTAGTATCATAGAATAATTTAGGCTAGAGTAGTTACTCTGTGGGGGTCCAACTGCTCACTCCAAGCAGGGCCAACTTTGAGGTTAGGTACAGATGCTCGGGGACTTCTGAAGGTTTTGAATATTTGGACTTCCACAGCCTCTCTGATGTGCTATTACAATGTTTGCCTGTTCTGGCCATGAAAGATTTTTTCCTAATATCTTACCCTAATTTGCTTTCTTGCTGTTGTGCCTCTTACTCTTGTCCTTTTGCTCTCCCCTCTACAATGAGACTCTATATTTTCCTAGCTGAAGAGAGTCAGAAGATCTTCCCTTTTGCGTTCTCTTCTCCAGACTGAACAAACCCAGTTCTCTCAGCTTTTCCTCATGTGTTGTGAATGCTCCAGCTCCATCGTGCTGTTGGTCTCCACTGGGCTATCTCCAATATATAACAATTATCTTGTGTGGAGGAGCCCCAACTGGTGTGGTGGTGAGATTTTTTTCCCACCCTGCAAGCTGCACAGACCACTCTGCTGCTTTGCACAACCATTTTGATGCACTTGGAAAAAGTACTTTCTTCCTTATTTTTTGCCATCCAGTGGAACAGAGCCTTGGCCTATCTGAAACTGTTATATATTAGTCCCCAAATATAGTAAATCAGGCAAAGAACAGAGGAGACCACCGTGGCTGAGTTGAGACCTGCTGGTCAAATTGAAGATCAAGAGGGAACTGCACAGGCAGTGTAAGCAGGAACAGGGAACCTGGGAAGAGTTAGGGATGCTGCCTGGTTGTGTAGCCGTGGAATCAGGAAGGCCAGGGTATAGCTGGAGCTGAGCATGGCAAGGGAAGCAAAGAATAACAAAAAGGGCTTCTACAGATACGTCAACCAGAAATGGAAGGGTAAAGAAAGTGTACCTCCACTGATGAATGAAAATAGTGACCTCCTATCAACTGATGAGGAGAAGACTCAACAACATTTTTGCATCAGTCTTCACTGGCAGCCACTCTCCTCACCCCTGCACAGTCAATGCACAATGAGATGGGGATCAGGGGGGGTTTAGCCCTTCCTACTGGAGGGGAAGATCAGTTTTGTGACTACCTGAGGAACCTGAACATATACAAGTCTATGGGACCCGATGAGCTGCATCCCAGTGTCCCAAGGGAATTGGCTGATGTGGTTGCCGAGCCACTCTGCATAGTATTTGAAAAGTGATGGCAGTCAGGGGATGTCCCTGGTGACTGGAAGAAGGGCAACGTTGTGTCCATTTTTAAAAAGGATGGAAAGGAGGACCCTGGGAACAAGCGACCTGTCAGCCTCACCTCTGTGCCTGGGAAGATCGTGGAACAGATCCTCCTACAAGCTTGCTAAAGCACGTGGATGACAGGGAGGTGATTTGAGACAGCCAGCATATCTTCACCAAGGGTGAGTCCTGTCTGCCCAGCCTAGTGGCTTTCTGTGATAGGGTTGACTGCATAAGTGCACACAGGAAAAGCAACGGAGATAATCTGTCTGGATTTCTGTGAAGCCTTTGACACAGTCCCCCACAACATCCTTCTCTCTATATCAGAGGGATATGGATCTGATGGGTGGACTGTTCGGTGGATAAGGAATTGGTTGGATGGTCACATTTGGAGAGTAGTTGTCAACGGCTCGATTCCAGATGGAGACCAGTGACAATATTTTCATTGATGATATAGACAGTGGGATTGAGTGCACCCTCGACAAGTTTGTGGATGACACCAAGCTGAGTGAGGCAACTGTCACACCAGAAGGATGGGATGTCATCCAGAGGGATCTGGACAAGCTGGACAAGTGGGCCTGAGTGAAACTCGTGAGGTTCAACAAGGCCAAGTACAAGGTCCTACACCTGGTTTGGGGCAATCCACGGTTTCAATACTGGATGGGGGACGATGTGACTGAGAGCAGCCCCGTGGAGAAGGACTTGGGGATGCTGGTTGATGAGAAGCATAACATGAGCCAGAAATGTGCACTCACAGCCCAGAAAGCCAACCATGTCCTGGGCTGCCTCAAAAAAGCATGGTCAGCAGATCAGGGAGGTGATTTTCCCCCTCTACTCAGCTCTCATGAGAGCCCCATCTGGAGTATTGTGTCCAGTTCTGGAATATCCAGCATAAGAAGGATATGGAGCTGTAGGAATGGGTCAAGAGGAGGGCTGCCAAGATGATCAGAGGGCTGGAGCACCTCTGCTATGAGAACAGGCTGACAGAGTTGGGATTGTTCAACCTGGAGAAGAGAAAGCTCCAGGAAGACCACATAGCAGCCTTCCAGTACCTGAAAAGAGCCTACAAGAAAGCTGGGGAGAGACTTTTTACAAGGGCAAATAGTGATAGGACAAGGGGGAAAAGGCTTTAAATTGGAAAGGGGAGATTTATATTAGACATTACAAAGAAATTCTTCGTGATTAGGGTGATGAGACACTGGCACAGTCTTAGAATTGCTTGATTGGGAAAGACCATTGAGATCATCAAGTCCAACCGTACCTGTCCACTACTAAACCATATCCCTGAGCACTTCATCTACTCATCTTTTAAACACCTCCAGGGATGGTGACTCAGCCACCTCCCTGGGCAGCCCCTTCCAGTGCCTGACAACACTTTCAGTGGAGAAGTTTTTCCTGATGTCTAATTGGAGGGTTCCCTGGCCCAATTTGAGACCATTTCCTGCCTGACACTTGGAAAAGGAGACCAACACCCACCTCGCTACAACCTCCTTTCAGGTAGTTTTAGACAGTGATGAGGTCTCCCCTCAGCCTCCTTTTCTCCAAGCTAAACCCCAGTTTCCTCAGCTGCTCCTCATAAGGCTTGTGCTCCGGACCCTTCACCAGCTTCATTGCCCTTCTCTGGACACACTCCAACACCTCAATGTCTTTCTTGTAGTGAGGGCCCCAGAACTGAACACAGTACTCGAGGTGTGGCCTCACCAGTGCTGAGTACATAGTGCCACAGCTCCAAGCAGGGACAGGAAAGATGCATGGAAAGTAAAAATGAAAATAATTGTGGAGAGCAGAGAACTTGCCAACTCATTACATTTTGAAAGCAGTTTTTTCTAATTTTGCTCCAAAATGTAAAAGAAAAAAAAATCTAGCCATAAAAAAAGAAACAATACGAAACCAAAACAAATCACAGAAGACTTCCAACAACACACACCTTGCTAATTTTCCCCAAAATCCACATCTTTGGCAATTAGTACTATTCTCAACTCTCAGCCTTTTTAAACAGCTCAGTTTTCAGGGTGGTCAGGACTGTGACCAAAATGGTATTATATGCCTTGCTTTACTCTTCCATGTGCCAGTTATTATATACATGACAAAGCTCTTTTTGGAAACCAAGACATTATGCATTTTTTTGGTAAAAGTTTCCTGCGGCTTTGACTGATGTGAAAAAAAATCACTGTCCTGAGCTCAACTTGCTGAGCTTAATGCTTTCAGATTTGCTCAGTAAATTCAGGGTGTTTCTGGGGAAACATCTGGCAAAGCTTCTCTGGAGTCAGTTCTCAAAAAGGTACTTTTAGTAGAGAGATCTTTAGTTTTGGTCTTTGTGGTTTTCACAGTTCTGGGTCATAAAGTATTAATACTACTTTGATAATGTGATTTTTATATCTGAACAAATAAAAAGCAAAAGAACTCTTTATGTTATTGTACCCAAAGCTATTATGATGGAAATTTACAGACTGCACTATTACAGTTCGGATATAGTCTATAGTTTCGCAGTGTTACTGTAATTAGCAGTCACTAATTAGAGCAATTTTTTTGCAGTTGCTAGAGCCATGGAACACTTGTAATACCTCTATGTCTAAATCACAGTTGTGTTTTGGACTGGGAAGTTCCTATATGAATTGACATTATTGCAAGTAGACAAAAGCAAAGCACATGTGATTTCTTTGCTTTGCAAATGAGAAAACAATGTGATAATTACTCAAAGAGAACAAAAGTAGCTTTAATCTTACTGTGTGTTCTGACAAAAAAAATGGGAAAAATGACAATCTTTTTATTGTCAGTTTAGATAAGAAGGGAGTATTTCAATCATCAAAAGATTTTGGAGGTTATATATACTTTGTAAAACCTAAACATTTCAAGATTATAACAAGATCTAAAGATCCTATAATTTTCTCAACTAAGTGGAACATTCTATTGGAAAGCACCTGGATTTATTGTTCATCCTCACCATCATTCTAAATGTGCATTTATCTTTGGTGCCACAGACAATATTCTGGTATGTAAATGCTTTTACTTATAAATTTCATTCAGAATAGGACAGATTAAAGTTAACAGCAGTATTTATAACACGGTAGCATAATCCAGTAATAACACGGTAGAAAAAATTTTTGCATATGAGAGTCACGTATAAAATTTAAATGCATGGGGTTCCTCATAAACCATATAATGACAAAATACGTTCTTAAGGCAAAACTTTTTTCGTATTTGTCCCACTGTTTCATTATCTCAGTATGACATTTTTCTCAGTTAAACACAAACACAGTGACTAGCGTGGAGTGTTTTCACTAAGAGAAAGAAGTAGCAGTTTGCTGGCTCAGAGCCCTGCCTCAAAAATCTGTGTTTGGCCCTGTGCAGGCCAAACAAACTGACACAGGCCACCTGGAGGCACTTCCCTGTGTCTGAGCAGAGTCATTTAAAGACCTGGAAGCACATCTTCTGTTTCTCCTTCTTGTTGACTCCTGAAAAAGTCTGAGGATCTTGGAAAGAAATTGAGAACTTGTGCTGCTTTCTTAAGGTTACTCTCAACAACAGCAGTATTGAAACAGCAACTGTAGCCTCCTCAATGTACATGGGTCCTCTTAAAGCATGTGTAGGTGGATGACAGAAACAACTACTGTTATTTTTCTGTCACTGGTGAATAGAAAACTCTCTGATATGATTTTACAGCTAGACTCTATGTCATAAGAAACCTGTTCATCGGGAGGAGGTAAACAATCATTTAAAGCCTGTCATTGCCTTTATGTTAAACAATGATGGGATTATTTATGTTTAAATTTTATCTTAAGAAGGTTCCTCACCTGGCAAACAAATTGTTCTATAAAATTGTCATATGTGCTGATTGTAGAGGCATAGAAATATCATGCAATTATCTTTTCAGATGCTGGAATTTATAGGTAGGTTTGCCAACTTATTTATATAATGTATGGAAGAATTTTAAGTCTGCAGTGCATATTAATGCTTATAATTATGAAAAACTGAGTACTTCGTAGTACATATGCTTCTAAGATGTGGAATTCTTGGAAAGTAAGTGGTTTGAGTGCATGACGGTTATAGGAGGATGTTGAGCTCTGGAGAATATTCCTCATATGGGGCAGCAGACAAAGACTTTGTATTTGAAATAATAAAACAATTTTGTGAATCTGAATTTTGAAATGTTCTTTGCTGCAACTAGAAACAACAGTGACAGAATAAGTATTGAAAAGGATAATTTCTTTTCAAATGAAGGAAAATGCAAATTATTATTTTTAAACCATGTACTCTCACACCAGTAATTAGTTATCTGTCAGAAATATTGTATTCAACTTCTGCTTAAGAGCAGAAATTAAAAAAATTAGGTTCTATTTTCAGTTATCTTTTTTAGTAGGACTGAAGCCTGGGAAATAATTGCTGCTTCTTTTTTCTAGATCTTGATCCTTCTTTAGGAAGAGTGGTAGAGATGTCGGAAAAATTACTCTACTTAGAAAGTATTTTTAATGCTTCTGATATTCAAAAACACCTTCCTGGCAAGGTAAAAAAGTTCTTACACATGTGTAAGTTTAGGAAGAAAATAATGACAATAGTTAATTTTCTATTAAATGCTCTCTATTATGCTGTATGACCTCGTATAAAATAATATCATGACATACCAGTAGATGCATTAGGTATTGTAGGCTGTGTTTACCATTACCCAAAACCTACAAGCTTTCAGGATGAGCCAATCAGAGATGAAAACCTTGCAGAGCATTTTCTTTGTGACAGTTCATTTTGAACTGAGAAAACAAGTTATATCATTTTTGTTGTTACTTGTGTTTAGTTACCATGTGTTTTCAATCATCTTTTTCTTTACTTAGTTTTTCAAATTTGACTTGCTATACTTCTTCTGACTTATGATATGGTTCCTTTTCCTTAAGGTATTTCTTTTTCCTCTTCTTTCTGATTGCTACTGTAGGACCGCATATATGTTCATATCACCTATCTTTCTTGCTTTATACCCTTTACTATAGTTTTCTCCACTGTGTACTTCTGACAACCTTCCTATGTTTCCAGCATTTCTTCAGGTTATAGTGACTTAACATATGAAATCAGGAATGTGAAATTGACTTTCTATGCATTTCCCTTGATTTCCTCTCAGGGTCTTCCACACTACTTGGAAGTTCCAAATTAGCTTTTGTAGCAGTTGGTGGAAGATCATATGGAGTCATTTTCCCCAGGCTAGTGAAAAATTACACCAAATATTGGATATAATCTGCTGACTGACAGCAGTAGATGGAAAATGTAGTGCATCACGCCTGTCACTCTGATCCAGTGTAGAAGTGTGCACAGTTTGTAAGTATTTTGTAAAAATACAATTTAATGGAATTATATTTTTAAATTTACTACAAATCTAGTATTTTAAAATAGTATGAGAATGTTGCAACATACTATACTTTTTATCTGAAGTTTATTATTGTCATTAACCAGAGTTATCATCTTATTAGCTCCTAGAAATTTTGACTGACATTCCTAATCCCCAAGCAGTGCAAATTGAATTGCAAGACTGCTAGCTGAGCTACAAACTGTCAGAAAATGGCAGGAAGTTTTCATGAATGATATTTAAAAAAGCATGTCACCTTAGTTTAAAAAAAATGATAATTTGTTACCAATGACAAAATAAAAACTGTCTTCATATATTGTATCACAAAGGAAATTAATGGAGAAATTATTGGTAATGCATAACATACAAACCTCCAGAACATCACTGAAGCATTCTGTCTTTAAGCAAGTATGACCCTCTTAGAATAACATTTTTATTAGTGAAGTCCATTATATTTGGCTTTGTTTTTAATGTTTTTAATTTTAGTGAACATCCAAGGCACAACTTTTTAAGGTATTAACTAGGCAGGAATTATATAGTCTCGTGTAACTATCTTGGAAATAAATAATTTTAAGTTAGCTTAGGTGAAGGACTAGGGGTCTAAGCAAATGCAGGAGACTGGATCGTTGAAGTAGAGGAAGCAAAGCACACTTCTATGGCAGTGTGTTGCTGATTATCAGATGAGAATAAGAAGGGAATTGTTTGTTCATGAGCACACATCTCAGGTAAGATCTGACTTTTTTCTATGCAACCTTTTCTTTTAAGTTGTAAACATAGTCTTTGATCCTTCAAGAACTTACACAAATGTTTTAAGCATACCAGCAATTGAATTTAAAGGTGTGCTTTCCTTGCAACAGAACAACCTTATGTTTTTGTATGGCATCTTCCATCCATGGTATTGTAATACTTGCTTTGTCTACATAACTGGAATCAGGCTTTTGTACAAGGAACAGACAGTAAAAGAAAAAAAAAAAAAGCAAGGAAACAACAGGGAGAGATTAGTATGAACAGGATTGCTTGAACCAGAAAGTATGTCTATGTGAGAGTATCTGCTGCGCAGTAGAGCCATGGAGTGTGGTCCGATGAGTGTTGTTTTCAGCACAGTGGTCTGTAGCAGTTTGATGCAGAATTTGACTGAGTTATACAAATAGCCTGGTATCAAACCTTTCTTAGATGTATCAGGAATTCTTTTTGTACTTCTTTCATAGTGATTATAGTGTCTCACATTGCTCGTAGTGTCATGATTTTACTCACTGTTCAAAAGATGAGCACAGTCTTTAACAGTTTTTGATAGAATTTGAAAAAAATATTTTTGGTTTACTGATCTTGATAAGCTTTTTCAGCTTCTAAAATGTTTATTGTGCTGGTTTGTTGAGCTTCAGCTCTGGATTAATTTTTAAAGATACAGTAGTCATATTTCCATTTTAGTGGATTAGAATATAAATCTGGTTTATTGTGAGCCTGCTGACATTCACATGTCTGAATATCTCTGGGTTTAATTCACTATGGAAATTCTTAATTGTACCACTATGTGAAAGTTGTTGCGTTGCTTTGATTCCAGATGATGTAAAAAGTTGATATGGATTTTGGAAAGGCAGGTCTACAGCAAGCCTTCAAATATTTGAGCCCCTTTTTAAAGAAAATCAGAACCAGCTAATATTTTGTGTTGAATATAATGGAATAAACTCAACTG
Source organism: Dromococcyx pavoninus (assembly GCA_033558185.1). Taxonomy (NCBI): domain Eukaryota; kingdom Metazoa; phylum Chordata; class Aves; order Cuculiformes; family Neomorphidae; genus Dromococcyx; species Dromococcyx pavoninus. The sequence goes on from JAUMJL010001056.1 coordinate 403,076, forward strand.
AAACCCACAGATTTTTCCTACCTTAGCTGGTCTTCTAAGAAATGCTAAAAGGAATGGGAAGTTTTGACAATTCCAAGCCTTGAGTGGTGAATCCCACTAATCCCAGCATTGCTTGCAATCAGGAATGTAAACTTCATTTAGACTACAGCTATGGAGCTGTAATTATGTACAGCCTGGTTTAGGGTAGGGCTAGTAAAATTAAGAATGTGAGAAAGAAGTGCTCAGATATTCCAGTTTAACTTTTCTCGTCTAGCACTGAATAATATTTTCTTTCTAAGAAGGAAGTTGTTACAGAACTGTCCTTTACATAGTGATAATCCATTTGGTTTTCTCCTATTTCTTATAAAGGTTATATAGTTTATAGGGACCATATTTAAATATGTAATTTTTACCTTTTTTGTGCTTAGAACCAGTTGAACTTTATAAAAATTGGAGGCGGCTTTATTTTACTGTTCCCTGTAGGTTCTACCAATATCATTAGAAATTAGTTACATTTATTTTTCAGTCATGGACTAAGCAAAAAAGTTGCTGAATGTATCTTTTGAAACTTGGAAAACATTAAGAAATCCATGTTATGTGCTTGGTAAGAAAATGACCTTATAATGTATTTCTTCATTTCCAGAGTTGTAGTGGCTGGATTAATCTGTAGTAATCTTCCTAAATTACACAGATGTATTGTAATAACACTTGTAATTATTGACAAGCATGGCAGAGGCTTTGTGTACTGGGCTTTAGACAGCAAAACTACACTATTTATTCTTGCACAAACCTCCCCAAGGTGTTTAACGTCTGCAGGTGGACTCTCCAGATGGGTTTCAATGGCAAAAATAGCCACATTACTACTGGAACTTGGCTGTAGATGACCATAACATTAGAATGGGTTTATCCCAGTATAAATATGGTTATGATTACCTGGGAGCGTGTCCAAATTTGTTATGGCCCCAGATCCTGTATGGATTTAGTTATTTTTGTTGTTGTTCAATTAATGCGGAGTTGGATTTTTAATGTAGATCGTTCATATTTATAATTTATAACCACTTATACCCATGTGGTTTGATAGTTTGTAACCATTAGTGTGACATTGACTTGCAACATGACCCAAGTGTGATAAGTATATAGGTTATTCAAAGGCTGCGAGGTTGCAGGTGCAGCAGCAGGAAAGTACCCGTCTGTAAATGTTTTCTCCCTGCTACCCCATGTACAGTAGTAGTTTGTTGCAATCTCCATGGCTCACTCCACAATTTAAAATCTGAGATTTTAATTGCATGGCAATATGTTGTCTTTTACCACAAGATATCCAACCTGGGCTATGCATGGTTGCTAGATTGTTAGAAGTCTGCAAAAAACAGATTTTTATTTTGGGCTTTCTCAGGAAGGAAAGAGATCTGTCATATCTGCTATGTTTCTTCTGCTTTCTTTTTCTGAAACTGAATGTATTCCTACTGCAAAGTAGTTGAAAAACCTAACACTAAGTTCCTAGATAAGCCCTGCAAGTGCTTCTTCACAGATAATGGGATGTTTCTTCATTGGCTTGGCTTAATCTGAGACACAGTGCTGCTTTGAATAATTTAATTGCATTAATATTGAAATTATTTTTGTGATTGTGCAGTAGCTGATTACCTCTAGGAATGCTAAAATTACAAGACTATTTCTCAATTTCATATTAAAACAAATATACATTTATGTGCATCATAAATATATTCCGTACTCTGGAGACCATCAGGATTACTGATACCCCTGTAAACTGATTTCTTTTTCATTTAGCCAGAGAATAAATATCACATGAGGAGCATCAGTGAAACATTCTCATCCATAACTAAGCCACAGCCCTGAAGGACTGAATCTGCAGTGTTTGTACCCATTCAGTCCTTACCTTTTAATGGGATTAAATAATTTAAGCATTAATTGTTTGCGATTAAGTATTTTATTCATTGAACTTTGTCAATTTTACCTTTTATCCTTTCTTACAGGCCTGAAGAAACCTATAGGGTTATACGCAGAACCAGGAGTACCTGAGCCTAGTTTCATTGGGGATCATCACACCAGAAAGCTTCTGGTTTCCTGTGGATTGTACAAGAGTGAGGACAAGGGATTTAAGTTCAATTTCATGCCCTTTTCTTATCTGGATGTTGTTACTGTGACAGGAAACAAACTGTTCAAGAAACACGTATTTGGCTGTTTCAGCAACAGTTAGTCCTTAAATTTTCCCTAAAGGCAAAGGAAAGTTATCTTTCTTCTTATTTTAACATATCACTTGAAAGATGAAGTCATGCTGTTACTGATGCATGTAATGTAGTCAAGAATGGCTGGGCTGGTAAAAAAAGAGAAAAAGAGTAGTTTCCATTTCTGGAATTGCATCTGTCATAATATCTTTCTTGGTGCTGAATTGAAATCAGCTAGGTTTAACTAGGCACCAGGAGTAACTTTCTGTTATTAGTTTCATTTAATGGTGGAAATTCAGTATTTATTTGAAGTTATCTAGTTTTTGGTTTTGTTGGGGGTTTTTTTTGTCATTGTTGTTGTTGGTTTTTAATTAAGCACTAAAAAATTTATATATATTAAAGCATAGCATTATTCAAGTATTATTGGCATACCAGCTCTGAACTCATTACTTAGTTGAGGCATATCATGCATATACTTTTTTCAGTAAATGTGAGCTTGTGCATTGGTTTAATGTTAGAACTAAGACAAATGTCCCTATTTTTTCCTTAATTTAGTCCATGTTACTTTGTTTGTAGGTTATGTAGTCTTACAATTTCTTACTTCTAAAGCTATTTTCCAGAGGCTGATAAAGTATTCCATAATCTTACTTCTACCCATAGACATCCCTGTGATTTTAAGCTGCACATCACTAAATTGGCAGTGCAAGTTGTCATGAGTGTTTGCATATACATCAAGTTTACATGAAGAAACAGTATATTTATGTGGGTGATGATGCCCCACTATGTGTGACTTTGGCCACCAGAGCATAAGAAGTGTCTTTGTGACACAAGCTGTTCATTTGCTATGGCTAAACCAAAGGCCAGGCTTAGTGGATGCAATTTCACATTTCAAAGATTACCAGATATTTTGCTGTTACGTGTCTTCACTCTACTTGTTCCATGCCACAGTGTTAGGGTGCCACCCTACAGGAAAAAGAAAGGTTTATATTGCTGTTTGGTATTAATGAATTACAAGAAGTCTCTATAATAGGCCCCACTTCACTGTGTATGGTTTTACACACTTGCTGTTGCTGTCAATGAATTTACAAATACGCCTAGATATCTCTTTAAGCTATTTTCTTGAAAGTTGAAGCTGTTCATTAAAATAAACTGGTTTAATTCTTCAGAGAATTTGTTTTTCAATGGACAAAAAATGTACTAAATATCATTCAGATATGCAAATCCAAAAGTTTGATTTTTTTCCTGTGTTGACTTTTAGTTGCTCTTTTACTAGGCTGCCTTCTACAGCTACACTTTGAAACATTTATTGCTACTTTTGACAATTCTGATACCCAAGTTACGAGAACCCGAAACATACAAGTAACTTCTTATCCTGACTAGCAGCTTTTTTTTCAGAAAATGTTGAATATAATTTCTTTTTTTGACCTTAATGTTTATATGTGCGAGCATAATGGTTAAAAATGCCAACAGAATTAATAACTGCAAAATCTCTATTTGAATGTATATCAGTCTCATGCTATTTTGCTCATTTTGGGGTAAATTCTGTGCAAAGAACAAAGTCTATATCTACAAAATATCTTTCAAGAGTAAACAGAATTCTGCATGTCTTCCTTATTTTTTTGCCCCTACTGATATGGTATTCTGAAGAATTTGAGTCTAGCAAACCTCTTGCAAGGGAGATAAATCAAACATACAAACTCTGCGCTGAACTGCTCTCTCAGCAAGATCACGGTGGCTTTGGAATGAGAGCAGCTAAGTCTGTATTAACAATGGCCACGTTTCTCCATACACTACAGGTTAGAATAACCTTATGAAAATCTCTGAAAATGTTTCAGTTCTGCCACTTATTGTTTTTTTTAAAAACTACGATTTTCCACCATGCAAGAGGACATTTAGATGCCAAGGGAAATATGAACAGTATTTGTCTTAATGGATTTCTCAGAATCTTGTAGGTAGTATTGGTTTGTTTTGGTGACATGGTTAACTTACCTTATTCCTTGTTCAGTACTATTAGGAAATAAATAATAGACAAATATCAGCAAGTCAAAAATGAGAATATGGAAAAAAGTGGGTTTCTAGCTATTTACAGCATTATTATGTGAGGATGTGAATAGAGTAAGATCAAATCCAAGTAAATAATGATTTTTACATTTAATCCATCCACTAGATGTGTAAGTAACCATTAAATATTTATAAATAATAGTGTATATAAGTCTAAACAATTAAGTAAAATTCTCATCTTTATCTGTTATTTTCTATTCTGTTTGCCTAGATCACTAAAGGGAGGAAACACAGATCCCAATGAAGACATGGTTTTAGTAAAAGACTTAAAAAAGTTTATTGCAGATGATGCACTATTGTTCTGACATTTTTTAAAATGTAATACTTTATTTCTCATTGCATAATGTTTCTACTAATGGTCCCATAGTAAATCACTATACATGTGTCACTCTAAGTTTAGTTTAACATGTGTCATACTTTAGCTTAACTTGCTTGATAGGATACCCTTCTCATGATACCCTGTCTGGTACTGTTTTCTATTCATGGTATTTTTGAGAAAATCCAGTCTATTTGGTCTTTACTTTTTCAGGTTTGGACTTTCATATATTTTTTATTATTTTAGCAACTGTGAATTAAAAATGTTTTTGTCAAAAATAAGTGCTTTTAGGAAGGATGGATACTTTTCCAACATTTTTCCAGCATCAGATTTATAACTTTGGATCAGAATCTTGAAATTCAGCATAGATAACATTCTGCATCAGGGAAGTATCATTTTGCTGCTGATTGGAATAAAAATAAACACATGGCTCGCATTTTGTTCACATTGCAGTTTTCTAAAAATTGCTTTTGCATTGAGCAGCTCTCACTCCCTTTTTTTTTTTTAAACATGGTATCTCTTTAGAAGAAAGTGCAGTCTATTGACTGGTTGTTAATAATGGAATGCTATTCACTGCTCCTATTGTTAAAATTTGTGACATCCCTGTGTTATTAGAAGAAGAAATAACAGTCTTTCTCCCTTGCTCAGCTTTATTTAGGAAGTGATAGAGGATTTAGGTCCTTCCTAACGTGGTAGTAAGGAGGTTTAATTCTGATATATATCTGCTCTGAGTCTCAGTATTGTAATACATTTGCTGTATATTTGACAGTGCTGTCCCCGAAGTTGAACTCCTGTGTAAGAAATTTGTAACTTCATTGTCATGCATGAGTTCTCTGCTTCACAAGACACATTTTACTGCTGTCTGCAGCTCATTAACATTTTGTCTAAAGTGACAGAAATGTCACAGTTCCAGCTGATTTTTTTCCACTTTATTTTAAACGCAAACACACAAAAATCCTCTTTTGCAGTGCAGAAACATATAAAAGAGAATGAGTGGTCTAACTTAAAATCTGAAAAACAACCAAACAACTGAATTAGTTTTCTTACTTAATTTTAACTACATCTGCTTCTGTATTTCATCAGTTTTTCATGGAATCCTGATTATGCACTATTTCAGAAGAACCTTCACAGACTTTATCTGATTTGAAGGTTTGCAGTGTTCTTAAAAGCGTGGGGTTTATTTTGTAAGCAGAACAGTTGCTTGGAAGGACTATACCTGATTCAGTTTATTACCTGAAAGGCACATAGCAGGTTTAAAAAACACCAATGCAGAAATATAATTAAACCTTTTGTCTGTGTCTGAGGAGATTTAGATTCTACTGTTATTTTGCCAATTTCCTTCCTAAAACTGGTAGCCAAATCACAATTTATGTAACTATGAATAATTTCTTATTTTGTGTAGACTTATCTTTAAATATTGTGAGCTTGTTTCAGACAGACCAAAAAATTTCAAAAATATGTCACATGGAGAGGTATTATTTGTGTTTTCTTAGGTCAGATCTGATTTCAGATTTTGCAGTCACCTGACCTCCGTCCCCAGTAAGTGAACTTAGGGTTCTGGTAAAACAAGGTTTATGTGATATTTCATTTTTATTAAGCAACAAGCATTGCAGATGCAATGTGAAATAACCCGGGTACATTGATTCATGCTGCCACATCTCTCTGGAAGTGAAGGGGAGTAACATAACAGCCTGTTGCAAAGTGAACTGAAAAGCAGAAAGAAGGGTTGGCATCTATTCCACTTCCTCTGTTCTCTGCATTATTTCATTGAACTGTGTACACTAGCACATAATGAAGCATAAAATGCATGCATGGCTGGAAGTATGCTATAAACATTACTAATAATTTCACATTTCTTTCTTATGTCTGTAGTTGCAAAATGACTGCTAAACCACTTTCAAGATAGAGAGGCTGTGTGCCAATTTATCTAAATTCCTCTATTGAGGCATCGTCAAGAACACAAGAGATTATGTAGAAATTAGAGAACAAAAAAATATTGGAAGTAATTATTTTCCTAATTATTTAATTATCTGAACAGTAACAATTTGAAATACTTTCTGATGCATATTTTCACATACCAGAGTTATGACCAGTGGAAGGCCATCAGGGTAGTCAGGGGGCTGGAACATTTGATGTATTAGCAAAGGCAGAGAGAATAGAGTTTGTTTAAGCTGGAGAAGAGAAACTCCGGGGATATCAAGATTTGTTTCTTATTTCCTTTGTTTGTTTGTTTGTTGTTTTTTTCCTACCAAATGGGTGAGCAAATATTGGAAAAGTTTGCTCACAGAGATTGCCAAGTCTCCATCTTTGGAGGTGCTCAAGAATCTAATGCACAAGTAGAGTGAAGTGCATTACTGGAAGAGAAACCTAATTTGATTAGTCCTGCTTTGAGCAAGAGGTTGGAATGCAAGATCTCTGAGGGGCCCTTCTGCCCTAAATTAACTTATGGTTCTATGATTCGCTGATTCTAATGACATACTATGAAGCATTGTGACTTTGAAAATTAGCTTCATAGTCAAGTTCCTATTAAATTGTAGCATAGCAAACAAAACTTCAGCTCTATAATTTAGCAGATGTGGGGGTTTTTAGCTTTATAGTTGAGCACAAAACAGAGATACCTCATACTTGAGGGCAGGGAGGCTCTACAGAGGGGTGTGGACGGGCTGGATCAATAGACTGAGACCAACGGGATGAGGGTCAATAAGGCCAAATTCTGAGTCCTGCACTTCAGTCACAACAACCCCAAGCAGCGTTACAGGCTTGGGGAAGAGTGGTTAGAAAGGTATCTGACACAGAAGGATCTGGGGGCGTTGATTGACAACTGGCTGAATATGAGCCAGTAGTGTGCCCAGGTGACCAGGAAAGACAATAGCTTCTTGGTCTATATCGTAAAGAGTGTGGCCAGCAGGACCATGGAAATGATCGTGCCCCTGTACTCAGCACTGGTGAGGCCACATCTCGAGTACTGTGTTTCGTTCTGGGCCCCTCACTACAAGAAGGATGTTGAGCGCATCCAGAGAAGGGACGAGGCTGGTGAAAGGGCTGGAGAACAAGTTCTATGAGGAACGGCTGAGGGAACTGGGATTGTTTAGTTTGGAGAAGAGGGGGCTAAAGGGAGACCTCATCGCTGTCCACAACTACCTGAAAGGAGGTTGTAGTGAGGTGGGTGTTGGTCTCTTCTCACAAGTGACACTCAATGGGACGAGAGGAAATGGCCAAAAGTTGTGCCAGAGAATCTTTGGATTAGACATCAGGAAAAATTTTTTCACTGAAAAGGTTCTCAGGCACTTGCACAGCTGCCCAGAGAGGTGGCTGAGTCACCATCCCTGAAGGTGTTTAAAAGACGAGTAGATGAAGTGGTCAGGGACATGGTTTAGTATTGGACAGGTACGGTCGGACTCCATGAGCCAACCAGGTCTTTTCCAACAAAGTAATTGTATGATTCTATTCTATGATTCTATGATACTTCAAATTTATTGCAACACAAAGCTTTCTATATGAAAAAGTTTTAAAAATTGTTACCAGTATGATTTACAACACAGTGTTACATCATACCCATAGAATCTGACATTATTACACTTGTTGACAGTTACTCCAAATCTGTAATTTTAATTTCATAAATGGAAACTACAAGCAATGATATTCCTTTATTAATATAATCCTTTTTTGTTTATTTCTTACAGACACCAGGAAACAAAATATTTGTTATTTCTGTGGATGCTTTAAACGTGCATAAATAGGTTATTATGCCTCTCACATTCCTCCCAGCCTACTTTGACAGATTTTGGTGGTGTCTATGACGAGGATAAACTTTTTCCAAAGAAAACAAAGGTTCCAAACTATTTATGTGGAGAATCGGGTAAAGTTGTCTGGATTCCATGTTTCTTTACAGTTATAGGTTTATTTCTTTTACTGCTTTTAAACACAACATGAATTTTGGATTTAGCCTTTATCTTCAAATGGTTATTCTATTATTATCTGGCAATTATTTGTTTGTCCTAGCTTTTCATTTAGCGTCTGTTCCTCTGCCTGCACCACAAGGCAGTTTTATGAATTAAAGTTCCAGTCCTCTTTTTGTCATCAGTTTTATACTGAAGATGACAGGAATGATTGCTGAGGTGCAAAGCTGCTAAAAAACTTAAGTTATTTGATTACAGGGAAGAAGACAGAGGATAATCTGTTCTAAAACTGCCTCTTTCCTACAGTTGACTGATGGAATCGCCACTGGGTGCTCAATAATGTACAACACAGATCTGTCTAGGGTGGATCTGTCCCATCCAGAATCTCCCTGAAGCACTGGAAATTCTCCCCTGCGAAAGCCGGCTCTTGGCCTGTCAGAGGTGGCTCTGTAACACAAACTGGCTGTAGTGTTGATTATGAGAATACAATTCAATCTTCAGTGATTTTTCACATATCTCAGCGGAAATATAGTTGGCAAGAATGCTCTTTTTGTGCTGGGTTCCTTATTCCGTTGCTCTTTGGAGTCTAGAGGGGAAATTTTTATTTATAATAGTAATGGTTTATCAAAACCATATGTTCATCAAGCTGAACAGATAAAAGGGAGGTGACATTTCATAGACAACCTCATCTAATTTTTGAGGCCTTCATTATCAGTGTCTTAAGTCTGGTAGTACACTATATGATAGTAGTACACTGGTAGTACACTATATGATAGATATCTTTTCTGTAGATACTCAAATTTTATGCCATACATAGCAGCAACTGTATCAATAATATGTTTGAAACATTCCAAGCTAAACAGTATATCACAGATTGTGAAGACCAATAAAATAACACTCTAATAATTTCAAGGACAGAAGATGGTGCTGTTCAGAGTGTGAGTGATCTGCTGCTTCTTTCATAAAGCACTGGTGATAAAATGAAGCTAAAGTATAGGAGCCCTCTTTCTCAGAATTTCTCTAGCAAAAGAGCTTTATTTCATCATGCTGTGGAGGAAAGCTTGAAATCAATTTTTCAGATAAGGTAACCTTGTTATTTACAAACTGAGAGCTGAAGTAGATAATTAAAATGGGATTTTTTTTCCTCTCTTTTCTGTCTTGTTCTTCATGTAAATAAGTGGACGACTGCTTTTTGGCTTGTGCTGCCGTTCATTTTGAGCATTACTTTAGTAAGTTATTATTTTAGCATATTATAAAACCATTGAGAGCAAACAGTAGATTGTTCTGAATATAATGGGATAGTCCTTATGCTATTTTAACTGTATGTACTTTTATCTAAAAACATACAAGTACTGTCTGCCACACTGATTTTTTATTAATTTACCTGTGTTGCATATGTGCCACCAGCAGTTGCATGAATCATTCTTAGGAGGGCGATAGCAGTTTGCTTTTCCTATACTCTCTTCAAGCTCATAATAAAAAAAATCTTCCTTATATCTAATCAAAATCTACCCTCTTTCTTTTTAGAAGCATCGTTCCTTGTCCGGTCATATCAAGTCCTGGTAAAATTTCTTCCTCTTGCTTTCTTTTGAGCTTTCTTTAAGTACTGAAAGGCCACAACAGGGTATCACAGCCTTCTCAAGGCTGAACAATCTCAACTCTCTCAGTCCTTCTTTACAGGAGATGTCTTCCAGACCTCTGATCATTTTCATGGCCATCTTCCAGACTGCTCAAACAAGTTCATGTTTTTCTTATGCTGGGACCCCCAGAGCTGAATGCAGATCTCCTAGTACGGTCTCACAAGAGCAGAGTAGAGGGAAAGAATCACATCTCTTGACCTGCTGGCCATACTTCTTGTTAGGCAATCCAGGATATGGTTGGCTTTTTTGGGGGCTGCAAGCACACATTGCTGGCTCCTGTCCAATTTTTCATCCACCTGTATCTCCAAGTCCATTTCTGCAGTGCTGCTCTCAAGTCATTCATTCCCCAGTCTCTATCGACAGTGGGAATTGCCCTGATCATAGCTAATTACCATTACTTTTTCCATAGCTAAAGGAGGAGTGGACATAAAGAACAAAATGGGTAACATTTTGTAACTAATAATACTTCATTCCGATTATGATCTACCAGTGGGATTCGTAGTACAACCAGATGTCAAACACTATTATGACAAACCCATTTTATTACTTTAAGTAATATGGATAGTTCTCCACACTACACTAATCAAGATAATCCAGTTGTGCTTCATGGCACTAAAGGTCTGATATTGAAGAGAAAATACAGATTGGGACAGTTGATGGGAAGTAGTCACCACATGAAGCAGCAAAGGAATTACCAAGGAGGAGATGCTGGAGACTGCTACTTTATCAGATGCACAAACTGTAAAAAGAAAAGTCAAAGCTAAAGATTTTGGAAACTGGCTTGGAAGGAGATTAATTTTAAGAGAGCATGACAGTACTCTGATTTTATGTTGATGATAGCAATCGCAGAGAAGAAGACTAGAGAGAGAAAAAGCTGATAATGCCGTTCAAAGAAACCTTTTGAAGGGAACAAAGAAGAGGAAGAAGAGGAAGAGAAAATTTAGGTGCTTGAGTTATGAAATCCGAAGAAAGACAAACTTTTAGAAGAAGCAGAGAGTGAACTGATGTGTCTGGAGATAAACAATACCTGATAATCCCTGCTCTGGCATTATCTGTTGGGCAAGCTGTAGAGAACTCATACGTTTTTACTGCCTACCCAGCAGGTGGCATCGGGAGACCACGAATCATATCCACTTTATAGTTTCCTTCTTCCTAACCACAGCTTAGAAACCGATTTTTAACTCCTTGTCTTCACCTGCTTCCTTGGGGAGAGGTGAAAACAGTTTTATGACCAAAATTTTGACTGTCTAGTGTGTGACCTCACCCTGTTCCACAGCAGTAAGAATAAAAATAATATAAAATAAAAATTCTATTGTATTGTATAAATTCTATTGTATTGTCATTGTATAAATGAGCATCCTCATGCAACTGGGCTAGCAGAAAACCACTTCCTCCCAAAGCACTATTGGCGTAAAAAATATAAATATTCCCCAGAGAGTCCAAAAGCATCTGAAGTTGTGTAGAGCAGATGAATACTTTGTTACCGTAACCCCAAATAGTTTGCCTCCTCTGTCCAAGTATGTAGGGTCCCAAACCCATCTTGTCTTCTTGTTATAGTAACCTGGGACTGTTCACTTCACATTCCATGCCAGTCGGTAGAGTTTCAAACATGCTTTATCCTGTTGTTATAGTAACCTGGAGTGGTTTGCTTCCCTCCCCATCTGCACTTGCTTCTGCACGAGTGCCAACGATGGCAGCCAGCCGCAGGTGTCAGAATCCAGACAACAACATCTGCACCACTTCAGCAAGTTTGCAAGTGAGTAAAGCAAGACATTGCATATGTATGATATGTTAATCAGCACAAGTTTTGTCATCCACTGCTGAGGTGCTTTCAGTTGAGCTTTACTCCCAAGCAGGGGTCTATTTCATTGAGTCCCCATTTCATCAACACTGGTGTCCCAAGGCTCCCACCGCCAAAGCTTTCACTTGCCAAGTGTTGTGCCTCATGCCTGATGAATCTACACCCGCTTTTTGGTCTTAACAAATGGCCATGCAGTTTTTGTCATTTTTTGGTAGTTGTGCTGCATAGATATAGCCTCGTGAGTTGATGACTCAGAAAGAAATAAATCGTGTACTCAGGAATATCTTTTGGGTAATTGCTGACTTTTAAATGATGAAAAGCGATTTCTAACAAAGGCTGGGTTTGCAAATTCAGAAACTAGAGTGGAAGTATGTCCCAGCCTGGGATTAGCCAACTACTTTAAGTTTTCTATATATCTAGTGCCTAATGTCTGTTCAGCAAAGTAAATGAATACAAATTTGTTGAAATGTAGTAAAATTTAAAATAATATCTGCTTTTTTGGGAACATGGAAAAAGTTCTAAGTCAACCAGACTATTAATGTTTGATTAGGTAGTTCTAAAACATGAGTACAAGAGTTTGGTGTTTTCTCATTCCCTGTTTATTGTATTAAATTAATTTTACTCAGAAAATGAAAATCTACTATCCAGGTGGTTTCATCCTGAGGTTGAAGTCCATCCTACATGAAGATGTTACAGCACATTTATGTCTTTGTCCAATTGTCCATAAATTACTTAATTTTTAATCCTGAGAAATGTTGCATATTGGTTGTTCCTATGCCGTTTCTAAGGATTCTTAATGCTGCACATTTCCAATTTTTAAAATGGAATTTTGATTGGTTTAAATTTTATTATGAATACAATTTTTAGCATTTTTTTTAAGCATTTGAAGGTTGCAGTTCACAGAGTTGCTCCTTGCCAGACTATTGTTTGGTTTGTGTACTTTTTATAAATTATGCATGAGAGGCCAGCTAACAGCTGAGCAGTTGAGAGGTAGCCAACAAACACAGCAGTTTGCACAGCAGACTGCACAAAACAGAGGTCAGCAACTTGGCTTATAAAAGTACATGTGTCCTCAGCAATGATGTTGCTGTACCACAAAACATGGTCCCCAACAGCTGTTGGAGTAACTGTCTGTGTAGCATCTGAGCTAGTCAGAGATCTGGAGGATGGATGCTGCCTTCCAGAAGAGCCTGGGGCTTCTTGCTAAGGCTGCAGCAGTGGGGTAAGGCTTCCAGCGCTGTGGGAGGTGTGTTCTTCTGGAGAAACAGTTTTGTCAAACAGAGAAACAGCTGGAGGAGGTCAGCAGGTAGTGCAGTGTTAGAGATAATGAGAAAGACATCGAGAATCTCCAAGATTCTGCACCATCAAGAGTCTGAACCTAAAAATATACTGAATATAACACAGACAGAGTCTGTACTTACTGATTTGGGAAACAGACACTCATTATGGCAAAGAGTGGAAGTTTATGAGTTCTGGGATCAGAAGGATGGCTTCCGCTTCATCTGCAGATTTGATAATATGGAGTAAGTTAAATGCTTTTGTAGCCGTCAAGGAGTGACAGATTTGCCAAGTGAAGTCTCCAATAGAGATGAACTTAAGCCTTGCAACAGCATCAGAATGAAGTGATAATGGTGAGAGACTCCCTGCTGTGATCCCTTTGTGACAAGTGCATAAACAGAGGAGAATCTGGTTTAATTTTTGTGGGAAAGAGTGAGAACTGCTAGAGTCCTAAACTGAAGAAAGGGAAAGCAATGACTACAAGTGACAGAGCAACCAACAGAAATTCATATCTGCCCTAGTGATGTTGTTCATCAGTAGGAATTAGAACTTGAATATCAAAGAACTCAAATCATTGCATGTGCCAGTGCTGACAAAAAAAAAAAAATATACAAAAATCAAGGTCACTGAAGACAAAATTCTCAGAAAGTGTTCTGTTTCTTGGGGAAATGTCTAGGACAATAAAGAACTCATCAGCCCACTGCAGGAATCAAATGCAGGAGTCATAGTTGCTGTTCCTAGTCAGAAATCAGAATAAAATATTGACGTGCTTATTTTTGGGTTCATATTTCTCCTGGATAGAATTATTTCTATGGAGGAATTATCATCCAGCTTTTGAAAATATGGCCTCGTAATACCAATAATTAGAATAGATCTCTCTTTGAAAATTAGCATGAAGTTCACACAGTCTTTCCTTACAGTGTATTTTATTAAAGTTTTTAAACCTTCACATTTAAGGTTTTAAATATGCTGCTAATTATGTTATAATAACAACCAGTATTTGTGGGTGGCTACGGAGATTACAATGTGCAGTAAGACAGCTCCTCCTCGGAACAGAGAAAAGCTGTTAGTTTTCAAGAATTTATTCAAAGATAAAAACTTTCTATGAAGTAATTTTGATTATATCTAAATTTCAGTTTCTCATTACGTGCTTATTAGTATTAATGACGTTTATCTCATGGGTTCATTAGGCTCAGTAAGATTCTTGCTATGCTTGTTCATCACAAGCTTTATTTTATTGGTCAAACAGGGCTTTTGGCAAAGTAAAAGCAAACATGACATTTTTGTGATATTTATAATATGGAACGCTTACACTGACCTCCTAATAGACTGTGATCTGCACTATGAAGTCATTCCAACCAAGAAATAGCGTGTGTATAGCCTCCATATAATTAAAGGACCCCTAAGGAGGTAAGTGCCTTTCCCTTTCTCAGAAGATCAGTCTCATTTGCAGATAGCTTTGTGGAGATTTCTCCCCACGCATTCCTCAGCTGCTATAATCTGGCATAATTTAATCGACATTTTGAGAATTTATGCTGCCCTTCTGCAATTAAAAAGAACTTTCAGATCTCTGCATCACTCACAGAACACATCTGAGAGGTTGCTTTCTCGAATAGCAGTCATCAGATGATTATTTTTAAAACATTCTAAACATATTACATACTTTCCTGTTTTCTGCTCAGAATTTTTGATCAGAAAGTCAGACTCAATTTACATGATCTACTGGGATAGTACCTGTAGAATAAAGAGTAACTACTTCCTTTTCTAGGGATAAATTTGTGCAGTTCTGAAGCCACAAAACGCTACCTCTTGCTTTTAAGTTTGTATTGTTATTCTGTACTTAAAATGCGAAGTATTTGATACATAAATATCCCTCAGCAGTGAACCTCTTCACATGTGACAACGGAAGAGCTAAACAGCTTCTGAAGTGGAGCCAGTTCTCCTTCAACATGAGATAGTATTTACATATCCCCAGAGAGTTATGTCCAGAGGAGTTGTCCACGTAACCACTGGAGCCCTGAGAGGAGAATTGAGAGGTATTCAGTTCTTAGTTGCAGAAACACTGCAAAAATGATGTGAAAAAAGTGCTGCTTTTAAATTACATCAGGTACCATTACTGCAAGGCTGCAAGAGGCACAAGCAATTTAACAGAAAATGTGTGTTGCTCATGAAAAATACTGGGCATTCACCACTCAAGGATTTCCCATGTACTTTGGAACTGGAAGACACCGATCCCAAATATCACTTTTCTGTGAAGTATTTTAGGCAGGTTAGTTTAATATATCTTTTAAGAAAAACCCGTACTTAAGATGCCCTAAAATAGTACCTTATTAAATTGCCCTAAAAATTCCACACCTGCAAACTAGAATATTTGTAGAAAAAAAGATGAGTGTTTTTCAAAAGATGGGATTAATATGGATCTTTTGCATTTACCTTGAAATGTAGACCAAACTTCTTTGTTCTATACTTCATAAGAGCATTCGTTCTATTTGTAAATATAAGAAATTAATAAAAATAAAGTCATAAAAATTTTCATGTTTTACTCCAAGTGCAGATTCTGTTTTGAGTCTTACTTTAGGTAGCAAAGATTCATTTTCAAAGCACGTATATATATATGTATGTATATGTAAAAGATTTTTTAATGTCAGACTACTTAAAGAAATCTTAGCAAATGCTCTTAGACCTTGACTGCACAACCCCTGTTCCAAAGCAAGGCTGGAGATGTCTAGATCTCTCTCTACAGGCATTTCCTTAAGCTGTTATTAGCAATCTTCACTGCCAGGAATTCTACAAGTTCCTTGCGCTATCTATGGCCATGCCTGATGAATATTCATCACCTTTTAAAATCAGGTCATATTAACTCTAAGGTGGATGAATTTAAACTGAGAACCAAGTAACATTTGACTCAATCCACTTCCTCCAAGATCACAGAAAAACTCGGTAGAAGAGACCAGGTTCTTTTGCTCCTATTTTCCCCAATATTTCATTTTGTTTCTCTCCAGTGGGATACTGATTTATCCCCATCAAAATAAAAATATGTAACCTTGCAGCTGTCTCCATATTAAAGCAAGTTATTTTTTTTTCATCTTGCCTCTCTAGTGATCTTGTTACATTGGTTTGGCATCTAATACACTACTTCTAGAGAAAAAGTAAGGGAGTCACTAGTGAGTTGTTAGGTCCCGTGAGATCTTTAGTTTAAACTGTAACCTAGCATATTAAATCAATAAGAATAATGGTTACAACAGTCTAGTGAATGACTCCAAGATTCTGCTGTAATTAATGTTAACTTAATGAGCTTATCATAAACTAATCTGTTCTTTTTTCTACTATTTAGTAAAACTACTAAGACTTTTGAATAGAATGATAATACTGCTTAGTAAGATTCTCTATGCACCATACACCAACATGCCTCGAGGCCTTTCTGATTAACACAAAATCCCATCTAGCTTTATGCTGTGCCTTGAAAACCTGCAGCAGAGATAAGAAGTTAGAGATGCAGAATGGAGTTCTGCCTCCAGAGGCCTGCTGGCTTGGGTAATGTACCATGCAAGAGGTTCAATTGTCAAGACATTTTATCATCAGAGATTCTATATTTCACAGTGGTATTTACACAGAGAGGAGAAAGATAGTTTTCCAGAATTTAGACTTAAAAGTATTGATATGTATGACCACAATTAATATTTTTTCCAGGATATGCTATCCTCTAAGGCATGAGTGATTTTAAACTATTTGTCATTTACTGGCCTGAGTCCAGGAAAATATACTCATATTAGCAACTCAACATGTAAGTGGAACTTAAGAATGTGGTTATGGATAGGTTAAATGGTATCTTAAATTAAGCAGTTAATTTAAGAATATATTTAAATACCTTTTTGCAGTAGGATGTTATTTGTAACATTGTTTGCTTTATATATTTTGCCTATTGAAAGTCCTACACTTCCTATATTATTCTTTGTCTTCTCTTAATATGGTTTTCTCTGATTGTTCAGTCTACTCACAACCAATGGTTCATTAAACTGTGTATGCCACAGCTTGAAGACACCACGTGGTTTATGTGCTATGGCTGAGATGAATCCATCCCGATGAAATTCAAAAGAATGAGATGAGCAGCTTCTGATTGTTGTTTTATCCCTCAGTCTAGCTTAGTGTGTTCCAAAAGTGAATGCAATAATATTTCTGTGTTCACTTGGAGAAATTTCAAAGGGACTTTAGCTTAAAAGCACAAAAAAATTGTTTTTCATATTTGTGTCATAAATATGACTTAAAAATGTTGTATTATTGATATGGCATGGATTACAAATTCTTGACACGGATGATGATAGTTTTGCATGTAGAGTACCTTGATATTCATGTTCATCTAGAAACATGGGGACACTACAATTTGGAATGATTTCATCAGGAGCAGCATGAGGAAGAAAAGAACTGACAAAACTTTCCTGAGACTTTAAACTGACTGTGTTTCAGAAATTAATTGTGGTACATTTTTTTATTATGGAAAAAGTAAAATTCCTCTTGACTTCTACATGCTCAAAAAGCCAAATATTTTCTGTGAGAAGAATCATGAAACAGGAGCTCTGAAACAGTGAGGATGCAGGCACTGTACGAGCCAGTTCAAGCTGGGTGTGAGGTAGAGCCAGACTAGCTTGCAGCTTCATAGCTGCTAAGGAGGAACACAGATCTGCAGGATGGTTTCTGCCTGTACTGTGTGCAGAGAGGGATAATTGAGCTTTTTGCAGATGGAACTACCACGTTTTATTTAACAGTCTTTGGTTGTGAATGCAGTGAGAATTGTGGCTTCAGTTAAATTACTTGGAAAGACTGCTCTTCTTAGTTCAGTCCTGTGCAGTCCCAGCTACTAGAAGCTGACATCAGTTGCTTGAAGCATTTATAGTGTTAAGATAATACTATTAGTAGCTTGCAGACAGCTCTTTCTTCTGCTTGTGGATACACTGAATATTTGTTTCTAGATACCACAAATTTTCAGATTGGTGTCCTAGATAACTGATTTTTCTTTTCATTCTTGAATTTAGGTTAAAGAGTATTATAATTTGTATTATGAAGAAAGAATAGGACACATGAGATTTTGCGTGTAGTTGTGTACAGGTATTGCACAAGAAGCAGTGAATTTGTTACTAAGATACAGTTCTCTCAGCTTTTTACATTTCTATACTGCTGTATCATTATTTCTTCTGGTGGCCTCTGTAATTGCTGAGTTTGTAATGAAGAATCTTGGATAACAGACAGGAATTGGACCTCTATATGAAGACATACACTAGTGCTTGTCTTGAACACAGGCTCTCAACCAATAGGAGCTTTGAATCAGTTTGAGGAATCATAAGGATTTTTAGAATGTTATCAATTACAATTTTTGCTGTTAGGCATGTGTTTTCAGATATCAGTATCAACTAGCTAAATATTTTAATGGTATTTAGGAAATTAATTCCTTAGCCTTGTTTGAAAAAGTATTCCTGTAGGCCACTTTGGCATACCAGTATCTTCTAAAAATATTTCTATTTTATTAGAATAGTTAATTTTGCATTGCCTGTGCACAAAATCTTAGTTGTATAACCATTGCTGAGATTTTACTGTTGTCTTAGAAGCTGAGATTTCATCTGCCTTGTCTAAGTGTGATATATACTTGTACCTCAGTTTATGAGTGCTGTATACTTTACATTTGTAAGAACAGTAGCAGTTTTCAAAAATATGCCTAAATTCATATAGAACATTTAAATGCATAAAGTGGTCTTGTTTTCTGGTGATTAAGCCATTACAGCCAATATATGGGCTTACAGATAGGGTGGTGCTTCGTTCTTCAGAAAATATGAGTTGCTGTATCAAAAGTGAGTAAATATGAAATTGTACCTAATATGAACAGTTATAAAATTTAGTCTCTGTTGCAGACTGGAGTCAATTTCACTGGAACAAGGCCAAGGGTCTATTGCAGAAAAGATAATAAAAGAGGTAATAAAACTAGGAAATTGATTATTTTTGCAGAACAGTCCACCTACCATATCATGGATGTTACCTTTTTAAGTGCTTGCAAAAAGTTTAACAGAGCCAAGTATGTAATTTTCATGCTACATTAAAAGATATTTTCACAAAGTTTATGCCATATCAGAGCTGAACTGTGTTTTCCTAGTTCTTATTTATAGTACGGCGTAAATAGAAAGAGTCTTTAGGATTAAAAAGTTGCTATTTGCAAAATTTATCCTACACTTCATTGGCCTTCAGGCCATTGACATTTTTTGATTTTTAAAGCTAATGCAAAGTTACTAATCTGTTGTTGTTTTTTTTCCTAAACAGTAAAAAAAATCTATGATAAAACTGGGAACTTTTATGCCATTTTAAGCCTGGGAACTGAAATACAAGGCCAGTTTTCTGCCAGTTTCTACCTACTTTCACTAATGTAGAAAGTGCTAATTTTGGCTGCCCTCACCACCTCACCTTGCTTATACATCCATAATCTCTGATACCTTAATTATCAATTTAGTATTTTTTACTTTTTTTAAATAAGCATTAGTGACATCTGAAATGGAAGTTGGTATTCAAGTTGTGGTTATATAGTTAAAGATTTTTTATGCCATTATACAATTGCACAAACAACCCATAACGACTGTCTTTGTAATTCACAATTATTATCATCTCATTTTAAGTTTAATTCTTAACTGTTGTCTATCATAAGTTTTCTGTGGGTTTTTTTGTACTATTTGATATTTCTCCTGGACTTTCAGTCAATTACAAACTTCCTAATTTAAACTGGGCTTTCAAAGTGCAGTTACAATACTACTTATTCTGTCTATGAGATCACAGGTAGAGAAATTACCATGTATTACTAAAGTGCTTTAATAACTTAATCAATTTTGTAATATCATATTGGTTAAAATTTGATAGTACACTAACGCAATATTACAAAGAGAGCATTGTATTCACATTATTTGTTTTTCAAATTTTTCAGTTCATGAGAACTTCCAGCTCTATTTAAGCTCTATGCTTAGTGAAATCTCTCTTGTTCATGTGCTGCCAAATCCTGTCAAAATAATATGTTAAAAAAATACATAACAAAATATTAAAGATTTTTGCTATGGAATCTCTCAAATTAAATATTTATGGTTTTTTTCCAATTAATATACTTGTGGATCTTGGTTTTACACACTGGTATATTTTTGTGTTTGGTTCTTTTCCTTTGTGTTGTAAGTCACACTCGATTATTAAATAAGTGAAACTGGATAAACTGACTGTCAGCAATTCTGGCAGTGGAGACCTGAAGAAAAATCTTCAACATTCCAACAAATCACAAACTTTCACAAATTTAGTGTTTTATTTCCATTGTGGCACCTGTAAAGATGACTATTAAGCACATACTTGTATCGAGTCTTAGGAATGAAAGAGCAGCTTCTGAGGAAATAAAGAATCAACTCATGTCCTCCTTTGCCTTCCAAACACATGCTGTGGATGCAACTCAAAGTGCCACACAGAAAGCTGCAAAGGCATAACAAATTATGAATAGATTCTTTTCCAAATCTGTAAGAATCCAGAAGTGAAAATCTCCAGTCAAGTAAGTGATTGAAGAACAAAATTGTTATGATAGAAAACATAAATTGCATTTTGCATTTGCATTTATGATGGATGAACTGTGAGTCATTCCCACTTGAAACCTGTCTGATCTGTCTCAAATTTCAGTTTGAGTCCTATGTGCAATTCTAGTCTTCCTCTATCAAAAACTGCATCATTAGAAAAGGCTTAGAAAAGAGCAACAAGTATCATCACAGATACAAAACAATAACATTATGAGGAACAATTAAATAGCCTAGAAACCTTCATCCTGGAAAAAAGATGGAACAGCAAAAAAACCCCAAACAAAACAGCAACCTCCCCCGAAACCCCAGCAGTGTTCTAGCTGAAAACATTGTGAAGGCCAGAAGTTTACATGTTTTCAAAAATCAATTGGACATATTTCCAGGGAAAAAATGTCCCTTTACGACTATTGCATAAAATCTGAAAAACTTTTTGCTTAGGAAAACGTAAGCTACAAATTGTGGGTATCATTCTTCATCATAGAAAAATATTATGAGGAGCTACTGCTGTATGATCTCTCTGATTTTACACTCCCTCTTCATACTCACTCTCTTGCTTACCGTTGTAACCCTCATTTTTTAATCAAAATGTTGGCTTCTCAATTCTTTCTGCCAGGTAGCAGAGACATGTGCTGAACCAGCACCCACCATTGGGGTATTATGATAGCTGAACAAAAGAGTGAAATTACGATAGGATATACTCAGGGAAATTTCAGCTGATTTATTGCATGGTTATACCCATTTCTGCAAGGCCATTTATTTCACATTTTTTCCTGCTCCAAACTTCTTCATATTCAAATTTCACAAGATTTTTATTTCACTTGTTGTATAATCAGTATGGTCACGTGACTAAACACTAAAACCTTTTGTAGATTATTCTATTACATGCAGAAAATATAGGTACTATGTTGGTAGAGCTCACCTGTTAAATTCACAGCACTGCAGGAAGAAAAAGAAAGCAAATTTAAATATATAATCAGTGTTTTTTCTTTTAGTACAGATAACAATTGAACCTGCAAAAAGACTTAATGCAGACGTCAGGTAAGCAAGAAATGACAGCTACAATTTTTGAAGAAGGTATCCTTGACAAAACGTAGAGAAAATAATTTTTGGAGTTTGTTTTTCTTCATGCTATTATCCAGATATATCTGATGTTACTGGAGCACATAGGAAGAGGCACTTAAAAAACCCCAGTGGTTCTGTGTGTCTTATATATTTAGGCGATTTCCTTCAGGAATGTTTCACAATCGTAATAGCATTTTCTGCCAAGATTTTATAGTGACTACTTTAAAGGAATCAGTACTGTATTAATTTTCTTACTGTGAAACCTCTCATCAGCTGGGTTAAACTATGATTCAGCAGCAAGGTCCATGCAAAACATGTTACAACTTAAAGCTACCTTTTAAATACAAAGCACAAAGGAAACACGTAAGGAAAAATCATCTCTGTGTGTCCAAGCAGTTCAACGAATAACTACACATATGAGGTTTAAACTCACAGTTTGGCAGTGGACATATGGATATATGAAATGCATCCATCAGTAGTCTAATTATGTACTGATTTTTGAAAACATGTGTAAATAATACCATTATTGCCCTCTTTACGGATTTTGGAGAAAGTCAGTATTTATACCAATTTCCTCTAAAGAAAGCAGGAGCTCACTTTTAAAGGAACCAGTGCAATTTTACTAAGCTTCATCCTGAACAGGCAGGAATTGCTCTCTTATTAACTCTCATAGCTACATAATTATATTTCTTCAGTGATACCATGAAAGCTTGCCAGAATAAAATATGTGGTTAAGACACAAAACAGATACAAGAAAGACCTTGGTTACAGCTTAAATCCTTTTTTCAAAACATTTCCCATTGCTTATCTCACTGTGCACTGAAGACTTCAGATGCCTTCCTTTCTATTTTTTTTAATATTTTCTTGAGAAAGTTACTGCTGTCAGATGTAACGAATGGTTGCATGATAATTTACATTCCCTCCACCTAGGAAAAAATCCTCGGGATTCTTTTTTTTTTTAAAAAAAGGTATTATACAGATGTACAGAAAATTTCTAACAAGGCAGATTAAAAACTGTAAAAAACATCACTAAGAATCATGAAAAATTACCATAGAATCCAATCCAAGTGACCAGTATTCAGGTAGAGAATGAGGTGTTCCAGAGTTCAGTGGCTCAATTAAGCAGTTTTACTAGTGCTGAACTGTCAGCTTCAGTATTTTCAAAAGTAAAGGTAGTTGTATTTCAGAGGACTTTTTCTGAGATCTGGTGTTTTCAGCCAAAGTACATAAAGAAATCATCAGATACACCCCTTTCTGCCTTAGGGGACAATGTATGATCTATGCTTCAGTCATTATATGTTTTCTATAGAATTGCATGAAAACCAATCCATGGAACAACTTAACTTACTACATTTTCCATTAAATCTTGAAGGAGAGGAAGAAGTTTTCATCTCTTCTTCAGAACACCTGGCGTGAATTTAATGCCAGTGATACTTTACTGAAACCTGTATTGTCAAGGTGGGAAAATACGATTTGGTGCCCTCACTTAAGTGACAGGTACAGCACTGATGTTGTTGTGCCCTTGACGGTCTGCTTCTGGCATTTCTTGGAAATGAAGCATTCTGCGGGCTGTGTGTTACACAATGTGACTCAGAATCTACACAGCCCACTGGCTACCAGCTGAAGCTGTGAGCTGTAAAGCACATGCAGAAGTCAAAGACTATTTTGTCTTCCAAATGTAGCTTATCATGGCAAACTAAGGATAGACAGAGTTAATTACTGAGAGGCAGGATTATTTCACTTAACTATGGTATAAAGTTAGAGATCGAGCCTCTGAGCTGTGTAAGAGGAAGGAGAGGAGGTGGAAGAGGGAAAGACAGGTTGTCTGTAGGAGCAACATTGTTCTATCTGTTTTACACTTTTATTCCATCTGGTTTAGATATTCTTCCTGTTCCTGTTCCATTATCTGATGATGACCTTAGTGAGGTACCCTTCGTACTCGACTGGCTGAGGAGAATTCAGGATAGCAAGCTAACAGAAGGACCCTTACTTTCTGAAGGTTAAAATTAGGTGAGCTGAATTCCACCTACTTTCTAAAACTGAAGTACTCAGTGAAATAAATGACATAGGAAGTGAAGTCTAAGGGCTGTGATCACTACTTACCTGAGATATAGATTAAAGAGCTAAGATTGTGTGGCTTTGAAATATTCTTAATATAATTCAAAATTTTGGGTTTTTTTTAAACCTCTTCATCATCAGGAAAATGAAGAACATTCTAACCAAAGGCTGCAGTCAATGAAGAAATAGAGTTCTCATACACAGAACAGTTTAAGACTTTCACATGCTGCCTATCAACTCATAGGTACTCTTCTTGAAGTCTGCTGTCAAAAAAATAAGTATATTTTAAAAGTTAAATCTCTTACATTGGTGGATAACATTTCTTCAGATTATACTGTTTCCATCCATTTTCCAAGATGAAAAGCAAATTTCTAAATTTTATCTTCTAACACAAAATGCAGCTTTCATAGCTCACAGGTTTCACCCACACTCTGTACTACTCTCTTCTTTGAACTCTGTAATTATCTTGTCCACTGTGTTAGCCATCAGACAGCTAATTATCTCCCTCCATGTATTGAGGGAGCCAATGAACAGATTTGTGAGCTCCTGAAGAAGGCACTCAAAGTATTCATAGAATCAAAGGATGGTTTGGTTTGGAAGTGACCTTAAAGATCGTTCAGTTCCAACCTCACTGCCATGGGAAGGAACAGCTTCCATTATACCAGGTTGCTTAAAGCCTCATCCAACCCAATCTTGAACACCTCTAGGAATGGAGCAACCACTGCCTCTCCAGGCAACCTAGTTCCTCACCACCCTCACAGCAAAAAGTTTCCTCCTAATATCTAGTCTGAATCTCCCCTCTTTCAGCTTAAAATCATTATCCCTCATCCGATCACTGAGCTGGCTGATAAAGAGCTCCTCTCCAGCTTTCCTGTAGGCTGTATTGCAGTCACAACATTTTTACAGTTTTTCACTCTTACAAACACCTCTTCTTTATTCTGCTCTAGAATCAGTGATGTATTATTCCTCTCAATTACCAGTGTTTGTATTTGCCAATGCTGATGTTAAATTCAGGCAGGTCGAGACTGAAGTTTACCCAAAATTCCATTGGATCCATTCTTATCCCATACAATACTAATGGTAAGTGAACCTCACAGTCCAAGGTAATGGTGTTTTCTCTCTTACTACTGTCATGAAAACACTAAAAGGACTCAGTGGTGACTTCAAATATATATCGACATTTACTCTGTATTTTCTACACTACCCCCATTACATCTGATATAAAATTTGGTGGGTTTTCTTTCTGTTAAGGCAGGCTTATTCTGCCATTACATTTCTCTAGCTTTTTAAGTTCACACTTGTATGCCTTTAACAGATTCTCTCCAAGTATTAGCAAACTGCAGCTTGTCTGTGAATTTTGTAAACACAAGTACATAGTAGTACTCGATGCTGATTGCCCAGGGAAAAATTCTTTATCTGTTTGAGAAAATTTTTAGTAATTTCTGGAGAGTCTGAGATGGTTTCTTCCCCGAGTGATAGTTGCTATATGTTTAAAAACAGACATGTAAAGCCTTCACCCCATTCATTCCCTATTTTTCGCATCTGAAAATTTTATAGAACTTATAAGATACCTGCAACTCTTTTTTGTCCCAATTTTCCATGCATTTCCTGACATCTTACATGGTCAAAGGCTGTTTCTAATTTGTCTCTTACTTCTCATTGTTTAACATACTTTCAAAATTTTCAAAAAGGTGTTATTAATCAGTTCATCATTAGTTCACAGAACTGGTATTTTCCTGATAAATATAAATTTTTCCAGTTTCTTTTTTTGTTCACTATGTTGCCTTGCTGAGTTTGTAAAAGGAGCTTTTCTCCTTTGCCAGGTGTAAAATTCACTGCAGACTACGTTTTTAACTACTGCTGTATTTCCTGTCACATAATTTTATACATTGTTACATTCTGAGATAAAGTGTATTGAGATAAAAGGTTTTAAGCTCTTTTTTAACAATGAAGAAAACAGTCAATCCTTTCAAATTGACATGTTAAGAAATATTTGTTGACTTATAAAATACCAAATATAGTATTAAATCCTCTCTGCAGAAGCATTTTTTCTAGCTATGAAAAGTTTTTCTGTAATTCGGAGTCCTGAACCTCCCATGAATCACTACGTTGATTTCATAGCCATTATGGTACAAAAGTGAAGTATCTGTGTTGTGGATACTTCCATAAGTTTTTGTAGAATCTAGATCAAATATACTTTTAATTAACTAAAATTTTAATTTTAATTACTTTTTGGTTGTGAAAGAATGTTTTTATATTCTGGACTAGCTGCGATTAATAGATTTTACTTTGCATTGTTTCAAAAACAGGAAACAAATCTGGCAACTTGTGATGATAACAGGAGAGTAGGACGTGATATAAAAGAATTTACAGCAACAGTCAAAAATAACTGCAAAGATTTAGGGCAATGCACATTTATCTGATGAGACAGACCTTCTATTCAAATAAGTCTCCTGGCTTTCTGTTGAAATATGAAAGTGCTTTCTCCAAATCTGCTTTGTTGTGTTTTATAGCTTTTTATATAATCTTGTATTTATCAAAAGGCCTGTAATTTGTCTGTGTTTTCATTACAGTGGGATTGCTTTTTTTCCATAAAGCAAACATTCTCAAAATACCCGAGTGATGCTTAAATTTCTATTTCTGTCCAGTCACATATTTTGTATTAGATACCTTCCCTATACAGTAAAAAAAATGCAAACAAGAACTGGGCACTTTGTTCTGAACTCTTTTGAAAAGCTGAAGATTAAAACTGTCATTTATTTGCTGAATTGAAAAAAAATCCAAAACTTGCAAACATCCCTCCGAAGCAAAATCCCTTTTGATTTGCAAACTGTAGCTCGTTGAGTTGCGAAAGATTTGTTCATTCACCGTCAGATAGTAAGAGCTTGTTTACAGATGACGGGTTTTATTTTGACATCGACATTACAATGCCTTTGACAAAATTTATACTATATTAGAGGGGGTACATGCATGAATATTTGATTCTTCTAATGATAATTTTTGTGCAGAATTATCTTCTCAGTTAAAAAATAAAATTTTACCTTTTGTATTATTATTATTATTATTATTTCCTTTCATTCTGTCCCTTTCCCATTTTGAACTATGTCTAGCCAACAGTGTTATTTTGGGGGGTTGCAAGTCCACCTCCTAAACTGTTCTAGAGAAAAGGATAGCTTTTTTTCCTAGGCATTACCCAAAGATTTCAATGCAATTCTACTTCCAAGAGAATATGTGTTAATCTGGGGTTTTGTTAATTGCCAGACCGTGAAAAAAAGGAAAGATACTTGTGCTGGAAGGAAAAAAAAATGTGTATAAAAGCAAAAACGTAAGATAACACAGAACTGACTTCTAAGAAGTATATGTGTCAACTCTGCAAAGTATTTGCATATTCATTCACTACAAACCATATAAAAATTTTTTGGCTTCATTTTCACTCTGCTTCTAGCACTGGTCTTTAAAACAGTTTCATTTAATCTAATTCAGGAGATTTAATGTTCTTTTAGCTTTCTTTTATCCATTTCTTTATTAGCTGTTACTTCTTGTTTTCCATGTTACAGCTATTTGCCCTTTGAGAAAAAGTTCTGAGCACATAGTAATACCTGTCTTCATTTTTCTCATTACCTTGAAAATGTTTCTACTTCTAATATGGCAAGCTGAGTGAAAATAAAATACTTTTTGGTGTTATTGAGAGAGTCTGTTCAGATATGTAATTATACAATGATGATGTAACATTAGTTTTGGAAGGTTTGTATGTCTACTAAGTTTTTTTATATATCTTACTTCTGCATAGAATTAGAATTTTTTTTTTATACAGCCATTGAAACTAAGGTGAAAATAGTTCAAGGATGTTGATAATTGCACTAAGGACCAGAGTCTGACATTCCAAGTGCAAAAGTAAGAACAAGTGTTTGTTTTACATGCACATTGATTTTGTTTCCATAGGAAATCCGGCACTTGTGCAAGTAGATGGTAAAAATTATTTGTTTATCACATGGGTAATGAGGCAAAGGAAAAATATACAGTACACATTTGCAACTGTAGCAATGATCATTGTCAAATCAAGTATGGAATCACTTATGTATGTTGCTGAATTTTCAATATTTACATGATTTTTACTGCTCAAAAGAGTTATTTTCCAGTACTAAACAGAGTTATTTTCCAGTACTACTGTACCAGTGCTGGTTTATTCTTATACCAACTGAAAAGAACTGATTATGATGGGACATCACTTCCACTTATACAGACATGACAAAAAAAAACCAGTCTCTCCTAGATTCTAGAAAACAGAAGACTTGGAAATATAAAGTGCTATTACTTTGACCATTTTAATTTTCAACAGAAATGCATTAACACTGTACCTGAACTTATCTCATAAGGGCAGGTAGTGATACTAAGGATCAGAGGAGTCTTCCTGCAGCCTTAGAGAGGTATTTTTGCTGCCACATAGAAAGATGACTACAAATATACAGAATTTTTTTCATTTGAGAGCAAATAGGAGTAGAAGAATTTATTCAGTCTTGGGAAATTATATTTGTGCTCCATAAATGTGAATTTATATGTATTTTCATGTCTGGTTTAGGTGATATTCATAAAGAATAGCCTCCAATTAAGATCAAGCTCACTCCATGCATCTAAGCAATATGCTAAAATTCAATTCAATTCGTTATAGACAGTTATGGACAAAACTGTTATATTATACAGTGAATAATATTGGTGATGTCCCTCTGTTCTCATAAAAAAAGCTTTCTGATCAGTAGGCAGAGTTGCAAGGAAGCATTCTTGAGTCAAGCTTGAAGTTACTTAGACATCTGTAGTGAATCTTCCTTGTAGATTCTTCATGCATTTATTTGTAATCTATTATCTACAAATAACTAAACTGATTTAATTGTTTTACTTAATTGTTTCTTCATGTCAGGGAGTAGAAGAGGAATAAATAAGCACCTTAGCTCTCAGTGACAGCATGTGGTTGATTTGGCTCAGTTGCACTGTGAGATTTAAGTTCTGGTGTTAAAACCTGAAACAGATCATGGGATTATTAATTCTTTTATGGTACGTGTATGTTATTTGCAGAACAGCTGGTATGTGTGACTGAGTGGCAAACTTCATATTGTCCTCCATAGTCAAGGCAGAGTATTCCAGAATGGTGGCGAGGGAGGAAAATCCGGATATAACCTTCAATTTCAGGCTGCATTCTTGCAGACTACTTGTTCTAGAAAACAGGAAAGGATGTGCAGCAGGTGTGTTACTTCACTGATTGCTTTACCGAGCAACATTTCAGATCAGAGTGAAGTTCATGTGAAAAATCAGGAAAAAAAGTTAGCACATCTTCAGGCTGTATGGATACTAAAGAGATTATCATATATTACATATCACAGTATCACAGTATCACAAGGTTGGAAAGGACCTCTGAGATCATCAAGTCCAACCTATAACCCAACACTAACACCAACCATCATCTTAGAAATCCACTTGGATTTAGCACATCTATAAAGAAGACATGTTCCTAGAAGGTTCAATAATTCTCTGAATCTTGCTACCAGTGCATTCATTTGATGCATCCATTCTTTGTCTTGGCCAGCTTCAGAGGGAGATGATGCCTCTAAAGCATCAGAGCCCTACAAAACACTGACATGGTATGTGACACCACATTCAGCAGGTAGATGAGAAAGACCACAGCACCTACTTCGGAGCTGCGGTCACTGCACATCATTGCCTTTCTGAATGTGAAATATGTGTCTAGAACACAGGAACAGGGCTTGAGGATCATGAAGGCAGTGACTTGTTTTAGGGCAGCTGCCAGCACCTATCCACTCATCCCAGGACAACGCCTGGTAAGAGCAGTGCCTGCTGCAGGGGTAGCCCACGGACAGCCATCAATGAGTTAGTATGGGTTGTATTTTAGTTTAACATGACAGGCTGTAATTTTTACACATCCGGTTGTTCCCACACATCAGGCAGGACAGCAGTCTGTGTTACAAGAGGATAAAACAAAAGGGAGAAAATGAGCAATGAGAGATGGCCAAGAAGGAAACTCCGTTACATGGTGTGCCTGCTGAAAATCACATCTTCTGAGTTGATGAAGTTATCCAGGATATCTGGGGTGGAGCAGTTTCAGATCCATATCTCCCAGGAGTTGGTTAGGTCTTCTATACTTCCCTATTCATGCTTCAGAATGATTCAGTTGATTTGGAAGGCAATGCAGATAAATTATCAAGATACAAAACCTGATTCTTTCTAGGTTTTTAGCTCAATAGTCAGGCTCTGGACACCTGTATTGTTCTTTCTATTTTCTGTATGATCTCTTTTGTGTAAATGGTATTATAAGCGACATCTTGCATCCAGCTATTACTTTTTCATGGTCCCCTCAAGCAACAATTTGGTTTACTGTTCCTAAGCTTAAGAAGAGGGAAGAAATATTCCTTCTCAAGATCTTTTTCCTGGAATGCTAATGCATGTTAATATTTTATATGGAATGTGAAACTTTTTAAAATATTTTTTTAAAATACTGCTTATGTTAATTTGAGAATGGCAAAAGGTAATATGGATCTGTCACTGTCTACGGAAAAGTTTGCCATCCAAGTGCTGTTGCAAGTGTCTTTTTACAGATGTTTTCTTATGTGAATTATGTGCCACTGTAAAGTATCTTCAGCTACTTTAAAGACAATTCTTGGTTTATACTGGTATTATCTTATATGTACAGCTTGATACTTCATTTTTATTTAAGTCACAACAAAATATTTTTATATCTATGTCATATATTTATGCATGATTTTCTGTAACAGGTGTGTATTTTGCTCACGTGGACGGCACTTCCCAAGACATTAAAGAATACCTTGAAACCCTCTTCTGACTGTTGAACCAGAAATCTTCAGAATTCATGGGAATGCCAATTTAACATTTTAGGTTTGTAGATTTTTCTTACATATATTTCTAAAATAATTATGTTAAATTAATCATACTTTGTAGTTTAAAGGGCAAACTGGATTTAACAATCTGTTTATTAAGCAGAAATACTAAGGCTGTAGTATTCATTAGATCTGGCTTCTCTCCCATAGGTATGTAATGCGGGATTTTTGGATGTTGTTTTTAACCCATTTCCTATAAATTCATGTTTTAATTAATAACTTCTTATTGTTTAAACAATGTTTGTTGCATACTCATATATGTTATTCATGTTTATCCCCAAATCAGTCACTTTTCATGGCTTAGTGGTTTTGTAATTTCTGATTTCACAAAGGAACACTTTAAAGGAGTACTAAAAGCTGTTCAGATCCAAGTTCTCAATAATATATTTGTTAAATATTTTAAATTTTTCCTAGGCAACCCCTCCTCTAAAATGCACTTAAGCAGGACGTTTCTAGCAGCTGAACCAAAATAATATTGTATACTTAGAAACACTAAGGGTAAAGAAGTTCAAGACTTCCAATAAAAACTAATGGAAGCATAAACAAGTAAAAAATTAGCTTATGCTTAATGTTTTGTGGTAGGACCGCAGTGATGTTGTACAGATCTTGAGTATGCCACATATCTCTTGGGTGAGTAATTTGATCTCTTTTTGCCTTTAATTCTGCTCATCAGACTAGGTTATGAGATATACCTTCTTCCTGTATCTCTTCTATTTAATTTAAAATCTCTTTGGGTTAATTGTAGACAGCCAAGCATATAAAAAACTTATTTTGATTGTTTTCTCTCAGTGCTTCTGTGTCTTCAATAATGACAATCCATGAATTTACAAATACATGCATGTTAGTACTCACTATATCGTTCTGAATAACCTAATCTGTAAATCATAGTTTTGCCACTTAGCTCCCAATTTCTACAAGATTTCTAATTCTTGAAATTTCCATTCTAAAGCATTCCAGGCAAAAAAAGATGGATCCATCCCTCTGTAAAGGTGTTAACTATTTCAGCTTTTAGAAGCAGTTTTTAAAACAAATCAATTTACTTGCATCATAGCTCCCTGTTTATGAGAAAAGCTCCCATTTGTGTCCATAATACTGTTTAATAATATTAATTTTTAAAACTAGAGTTATATAGCAATAAACTGAAGTATTAGCAAGATAATGGAGATTCCTAGAAAACAAGGAAGATAGAAAGTGCAATATTTAATAAACTTAGTTTCTCTGGGCTTGAAACAAGGGTTTAATAACATCTAGTACTAAAATAATTAAGTAAAACCATTAAAATTTGACTAATTTCTGTATATTTAAAGTCTCTCTCATGTCTAACAAAGGTGTACTTGTGGTGATGCTAGTCTTACCTAATGAAATTGTAAATATACATATAACATAAAAAGCCAAAGCTTCTAGTACTCCTGAAAATTTTCTGTACTTTGAATATTAAAAAGGGGAAAAAAACCCTAATTATAACTCATAGTTAATGGGGTTGGCAATTAAGTACCATATAGCTGCTCGCTCGCTCCCTCAGAAGTGTGAAAGTGTGAAAACTCATAGGTTGAGATAAAGACAGTTTAATGTGCAAAGCAAAAGCCGTGCACTCAAGAGAAGCAAAACAAGGAATTAATTCACTGGTGGCCATGGACAGGCAGCTGTTCAGCCATCTCAAGGAAAGCAGGGCTCCATCATGTTCAGCAGGTACTTGGGAAGATAAGCACCATCACTCTGAATGTCTCCCTGTTCTTTTAACTTCTCACACCTTTATATGCTCAGCACAATGTACTATGGTATTGAATATCCCTTTGGTCAGCTGGGGTCAGCTCTTCTAGCTGTGTAACCTCTTAAAACCTTGCGCACCCCCAACCTACTCACTGGTGGGGTGATGTGAGGAGTAGAAAAGGCAACAAATAATCGTTTGTGGTTTTGAATATCTTCACAAAGGTGTTTTGACTAGTAAATATAAAACATGTAAGAGTAACCAAAACAGATTTTTTTTTAAGAAAAGTGTTCTTTTGCTAAATATAAACAACCACTACACAACATAAACGTTTGGGAGTAACAATTCAAATGCTTCAAGAAGACCTCTAAACAGTAGTTGGTATTATGAATGATGATTAAAAGCATGTTACAGAGACAAATCATACTGTTGACAGTCTATTTCAAAGTGCTCGATGCTGGCCAGTGCTGTAAAGAACGTATCTGGCTAGACAGAACCATCAGAGTAAGTGAGTGGGATAAAACAGTCCCTTGGTATCTGCTGATCTGCTGCTTTTGCAGGAACAATGGAGAATATATAGTCAGCACCAGATCACAACTTAGAAAAACATCAAGATATAATTTCAATGCATAGTAAATTCAGTTTGATAAGCACCTGCTTTCACGTTTCCGCAGTTACCTTAATCAGAAAAGCCTCCTTGCATTTGAGAAAATGGTTCTTAGAAAAGGGAAGTGCATGAAAAATACGATTAAAGTAGGGTCAATCCCTTCCTAGTGAGGTTTTCCCAACTCTTCTGTTTTCCAGGAGCTACTCTATGATGGGCTCAAAAATTGCATGGGAAGAGAGAAGGGTGAATGGACTGATTCCTGGAGCATCAGATATTTTATGGTACAATAGTAAAAGCCTCAGTGCCGGATTCAGAAAAGAAAATAGAACAATTCAGTGAGATTGGATGTTGGCAAATACCAGGCCTCCTCAATACATCAGTGTAAATCAATTCAGGCAAAACACTTTACCAGCATAACTCTGGCTGCGAGTGAGCATACCTGTGATAAACCTGTGAGTTTATGCATTTTAGGTGATGTCAGTGTCAAATTTTTTTTATAAAATACATTAAAATGATAGCTAAGGGAATGCACAGTAAAAGCTGTTCACAAGAAAAAAGATATTTTCCCTAGGGGAAAAAAAAGATGTATATTGTTGCCATGATACCTCATCATGAAAATTTATTTGAGCACAAAAGATGATTTTTCTAATCATGTAAGAATTCCAAATCCATTTAGAAATGTTACCTTCTTTTCCCAGGCTGGTACTACAGTAAATATTGCACAGTCAATACACAAGCTAGTCAGATACAGTTGCTCTCATGCCATATTTTTCTGATGAACACCTGCCACAGTTTGCCAGTGAGTATACTATAATTATCTTTACCATAATTTTGAAGGCATTTAATTTGTTCCTGTTTTGTAGTACATTTGAAAGGGTGTTACCTTAGCAGTTCAGTGTTTTCTGCTTAGAATCTGATGAAAAGCTTTGATTTTAGAACACTTTTAGGAAATCTCCCTCAGGTTTATGTCTTATTTAGAGAAGGATTTTTTAAAACCAGTTCTCCACTCACTGTGCAACATACGAAGTGTTGAATGCAATTCAAGGCTGGCCAGATCCACTGCTGAAAGTGGTATGAGACCATGAGCTGCTGTTTAGTTCGCTGATACAGCATGAGAGATTAGGTTTGGGTGGTTTTTTGTCTTACTGTATACAATGTGAGAGAGTTTAGTATCTCCCAGCAGAGATTGTTCCTCCCTACAGCAACAAAGCTTTTGAAATACATGGAAAACAAGTCCCTGATGCATGCAGGTATTCTGCACATAGAAACTAGGCAGACATTCAGAAGCAGAGTGAAACTAGGAGGTAGACAGCTTGATATTCCACCAGCCGTTCTCCTTCTGTGATGGAAAGGGGGTTCTTGCGAACTGTTAGCCACTATACTTGGTCAGGACGTGGATAGATTCAATGATCTGCATGAACCATTAGATTCCTATACCAGACAAGGGAGCTTGTCACTGCCTTCATACTAAATATTCGGTAGATGTGTCCTGATCTTAAGATGCTCACTGGGCAACAGATTAGTACTCCAATGTCAGGCACCCGCCAAATCTTAGGTCTGACCTCAGGACAATACAGACCATTGAGTGATATTTCCTCCTGAGGCAGAGAAGAACGTTAGGAGAACATCAGGGAGTTCTTACTCTACGACAGTTAATATATTGCACTTCTAGAACGATGTAATAACTTATTTGCCATCTGCCCATTCAAACTGGTGAATAATATGTCAAAGTGCTGCCCATGATGAACAGTGAACTGCTAATTCTTACACTGGTCAGATCTCTCATTTCACTTGTCACTTTTGTCTATTTAGTAATTCCATCAGACAGACTTCTGTTGTACCATCTGGAAAAACATTATATCAAGTGAGATGGACTAAACAGTCTATCTGAGAGCCACAGCCTTTGTCATCTTGCCAAGAAGAGTCTACTAATTTGTGGTAGAAAACATATGGTCACTGAACTACAAAAATCTAGAATGATTTTGTGATGGTTGGTCAAATAGACAAAAGCCAGGCTCTTTTGATGTGTCTAGAGGAAGGAATCTCATGTCCAAAATTAATATTAAAAGTAATTACATAAGCCACTACATCAAAACCTGTCAAAAATGACAAAGAAAGTTGTTGCTGTCTATTCATCTACGATGAGTACTGCTTTTCACAGCCATAGAAGAAAAGCAGCTCTGAAGCCTTTAGAAAGCTGGGTACAAGTTCTTGTTCTCAGAATAGGCTTTCTAGATGGTATGGGAATTTCATGCTGACCTTGGTCTCTCTCAGCTTCAGCTGAGGGAACTGCTCAGAGATGTGAAAGAAGACATTTGGCCAAATTTGCCATTTAGTCCTCCCTCTGAAGGTAATTTGGAATTAAATTGTAAAATTCACATAGGACACCCACTGAAAACTCTGTGATTTGTTATTATCATTAGGTTATCTAAGTCTCTTTCTGGGCACTTGGTTTCAATCTGCTGTGGCTCTTCAAGGCAGACTGCAGGGCAGTGGGAAGAACATGCTGGAGCACAGCCCTTATGGTACATGTGGTGGTCAGCATCTCCACAGCTTGAGATTTCCAGGTCATTCCACTACACCAGTCTCTGAGATCGGGTCAATCCCTTCATCTGTCTGGTCTGTCTGGGGCTACTGTTTCCCTTTCCTCTTTCAACAGCATGTGCTTAATGATGCTTTCCTGGGCATGTGGACTAGCAGGTTTCTGGCAGCAGCATTCCACTTTACACTGTTGTCACTTAAAGATAATTAGGGAAACCTAAGTCTCTAGCTGTTCTCTTCATTACCACAAACATTCACTATTTGCCTTTCAAACATCCCCTGCTAAGAACCTGAAACTGTGACAATCTTTTTGGCTGATATTACATATGTTTGTGCTGGAATACACTGGGTCTTTTAATCCCAGAGCACATTCAATTTAAATTCAACAGCAGTAGGAATTCAGCAGAGAAATTTGCTAGAGTGATAGTATGCAGTGGAGACATCTTCAAAGAATACCCAAGAGACTTTGACAAACCAAGCATTTCAAATGCTGGGTTTGAGGCTGGGCATTTACATATGCTACACAGTCCTAAAACCTTAACTTCACCTGTTCACAATCTTATTCACCCCATGACTGGTGTAGAAACTTCCCTTTTGTCACTGCCACTTCCTTTGCGTTATTACAGTGTGCCTGTGCTACATAAGATTCAGCACACATTTGCAGTGAGCATTTATCACATAATTCTAAAATTAGAAGCTTTCAGAACTAACCAAAAATTTGCGCCTCATCTCTGAATTACTTATAAAGTCAAAATATCATACGATTCAGAGTGCTGAGAAAATGCATTATAGAAAGTCTCTGTTCATATGCAGAACTGTTCATATCAGACATAAATATATTTTATATTCCCAATACCTCTCAGCACTTCTCAACAAGTACCATGTGACCTGTTAATTCACTAAGGACTATTAGTTGCAAAGCTCTAGAGAGAAATTTCAATTTAGGAAGACAAAGTCAGATGATAGACATTAGTTGTCCTCTTAGAACCTGGATACTGGGCTAGAAGGATCTATCATCCACCCTGCTAAAGCTATTTCAAAAATGATTCAGTTGGACTAGACTTAGCTATGAACTTCTAAGTTTAGCACATACAATTTAAGTACCTAGTGTTAAATTTTGCAACTAACTTTAAATAAAATACTCAGGGTTTATAATATTGGATCAAAAATAGGCTACCTAAAGTCTTTCTGGTTCTCTTGTTTTTCTTTTCCACAAGGATTTTTGACAAGTTAAAAAAAAAAGAGAAAAGCAAGGCAAACCCCAGCCTATATGTAAACACATTTGTTTGCCTCAGAGTTCTGGGTCATGGGTGGTAACTCTCTGTATTAGCCTTCTGTTAGGATGCCTCCTTTTCATTTTCCCTAGCTAAGAGGAAAAACAGAGCCAGCAGCTGCAGTTTTGGGTGATCTTCATGGCCTGACGGACTCTCCAGAGATGTAAATTCCATACCACTCTTCTATTGATTCTAAAATAATAATTTTTTTTTACTTTTTGCAAGGTAAGTAAGAAGAGCCTTTTCTCAGGTTTCTAACTAAAATGAAATCCAGAATAATTTTGGTAAATCAGTTTTCAGGGTTTCTGTGTCTTTGACCTGCTCTCTTCTTTTATGAACTTCGGTATTTTATTCTGAGTGGATTTTTTTTGTCCTGTGACATTTTATTCATTGTTTTCACATTCTGATGTTCTCATCAGAGGTCATGTCCTGAAGATCATGTATTGGTTCATGGGATGGCTTTGTCTGCATGTCCTTGAAGAAAAGGTTACAGGAGATGCCCCTCCTGGGCAAGTGAATGGATTGTTACAATTGATCTATTTCTGAAATGCAGAGGAAATATGAAGACAGTCCACAACTGTACCATTCAACACTCTATAAATGGGGCTAGAGCAGGCACATTGTCATTACAGGTAAGCATTTCTTTTAAATTCCATTTTTCTCTGCTCAAAACGTTCAATAGTTCGACTTATAAAATGAACATTTTAAATGCACAAGAAATTAAATCTAAACCTTTACTATGATGTTGAATGAAAACCATATTAAAAACATTTTCCAAGGGAAATGTCTTTATTTGTGACCTCTCTTATGAAAAAGCTTTGTTGTTTCCCTTGTGTTACACATCTGGACATCGTGACAGAAGTCACTGCTGTGTATTGCTCTAAGAAGCCTAAGATGCTGGGAGGGACCAATTTGCATCAGCTAACTTTTCATTAAGCTTTTCAGAAGCACCAGGGAGGGTGTAGATAATTTTTACTTCAAGACCTGTTTTCCCTGAAAAGGTTCATTTTAAGCAAATAATCCAAGGAAAAAAAAATGGTAAATGGACTGGGGCTATGTGCTTTTCCTGTAATGCTGGGTTTAAAAATCGTAGAACCGTAGAATCATAGTTTAATGAAACTCAAATGTGTAAAATCAAGGAAGAATATAATTAATGTGGTATACCTGGACTTTAGCAAGGCCTTTGACACTGTCCCCCACAGTAGACTCCTAAAGAAGCTGTCAGCCCGTGGCTTAGATGGGAGCACTCTGTGCTGGGTTAGGAATTGGCTGGATGGCCGAGCCCAGAGAGTGGTGGTGAATGGTGTCTCATCCAGTTGGCGGCCGGTCACCAGTGGTGTCCCCCAGGGATCGGTGTTGGGTCCGGTCCTGTTTAATATCTTTATAGATGATCTGGATGAGGGAATTGAGTCCATCATCAGCAAGTTTGCAGATGATACCAAACTGGGAAGAAGGGTTGATCTGTTAGAAGGTAGGATGGCCCTGCAGAGGGACCTGGACAGATTGGAGAGATGGGCCGATTCCAATGGGATGATGTTTAATAAGTCCAAATGTCGGGTACTTCATTTTGGACACAACAATCCCATGCAGAGCTACAGATTGGGGACAGAGTGGCTGGAGAGTAGTCAGGCAGAAAAGGACCTGGGAGTGCTGGTTGACAGGAAGCTCAACATGAGCCAGCAGTGTGCCCAGGTGGCAAAGAAGGCCAATGGCATTCTGGCCTGCATCAGGAATAGTGTGGTGAGCAGAACCAGAGAAGTTATCGTCCCCCTGTACTCGGCACTGGTCAGACCTCATCTGGAATACTGTGTACAGTTCTGGGCCCCCCAGTTTGGGAAAGATGTCAGGATACTGGAATGTGTTCAGAGGAGGGCAACGAAGATGGTAAAGGGGCTGGAGCATAAGCCCTATGAGGAGCGACTGAGCGAGTTGGGGCTGTTTAGTCTAAAGAAGAGGAGGCTCAGGGGAGACCTCATTGCTCTCTACAGCTACCTGAAAGGAGGTTGTAGTCGGTCAGGGGTTGGTCTCTTCTCTCAGGTGACCAGTGAGAGAACTAGAGGGCATGGACTCAAGCTTCATCAGGGAAAGTTTAGGCTTGATGTGAGGAAGTTCTTTACTGAAAGGGTGATTGGCCATTGGAATGCGTTGCCCAGGGCGGTGGTGGAGTCGCAGACCCTGGAGGTGTTTAAGGGGAGATTGGATGTGGCACTGAGTGCCATGGTCTAGATGATGGCTGGTGTTAGTGTTGGGTTATAGGTTGGACTTGATGATCTCAGAGGTCCTTTCCAACCTTGTGATACTGTGATACTGTGATACTGTGATAGATAACAAGGATTACTTGTAGGTATACTAACTGCATTAGCTGGTGGCATATATTATAGTATGTATTCCCAATAATTTGCCAGAACTAATGGAATACAAAGTGATCTTTCCAACTGTGAAGCATGTGATAAAGGGCGAAGGTATATTTGAAACCCCCATCCTTTCCATTACAGAGGTCTCATACATCAACTCTATTGGGAGCTGCATGTGTGTCTTGTCAACAAGATGAGACATAAGTGGAATTCAGGAATTACTGCATGATGTTAAGCTGCAGTGCATTTATATGTATGAACACATGGAAATATGGTGTATTCTCAGTATAGTGTTCAGTTTTGGACATTGGGACAAGTAGGACACGAAAGAATGGAAGTGGTATTAAAATTACTTTCAAGACATGCTGCGTGGGGACGGAGTAATGTTACATCAGTTTGTACTATAATTCTGAACCTCATATATTTCAGACATCATAACCTGAAATACCTTTAATACTACTTTTTCAGTAGTTTTACAAAGTATTACAAGGTAACATTTTTGGAGCTTTTCAAAGTTTGGATTTTCATGGTTTTTTAATTAAAAATAGCCTTTCATGCCTTTTTTTGACATGAAATTTCTGAGGAAAAACCAGTGTTACTTTTTGGCTTTTTAAAAGATCCAGTCCTTGCAGAAACAGCTGGATATACACCTGTAACCTTGAGGGATGCAAACAGTTAAAGGATATTAGGATTCATAAGTGTATCTTCCCTTTATTAAATGTGTACTATCATTGAATGTAAATAATGATTGCACCTTGAAAATTTCAGAATGCAACATCTTGTGTCTAAAGGCCAAGAATGTCACAAATATGATCTTAAAATTTATTTTTATTAGAACTCAGTGGACATCTCAGTGTATTCTATTGTGTATACATTCACTTTCTGGAAGTTGTGTAATCATGTAAATTATTTAAAACAATAATTTTCTATATAAGGAGATAGATACTGATAAAACTGCATTACCTTGTTCCTGTCCTTGGTGTGAAATTCAGATCCTATTTTCTCTGACAAATGGATTTAAAAATGAGATGATATAATGTCTGTATGAGATAAGCACGCATCTTGAAAATGCTGATCTTTTAAAGTTCTCTTTTCTGCAATAATACCTCTTTTCAGAGTTTACTGTCAGAATGTTCTTTTCCTAGTATTCTATCCTTTTTCTACATTCTAATGGTATTTGTTGATTTTTTTTTGTTCAAATACTTGTCTTGCCAATTTTTTCCTTTAGATAGACAGGTCTATCCGGAGTATGTCAAAACTATGTTTTACTTGGGAAGGTCTTCACCAATTTCTTGCATTAAATGAAAATTCACAGGGGTAAAGTGCTGAAAGCTTGCATAACAACACAGAGGTTTTTATTCATAAAATAAATTGACTGTGTGTTAAAGCCTTAGGGATTTTTTCTTCCAAAGTCATAGCTGTGACATGATCAAGATCTTGCCAATATTAAAATAATTTTGTCATGATCATTAGTACTTTAATTACTAATAATAATCATGATTATCAACACAAAGAATTTTATTTACTGACACTGAGTCAATTAATGATCCTGACATTTTACCTTCTCTTATGAAAGGTGTTTTTTTAAGTAACT
This sequence comes from Dromococcyx pavoninus, assembly GCA_033558185.1. Lineage (NCBI taxonomy): Eukaryota > Metazoa > Chordata > Aves > Cuculiformes > Neomorphidae > Dromococcyx > Dromococcyx pavoninus. The sequence goes on from JAUMJL010001056.1 coordinate 443,913, forward strand.
GGAACTAGTAGATTCATTTTTATGCTAGAGATTAACAAGTAGTGATAAAATATGTCATTCACACTTCATTCTGCAATGCTCTGTATGTAGAGTAACCATTTTTCTGTGCTATTTTACACTAGGTAACTCTACAAAATTTTGCTGTTAATACATTCCAAAAGGCCAAGTGACAACTGGGTATCAAAAGGATCTATGTTGCTATGTCATCTGAAAAAGTGAGCAGCAAGTACTTTGAGTCCAGTGCAAGGATTTATAAACTGCATAGCACTAACAGAATTTGAATTTTAGACCATTTCTATAAGAGACAGCCCAGCCCTGGTAAGCTAACAGTATAAGCTAGTAATTTATAGATGGAGTTTTTATGTTTGCGCCAGATTTTTTATTAAAAAAAGTGATTGAAATTTATTTTCTGCTGTTGTTTTCAGATAGTTTCCATCCTCCTTCTGATCCTAAGATGTGTTCATTCAGTTAAAAATATTCTTATGTAACAACTCCATGTTTCATGTAAGGAAACATGGTTTGCATTAGGATGTTAAATTATTGTGACTGTATGCTTTAACATTAGCTTTTATCTTTTTAACCTGTCACTGGAGATTATTTTGAAAAATGGAGGTTTTCAAGCAAAAGCATTAGGGGTCCTTGAGCAAGTGTTCTAAAGGTCATTTAGCATCCTGCATCACAAGCTGCAGAAGTAATTGGATATTTATAGAGTATTTATTTGTTTGTTTCTTTCTTTGTTTTCTTATTCATTATTTTATTTATCAGTTGTGCCCATAGCTAAAGCAATAAATTACAACGGCCATTTCAGGTGCTGTCCAAGAGCAGAAGTTGATACAGCTAAGCCAAATTCCTAGAACAGTTCTGCTGTTCAGTTAGAGGTTTCTATTATGCAAACCACTTTTGAAATGTATTCTGTACCTCAGCAAGCTCAGTTTTGTAAGTAGATGTGGCAAAATGGGCAGGAGGAAGAAGCACAGACCGTGAAAGTTTTCTTTTGCAGAGTCAGAAAGAGGTACTTAGAGCAATAATCCCCTATGAAGGAAAAAAAAGATATCTCTGAAAGAAGGATTGAATTTTCATTAGAGTCTTTTACTCTTGTCTCTAGGCCATTGTCACCCCTTTGAACCACACCCAGAACCAAAGCAATTCACAAGAAGTGCAAAAGTTAAGTGAAATACAAAATGAGTCACAGTAGTCAGGACCTCCAGTAGCTCTGTAACTCCAAGCTGTGTGATAAATTCACTGGTGTGATGATCTCATCTTACAGCTACAGAGTTAAGATTACAGTGAAGTCTGCTCTTAAAGGGACCCATTGACATCTAGCGAAGAGCAACAGCAGAAAAGCTCAAGCACCTTATCGTAAAACAGTTATATATTCCTTGAGTCTGTAGAACCACCAGTTTTACCATCACCTTTTAGATGAAAATACTTTTCGTTGAGTAATAACTCCGTGATCTACTTATTTCTCTCCAACAGTGATGGTAGGAAGGATCCCATGATGCAGATAGGCCTAAGGCTAATTTTGGTACACTGACACTGGAAGAATAGGAAATTGAAAGTCAGACAGAGAAGAAAATATGCTGTTGTGTTCTTTTAGTGGATATTCAGAGAAATGCTGTTAGACCAAAGAGGAGAGGTGTCTACATCTGACAACATCCTTTTGTAGCTCTGCTGTGGTCAGTAACCAAAATAAAATCACACTAACAGCAGTGAGTTGAAGAAAATTTGCTATTGAGACTAGTGGGTTTTTTTCCCTTATCTTCCAAGGAATTGATATAATTTGATTATTTTTATTAATGTATAGACCTTATATTAGAATACCTATGGACAGCATATTGGTAATAAACATTATCACATTAGAATTCAGAAAAATAAAATTAGATCTTTACACATCCTTTCAACAAAGTCATACTGATCAATTGGAAAAAGAATGGTACTAACAGAAGTTTCAGAAAATACTAATTCAGTGGTGTAGACTAAATATGAAATCTGAGCCCAATGAAATCAGTGGCAAATTTCCTACAGATTATGGATACCCCAGATTTTTGCCATAACTAAATCTAATCAGTATTAGGTTGGCAACTATGTCCCAAGAGATCAGAGATATACCAAATTAAGCCAGTTTCAAGATGACAGCAACAGTTAAGCAGGAGCAAAGTTATGAAGGCATCTTTAATGATGTGTATGATTATCAGCAAGGAGAATGAATTTTTTTTCCCAACCTCACAACCTAATTTCAGAAACTGAAGAAAAAAGACGTAATATCCTGGGGAAAAAATACTACTTTTCGTTAACGTATTTATTGAGAAAACATTCCAGTCACTTCACTAGTAAGAGCTAACATGATGATAGTTTATTTTCTTAAATATAATATACAGCATCATAAGACAGTAGAAATACATTTGTCTAATCTGAGAAATGAATGTCACAGCCACACTGAACAAAAATGATAAAACATAAAAATACTGAAAACAACAAAATGTTGTAAATCTTATAGTCATCAATGATCATTTAAATCATTAACAATATCTAAAGGATCACAAATTCATTATAACACATTGATATTAGTTTTAACTTATAATAAATATATTGTAGACTTGAATTCTTGTCTATCGTGTCACAGATCTTGACAAAATTACACGTAGAACTAGTCTATGAAATAAGTATTAGAGCTGAATATATTTACTATTCAGTAACTACAATCACTAACATCAGGAATAATTACCTCCTGAAATTATTTTCATCCCCTTCTGTGTATGTTAACACATATAAGTACACTTCTCTATTTGAGTTAAATTATCTAGCAAAATAGCTGGCATTTTTAAATTGCCATGCTAATCTTTGAAATCCTTATGCAAAATCCTTTGAAACAGCTTCTATGAAATTCGGAGCAGACATCAGTATTGTAAATGTGCAAATGATGGCAAAAAGTGTAAATGCAACCAGGCATAATCTATCTATGACAGCAGCTGCAAATTTCCACTCACTGCAGATTTCTTCACCTTCATCTTGTCTCCTGAAGCGCATTGCTATAAACTGAACTTCCTCCAAGATCTTCACAATCACCTGAACAGTATCCATTAGAGCTTTCTTTTGAACAAGCTCAATATCTTCTGGTAAGGGGCAAGAAATCTTTCCACTTAGATCATTCTTCTGGGAGCAGCATGGATTTTCCATTGTGTGGTAGCTGAAGATCGTGTTGCCGTTGCTGGAATGGTGACCAGGTAAGGCATTCATCTCCATGCTGTTTACGCTTAGGTGATGCTTGGGATACCCATATTTGCAAGTGAGAGGCTTTATATTTTCCCCAGGTTTTTTCATTCGTAAAAACCAAGCACACCAATTTAGCAGGATGACACGAACCTGAAAGACAGTGATCATACTAGAAATAAAATCAACTTTTGTGCATTTTTAAAGATTTGAAATATTTCATGATTGTTATAGTTATTCTGTATGGTACTTCAGAAAGACTGGCTACCTGTGTTCTCCAGCAACCTGCTTTCTAATGGGATTTTTTGTGCTTTGGCTTCTTCCCAAGAATGACCTTTTTTTTAGATATATCTTGAACATAGAGGTGCTCCATGCCCACTTAGCTTATAAAGAAAAAGAGATATAAAATCTTGCTTTACAAAATTATTCTTGAAATCCTACCTTTAGCAAACAATCCCACATCTCTGTAATGGAGCAAAGGCACCAAATCAGCTGTATAGTTTTCAACCATTTATCAGATAGGGTGGAAAGAGAAACACTCAAATATTTGACTAGCAAATGTTTAGGTTCTGCTGAAAAAAACCCCACTCAACAGACTAACAACTGTTTTTAGCACAGTTCCCCCCCCTGTTTCTATTGTTTAGGTCTAACCAACCTAAGCTGGATTGTTTTTTATTTGAAAACCATTTCAATATTCTTTTGAAGAGTTCAGCCACATAATACAGCAGGCCATTTTTTCAAAAGAATAATAATAAATCAATTAAATTGGACAGTTCAAAATCTGAATGCTACTGTTAACTGCTGTCATTTCCCAGTGCTCTGGTGAGCAACTGCTCTGGTGCACCACAGGAGCATTCTAACCTGCACGTGGCAGATTGTGACCTATACGTTTCTTGTTAATGTAATCAAAAGAGCAAACTCCAGAGAGTGGGTCCAGCATTTTTTCCCCACTGAATTGGTCTTCAGATATTTTGTCTGAAATCTGATTCCTGTTATCGACACTGTTTGCTGTGAAAGGCAGAAAAAAAGGCTGTGAAATTAGCAACATCTTATGTGAAGGACAGTAAAGTGAATCAGTAAAACCTAACCTTGTAATTATAAAGTCCTTCAGGCATTACATATAAAAAAAGGACTCTTGCAATATACTTGTGAGAGTCCCTCCCGGAAGACAAGTGGCCTCTTTGCTGACTTTTTCATTTTGGTAGCAAGTCAAATAATCATATGTCCAAGACTGAAGAGATGTGACGTCTGTTTTCCGTTGAGTCTTGGCCCAGAACTCCCTGTGGGATCCTGCTTTAGTTGCTTTGACTCCGGACCATGCTTTGCCTCCAAAGTTGTTTTAGATGCAGGATGAGCTGTCTGCGCAGTACAGATCCAGGGATGGGGAAATTACAGCTAGCACCTTGAATTGGTGCTGTAATGACAAACATAATTTCAGAAAGGAGGAGGCATTCATTTCCATAGGTGGGAATAATCATAGTAAAAGCCAAAAAAATAACCAGTGGAAAATGGTTATACATTTTTTAAATTCTGCACTGAGAGCTCTTCTGGGTCACGGCCTCATGCCATTTTCCATGAGCTTTTCTGCTTCTCTCCCAGTAATGAATCTTTCATTCTTACTGAAAGACTATTTTGCTGTGACTCGTATTATTATTCTTTCATCAGAGTCTTTAAATATTTCATTGTATCCTCCATAGTCATCACAGACAAATAGGAAACAATATGCAGCAGCCTCAAAAATCTGTTCTGTATTTATTCAAACTTGCTTAATTACAATGTCCTCTGACCATTTATGGATACAAAATGGAACATAATAAAGATCTTAACTGCTATCAGTTTTTCAACACTGTCAGTGGCAAAGGAGAGCAAGAAACAAATTCTCCAGTACTGTGAAATTCCAAAATATTAATCCAGACAAATTTTCTTATTGGAAAATATTAATATGTCTGCCTTATCTCTGGAAGAATATGTGAGGTGAAAAAGCTTTACTCTACAGGTGTGCTATTTTTCTTTCGAGATTAAGTATTTACTCCTTACAGAAATAACATTTATAAATACAGAAAAACCTATTTCTTATAAAAAAATAAACAGTAACACAGATTTTCATTTGCTTGATTTCCAAATGCTCCATTTCCTAGAAAACAGAAACACTGAGACATCAATCTGTTATTGTCATAGCAATTAATTGAGAAGACAGATGCAGCCTGGGAACTGGAAAACAGCCTAGGCGTGATGGTATAGGTCTTTGTTCTTTCCTGCATTATATCTGAGTTTCTTTGAAGGAAGGGCAAAGGTACAGCTGCCCCCAGAAGTCAACAGCCTGACCCTGCAGTGACCCTCTCTATCAAGGTCCTCCCACAATACTAATACAGCTGTACTTCTAGTTCCGCTCACAGCCTCCTTTCTGACCTCATCCAGAGGGGAGAATCCAATTAAAGCTCTTCTGACAAAAGACATCAGCACCTGAGCAAATCTGTACTAGCCCAAGTTTAAAGTTTATCAAAAGAAAAGCCTGAAGCCTGGAAAACCTGATTAGGCATGGCAAAGAGCTAGAGTGCTCTTGTCTTTCCCACAACACGTTTCTTCTCTCTGTGCTTGGTGTACTATATCTCTCACCTATGCAGCAGTCTTGATGTTATCCACTCCCAAACTGCTCCCTTAGCTGGACCTTCCTTAGTGCTCCTTTCCTTGCTAGATCAGCCGACACTGTCAAAAGTATCAGATAGGCAACAGTTCTCACTTCTAAACTGGTAGACAACGAATGCCTTGGCTGAACACCTCAAATATAAACTCCTGTCTTAGAAAAATCTGACTTTAGTAAGTCACCAAAGACTAATAGAAAGTAAGGTAGAATTCTCAACAGTGGAGTAAGGGAAGAAATTAACACCTACAGAGAGGCTAAGTATTAACACATGTATCTCCTCCCTCTTCTGGTTCAAAGGCCAGAGGCAAGGAGAAGCTGCTCAATAAATAGTTTAGAAAGGGGGTGTTGAGGCAATGCAGTCAGTTAAATCCTCTATGTTTGGAACTGATCACACACAATCCCAGTGCCTTCTCCTGAAACTTACTCTAGCAGCTAGTTCTATTTAAGTGAGAGGTGAGAGCTGTCCTGCAACACTCAGTAATAGACCTTTAAAATAAACCGATCTCTGGCTCTGCCAGGATGAGGAGGGTTCAAAAAGTAAGTAGAGGGCAAGGATATCTGGGACTGGAACTGCAGAGAACAAATTTCAAGTAAGTAATTTCCTTCCCTCTGCAGATGACTACCTTAGATTTCTCGTTTTTATTGAGAAGTCTTTTAGGATGTCTCTATAAGAAATATCCAACATAGGTGTACAGGAAAAAAAGTAATAATGAGACTTTTCCAGGAATCCTACTCAATGAGTGTTGCCCTTGCCTTGCAGAGGAGCGATGTCCGCTTTTGTGAAGTTAGCCTCTTGCATACATACTTGGCATTCAGGCTTTTTCTCTTTGTCTAGTCTAAAACTTTCACGGTCTATCATCTACACTTCCCAGTAGTGATTTCCACAGTCTTCATTTCCTAATGGCATTTCGTTAATGTGTGCCAGTTTAGCAGTCCAGCCATTGAACAACTTTCCTCAAGACTGAGAAGTCATTGCATGCTGTTTCCAGCCAAGAAAGCAAGAGACTGGTAGAGAGTAAGCGCTGACTTGCAGGGACTGTGAGCAAATTTAGCAGGAACCATTATGTCTAAGCCCTTTGAAAAGAAAACAAAACAATAAAATAGTCCATGCAGGCTGATATGTTGCTACATATCCTGTCCATGTAGACATCTGAAGCATGTTTACCCAGATTTGTTCACTCAGGTCTTGTTTACATGCAGGTTCATCCAGAATTCACATGTTCTGCTGTTTTGAGAGTAAGATGATTTTAAATGATACAGCACTTCAAGAAGTAATTGTTAGTATGGCTAATTGCTATTGCATTTTCTTTTAATTCACATTGATGCTGCAGTTTATTTTTAGTTGTTCTGTACTCAGGCTGACTTTTATAATGATGTAACATTCAACATCATGTTAGGATAACTGTCTTGCATGGCGAATGTGAGATACCAGAGGATGCTGTACAACAAAACTTTTGTGAAAGCAGGTTGAGTAGATAGTTGACTATGACTATTTGTATCTGCTTCTGCTTTCATCCATTTCCCTTTTGCAAATACAAAGCATATTTTGCTTATTCTAAAATGAATAAGGAAAATGAGAGAGGACAAAAGACGTAATTGTCTTCTAACTTGAAATCTAAAGCAAATGCATTCCTCTTAAATAGCAACTGGTGCTGGTGCCAGACCTCACTGGGCTAACAGAGTCTGCTGCTGTAGAGAGAAGAGTGTCCGCATACTAGTGCACTGAGAATTGACCAGATGGCAACAGACAAAATTGGTTTTCCACACAGACAGGTGGATGCGGCTCCCAAGCCAAGGAAGCTCAGGAGAACAGTCAAACTTAGATCAGCAGCACCACCTTTCTGTTTCTACTGCTGGTGCAGTAGCAGTACCACTGAGCTCCAAGCCGTGAGAAGCGTATCTGGGCTCAGTGTTCCAACACTCTCACTGCACTGAGGTACTGGTGTTCCTGATCTTCCAGCAAATCAGGGAGCCAGCTCATAACTGGTACAGTTGCAAGGTAGAAGTAAATTGGCTTCACCTCCTGTCTTTGTTTTGCAGTATTACAGCTCTGTCATGAACTGCAGTAAGAGAATCTGTAAGGGAACTAAGTAGACCAATGGTGCAGCAGAGATCAATACAGGTTTGTTTAGTGTTTTGAAATGTCACATTTTATCAGTATTCGTGTCTGCTGGATAAGAAATCAAAGGTTTTGCCCACGGGATTAGTACTTGCAAAAGGAATGCTGAGTAAGATTACTCTGTCATGACTCAACCACCCTATTGTAAATTTAAATAGAAAAGCCAACTAACAGACACTGTTTTTAATGGAAAATCAAATTTAGTATGTTTATTCTTTACCTCCAATAACAAACATGTCACACTTACTCTCTGTAGCTGACTCTTCAGATTAATGGAGAACAATTTCAGCCCCTCATTTATAACTAGTTTATTATAGTTTTTAGGTTAATTTTTCTTTCATTAGGCTGCTGAATATTTACCACCAAAGCCACTTACCCATTTGGGCATCTTTCCTGCTTGTGGGTCATGATGGTGAAATTGCAGAACCAGCACTGTTACCACCACAGACAAGCCAACGATGACCATGATGCTAGCAAAATACTGAGCTGCAAGTAAAAGGAGGACTTGGTTAGGAAAAACAAACAAACAAACAAAAGGCAAATAATATTCCTTGGCCATGCCTGGAGATCTGCCTTTGAGAAGAGTTGCATCAGATAGAAACATCTTCTTTTCTGGGCTGCCATACTGGAGCATTTGAGACCTTTGACATTTTCAGTGTATCTGCCCTGCTTTCTCCTCTCCAAATAAGGAAGGGCTGAAAGATTTAAGATGCTTGGATTTTGTTCCCAGAGAGAAATGTAGGCCCCTTGCTAAGGACGTGATCCCTGTCTGCTGCCACTACAGCAGGGAGCTGAGCTAACCAGCACCACCAAACACCAGCATTCTCAGCCTTGGACCACCCTGTGGTACCAGCAGAGGTGCTGGAGGAAAACGCTGTCCTCATGGATTCACTGGGCTCTCTCAAGAAATGTTACCAGACTCCCTCTCTCACCCCACCACTGCCCACAATGGCACTTCCAGCATTTTCCTTGGACCTCAAGACCACTTCTTTTGGTTCCCATGAAACCATACTGCAGCCGTGCTGATTACTAAATTTAAGCCTTTCATATAGGAAAGAACCAAGACCTGGAATGCCAAAACTGAGATATGAAACCATTTGTCCTAGTGGCAGGTACAGCTTCCTCATGCCAGGAGTGAGACTCATGCACTCAGGATTATGAAGAAGAATTATACACAGAGCTAATGACATTCAAAGGCTGCTGTGGCAAAATACTAGGGAGCATTACCTTTGGCTTATACAATGGGGTAATGTGGAAGAGCTTGTGACACTCTCTGAGTTTCCTTCTTTCCCTAGCCCTGCCTCCTCCAGCTTGCAGGAAAATGAAAAAATTCAATGCAGGCTCCAAGGCAAGTTTTGTTCTGGCTCTGTTTCTTAATGCCACTTCCCATTGTCTCTGCAGCAAAAATTTTGTTCATAATAATGAAGTTCTGAGGTCTCCCTGAAATGAAAGCTGCAATGGTTTCAAGAGATGGGCATGGCTTTCTGCAGCAAAATGAATTATGCAGATGGATTAGAAGAATAGTCCCAAGGGTGGGATGAATTGAAGGGTCTCTGTTACACTTACTCAAGAAAGTACAGAGTCAACAGCCAGGCAGAAGAAGAGCAAACCAGGAACCCACGTTTCAAGGCAGCTGGATGATCTGATTCCGATATGCCCCAGAAACATGGAAGTGTTGATATCACTGGTTTAATTGCTTCTGTAAGTGACTAACCAACTTCCATAAATTCTACACATTTTGATACCACTAGACTTGAAAGGCCTGAAGTGTTCCATTCAAAATGACTTTAGCTAGGATTTTTCACAGATCCTCGGAAAAGTAGTCACCTGATCGAACTGGGAAACAGCTTAGTATTATCTGACACAAGACCCAGTCAATGATGAGCAGGTTTTTGTACTGTAAATCCAGGAACAGAAGTCAGGAAACTCCTACAGAGACCTGCTACTAAACAAAGAAAACCATCTTTCAGGAGCAGACTGGGAAATGTAGGGGACCTGTGGATCCATTTAGAAAAATGTTTTATATTTTTGCCCGGTGATATGCAAAGAATATGGCTGGGTGTGCATCACCTGCATATTGGAAAGGGGCCTTCTGTTCAAAGTGGAGTGAACTTTTCATTTGGAAAGCAAGAATAGAGGAAACAGGGTGTGGTACTTCAGCCCTATTTTCAGTATCAAGTAATTAAATGTCACAAGATAGCTGTGAAATGGGAATGGCAGGTAGACATGAAGCCGAGGAAGGTGTAGATGCTGTATTCATTCCAGGGGGAGAAAGCTCCAAAGTTCTGGGGCAGCCTAGCCTTACTCTAGGGCTGGATTTTGCCAGACCTTAAGAACCAGTAGGGAAAGGGGAAGGAGGAAGGAAGCAGTGGTGGCTGGTACACCAGTCATGTTCACCTTTCACATCTCTAGTTAGAGATACGATGAAGTCTATTGTCTCCTTTCCTGTGGAAAGGAAAGGGAAACCTAACAGCCATGGTTCACAAGGGAATTATTAGATCTTCTCCCCATGGGTCTCTGATTGCAAACATGATTCTGTGTTTATGATCCAGACCCTACATTAGGGCAGAGTCACAGGTAGTGATGGCCAAGACCTAACTGGGCCTAGCTTCAAGTGATGGTTCTCCTTTAAGGGAAGAAAAGGCCCAAAATTGAGTCCATGAGGCAAAAATGGTGCTAGTTTTGATACGATATCCACACCCACTCAGCATTTCCTGTTCTTTCCTTCCAGGTTTTAATCCTACATCCTCTCTTTCCTGGCCCTAGAAAAACGTGGTTCTCCAGCAGCAGTCAGGAGAACTGGCTGTGAATAACCCTATTCTGTCTCTGATGCACTCCCCTAAAAGCATGACTTAATGCTCCTCCAGTCAGCTGGCTTGGAATCTCTGTTTCTGGCAGTCTTTAGCCCTCACACCAGTCAAATCAAACCCATCACTTGGTGGAATGGCTATTGTCTCTGATGGCTTAATCTTCTACAGCAACCCTGTGAGCAGAGGAGCCTGGCTACGGAAAGCACAATAATACAACTACAAATAACCAGAAAATCTTTTTAAAAAAATCAGTGACAACATTTGTTTTTTTCTTGCAAAAATCTTCTGACATCACCTATATCAAGAGTATGGAAATAACTTCCAATTTGTAATTTGAGGGACTTCCAATGCAATTTGTGAACTTTCTGTGTAACTATCTGATGTTAGAGAAGCACCTGAGAATTATTTTTGAGATGTTTTGGAAGACCTGCTGCTTGAGTGGAACCAAATGAACTTAAGGACTGATTAGAAGTAGGGTAAATAAAACAGAAACCCTAAGAAGAGCAAGATGATTCCAGATAGATGATCTGCTTTGTTGAGTTTGTCATGGAATACTGCCCAAGAGAGCAGTATATTATCCTAATTTGTTAACATAGTTAATCATAGGATAGGCAGAGCTTCTCAGCTGTGACTTGCTACAGTCTTGCCATTCCTATGAAACAGTGGGGGAAGGAGGAAACTGTCCTGTAGTGGGTGGTCGTAGCTTTTTCGCTGTGTGACTACTTTTTGTGCCACCTGAAGCCTGAGCTCAATACTGCAGTAGCTTTGGATCAATAGCTGTGTGGGATTTTCGAAGTAAGCATTTTAGGGTCTCTCTCTGCACAGTGTCATCCTGCTCTAACAACATTGGGACTGCAGCACAGCAAATCAGAAATCACAGCAAGGCTTACGTGACGTACTAAACTGAGTGCAACGGTGTTATATGGTCGGGGAGGAAGGTGCATGAAACTCCCATGAAATTACTGGCATTTATAGTGTGAGATCAAACTGTGCATAATTGCTCAGGCTTTTAGAAGCAGAAAGAATAATTTTTTTTATGTACCTGAGCTGTAGCATACAGACTATGTGATTTTACCAGTGATTAGTGCACTCAGACCCACAATTTTAGTTGTGTGGTACAGCTGGGGTTCCCTGCATTTATGTATATCCTTTTCTTGAGAAAAGAACTCCAGCTGTCTAATTAAGTAGACTCTTGATAAAAGTATTTTTAAGAGAGAAATTAGAAGTCAAATCACTTAGTGATTTGTGCAGCCAGACACACTTCCCATGGGGCATGATTAAGATAGGGTAGGTTTAGGACACAGCTGCTCCTGTGTAGCCATAGTCTGAAAGCCTTTTAGGATCTGCACTCTAGAGATTTTAAGTGCCAGGAGGGACCTCCAGGGTTCTGTAGTGAAGCAAGCCTTGTCTACTTGTGTTGGATTCTGGCCAAATGGTTGTATTTGTAGATGTCATGGCTGAACTTGTTTCTGTCACTGATGGGTGCATATAGGTGGTTAATTTTTTAAATAGGAACAGAGGCATCTTCACTCTCTTTTTCATACTTCTCCTTCCTTTAACATCTCAGGTGAGCTTGCAGAAGGGCAGGATTCAGCTTTTGAAAGATTGTGGTGTATTGCTTCACACCTATGCATGCTGCTGAATTCTGTTTTTTGGAAGTATCTTGTTCCACTCCCCGAAAGGAAGGCTCTCCTTGAGAAGGTCTGGAGCAGGCATGCTGTTGGGCAAGGAGTGGCTAGTTACTGTTGTGAATGCAAACCTCCAAGAAAGCTGAATGAGAGCAGAGGTCAAATATAGTGACCAGTCTGTCCAAGGGGAATATTTCCTGGCACAAAAAGCAGCTGGCTCATGGAAAGGAAAGCTGTACACGTCACCCTGCAGTGTAGAACAGCAACAGGGTCCTGGTGTTCAAGGGTGCTGTGTAGACTACTGCTGATTTCTGGGCCAATCTTTCGTCACTTGCTCTTTACAGAAAAGAAGCTGGCTTGTTTCTAATATGTATTAATACAGCAGTCAGTGGGCTACATAGAAATGGGAGTCAGTCATATGGAGAAGCTGCATGGGTGGAGTAAGACAGTCTCCGCTCTGGGTAGGTTTACAAACAGAGAATGCGGAGGACATACCAAGGTAGCAGGGATGCACTTTGCAGAAAGGTAAAAAACCCAAGTATCTTGCCACATCTGCTTCCCTGTGATTATTTAGACCAAGAGGTTCTTCATTTATTTTAAGTGTAAGTTGAAGTCAAGGGAGAGTAACCTCAACTAAGAAGAACTGGTTTATGATTTCACATTTATTTGCAAATATACCAGACTTCAGAAACTAGTTCTTTTCTTGATGTCGTGTTAGACCAGCTTTCTTTGCTTCCTCAACAAAAACATTTCCAACAGCAGCTATGAGAATTTCCAATGTTATTACAGTTAAGTAGTTAAAGCTGAGGTCAGAAAGTGGAGAAAAGTAAGAGATACAGCAGGTCAGGCACTAGGATTTTTCTACTAGTAAAAGCTGGGAATGTTCATCTAGATCCAGGGTAGTGTGAATGCATGGGTTTTTTTAAAAAAAACAACAAACCAAAATGAAACGATAACAAACAAAAACCCAAAATCCTGACCCTAGAATATAATGTAGAATTTTAAAGTATGTAGTGTCACATTTTCAGAGCATCTCTTCTCTCGCATGCATAGACCAGGGACAATAGCTTTTCTGCAGACCAGCAATGGGACATTTCTACTTCAATATTAAATTACTTGCATTCTTCTCAAACTACACGCTTTAGAAGAATTGTTTGTTCCTGTAACCTGGCACTAATCATGCTGATTCTCCAAAAATTGAACAAGCTGTGTAAGTGTCCTTCTTTTCCTCATACTCATTCCTGAGGAATTTCAACTAGACCAGAGATCACACTAAAAAATTGTGATTGCAGATTGCAACCTGTCATGCAGAGTTCAGCAGCTGGAATACCCAATTTGGGATCACTGTAGAGATATTATGCTGTGCTACCATATTAGAGTAAGGATAAGGTTTTCAGAACTCAAGGTCATGTAAAATTACACAGTCCAGACTTGCTTAAAAATGGCTGTTTGGGTGCAGAACCCAAATGGGTGAGCAGTCTTTCCCTGCTTATTTGGAGTGGAGTATGGAGTTAAGAGCAAGCTTTAAACTAGCAATACTGTGGAAGGGAGATTACAATGCAAATTTAAATGGAGAAATGGTGAACAAATGTGGAAAGAAAATGGTACTAGGTGGCCAGAGCAAGAAAGACCTCAGGAATGGTGAAACAAGGAGAAGGGGCTCACCTGAGAGTAGGCAAATGCATGAAGTCTGGGAAATATGCAGGAGCAACTGGAACTCTGCATATGATCATGAAACAATAATGTTGCTGGGACAACTGAGATGTGGAGGAACATCTCTTAGTACTGGAATGTTCTGATGCATAAGTTCCAGCTCTTAAGGGGGAACAAACAGCAAAGAAAATACAGATTGTCCTCTATATGAAGGAACCTACTGGATGTGAGAAGTTCTTCTGTGGGTTGGATGAGAGCTGCTGGAGAGTTTGTGGGTCAGATTCAGCAAAGAGGCCAAAGAGAGTAATGCTGTGGTGGGAGTACAGTATAGACCACCCAAACACAGTGGATATGGGGATGTGGGCTACTCAAAGCAACTCAGGGAAGCTGCTGTGTCACAGGTTCTGGTTGTCACAGGGGATTTTGACCTCCCTGGTGTCTGCTGAAAAGGAAACACAGTGTAATGCAAGCAGTCCAGAGGATTTATGAAGGGTATCGGTGAGAACTGCTTGATACAAGTACAGGACAGGCCAACTGGAGGTGGTGTGCAGCTGGCTCTGCTCTTCACTAGCTAAGAAGAACTGGTCGGAAACATGATAACCAATGACAGCCTAGGCTGTAAGCTATTATAAAAAAGTGGAGTTCAAGACTGTGAGGAATAAGAACTGCAAAGTATAGACTTTGAACTTCAGGTGAAGAGAATTCTCATTTTTCAGGGAACCTGTAGCTGAGATCCCACTGGAAGAAGTTCTGAAAGATAAAGCAGCACAAGAAAACTGCAAAGGCTTTAAGTACAGCAGCTTCTAAGTGCAAGAAAGGTCCCCTCTATTACTCACACAAACAAGGAAACACATCAGGAGATGTGGCATGGCTAAGCTGGGAACTCATGGTTGAGCTCAACACAGAAGAGGCTGGGGTTGTGGGAAGAACAGACAGGCTGCAAAGGGAAAATTTTGAAGCATTGCCTGGGCATTACATTTGGTGTTGGGAATGCTCGGGAGCTGAGGCTGCCAAAGGAGTTATAGGACAACAGGAAGAAATTCTAACACTACACAAATAGTAAAAAGGTAAACAAGGAAAACAGGGGCTTCTTGATGAATGGGAAGGGTTATTTATCTATTGTGGATAGAGATAAGGCCAAGATGGTGCATACTTTGTCTCAGTTTTCACCATCAAGGTCTCCTATGTCTCTGGGCTTAGAGATAAAGATAAGCAAAAATAATCAGCAGTGAATGAGTATGGAGTCAGGAACTGACTGTGCAATCTGAACCTGCCCAAGTCCATGGGACCAGATAGGTGTCACCAAGAGTCCTGAGGGTATTGTTGTAAAACCACAGAGATAGGGTAATATCCCTGACAATTGGAGAAAGACATAGGTTGCACTCATCTTTGAAAGAGTTTAGAAGGAAAATTCAGAGAATTACAGCCCTGTCATTCTCACATTTGTCCGTGGGTAAACTGGGGAGCAAGTCCTTGGGGAAAATTTCTAGACATTTGAGAAGGTGAGACTAAACCAACCTGTATTTTTCAAGAATAAATCATGTCTGACCAATGTGATTTCCATCTATAATAAAATTACAATATTTGCAGACAAGAGGAGAGCAGTAGATGCCATTTACATTGGCTTCAGCAAGGCTTTTGACACAACTTCTGTTTCCTGAGGTCCTTTCCAAACTGGACTCTCTTGCGATCCTACGAAATAAGAGTTTCCATTGCACTTGGATGGTCGAGTTTCAGAGCATGAAACCTGAGTGCACCCTAGTGTGCCAAGGTTCATTTTGCTTTTGGCCTGCAACAGGGAAAGCATCAAATGACAGCAACCACAGGATTGTTTTAGACATCTCTCATCTGGATACCCGAAGTCAGTCTCCAGGGTGTAACAAAGCATCCATGTGCAAGGATTATTCTTTACAGTGTCTCACAATATGAAATTTGTCTAATGAACAGATGAAAGAAACAGACTGTGTTTGACCTACATGACAACTTTGAGAGGTGCATTTCTAATACGTTTGGTTCGCTCTACTTATTTCAGAATTAGGAACAAACTTGCAACAATACATGCTGGTAACGAGGCATATTCATGAGAAGAAACTCCCTTTGTGATCCAAGAAGAGTGAAAAGATTTGAGAAGTCCTAATAGTTGAACAAATTCACCTAGAGAAGGGGGAATTGGTGCAACTGAATTCCACAACTCCTCACCCTCTCCAGATATTTGATGTTCGCACAGCTATGCTGTGATAAGTAGAAATTAATCTATTATTACAGCATCATAATCAGTAATAATACATAATTGTTCATAGCTTTTCTTGCTACACATCTTACCTTCTATGATGGTGTGCTCTGGAAACTGGTCTGTTTAAAGCTAGTTTGTTTAAAGACTGGGCATACGCAAGTGCATTCTTTTACCAATTCCAAACAGATCTTTTTATGTATTACACAAAGCAGAATTATGTGAAAACTGGTCCAAGATGCCTTATGACTCCTCCCTACATGCAAAGATTCTCTTAAAATTGTATCTGCTCCTGTGGAGTCCTAGATATAAGTTCAGAGAGATTTTTGTTAGATTTTTGGAAGCTTCTGTGTGACTCAGAGGCAAAAGTCCTGCTGACTTTCCATGAGAAAAGTCTGACTTTTTGTTAGGGAAAGTTATGGAGCAGATCATCTTGAGGGCAATGTGGCACACACAGCATAACCAGGAGATCAGGCCCAGTCAGCATGGGTTTAGGAAAGGCAGGTCCTGCTTGACTAATCTGATCTCCTTGTATGAAAGGAGACCCACTTAATGGATGAGGGAAGGCTTGTGGATGTTGTCTACCTGACTTCAGTAAAGACTTTGGCACCATTTCCTACAGCATTCTTCTGCAGAAACCAGCTACTCAAGGCTTGGATGCACATACTCTTTGCTGGGTAAAAACCTGGCTTCATGGCCAGGCCCTAAGCCTTGTGGGGAAATTGGTTAAATCCAGTTGGAGGCTGGTCACAAGTGGTGTTCCCTAGTGCTCGGTGTTGGGTTCAGTTATGTTTTAATATAATGTTCAGTTATCTGGATGAAGAGATTGAGTGCTCCCTCGGTGATTTTGCAGATGGTACCGAGTCGTGTGGGAGTGTTCATCTGCCTGAGGGTAGAAAGGCACTACAGAGGGACCTGGACAGACTGAATCAATGGGTCAAGGCCAGTTGAATGAGGTTCAATAAGGCTGTCAGGTCACTTGGATCACAACAACCCCATGCAACACTACAGGCTTGGAGAAGAGTGGCTGGAAATCTGCCCAACAGACTTGGAAGTGCTGGTTGATATCCAGCTGAATATGAGCCAGCAGTGTGCCCAGGTGGCCAAGAAGACCAATGGCATCTTGGCCTGTATCAGAAACAGCGTGGCCAGCAGGACCAGGGAGGTGATTGTGCCCCTGTACTCAGCACTGGTGAGACCACACCTTGAGTACTGTGTTCAGTTCTGGGCCTCTCACTACAAGAAGGACATTGAGGGGCTGGAGCGCATCCAGAGAAGGGCAACGAAGCAGATGAAGGGACTGGAGTACAAGCCTTATGAGAGGTGACTGAAGCAACTGGGATTGTTCAGCCTGAAGAAGGCAGAGGGGAGACTTTACAACTGTCTACAATTACCTGAAAGGAGTTTATAGTGAGGTGAGTGTTGGTCTCTTCTCCTAAGTAACTACTGATAGGATGAGAGGGAAGTTGTGCCAGGGAAGGTTCAGATTAGAGATCAGGAAAAATTTCCTCGCCAGAAAGGTTATCAGCCAGGGAGATGGTTGAGTCATTACCCCTGGAGATATTTAAAAGATGGGTAGATGTGGTGCTTAGGAACATGGTTTGGTGGTGAACTTGGCAGTGTTAGATTTTCCAGCCTAGACAATTCTATTACTGTAAGATATCCAAGTTATTTGGAGGATTTCAGAAACGGTTGCATACAGGCATTATTGCGCTTGCTGTGTCACCCTCCTTCCCCACAGTTAGATGAGTTTTTAACTCTTGAATGAGATGAGTTTGTCTGTGTGATTGCTCTTTTGTCCTGTTCATGATATAACTTGTATGAAGCTTGAATGAGATGAGTTTGTCTGTGTGATTGCTCTTTTGTCCTGTTTGTGATATAACTTGTGTGAAGCTTTAATTATGTAATGGTGATATGCACCCTCTGTCTGCCATTGACATAATGTTGAATATTTTATTTATTTTACACTGTCTGGAGTGGATACTGTACAGAGTCTGTATGGATTCATACACAAAGGGTAGACCTTCCTTCAGGAGATCATAATTAAGAAGGTTCTGAGTTTTTCTGTGGTGTTAATACTTCGTTTTGTAAATTACAAAAGGTTTGTTTTCTCTACCCTGCTATGACACAAGGGAATAACACTTTCTCTGGTTCACAGTTGAGAAACTAAGACCCCATGGAATCAAGGCAAAGGGATGGACCTGTGAAAAGAGAGGAATTAACAGTGCCTGTTTGGCCCAAGTTCCCAAGATGGTAACCTGTCTCATAGTTTTCAGCACATGTCAAAAATTCTTCAGTGATATATTTGAATATTTACTGTAGTATCTTGAGCTGCTCTTTGGGGTAGAGAGGAGGAGAAGAGTGAAGCTGGGGAAGAAATGTGTAAGAGCAGGGAAGGCGGGTGATATTGAAGAAGAGAGATGAATTTTCCCCAGCCAGCAGCACTGAGACCTTCAAAAGCTCTCTGTGCACATAACTTCATCCAAAGAGTTGTTGAAGGGATTTTAAGATCAGACTCAGTGAATCCAGAGCCAGGGCTGAGTACGAGTCCAGTATTCCACTCGTGCCTGTGCACTGGTGATGTTGGCTTTGCGCTTTGCCTACCTAAACCTCCATGTTTTGTATTGATTTTGTGCCCTTATAGTTGCCAACTCAACTGATATTTCCAGAGCCTTTCTATATCGCTCACGTAGGCGTTTGTCATAGGTGCAGACAATAAAGCAAAGACAGATGTTTACTCCTGATATTTCTGAAACACAAAACTATGCTAACAAAAAGAGTCAGTCCTCAAATAGTTTTTAAACAACTCTTGGGAAGCATTGTGCACAGAGCAGAGAAAAATCAGCTTACCTATTAGTGGAACTGAATCAGAAGTAGCAGGCATGATCTCAGCGACAAGGAGCATGAATACAGTCAAAGAAAGTAGGACAGTAATACCTGCAGGGAGTAAACATGGAAGGGAGGGATGAGGAATGTAACTCTGCAGCTGCCCCTCTGATGTCTTTGCTGTTCCGTATAACCTTTTCCTCATCTAAGGCTAAGCCAAACTCATGTCTTTGTGTCTGTCAATACAGAGGAGAAATTCCACAAAGTAACAGCATTTTTGGATGCAACTTTATCTATTGCTTTTTCACTTTTCTCAAGTACAGCCTAACCCTTGCTTCTCTAAAAGTAGGAGAGAAATCTTTCCTGCAGAGTACAATGAAGATTGCGCACTGGCTTTTCCAAAATATTTTGCAAAGCCCAGGTGGTTATCAAAGGCTAGGAGAGATTTGCACAGACATAAGTTTAATTTTTTTTACTATCGTATATTATATAACACCCTCCAAAGAACTGTGACCTATTTTAAAAGTAGGTTGTTTTTTTTTTTTCTATCTGGAAAGACTGTTGCTAAACCTAGAGTCTCTGGTCCTGAGAAATCACAAGGTCAATGCAGAAACCTTATCTCTTATTTTTCTATCAATTTTGTACTTCAGCTCAAATAATTCTTTTCCTTGTCTCCACCTTATCTTTCATGTTCAGCCATTGGATCCCCCATTGTTTGTGTTTTACTTATTGTAAGACTGGCTGCTCAGATCCCTGATTGTTGTAGTAACACTGAGGGTACTTTGTATGATTTAACGGTCACTGTCCTGACTGAATTGTGCACGGTTAACTCCTATAATCTCACCTGGACCAGTCTTCTATATTTCCAGCTCCCCAAGTCTTCTCTTGGAAGCATCCCTTTTATATTTCTCAATGCACAAAAATGTTTATCTCATTTAGCCCTTCCTTGGCTACCACTGCTTTGCGTTCATGGGGTACTCATGTCTTGGTGTTTTGGGAGCTGATCTTCGAAGGTGGAAATCCAATTCCCAGTTGCTACTCACACATCTCAATGCATTGAGATAGACTAAAGATCAGAACAACAGGAATGACAAAGTACTATCACTGCTGCCTGTGCCTATCTACTTTATCACAGAGTAAAATCAAAAATATTTTAGAAATGTTTAGCACAGGATGTGTGAATGCCATTCAGAAAGCTGTTAACCTGGTTTCTGCAACCAAATAAATGCTTCTATTGATCCTCGAGGGAAATCTATATTCATCAAGCACCATGAAATATTTATTTACCATTGTATAGGAACTGCTTACAAAAGAAACAAATTCTTCAGCACTTACCTAACGAAATCTTCTCTCCTGAATCAGCCGGCAAAAGGAAAACAAGCAGTGCCAACCCGGATATGAGAACGCAGGGAATAAGCAGGTTCAAGCCATAGTAGAGGGTGCGTCGGCGCATAGTGATGGTGTACGTCACGTCTGGGTATGGTTCTTTACAGCATTCATAGTACATCTCATTTCTCTTTCCTGGGACACCTACCAAGAGGGAGATCAGAGCAGTGGGGAGAGGTGTAGGACTCCCAGGTAACACCCAGGAATGGTCCAAGAACTGATGGTTTATTGCCTATGTACAGCACCTCTGCCACACATTGTGTTTCAAAGAGTGCTTCAAAGTTTTCTATGGAAATTGAGGGAGAAAAGGCCCACCCAAATCAATTACTTTGCAAAAGACATTTTCTAACACTTGTGGCTAGTGATGAACACATGGATGAACAGGGGACAAAGAATATACTGCCTCAGTTTAAAATTGTTTGAAAACTGAAATAAGGGTTAAATGAGCCAGGATACCTCTTAGCCTATCACTGTGTTCAGCAGTGTCTGAAGAAACGGTGCAAGATGTCTGCTGTTTCAAGTCCACCTTCTGTGTTCTCTAGGGTTTTTTTCTCCTGTATTCTGAGTCATTAGAATCTGGTTTAGCCGAGAAAATTCATCCGGGCCAGATCAAAACAGTTCTGAGCATCCCAACCTCAGCAAGGAAAGATTTGCAAGCGGTGAATGTAACATGTGCCTCCTGCCTTTCTGCATTCAAGGAATGATGACAAACAGCTGATGCCATGTTCACTAGCCCATGCAGCAGATTTTCAGTGTGACAAATGCCACTGGTTCTTATACATTTGCTTTGTTTTGTCAGGAAAAATAAACAGGACATGGCTTAATTTTCAGAAAAGATAGAGTCAAGTTAAGTTTAAAGTCTGTCATATCTGAATGTTGAAAGACATAGTTCTCCCATATAGCTGTCTTTTAGGGTTGGCCATGGTGACTCAGCTGCAGTAGAGTGTCTGACATGCTGTGTGGCAGAGACTGCAGCAGTGTAGGAAATGTCAGAAGAGCTAGAAGAACCATAGCTCTCTTTTTTATTTCTATGCATATGGAGGAAGTTGTGACAATGTGGACATTTTGGCAGGAGCACGGCATATTCTCAGTGAAGGATATGGACATGGCTTACCTGAGGTGTTACTTAATGCTTTTCCTGTGTGAGCCAGATAAAGGGCTGTTTTGCCCACCCCTGATCAGGGATGAATGCAGATAAACAACAGGCCAGTCTCTCAATCAGATAGACAGTGTTATTGAGCAGGTACAACCACTATAAAGATGCATTGGAAAGACAGATCTGCTCTGAAATGTACAGACTTTAGGAGGACTTCCCTATGGACTCCTTCAGTTCCACATGAAATGGAACACCAACTATGTTTCTTATTGTATTATTTCTCAGTCCCCCTGAATGGCAAAGCTGCTGCACACAGTTGGTCAGTGACAGTTATTTCCTTGTCTACAAATCCAGACTAGAAGATGAAATATCCCCTCTGTGAGAACTCCCAAGGGTGGTCGAGGCATTATGAATTTCCATAACATTGCTTCTAACTTACACCTACATAAACTCTTTCAAAATAACTCACTAAGAGTTCACTCCAAATAAGTAGTTCTTGGCATAGATTCATCTTTTAAAATTACAGGTATCTTCCAAAGTAGAGAAGGGAAGAGACACACACTGAACTGCAGTTATTTGCAGTTATTATGAACTGATACACACTTCGATGACTTTCTGGGTGAGAGATATATCTCTGTAAAGTTCAAGTTTTGCTGAAATAGATTTTTTTAAGTGAATCAACTTTTGGCTGGCACATTAGGGTAGAAGTAACAGTAGTGTTCTATGCACCTACATGAGGCACGTCCAAGATTAGTACTAGCAAACTGCTAAGATGCATCAGGACCAGTAGATTGCATTTACGTACTTAGCTGTAGGCAATTGCTTCTGAACACAGCATTTTCAGTTCAGTGATTGCATCTGAAAGGTCGTCTCTGTGATTTTCTTTTTCTGCCTCTTACAAAGAAACTTTAAAAATCTGTATTTCATGTCCCAGTGGGATTGTTGATTTCTATATATTTGAGGTTTTCCTTTGAAAATTAGACTACTGAAAATATTTAGGTTAGCTGATTTACCCACTAAATCCCATTCTCCATTTGAGATGTAGTTGGAAATATCAGCTTCAAGCATCTGCAGGTCAATCAACCAGCCGCTGTGAGTCCAGGAGCCAAACTTCAAATCACACTTCTGCACATCAAAGGGGAACCAGCGGACATCAATGTAACATGTGCTCTTCAAAATGCCTGTGAATAGAAATCAGTCAGAATCAAGCGTGTGCAGGGTGCAACTCACCTCTACACTTATCTCTCCGATCAATTGTGAGCAACTTTCTTCTCCAACAGTCTGTGTGATGTAGTGACAGACTAACCAAACAAGTAGCGTGGATGGAAGATGCTGCCATGTGAGGAATAACCTCCCTTCTTGAAACACCAGTGATCTTTTCTGGTCAGTTGCCCAGGACATTGGCTATCCAGGAGCAGCCTAGACTGTGTCTTAGTGCTGTCTGCCCCAAGTAGATCACAGGCAGAGCTGAAGGGCCTGACAGGAGTGTGGGGTGCATAAATGTAAAGTGTACGGTTGTCCACACAGGACAGGAAGTACTGTGACAAGCTCTTTGAAAGAAGTTCTTGTCAGGCCCCACATTGGACACATAATCCCTTGAAAACAGATCATTATGCTAAATCTTGCTCAGTGATGGCGTTTATTTTCTGTATATTAACCTGGGCCTTGAATTTTACTCTGGTTGTGTCTAGTCCACTATCATTATTGCACGTGATATTTCAAGGAGTTTAGGAGATTAATACTTGCACATTGTTGCAAGCTGATTATGCTCCGAACTTCATTCTTTCAGCCACACCTGTGGCTGTGGAACTTCCTCAGCCATCCAGCAGCATGGAGGGCTTGGAGACTGGGGAAGATGATCTGCGCAGCCTGAATTACTGGCAGCTGGCTGCAAAGCACAGAAGTCATCCCTGCAAACCCTCACCCTTGTGTGGTTTTGCAGGCTTCACCTTGTCTCATCAGTTCACTGCACGCCAGCCAGCTTAGAGGCACTGTGTGAAAGCGAGGCACCTGGCAGCTTCACTGGAAAATTATGTACACTGCTGCATTTAACCTATCTCTTTGCAGTAATTTTTAATATGTGCTCCCTAAAATGTCAGCTAATGTGAATCCCAGATCTGAGTCACTGAGCAGAATTTGATGTTTTGCTGTAAGTACTTGAACCATGTCTTTTGAAGAGGAAATCCCCAAGAGATCCTTGATTATTGCCTTTGCCTGCTGCTGCGAAGTCTGAAGGCATTGTGGCACTCAAGATTGAATTGCACATGAAATGTGATGTAATGGTGCACAACATCTTGCATTAGACAGCAGCTCAGCTGAGCCTCTGAATGTTCTAGGCAAGCTGCTCAGAAGAGTGGTTTGCTGATTTAGAAATGTGTGATTTGCTGATTTGTGAAGTGGAAATGCAACACTAATAATTGACCAAAATTATTTCAGTGGGACTATCCCATAATTATATAACTTGCAAAATTTTCAGGCTGCTTCTAAGGACCTTGGTGTCATTCATGAAGGAAAATTACTTGCACTTATTCAAAGCTACACATTCACTTAAAGCAAACAAAGGTTCTTTGTGCCCTACCTGGAGGAATATATTGGCAGGATCCAGAGTAATTCACCAGCACATTTGTGTGAAATGTTGCATCAAATCTTTCATCCGCACTGTAACACAGTGTAAAAACAAAGTAAAAAAAAGGAAAAAAAGGCAAGCTGGTGTTTGAGTTAATATGTCAACACAAAAATAATCTTTTGGCTGAATTTAATGCACAGGATGTCTGAATTAAGGTGCTGCATCTGGGTGAAGAATCCACTGTCAACCAGTATCTCAGCTTCTCATAGATGTTGCTGGCATGGTTGCATGCTGCAATGTCCTTAAAGAAGCGAGAGGCAGAGCAAATGCAAAAGTGAAAGGAGCTAAAGTATCATGGTAGCTCTATCCAAAGACCCTCCAGTAGGGATGCTGAGGCTTTTCTGGGGCGGCTGTCAGAATCATAGTGTAAATCAAGTTATCTGTTACCCAAGTATCAGTTGTAAGAGTAATGGTGGCCGAAAGCAGTCTCTTAGGATGCAGAGGGGCCAAGGGTTTGCTTCAAGTAATGGAGGAAGGCACTGGAGAGAAGTTGGTTTAAAACTGGGACTTATAGGAGATGTTTCATTCAGACTCTAAGAGCAGAAACTAGGTGAAAGAGACAAAGAAAAGATAATTTCTTTAGGATTCCAGTGATTCTGAGAAAAAATAAGGGAGTAACAAGCTGGCAACGCAGAAGAATTCTTCAAGGCAACAGACCTGGGGCTTGCTCCAGTTTGTCTGTTGGGAAGAGATTAACTATGGAGAGTTCCCCTGGCTGATGCTGTAAAGCCTTGCCTGTCATGCCTATGTGCAGGTCTGTGTCGTACAATTACATCATCTTACACACCCTGTCTCAAAACCAGATGAGGAAAATTCAGACCCTTCATTCCTTTGTGACCTGCTCTTCATTCATATTTAAGTCCTCAGTCCTCAGTATCATCCCCAGCACAAAACAATGGGATTAAACTGAAAAGACTAAGTGCAGAATGAGTGATAACTATCAAAATACATAAAAGGCAGCAATAAGATTTTTGTAAATGTAAGGAGACAGGGAAAAGACAAAAAACAGATAGATCCATTTCTTTCTGTGGAAGAAAAGGAAATGACAGGTTGCAGAGAGCTGTAGTATTCTGCATGCTCTGTGCTTCACCATCCACAAACTGTGACTCACTACAATTCATTCAGTCAGCAAGACCCTAGCTCCCTGGATATGAGGAAGGCAGACTTCACGTTGGTCAGGGAACTGCTTAGAAAAGTCCTCTGGTTTTAACCTTGTAAACATGGGTTTACAAAGGGAAGGTCATGCCTGACAAACTTAATCTCCTTCTACAACAGGGTTACCCACCTAGTCAACCAAGGAAAACTTATTGATGTCATCTTTCTAGTTTTCAGTAAGACCTTTGATAGAGTCTGTCACAGTATACTCCTAAACAAAATGTGCAGCACACAGCTGGATAAACACATAATGCAGTGGGTGAGCGGTTGGCTGATGGATTGGGCTCAAATGGTCATAGTGAATGTGGTTACATAGGGCTGGTAACGGGTCACTAGTGGGTTCTGCAGGGCTCCATTTTAGTGCCAATGCTCTTTAATAGTTTCATAAATGCCCTGGGTGCAGGACTTTAGGATTTACTAACCAAGTTTGCCTATGACATGAAACTGGGGGGAGCTGTTGACACTTTTGAGGGCAAAGACGTCCTGCAGAGGTATCTGGACAAATTGGAGAGCTGGGCAATCACCAGCCACGTGAAGTATAACAAGAACAAGTACCAGGTTTTGCATCTGGGACACAGCAACCCTGGATATTCATACAGACTGGGGACTGACAGGTTGGAGAGCAGCCCTGTAGAAAGGGACATGGGGATTCTGGCTGACCACAAGTTGAAGATGAGCCAACAGTGTGCTGTGGCAGCCAAGAGGGCCAACCATGTCTTGGGGTGCATCAGGAACAGCATTGCCAGCCGGTCAAGGGAAGGGATTTTCCCGCTCTGCTCTGCATATTGTGTGCAATTTTCTGCACCACAGTATAAAAAGGACGCCAAACTACTGGAGAGTGTCCAAAGGAGGCCACAAAATTGGTGAAAGTTCTAGAGCGGAAGTCGTATGAAGAGTGACTGAAGTCACTTGGTTTGTTCAGCCTGGAGAAGAGGAGACTGAGGGGGGAGTTCATAGCAGGTTACTGCTTCCTTACAAGGGGAGGAGAAAGGGCAGGTGCTGACCTCTTCTCTCTGGCGAACAATGATAGGACTTGAGGGAATGACAGGAAGATGTGCCGGGGTGGTTTCAGCTAGATATTAGGAAAAGGTTCTTCACTCAAAGGGCTCCTCACTGGAACAGCTCCCCAGAGAAGTAGTCATGGCATCAAGCCTGACAATATGCAAGAAGCATGTGGACAACGCCCTCAGACACCTGGGATGAATGTTGAGGTTGTCCTATGCAGGGATAGATGATCCTTGTGCATCTCTTCCAACTCAGCTCATTCTGTGTTTCTGTGATTCTATGATTCTCAGTTAGTGGCAAGACAGAATACTGGAGGGACAGGTTAGACAAATTCCTGTTTTCAGGGCTGATGAAATTTGCTCTTGAGAACTGAAAGGACTGGCTGAAATATCCTCTGAAGCTTTAACAATTATTTGCGAGTCACTTCTGGAGAACAGGGAAGGTCTCAGTGAATTAGGGAACATCAAAGAGAATTCTGATTTTTTTTGTTAAAGGTGGAATTACAGGCACACCTTCTTCAAAGATAATGAGGTGAAAACAGCTGGCACAGACTTGTCAAGGACCAACTGCATCAAACCAATCTCATTTTCTTACTAACTAACAAAGTAAGAGGAGGTGGGTGTTATATCTGAATGTCAGAAAGCCTTTACTCCATCATGTCCTTATAAATATCTATAGCAATACAGACCAGGCTATATGCCTCTGGTTTAGAGACTGAAAAGAAATAAAGAAACTGTGAGAAATTAAGCTGAATTAAAGAACACTTAAAGAACCCAGATCACTCCAAGCCTCCTTCAAGTGTTTTGTAGTGAGGGCTTGGAATGGAAAATGAATCTTGGTGAACAGGGGGAAGCCAACAGAATGAAATTCAACCTGGGTAATTATAAAATATTACACTTGAAACTGTCAAGAGAAAGACAGTAAAATATAGTAAAACTGCAAGGCTGAAGTACAACAACTGAGGTTTTGATAGATCAAAAAATAAGTCAAAATCTAAGATGTCAGAGTAAAAATCATAATCCTGGAATACTCTAAGGAAACATCCATCTAGAGAGCTTCCATTCTGTTCAAAACTGCAGAAGTGCTGGCTAGAGAGCTGGATTCAACTCTAGAGGAGGAAAACGAGGTTAGACAGTGTTCAGAGTGGAAGAGAAATGATGGAGAGGTTTATAAAATATGAGTGATGAGGAAAGTGACAAGAAAAGCCTTTCGTTTTGTTCAAAGTGGAACATTATGGTGGATATACGATAATATTTTTCTAGGAAAGCCATGGTAATTATGAGAACAATATGAACTGCTTTCTCTCTGTGTTCACTGGGAAGAGGTAAAGAAGACATCTGCAGAACTACAGCAAGAAAGAGTTAAATTGGCTCTTAGAGAAATGTATTAGTTTGCGCTTGTTTGCTTTTATTGCTACTGTTTCAAGAGTAAGAGCCAAATCTCCAGATGGCAAAAACCCCAGAATATCATTGAAGCATGCATGACTGATTTACAGCATTTAATGCTCTAGTTCTAGGATCCCACCATCAGCTGAGCATCTTGCTTACCTGTTATATAGAAGAATGTCTGGTACCCAAATCTGGTCAGCTGGAAATCGCAAGTTCTGAACCCCTGGGTATTCATACTGATCCCAAGACAAGTAAACATCAACCCAGTACTGTTGGCAAATACATACATCAGATTATATAAGCTAGTAATATTCTTCTAAGTTGTCTAGAATCTTATAGGAACAGAATGGATTTTGCCAGTAGAAATAGTAGTATGATAATAGTTAAATGCTTGGCTTTGTTTATTAAGAAATATAGACATATGTACTCCACAGTATGAAGACTGAATTCCATGAGCTGTATTTTCATTTAGTGTCTAACCTCTCCACCTTGTGGGCCAAAGCCAGGCATCTCAAATCTTTTCTGGTGAGCCAACAGAAACATTGGTAGTAAATACCTCCAAGAAGAACCCTGGTTCCAATCTGAAGTGGTTTGAATTCCTTCAGCATCATCAGTGGTATATGGACCATGGCCTGAGAGTCTCTCTTTGGTGAAAATAATTTAACCTGTTACAAAGTTTAGGTGATTCTTTAATAATCACCTTGCTATGAGAGGTAGGTAAGTGAACTTTATACCCCAAGGGATTGCTTCTTATCCCCTCTCCACCACCTCAACACAAATAATAAGTTTAAGAAAGGTAGAAGCATTGCTTTTGTGATGAAACTTGTGACTTAACAGTAAAGCTTTATGGAAGGGCTGCAAGGGAAACAGTTATCAGTGCTGTAGCTGAAGGACTCTTCTGCAAGCAACAGGATACCCACAGGCTCTTCTCTAACAGTCTTATAGTCCTGTAGGTTGGTCTGAGTTAGTTATTGCAATAGAAAACAATTCAGTTCTGCTGCAAATCCCAGCAGGGAGCTAAGGCAGAAACAACCTGTTCAGCTGCACCAATTAACATGAGACAGTGTTTGACTGCCAATGTCAAAGCAGAATTAGTTCAATCATTCAAGTCTCCCATAGGCTTTTCTCTCCAGAACTGCATCTTTACTGAGCACAAGCTAGTAAGGAGATTGGTTTACATGCCATAAGACCATATCTCTCACTGTACATGGCCATCAGCAGACCTGATGGGAAACTCCATCCCTGAAAGTCCTGTGAAGATCACTTTTCCTTATCCTGCATAACCAGTGCAGGTCACTCCTCACCTGAGACAGGCTGCAGAAAAGGGAGGAGCAACATTTATGGATGAGGCTTGTAAAACATGAAGAAAGGCAATGTTCCCACTGGCGTGACTGTACCCTACCAGCAGAAATGCAGCATAGGGCCACTTGCAGTCCCTGACCACACCACCATCCAGCCCAGGCAGTCTCTGCATGGTCCAGCACAGCTGCTGCACTGTGTTTAGGGGCAAGTGCTGGAGATCTTTGTTCCCTGCCATCCACTGGAACACCTCAAGCTCCTTGTTTCAGATAGAGGCGGGAATTTTCCCAGAAGCCACGAGTGCAGTGTGACTGGGTTTTTCTGTGTGTCTGGCTCCTTCACAAGTCCTATCACTGCCCTTGGAGAGGGCCTTACACCACTTGAGGAATCTTCCCTTCAGCTATGAGAGTACCTTAATTTGGGGCTCTTTGAAACCATATCCCTACAACCACTGGCCTAACAACACAGTTGGTTTCACCCACAAAAGGTCAACAGGTCTGCTAAAAAGGATTAATGTATTAATATATTATTTTCCACATGAAAAGGAGCACTAGAGAAATTTCAAACTGAAAATGCTTGCTTGTTTCACATTATAGACAGGTTAAAAGCCAGAAATCTTGCTCTTCAGCCTGGAAATCATGTTGAATAATTTGCTATTAGAAAGGGTAGGGTATCTTTTTTTATTTATTGACATAGATTACTCACCATCTGCAACCAAGCATTTGTGATCAACACCTGATTCTTCTCATCCTTTGAACAAAGTGGGAGACAAAGAGAAAAGAAAATGGATGAGAGTCAAAGTACAGTTTAATTACAGATGGAAGAATTTGGTTTTCTTTTTGAAAACCCAAACTCTTGGTGTAAATAAACACAAAGTTTATGGATGAGATTTTGAGCTCAGTGCAAATCCCCTGAACTGCATTACATGACCCAGACAAAAATGACTCTTCTGTATCTTTCAGACATACAGACCTCCTGCATTTCTCATAACTGATCAACAACCGAAGTGAAAATAATAAATAATTACACTTATTTTGCTGGGAACAGTCAGATTGCTTGCCAAAAACACTGGTGCAGATAAGTGCCACTGCAGAGCAGTGGATCAAGGTATTCAGGGTCGTTCTTGAATAAGGGAAATTCCAGGGAGTGCACAGAAAACCATAGAAATCAGCCAAGAAGCAGCATCTCTCACAAGTGTTGCTGACGCTATGTATGCTCGGCCTGAAGTAACAACAGCCATTCCATACACCCTCAAAATGTGATATAGCCAGGGGCAGTCTGAGGGGTGTCAAGAGGCATTACAGAGCTCTGGGAGAAGTGTTGAGGGACTTCAGGGAGCTCAGATAAGTTTTTCATCAATCCTCCCAGGTCAAAGGGATGGGGTTTGAAAAGGCTGGAGGATTGGTGTCTCAGCCAGGTCTTTGGCTACTTAGAGCATGATACTCATTCTGAAAAACCTGGTCTACTGGGGACCGACGAGGTCCATCTATCAGAGCATCAGCCAAGAAGAGCATCTTTGGTAACAGGCTTGCCAACGTGGGGAATAGGGCTTTAAACTAAAGCAACCAGGGGAGGAGAATCTCAATTCATCCCATTTCTACCAGTTTGATGCCAATGCCAGAGCCTGGAGAAGGAATATAGGTCAGCAGGAGAGCACCTGGAGAGAAATATAAAAAGAAACTCCAGCCAGTAAGACAGCTTCATTGAGGGCCCAACTTAAGAGCGTCTATGCAAACGCATGTAGCATGGGGAATAAACAAGAGGAGTTAGAGATGCGTGCACAGCTATGATCTCATATAGCACCTCAGAGACATGGTGGGATGGATCCTATGACTGGAGGCTTGGGGTGGAGGGATACAGGCTCTTTGGGAAGGACAGGCCAGGGAGATGAGGAGGGGGTGTCACCCTCTTCGTCAATGACCAGCTGGAGTGCAAAGAGCTCCACCTGGCTGTGGATGAGGAGCTGACCAAGAGCCTGTGGGTCAGGATTAAAGGGAGGGCAGGGACAGGTGACATTACAGCAGGGTTCTACTACAGACCACTGGATCAGGGAGAGTAAGCAGATGAGGCCCTCTACAGACAGGCATAGCCTCACATTCGTAAACCCTGGTCCTCATAGGGGACTTCAACAACCTCGATATCTGTTGGAGAGACAACACAGCAGGGCATAAGCAATCCAGGAGGTTCCTGAAATGCTTTGATGATAAATTCCTTCTCCAAGTAATAGAAGAGCATACAAAAAGAGGTGCTATGCCGGATCTTGTGCTCGTGAAAAAGGAGGGGCTGGTGGGGAATGTGAATCTCAAGGGAAGCCTTGATTGCAGTGACCATGAAATGGCGGAGTTTAAGATCTTTAGGGCAGTGAGGAGGGTGCACAGCAAGCTCACTACCCTGGACTCCAAGAGAGGAGACTTTGGCCTTTCCAGGGATCTGCTTGGTAGAGTACTATAGGATAAAACCCTGGAGGGGAGAGGAGCCCAGAATCACCTCCTACAAGCTCAGGAGTGATGCATCTCAGCAAAGAGGAAGTCAGGCAAAAATGCCAGGAGACCTGCATGAATAAACAAATAACTCCCAGACAAACTCAAAAAAGAAACCTACAGGTGGGAGCAAGGGTAGGTACCCTGCGAGGAACACAGAGAAATTGTCCAAGCAGCCAGGAATCAGATTAGGAAAGCTAAAGCCCAGACAAAACTAAACCTGGTCAAGGATGCCAAAGACAGCAAGAAAAGATTCTATAGCTGTGTTGGTGATAAAAGGAAGACTAAGCAAAATGTTGGCGTTCTCTGGAAGGAAACGGGAGACCTGGTTACTCAGAATCTGGAGAAGGCTGAGGTAGTCAATGACTTTTTTGCCTCAGTCCTCACCAGCCAGGGGTCAAGCCACACCATTCGTCGCAAATAGCAAAGGTAGACACTGGGAGAATGAAGAACCATCTACTATAGGAGAGGATCAGACCTGAGACCATCAAAAGAACCTGAAGGTGCACAAGTCAATGGGACCTGATGAAATACATCCATGGGTCCTGAGGGCACAGGAGGGTGGAGTTCTTAAGTCAATATCCATCATATTTGAGAAGTTGTGACAGTCCAGTGAAGTTCCCACTGACTGGAAAAGGGGAAAAATAACCCCATTTTTAAAAAAAGAAAAAAGGAAGATCCAGGGAACTACAGGCTGGTCAGTCTCATGTCTGTGTCCACTAAGATCATGGAGCAGATCCTCCTGGAAACTCTGCTGAGGCACATAGAAAATAAGGAGGTGATTGGTGATAACCAACATGGTTTCACTGAGGACAAATCACGTTGGATTAATTTGGTGACCTTCTACAAAGAGGCTTATAGTATTGGTGGCTAAGGGAAAAGTTACTGACATCTACCTGAACTTGTTCAAAGCATTCAACGTTGTTCTGCACGACATTCTTGCCTCTGAACTGGAAAGACAAAGATTTGATGGACAGACCATTCAGTGAATAGAGAATTGGCCAGGTGGTTTCATTCAAAGAGTTGTCAATGGCTCAGTGTCCAAGTGCAGCCTGGTAAAGAGTGGTGTTCCCCTGGGGATGGTATTGGGATAATATTGTTAAACATCTTTGTTGCAGACATGGACAGTGGGATTGAGGGCACTCTCAGCAAGCTTTCCAGTGACACCAAGCTGTGTGGTGTGGTCGACGTGCTGGAAGGAAGGGATGCCATGCAGAGGGACCTTTACAGACTCAAGAGGTGGGCTTGTGCAAACCTCAAGAAGTTCAACACAACCAAGTGCAAGGTCTTGCTCCTGGGTCAGGGCAATATGAAACACAGTTACAGGCTGGCTGGAGAATAGATTGAGAGCAGCCCTGAAGAGAAGGACTTTAGGGTGCTGGTGGATGAGAAGCTCAACATGAGTCAGCAATGTGCACTCGCAGCCCAGAAGGCCAACTGTGTCCTGGGTTTCACCAAAAGAAGCATTGCCAGTAGGCTGAGGGACGTCATTCTGCCTCTCTGCTCTCAGGAGATTTCACCTGGAGCCCTGTGTTCAGTTCTGGAGTCCTCGGTGCAGGAAGGATGTGGATCTATCAGGGTGAGTCCAGAGAAGGGCCATGAAGATGACCAGAGGAGGGGAGCTCCTGCCATACAAGGGCAGGCTGGGAGAGTTGGGGCTTTTTAGCCTAAAGAAGAGGAGGCTCCAGGAAGAACTTACAGTAGCTTTCCAGTACTTAAATGGGGCCAACAGGAAAGCTGGTGAGAGGCTTTTTATCAGGGAGTGAAGTGATAGCACAAGAGGTAACAGTTTTAAACAGAAAGAGGGGAAATTTAAATTAGATATTAGGAACAAACTTTTTACAGTGAGGGGGGTGAGGCACTGGCCCAGGCTGCCCAGAGAGGGTGTAGGTGCCCGATCTCTGAAAGTGTTCCAGGCCAAGTGTGACAGGACCTTGTGCAGCCTGGTCCAGCAGAAGATGTCCCTGCCCATGGCAGAGATGGGGTTAGAACTCGGTGATCTTTAAGATTCCTTGTGATCTGAACCATTCTAAGATTCTATGATTTTTTTCTGTGTTTTAAATCCAAAGCTTATAATGTATGTAGGTCTGACTTCCTTTTGCACCACTGCCTGTCAGTAGATTCTCCCTTGCCTAAACAACTTCTAGATAAAATGTTGTTTCTTGGGTCTTTTATTGGAGGTGAGGTCTCATAAGTGTTTTTCAGCTACGGTTGAGCCACGTTTTTCTGTTGCTACTGGCTTCTCCTTGAAGTCGAGCTTTTCTTGGTCTCTCTCCTGTTTTGGAGAGGCACATGTCGCTTCACTGTGGGCAAGCAGAACAATCTGCCTTTTTGTCCTTGCACTGGCTAGCAGCATGAAGCTGACTGGTCCCACTGCCTCTAACCACCCACAGTGTTTTCCTCCCCAGAACAGCATACTGGAGGGGAGTATCATTGCACTCCCTCTGCTGCTTACAGCAGCTCTTCACACACTTCCTTTTGTAGAAGGAGCTTTACATACTGGAGGGTCTGGCCATTGTCAGTTCACATTCCTCCCATTGCAAACCTCTGGACATACTTGTGGTGAGATTGGAGAGTTTAAGAGAACCCTGTACTGCGAGTGGCATAGCACTGAAACAGGGACTGTGCGAGAACAGCCTGCAAACACAAGAACGTCAGCCATATTCCTCAGGAAACATAACGTATGATCTACAAAGTGTGTGAGAGGTGTTCCTTTTGGAGGCCGTGATTCCCCATGCATCAAGAGATCAACCAGTTGCTTTTGTACGGATGTTAAATGCAAAGGCCTGGATGCAAAACTACTTCAGGAAGTACTAAACCTGTGCAATCCCCAAAGGAAAGAGTGTGAGGAAGGAATAAGGGAAGAAATGTGAGTTTCTGCTGCCAGTCAGGGTGTCAGAGAAGGCAGCCCTCTCACACAGCTGATGACTAAGAGTCTGCTAAGAGACTTGAGACCTCATCCTTAAGTAACGTTCCATGCATTTCATGAATGATTTGCATGTATTTCAATAAACAGGACTAAACATGAATAGTTATTCCAAGCTATTCATTATCCATTGCCTTTTCAGCATTTGAAATTACAGGGAAAGCAGTGAGAAAAGGGTTGAGAAAGGTCCCACATAGTCCTACCCATAGTACTTATCAGAGGCTTACATTCAGGCTATCTGCAAGGCTGTCTTTGCTTTTTATTCCTATATTTGCAAGTTGCTGTGACAACACAGCAAAGTAAGGGGACATGCTTTGCTTGACCTGCTGTTTCACTACTCAAGTAAATTCTTAAAGGGATGCAACATGGTGGAGAGAAAGGCTTTTACTGAGGAGCTGAAGTCACTGACGCTCAGGAGCCACACTCAAGAGCACAGTGTTAAAATAATAACCTTTTAAATACTGAGAAGCTAAAAAATACTAGATTCAAGGCCACCCCAACATTTGCTTTAATGGCTTTGTTGTAACTGGTGGCTTTTGAAATATGATCGTTTGCAGTGCCTCTGCCCCATGACAGCTTCCACATTCCCCTGGGAGACTATGGCCAGGAGAAGTCTCTGATTTTTGGCAACCCTGCTGCCTTTTGCTGGAAGAGATGTGGAAAACATTTTCCACTTCAAGCAGACAACAGACAACTTTCTTTTCCTGCCACAGCTATTAAGTTCCTGAGTAATAATCAGGAAAATCTCATTTTAAATAAACTTCTCTCCTGTGCACCTAGGGGAGCA
Source organism: Dromococcyx pavoninus (assembly GCA_033558185.1). Lineage (NCBI taxonomy): Eukaryota > Metazoa > Chordata > Aves > Cuculiformes > Neomorphidae > Dromococcyx > Dromococcyx pavoninus. Next base: position 479,181 of record JAUMJL010001056.1, read on the forward strand.
GATGTATAAATACTAAAGTCTCTTAAAAATCGTTGATGGCTCAAATTAGTTCCCCAAGATGAAGCAGTATTCACGTGCCCAAGATCTAAATTCCCACACCTTCAAATAATGTAGTATGGCACCTTTGCCAGACAGTCAGAAAACTGCTGAGTTAATGGGAAGTTCCCAGGTTGGATGACCATCACTGAAAACCCCAGAAGAAAAACAGCCATACTTTTGTTAAAGTCACAGCCACTGAGTACATCTTGAGGAACCATGCTGAAAGAAAACAAAGCATTTAATTGCTGCTCACTAAGTGAACGCTCTTCACTCTTCTCCCTGAGGTAGGCAGCAGTCAATGAAAAAAAGCTGCAAGAAAATTCAGACAACTAAGGGTTCATTGTAATAATTCATGCAACTACATGCATAAAGTTCTATTAGGTGGAAAGCCATAATACCAATAGTACCTAACTTCTTTGTGCTAGCAAACTTACGTGGCATATGTTTAAATGGTTTAACAAGACTGACCTTTTGGTAATGTTTGAGCATTTAGAAGGCAGATAAAATAATAATTCATCACTCAATTTCCCACTTTTCAAACTCCCTCCACATTAATGCAGAGACCAACTTATTTACTTTTTCTTCCTGAAGTTCAAAATTGGTCAGACTGAGTTTTATGACCAAGGGAGAGAGTTTGGAGTTTGACTTTAGTGAATCTGGGATATGACTTCAATGAAGCTGTTAGGCTACAATCCTTTCTGTAATATTTCTGCCTGGAATTTAAATGAAAACTATTCGTGATCACTAATTATGAATTTTCAACTTTTATAAACATGTTCAATAGGATTTCCTTCTCAGTTACACTGTTTTGCATTAGTCTCTCTGCTTTAGTCTCTCTGTATTTGCTGATTCAAGATAAGACTGAAGTTTCTGGAAGAGAAAAAACTTTCTGGGAAGATATGTGGTTTGGTAGAGCAGGTCTATAAAAGGAGAAATAGAGTAAACATAGCTCACAAAGGCTATGCAGGAAACTCACAAATAAATGCAAAGTCATTACTAGGAGAGGAAAAAGAAAGTTACTTTGATCTAGAAGGGTAGAAAGGTTCAGTTTCTCTCTGTCGTATTTATCAATGCTTTGTAATTAAATGAAATTCAGAATATCTACTTCATAATCCTTTCCTCATTACTGCTCTCTCACATATTCTGGGTTTCAGTCTTGAGTGGTCAAGCTTACACTGAAGTTATCTATCCCTAAAAGATTTGTACAGGATGTACTATCAGGATTATGGTTTAATCTAGTGAATACTGATACTATATTGGGTATAATACGTGAACTTATGGGTACTGGCATATTTATTTTTGTTTCCTTGAATCACTTGTCTTTTGATCTGGGTTTGCTGCATAACACTCAGCACAGAGATTTAGACATGTGATGGTACAGTGATGAAGGATTGGGAGGGAGTGACCTAGCTGCTGTTAAGTCAGTTTAGGAAAGGACAGGTGAATTAGAGCTAGAAATTCAACCTTTGAACTTTCTGGCCATTCACTTCATTTGCAGAACCAGCCCTAGAAATCCTCTGTCCTAGAGGATGGGATGGTTAGGAGGTTGATGACCTGGTTTGCCCCTGTGGCAGCATCCAGGGCTAGTACAGCTGGCTGCCTCCCTCATCCGCCTTGTTGGGAGGACCACTGCCAGCACTGGCCACCTCATAGCCCCACAGGACCTCTTGCTTCCAGCCACAGCTTGCAAAAGGGAAAACAGTGCCTGTGCTACATTAATGCTTGCCAGAATGAATAAGCACAGTTTCACAGAAGAAAGCAGAGGTATTTTCACAAGCTGGCAGAGTTTAACAAGGCTTGCATCTTATGAAACAAAAGCACTTAGAAGTGAAGAAGTCAACTGCTAAAACCATAATACAGTATGTGCAGGAAACAACTTATGGTGGTATGTCATGGAACTGGTCACAGGTACATTAAATGTGATTCCAGTTCTCAGCAAGCATAACGAGTGAGTTTCTGTGAGTATTAGCAGCAGACCATTTCGTGCTTCCATGCAACAATAAAACAGGAGACTTGTTTTCATCTTCTTTACAGTGTTTCATCCCTCAGGGAAATCACTCCAGGCTCCAACTTCACACATCCATTGATTATTTGCAAAGCGTCCCAGCGAATCCAGCAGTACTGTTGTATGCCTTGGCACATCATACTCCCCTCAGCACAGAAGCCTTGTTTCCTCCCCAAGGAACGTGGTGGTTGAAGTCCGTTTAGGCTGGAACATTGTCTATCAACCTGCTCTATTATGAAGCACATTATAGAGCATGCTGGGCACACAAGTCCTTGGAAGGAGCAACTTTGCACTTCTTTGGTACATATACCATTGCCAGTTCTGTGATGGTGTGTATCCCTTTCCCCAAGCAAGAAGCAACTGTGCACCAGTTGCTTTGTCTTGTGCCAAGGAGGGCAGCTGTGGAGGCAGAGTTTACTCACCCATGGCCTCCCATTTCAGTGAACAGATGCATGCCTGCTTGGTTTACCCAGTTTTGTGTCAGCTAATAGAGATTACCTCTGTTTTGTACCTTGCCTGCTACACTTTACACCGTTGTAGCCACCACAACCCTCCTTATAAAAAGACATTTTCTTCAGCAGCAAGTGCATCTAGAGGCTGCGGTCTATACAGACAGCTGTGGCTCTCTCTTTCTTTTTCTCCCCTCCTTTCTTTCTCTTTTCCTGGCCACGGATTTAACAAGCCATAGCTAAGGCCTATCTTATTCCAAAGAGTTTGCCTGTGTAAATGAATTCGTTTAAGCTGAGTATTTGTTCTTCATTTGTCTTAGTTTAGCCTGAGGGAACCCATGGATTTTACACACACACACACACACACACACACACACACACACACAGAGTCCAGTTTGTGTCGCAACACTGCTAAGAGCTCTGGGTCCATGCTCATGACCTGCTTGCTGCTGACTTGTTCTTGGATTGCTTCCTGATTTAGGTACCCATAGGAGTCGTGTTTCCTGGATTTTCAAGCTGTTTGGTTCATCCAACTGTTGATGCCAAAGTCCACTACAGGGACTCATCTGCCAAGAGATTTTTCATCCCTCCCAGACAGGAACCTTTTTTACATAATTTCAGATAAACACTTCAAGTGACCCTGAATGTTTTTACAGACACCACAAGTGCAGTTCGCAAGACCATGAGCCTAGGACAAGTCATTAATGCTCTGAGTTGATTAATTTCCAGCATCGGTAGTGTGTGCAGAGTTGAATGGAAGAAAATCTTTGTTTCTAATGTGTATGACCATTTGGATTACTTGTTTCCTATTGTGAACAATCAAAAGGGAAAACTCATTAAATACGTTATAGTGGACATTGACATAATGTAGATAAAGTGCTTAAAGAATTGCTGATTTCTGGAAAGAATGGATTTCACATTCATATGTGAAACCCAAATGAAAAAAGGTTTTATATAACTGGTCTTGATTGACTGATTTTGAAAACGTACAGTCACAACTCTAAGAGTAGAAAGTCCCCTTTACAACCTTGAGTCTTCAGATTACTACAAGAAAATTCCATCAGTAACAGAGGGATGAAGTAAGATCTTTGGATCTAAGATGCCTCCACCTTAAATTGCTTGCACAGATTTGATTTAAATCAGCTGGAGCATTTCTCTGCTCTTTTCATGAAAAGGACTCTGAGCTCTTGGTGTGAATGAATGACTGGTTGAGAGAATTGATCTCATCTCTCTTCCAGTTCAATGAAGTTGCTAACATTTCAAAACTGAATGATGCTTACTTTGTCTGAGTGGCTGCTGCCTGCCTCCAGGAGCATCACAACTGGCTTGAGCTGCCACTTGTACAGCACAATGCTGGGGGGCTAGAATTTCAGGGTCCTGCTTCCCCTTCCAGGGAGAGTATCTGCTGCACTACACATTTCCAGAAAGATTGTGAGAGCTTTAAAAAAGTTTAAATATTTGAGGCCTCTGTCAAATTGATTTGCAGCTGCAGAAAGGTTTTCACATCTCTGTCTCTATTCCTTGTTCCCGCCATGACAGTGACGGTGTATTTAGAAACCAGCTCATAATACTGACTAAGGAAAGAGTAGTATGAGAATGTGTTCAGCTGTTTGCTCTGCTAACAGAGTGAAGGTGGTCAAAGTTGTTGTCCTGGCTTTTTTTTCCACACACACGGAAGTAATTCTGTCTAGAAATCATATTTTATTATAGAATTCTCTTCATGGTGCAAAAAATAGGGATTTGGATTAATATGTTAAAATTTTCCATGGGCCAAATCTCCAATTTTAAAAAAGCACGTTGCAATTTGAGGACTGTGCCTCCAGACTTAGCTTTTATATATTTCTAACCTCAACTCAGAGCAGGCTCCTTCAGCAGTAGTACATGGTAAAGACATGATGGGAGAGGCCAATGTCATTACAATGTGTAAGTGTAGTGATGCTAGCTTTGAACTGCACGTGATCTTCAGTTATTGCATCCTACATAGTTCTGACAATGTTATTAATAATTTGTAGTAACACGTGGTTTCTATTTATTTCTAATCTATTTAATTCTTTTTCTTTTTAAAACAAATGGAAAAAACTACATAATTAATCTGCTTCCAACTCAGGTTGCATTGGAGATGGCTGTGATTTTAGGAGGATATTCTCCTCCAAAGTGTCAAACCGTGTACTTCAGCATTTAGGGAGGATGTTTAGCCAAAGACAGTCTGCTTTCACCTCTGATAACCTCATTAAGAGGAAAAGTATTGTCCCTACATGACAGACCAGATTTGTTATGTTAAAAGGGTGCTGTAGAGAACAGAGCAGCAAGTAACTTACCACATCAATTATCTGCAGCAAAGAAAGCTGTAGCTCTACTACAAGAGGCTGAGAGTCATTCACGACTGGTCGTTCAAGACGGTTGTAGTTTCTCAACAGTTCTCTGTACAAGCGTCTCTGGCTTTCACCCTGCTCAGAGACTAGTGGAAAAGAAAGAAGACATCAGTCTTTCAGGCTGGTCACAATTTCCCTACCGTTTGCCTGTTTTGTTGAAAATCCCCTCTTAATAGGTTTGTAATTTAAAAACAGTTCCCAAAAAATTCCCTGGAATTCTACACATGGATGTGACAGACACAGTATTTCTGAGTATGTGACTGTTAAGCTCTTAAAATAATTAACTACTAACACACTAACTCACTACTAGCACTCAAAAACTACTGAACAGGTTCTGTGGCTCTGAGTAAATGTCCCCCTCCCTTGGTGCCCCTTTTGCTGATGGTCAGTGGAGATGTAGCTCCAAAACCATCAGATATCTTCCTAAAAGGCAGTCAGACACTTTTTATTTCCTTGTTCTTACTCCCTATAGACTGGCTGATACAAGCCAGCACTGGCACTACTTGGACATACTGTGTCTACCCAGCATGAGTAACAGTTATTCTTATTTCTTGGAGCTGATGTATCAGGTATTTTTCTGTGCTTAGGAGACAGTAACAAGACTTCTTCACTCCTTCTTGAGTTTTGTGCACCAGTCTTTGCAGGCTTTTGGTTACTCATCTTGCCTTTTTTTTTTCCCCTTCTGGTAGCAGCATACTCTGTTAACACCTAATGAGGTGGTGGAATGAAAGCTGGAGTAATTGACTTCTCTCACAGTTGTTACAAACTTTTTGACACTGCAAACAAACTATAAATACCAAGTCTGCCTTCTCCAAACTTTTACTGTGCTCAGCAAATGTTGCAACCCTGAAACAATCTGGTCTGCAACATAGCAGACATGCCCTTTAAGGCTAATAATAAATTCAGTTTATAAACTCATTTTAAGTCTGTTTAATTTGTGTTCTCTTCAGTTTTCCTGATACTAGAGGGACCTTTCTGGCTTTTTAGTATGGCATTGCCTAGTGAATAAGGAGGAAGGCTATTAATGTTTATTTTAGTAAGTTACACCAACACATCATCTTTATGGTCCCTCTCTGCTCTTGCATAATACATTACATGACCAAGGAGATCCAGAGTAGTCCTTGCTGATATGTCAGTATTGGATCGTCTGTTTTCACCATCAGCAAAGACAATCTCTGGCTACAGTATCTCTCCTTCAACACTTTAAGCAAGCTTCCCTGCAAAGCCGTGGTTTAGGTCCTCATTTATAGTCTAGGTACTTGCTTTCCAGTGGCTCAGTAGACCCAAACTCCCTTGTAAGAGCCTCTGTGGAAAGGAAACCAGTGAAAATTACTACACATTGTTCTATGGAAAAAGGGTCTGTATTATGAGTAAACTTGCTTGCTTTTCACTCACCTGCCCACTCCACTACCACCACCATGCCACATTCCTGTGCTTTAGGGAAGAAATGTCTGCATACGCTATTGCTCTCATGTTGAGCACTTATGTAATATTTGCCTTTAACCTTCCTTTTAAACTGACTGCCTCAGCTTTTCGAGGGAAAAGTGCCCTTCACCAGTCTCTGGAAGTCAGCTGGGCTGCTAGAGTGCCCTGGAACCATCACTGTCATGGTGCATTAAAACAGAACCCCCCATTCCCCCGAGGGAGGTCTAACTTGGAGAGATCTGGGTATAACCCTTTGCTGTATGCTTCGGAAGCTGTCTTTGTACTGTGTGCTCCAACCATGCTGAAGCCAGGCCCCTTTCCCCATTAAACTTTGTCAGATGAAATAGCTCCATACTGAAATTTCACACTTAGTTTTCCATCCTTTCTTCAACTCTTCCCTCCGTAATGTGATCCTATTGCTTTGTGACCTCTTGTATCCATAATTGTTAATATAGCCTCAGATGATGAATTCTGTTTGTATGCTGCATGACTTTGCTTATAGATTCAAAAGCAGTGGAGCCTTTGTGGTGTCCTGGCAAATAGACATGGCAGCTCTTGTTACCACAAAGACCTTACTAGTCTGATCACACTGCCATCTATCTGCTACAACTGCTTTAGAGAAGGAACTGAGGTGGGTGACAAGGCAGACTTGTATTTTCGTATGCTTTTTCTTTAAATTCTAATCTTCAAATACTTAATATTTCATACTTCAGAGAGATCTTTGTTTTTTCCCCTCTAATGCTTGTGATAATGCATTGTGACACTACATCTCTGTGTGCTAAATGGACTGTTTGCTGCTAATGGGGAAGTCTGGATCTTTCAGGATTAGTGGTAAAATAAGCTTTACTGGTTACTTCTCAGTCACAGAAATGTAACGAAAACGAGTGGCACTGTTTCTTTTAAATTGGGCTGGAAGCTTAAGATTGTCAGGTTAGTCTCCTAAATGCAATGTCAGATTTTCTTGCCTGTGTGTGTTACAGGTAAGAGAAAGCAACTGGCAAAGCACATGATGCTTCCTAGATAAAGGATCTTTGAGAAACAGAGAGTTTCTTATGGCCCCAGACAGAGTCTCCTCTGTTTCTGAATTATCTGTGAAGCAGTAGGAAAACAAACATTCATTAAACAAACAAACATCTCATTAAAATTTGAGCGAAGAGCACTCTATGTTTGTCTCAGGTTTAGCAAGAATTTGACATCGTCTCTGCGAACATCCTCATAGACATTTGTCTGTACCTCATGGGCCAGATAATTGAACAGTGAGGAGGACTGAAAAGTGGCCGAACTGTCAGGCTCAGGGGGCCGTAGTCAGCAGTACAAAGTCCAGATGAAAGCCAGCCACTGGTGGAGTGCTCCAGGGATGGATAGTGGGGCCTATGTTGTTTAACATTTTTACGAATGATAAGAGAGACTGCACCCTCAGCACCTTTTCACATGGTACAAAAGCGGGAGGGTGGCTGATACAGCACATGGACTTGCTGTCGTTCAGAGAAACCTGAAAAACTGGGAGATTGCTGAATGGAACCTCATGAAATTCAGTGAAAGGAAGAGCAAAGTCCCTCAATGAAGGAGAAGTAACCCCAAGGTATCAGGATATGTTGGAAACTTATCAGGATATATGGAAACATATATGGCTGGAGATCAGGTTGGCTGAAAATCTCTAGGGCTCCTTATAAATACCAATCAAGCAATACCAAATTGGCAATGTAACTTTGCAGCAAAGACCATCAGCACCCTAAGCTGTCACATGCAAAGACTCACCAGTAGGTCAAGAGAGGTGGTACTTGCACTGAGCACTGAGCACAGACCTGGAGAGACAGACCTGGAGCGCAGAACCTAGTTCTAGGCTCCTCAGTACAAAGGAGATGCGGAGTTACTAAGCCAAGGACTAGACTGTCCCTCAAGCTTTACTGTCTAAATACTCTGCAATGCTTCCCTAAAGTGCTCCTGGAGTTTGCAGACAATTGGGAGGTATAAGGCAACCAATCTCCGGGAGGTTTTGTGAAGAGCTGTATGGAAAACAGAGGTATACATGGACCACATTTAGCTCTGCAATACTTCTCTGAAACTCCTCCCATGCTACACCATGTGCAAAGAAGTCTGAAAGAAGCACATTGATTGATCCATACAGCCTACAATCCACTACCAGTCTCTTGGGAATACATGCTACTGTTGGATTTCATCTTTATTTCTATTATAGATTTGCTGAGAACTGCACAGCACACTAACCTTCATAGGAGCTGTTTCTCTGTTGCAGTATGCTGTCACCTCCTCTGATAGGAGACACAAGAAAATATGTCACTCCAAATGCATTACAGTGAGACCAGGAAATTTCCCAGCTAGGGTGGTAAGAAAAGAGATGAGGAAACTTCCCTATGGTCTTATTTCTGAAATGAAACTGAAAATCTGTCCTTGCTTCCTTTGTTCCCCTACAACTTGCTTGCCTTGAGTTATTTCAGTAGAAAATAAAGCAGACTAGGACTGAAATCTGGGATAATTGTATATTAAAAAAAAAAAATTGCAGACACCTCCTCAGAGCTAACTTGGAAGCAAGTTAATAACTGCATCCATTTATTTGGACAAAGCGTGAATTCATAGCTAGAGGGAGAGAAGTTCCTTTGATGAGGTTTGCACAGTGTCTCATACTGACTATGAGTTTTCATGGCATCTATAAAGGGTTTTCAATTCTCTGAGACACTGCAACTAAATTAGATCCAGCTGGTACTGGCTGATGTCAGCTCCAAGCCAGCAGCTGTGCATGCCCACGCTCAAGCTCAGACTGAATTCCTCATGTTCTATGGCCACTGATGGCAATGGGAGCTACCTCAATTGGCCTGCATGTTTTATGGTGACCTAAAACATGCTGATCTTGGTGTAACTCAGATATTTGTTCTGGCTGAAAAGCTAAAAAAAAAATAAATACCATAAACCTCTGAGTAGGAAAAAAATGAATGAGAAAAGAAAGAGAATAAATAAAAAAAATAAAATAAAATATTAAAATAAAAATAAATAAAATAAATAAAAAGAGAATAAATAAATAAAATAAAGAATAAATATCAAACTTAGAAATTACAAGAAAGGGAAAGGGAACTGGAAATGGAAAGGGAAAGAGTAGAAAGAGGAAAAGGGAAGGGAAGGGAAGGGAAGGGAAGGGAAGGGAAGGGAAGGGAAGGGAAGGGAAGGGAAGGGAAGGGAAGGGAAGGGAAGGGAAGGGAAGGGAAGGGAAGGGAAGGGAAGGGAAGGGAAGGGAAGGGAAGGGAAGGGAAGGGAAGGGAAGGGAAGGGAAGGGAAGGGAAGGGAAGGGAAGGGAAGGGAAGGGAAGGGAAGGGAAGGGAAGGGGAGGGGAGGGGAAGGGAGGGGAGGGGAAAGGGAGAAGAGGAGAGGAGAGGAGAGGAGAGGAGAGGAGAGGAGAGGAGAGGAGAGGAGAGGAGAGGAGAGGAGAGGAGAGGAGAGGAGAGGAGAGGAGAGGAGAGGAGAGGAGAGGAGAGGAGAGGAAAACTAGCCAAGCCCTTACTCCTTGCTTCTGTGCTGCATGTGGTTTCACTGGTTGCACTGGTTGGTTCCTTCACAGTATTCCTTCGTCATTGCTGGTGTTTGCTACAGGCCACCTGAACAAAATGCAGCCTTCTACAGACAGCTGGAAGTAGTCTCATGATCACAAGCCCTAGTTCTGGTGGAGGTCTTCAACCACCCATGTATTTCCGGAAAGAAAAGACATCTAGACACACACAGTCCAAGAGATTCCTGCAGAAAATGGGTGATAACTTTTTGGCACAGTTGGCGAAGAAACCAATGAGAAGAGCTGTGTGGACCTTGTACTGACAAACAAAGAAGGTCTGGTTGGCAATGTGAAACCTGGGGGCAGCCTTGGCTGCAGTGACCACAAGCTGGTGGAGTTACGATCCTGCACAGAAGAAGCAGGGCAATAAGCAGGAGTAACACCCTGAACTTTCAGGAGACATAACTTTAGCCTCTTCAAAAACCTGTTTGGTGGAATCCCATGGGATAGGGCTCTAGAAGTTAGGGGGAGTCTAAAAGAGCTGGTTAATGTTCAAATACCACTTCCTCCATGCTCAAGATCGATGCATCCTAGGAGTAAGAAATCAATTAAAAGAAGCAGGAGACCTGCATGTAGGAACAAGGAGCTTCTGGAAAAGCTCAAATAGAAGAAGGAATTTTACAGAATGTGGGAAAAAGGCCTGACCACTTGGGAGGAATATAGGAACATGGTCAGATTATGCAGGGATATATTGAGGAAGGTTAAGGCCCCCTTGGAATTGAATCTGGCAAAGATGTCAATGAAAAAAAGGTCTTCTTCAAGTACATCCATAGCACAAGGAAGACTAGAGAAAATATGGTCCTGCTGCTGAGCGAGATGGGTGCCTTTTTGACAGAGGACACAGAAAAGGCAGAATTCCTGAATACCTTCTTTGCTTCAGTCTTTACTGCTAAGGTCGCCCTCATGAATCCCAGATCCAGGAAGAAAGAGAGAAGGTACAGAGAAAAGAAGACTGTTCCTTGGTTGAGGAGGATTGGGTTAGAGATCTTTTGGGCAAACTGGACACCCACAAATCCATGGGTCCCAATGGGATGCACCTACAAATGCTGGAAGAACTGACAGATGCTATTGCTAAGCCACCCACACTATCTTTGAAAGATCATGGAGAACAAGTGAGGTGGCTGAGGACTGGAGAAAAGCCAGTGTTAATCCAGTCTTCTAAAAGGAGGACAGGAAATTACAGGCCAGTCAGCCTCACTGCCATCCCTGGAAAGGTGATGACAAGGCTTTTGACATTGTCTCGCACAACATCCTTGTAGGTAAACACAGGATTTGTGGGTTAGGTGAGTGGACAGTAAGATGGATCGAGAACTGGCTGGTAGGCAGAGCGCAGAGGGTTCTGGTCAACGGTGCAGTGTCTAGTCGGAAGCCAGTAGCTAGCAGTGTTCCCCAGGGGTCAGTACTGGTTCCAGTCTTGTTCGACACATTCATCAGTGACCTGGATGAGGGGACAGAGCGTACCTTCAGCCTGTTTGCTGATGGTGCAGAACTGGGAGGAGTGGCGGCTACATCAGAAGGCTGTGCTGGCATTCAGCGAAGCCTGGACAGGCTGGAGAGTTGGGTAGAGAGGAGCTTAATGAAGTAGAAGAAAGGCAAGTGTAGAGTCCTGCACCTAGGGAGGCATAACCCCAGGAACAAACACAAGGTTAGGAGTTTACTTACTGGAAAGCTACTGTGAAGAGAAGGACCTGGGAGTCCTAGATAGTAGTACAAGACAACCATGAGCCAGCAATGTCCCCTTGTGGCCAACACCGCCAGTGCTATCCTGGGGTCCATTAAGAAGAGTGTGGCTAGCAGGTAGAAGGAGGTTAACATCCCCTGATACTCTGCTCTTTTGAGGCCATATCTGAAGTATTGTGTCCAGTTCTGGGCTCTGCAGTTTAAGGAAGACAAAGATCTACTGAAAGAGTCTAGTGGAGAGTCATGAAGATGATTAGGGGCCTGGATCTCCTCCTATGAGGAGCAGCTGAGTGATCTTGTTCTGTTTAGCCTGGAGAACAGAAGACTGAGAGGGGATCTTATAAAAGATTACATATACCTAAAGGGAAGGTTTAAAAAGGATGGGACCAGACTCTTTTCAGTGGTGTGAGGTGCAACAAGCACAAAGTGGAATACAGGAAGTTCTTCCAAACATGAGAAAAACTTCTTTACTTTGAGGGTCACAGAGTACCGGAACAAGCTACTCAGAGAGGCTGTGGGACCTCCTTCTCTAGAGGAACCTATCTGGACACGTTCCTATGTGACCTGCTGAAGGTGAACCTGCTGTAGGAGGAAGGTTTGACTAGATGATCTCTAAAGGTCCTTTTTAACCCCTGCCATTCTGTGATTCAGTAATTTTACTGAGCCTTCTGAGAGAATACAGGGCTCTAGGTGTACAATTGCGGGCTGACAACAAACATCTTCCTCCTAGTCTGAGTGGAATCCTCTGGGCATAGATTTCCTCCTCCTTGCTTGAGTGTCATCCTGTCCTCCCCACCGTGCCACCATAATTCTTGTTCTGTAGGTTTGGGTTTAGATCAGAGGAAGTGCGTGTTGGGCCTGCTCAGTATTCTCTGATAGGAACAGCTGTCAGAATTGCAGCTAGCTGTGGTCAGACTATCCATATGTCATCCCCAGGAAGGTGAGATTCTCCCTCCTTTCCTAGGAATTGTGCTCTCATTTCTGGTCTTGGCTGGTCAACTCTCCTACTCTGCTTTTGCATGCAGAGTTCCCTGATCTACAAGGCAAAAGTTCAGCCCTTGCCAGTTCCCCAGATTTGCTCCAAAAGTGGCCAGCTCCCTGACTGATCATCCCTGGTGTGGGCCACATAATGGGTTGTTGTGCACAATAAAAAATAAAAAATTAAATATTAACAAAGATGTAGACAGAAGGATGTGGATTTCTGTGAGGTTTCCAGCCATATTGTAACCTGACTGACAATTCCTGATCACTACACCTCGAGTTCACAGTGTTCACTGGTTTTGTTCTCATAATCTTTGAACCTTTTCATGGGCCATCTGCTAGGCAGATGAATTCTAGCTGTTTCTTATTTATTTTGGCACTGACCAGAGTCTTATACAGAAGTTATTACTTCATTTATACAAGATTATGGGAAATATTGACACCTAGAGGACTAATGGTTTTCAGATCAAATATCATATTCTTCCCATGTCACTTTACATTTGCACGTAAGCATGTTAACATGCCTCTGAATTAGACAACATACCTTTTTTTTCTTCCCGTCTCAAAAACAGTTCCTAGAAGTTTTTGTATATATAACTTCTATGCAGAGCATGGTAAGCTAAAATCAATAGCATATTCCTGGTCCACCAGATCGCTGGTTTCAAATATTTTGTCCCCTGAGAGTTCATAGAAGATCCTAAATTGCAGCGATACTATGCCTGTGGTATTTGTTTACTTGCCTTGTACCTTCTGCAGCTGTTTCACCACATCTACGCCCTTTTTATTCTCTCTGTATTACGACTTTGCTACATTCCCTCTGACTGGTTTTGTTTGTTTGTTTGTTTTACTGTTTCATAAAGGAAATTGGATGGATTTCTGGCTGATTTGGAAAAATAGAGTCATTATAATGAGAAGTATTGTTATATTTTGTTGTGTAATGATTGTATACAATCTTGTTATAATGGAACATTTGCAGATCAAAAAGCCATTAGGAAAATATATGGGTATGAGAGCTAAATCCAAGTTATTTTCCTAGCAACTTGCAGATTCTTCTGCCAGAGCTTCTCTTCTATTATTTATATTCTTTCTAGTTTATTATTGTATTCTTACAGAGATTTCTTTGGAAATGCAAATAGAAAGATCACAGGAAGACACACACATTCTATGCAATCACGAAATTATGGGGAAGGAACAGGAGTAATATCAGGAAAAAAAGCAGGTTTTTTCACAGGTAGCTTCTTCAGCATAAAAAATTGGAATGGCCACAGCAGTAACAAAAATGTGGCATATTCTAATGTTCTGGTAACTATAAAAAAACACTCACTTGTTTTGTAGATTTTGCAGATTTCTGAGAATGTAAAGCATCTCACTGCCATATGTCACTTAATCCCCTGAGACACAGATGTGTCCCATCTGCTTTTGTTCTTATGTGCAGTGTTGTTGTTTTTATCTGTGACTATAAATGCATTATTTCTTTCCATGTCTTTTGATTTAAAATGCATGATCACACCTTCAAGAGAGAATACTCACATAAGAAACAACAGAATCCCATTAGCTGCCTTAACCTTGTGTGTGTCTGTGTCTGTTTGCATGTTATGTATTTGAATACCTCTCTCATTTAAAATCTCTTTTTAATCTGTTTCTCTTCTAGGTAATCTTTAACTCTAATCTTTGGCTCATGCTATGCAGATTGTTTCTGCATCTTACACACAAAACTCATTAGATATCCAGAGGAATGTGAGAAATGCTATGTTTTCCTAGGCAAAAAAGACCTAATCTTCATGATATTGGTCATTTCTGTTCTTTCATAGCAGATAAAGAGCTCCCAACAGAGATGGGTATTAAAGAGTATGCTAGGACAGGTTTCATCTCAAAGACTTTAGGCACATGACAACTTTCTAAAAAGAGAATATAGGCCATTACATAATGAAAGGATGGGATTATATTTTTGGTCCTGCTGGCCTGGTGCAGATGTTGAGAAATGTGCGTTAGTTGAAGAGACATAGATTAAGATATTAATATTGGTATCCCTCCCAAATGTATGACTGCTTTCTAAACTACCTTATTGTTTCAAGTCAGAGACATAACAAGGTACAAGATGAAATGAGAAAAAGCTGTATTTTTAATGTAATGCTAATTTACACTAGCTTCATGCAATACAACTGTGATTGCTAAATTACTGGGTGCGGAGGGAGCACAGGAGGAGGGAGCTGGAGGACTGCTGAAGAGGGGGATTCCTCTTGATAGACATGTCACAGAGAGCTGTCACTGTCTGAAGGTGACTTTTAGCAGCCATCCTTTTGGGATTTGTGAGGAGGAGTAGGAATGGAAGACAATAGAATGAAGCAGAATCACTGACAAAAGAAAGACACTGGTGATATGGCCATCATTGTACTGGAGTGGGTTCCTGGACCCCTTGCTCCCACTGGCTTGCAGAGCAACTTGTCACATCCCTTCACCTCTATCATATTTGAGTATACAAACAAGTAAACCAAGAGAAAACCATTCTTGGGAAAGCCCTATGTAGTTCAGTAACAAAATGCTGTCAATGAGGTAGCCATGGCAATCTGCACAGCATTCACAAACAGCTTTTGAGAGCCACAGCTCCCCACCAAAAGCCCGCTCAACAACATGTCAGGCACATGTGGAGAGCTGACATCTGGAAAAACCATATGGGAACAGACAGGTGTAATAATGATTTCAGTGGAAATATATAGATAAGTCTAGTTAAGGGCTGAGAAGATGGATGTTTTTTTTTTCCTGAACACAGTGCAGGTAATAGCAGTGATATATTGATGAAATCTTCCATTTACTGTGCAACACAGTTCTTCAGGCTCCACTTCCCACCCTAAAAATATCGCAATATTCCTAGAAAGAAGCTCTAACCAGGGTCAGTGAACCCTGGGAGAGGAGGAAGATAAGTTAACCTCCCAGGAAGAAAAAGAAAAGTCATTTCATCCCCAGAACATGAAGAGAATAAAGATAAAAAACAAGTTTAGTTCTACCAAACACTATTACTTAGTCACAGATACGCCTTTATTAGGCAGAGAAAGCTTGTTCCTCTTTTTGTTATTCAGAGGTAATGGAGAGATTTTGCCCCAAAACCATTGTCTTAGTGTGCTGTTACCAAAGCAGCGATGATGTTGTTTAACTTCTCTGGGCAATGCAGAGGACAGGCTGCAGCGTAAAATTTACAGACAGTAATATTGTGGAAATAAACCACCCAGAATGTCCAAAGGTGTCACGGTGGGTTCTTTTCCCCTTCTGTAGTGCTGGTAAATGGGAGCAGTTATGAATCTAGAGATGGTTAGTTGCCTAGGTGATGAACTTCTGGGTTGCCAGCCAGATGTGCTTGCACAGCTATACTAAGCAGCAAAAGTACCGATGAAGCAATATGCAAGGCTAGGAATAGCTCCTCCTGCCTTCTTCCCACACCATCCAAGACTCAGCTGTTGCTTGTGAGTAGTGTGAGAGCTGCACTGGCTGCAAGGCACAAGGAAGGTAGAAATGTCCAAAGTAAACATGGATCTTTAAATGCAGAGAAAACTGCAAGCTTGTCTTTCCAATATCAGAAACTCAAATGCTG
Organism: Dromococcyx pavoninus; assembly: GCA_033558185.1. Classification (NCBI taxonomy): domain Eukaryota; kingdom Metazoa; phylum Chordata; class Aves; order Cuculiformes; family Neomorphidae; genus Dromococcyx; species Dromococcyx pavoninus. Next base: position 495,274 of record JAUMJL010001056.1, read on the forward strand.
GATGATGTGAAACATGATGTGAGAGTCCTGTGAAAGGGATGAGGGCGATGCTAGTGGGAATTTCGACTGCAGCTTGAACAGCTGTTTATTTGTCCTCCTCAATGCTTGGTACCTGAACTGGAAAATAAGAAGATATATTTTCCCAAATCTGGAAGAGTTTCCTTTCTTGAGAAGAAAAACTTACTTAAAACATCTATAGAGGAGACGCAGTCCTGTTTTAAGCAGCACTGCTGTGCTTTCGCTATGTCAGGCTAAACTTGCTGCCAGTCTATGTGAAAGACGTTGTGGTGCTAGCTGACTAGTGAAAGTTTGAAGGTTTTGGCAGCAAAAATGGTTACTATCAAGGGACTTTTTGCAAGGGAAAGAGGCTTATGTGGTCCAGGTCTTCAAAGACAAAGGGAAGTGTTAATATAGGGAAGAAAATTCTCAACAGGGAGACTGAATTTATTTCACACTGCAGACAAAAACTGCTCTTGATGAGGTAAATAACTGGCTTTGAGAAAATTCAATTTGTGACCAGGCAAACAAGGTCTGTGGACATCTAACCTAAGATAGATTTAAATCTAAATTGTAAGAAGCTCCTTGTGAATTCAGCCCAGATTTGCTTATGTGCATATAAAGTGGCTAAGCATGGTCTGTATTGTGAAGCTAGAGTTGGGTTTTTCTTTCCCAGACTTTGGGAGACAGAGTTGTAGTGTCAGTTGAGCATTGGTTAGCCTTGATCTGTATATTTTTAGAATGCTAGATTCCATTGTCTTTTCCTAAAGTACAGGCCTCGAGTCCTGGTTTTGTCAGGATCAGTGAGAATATGAAATATATGGCTGTCCTTACTGCACTCTGCCAGCCAGACCTACACTGGCTGCATCACTGATCCTGACTAAGAAAGAGCAGAAGTGAACTACAGTGAAAATGAGGCACTTCTAGACAATGATGACCCGCGGAGCCTGATTTTGTTTTAACTTTACTCTGTTGACGTAAAGATGTGGTAACCTCAATCTCATGCTCCTGAATTATGTCAGTGCCAAAAAACCCTAAAATTAAAATTAAATTGGTGCCCCACATATCCAGGTGGAGTATGACTGCCATCTTGTGATACAGTAGATTGCCTGCAGATGTGGGATACTTGATATCTGAGAAGGACCAAAACTAGTTGGAAAAGCAGAAAGTGACCGTGTGCTATCTGGCCTGCCCTCTTGCATTCCCCAACATACAGAATTTCTGAGTCTGCTAGACCACTTTAACCCCAAGGGGATATGATTGGCTCACTTTGGAAGAGGCCTCCTCTGGAGAATCATGTCTTCTCTCCTTACTCACACACCGGTTTCCATTCGATCTATCCTCTCGCTATCACCCTGACCTCTCATTATCATTGTTGGGCAACGTGTAAGTAAATCTCATGATAGCAGAAGGGCTGAAGTTCTTGCGCTGAGATACCAATCCCATAAATTTGAGTTATAATGCAAAAAGAAACTGGGGACCTGAATGTCTTCAGAGACTGTGTTAGACATCTTAGACCTTGAACGAAACACTGCTGTGGAGAGTACATTGCAAGATAGCTGCTTTGTTATATTAGAAAGGCAAGTCTTTTTCTTAGAGCTCTTGAAGCTGTCCAGTCATCTTTTATGAATTGTGTCGGAAACCTGAACAAGAACGGGTCTCATTCAAAGTTCATGCCCATTTACTACTTCAAACCCTGACAACTGCGAACCATCAATCTATTGTTTTCATTTTTTATCTCCTCTTCCAAATTTACAGCTGCTCAACACAGATTTCAATTTGCTGATGACTTTTCTGAAATGACACAATATTCAAGGGAATGTACTCCACCATTTCTCATGACCTGTTCTACCATTTTGCAGACTTGAGATGAGAAAGTTCTTCAGAAAGAGTACAAGATGACTAAGACTTACAAAATATATGTTCTGCATCATTATATGACCTCCTACTTTTGTTTTTATGCCAAACTTACTGACTCAGAAGTCTATATTTGACACCAGTGAAACCCACTGCATCACACACGTAGCTCTGTGCCTAATAAAATCTGCGAGGGGGTACACGACATACACTGATACTGTGGAGTGAGTCAAGTTGAGGCCATTGAGACAACAAGTTCATGGAACTCAGCATGTCCAACGGGAATTTTAGAGACATGCCTTTGAAGATGAGAAAGATGATCTTTAAACTTGAAGATGAGAAAGCAAGGGGAAGCTTTTTTGGCTGCCTTCACCTGCTATGAGAATGAGATCTATGATGAAGACTTTTCTGGAAGATGCACAGGGACAGCAATAATAGATACAAGTTACATCATGGGACATTACCAGGGTAACAGGGGTGCGGAGCAATTTTTTCTCCGAAGGATACTCACCATAGAGAGGACCACTGTCCTTGGGGATCTTCACAGCCTGGCTGCCCAAGAAGCAACTTAACAGAGCTGCTCCTGCTCTGAGAAGAGGGGATGGACCAGGCAACCTCTGAAGGTCTCTTTCAGCCAAATTAGTCTACTAGGCTATGAATCCATATGGATCAGATAATTTCTACCTCAGATGCCACAAATATAACTTTACCAATTTACAACTTGATTTTCTTTCAGTGTACAGTCTTGTCAGCCCAATCTGCAAACTGACTTTACGATATTTTGAGTCCTGCATGAGGTAAGATCTCCTCAAGCCTGCCCCTTCCCTCTGATTCTTTTTTTTATGTCCAAATACGTACTGCATTTAGGACAGACATGAGAACCATAGCTTTCTTTGTAATATTCTGGAATGTAAAAAATACTGAAGACATCCCTTTCAGCACTCTGATAACTACACCTTCTCTAACTCAGCACAGACAATTGATAGCAAGGCAGGATAGAGTTAACTGCACCTCACCATTGACACGTGTAAGTACTGATGCTGACTACAAGTTCTCTTTCTGTTGCAGTTTACTGACTTAATTACAAGCCCCTGGTGAGAAGACTTATTTCCGAATACATCATCTGGTCCTGTTTTCAGCATTGTTATTAGCTGCTTTACTCAATCCAGAGAGTACTTTATAAGCAAAACTCTTTCTTCAAGCCATATTTGCTCAGGAATCTGTCCCAGAACAGCAATAAACAGCTGTCTGCCTTTTCATTCCCATGGATGCTACTGATTGCCAGTACTAGCTCTACCAGTCTCAGGTAGATTTGCTGTCTTCCTTAATTTGATTATACAGGATCTCTAGGCAGTAGGCATCCTTGAACAACCAAGGTAGGAGCAATGCAAAGGTCTTTATTCTACTTAAATCACTCCCTAGAGCTGGAAAGACATTATACCTCCTTCCTTGCTTGTAATATACAAATGAAATTCTGCACTAAGTCTTGGTTCAGGACATACAGTGAAATTGAACGGTATTTGGGTACCTGCATGTTAGAATAAGCCAGAGGAAGAAAAAAGGTCTGGAGCTCTCTTCAGAGTGTCAATCCTGTACGTGAATCCTGTACGTGAAATGGAAACTTCTGCTCTATCAGAAGGGCCCCTGCACTGGGGCAAGGTTGCAGGTTCCCAAGGCATCATCTGGCATCATCCCAAAGACCAGATAGATGCTATCTTTTTGTGCACTGGATCTGCTTCTGGACCCTTCTCTACATGCACAGTCCTATATACTAATAACTGTTTATAACAACATGTGCTGGTGATGTCAGGGCCCAGGTGCTTTTTCTGGACCCTCCCGCTTTTTATAGTGAGCTTTGAGGAGAGTTAACATAAGACAATTTAGCCCAAATAACTTCAGCAAATGTGCACAGAAATACTTTCCTGGAGGCTGGTGACTTTCCACAAGCTTGGGCCAGCTCCACAGTGGCGTCTGTGTCTACAATAATATAGAGCAGCCTTAGAGCTGTGCCAGGGAATGCACATAGAAGATTAGTGACTGAATATGAAGTCAGGTTCATTGAACTGAAAAGTCAATCTCAGGAGGAAAGCATGTACAGCAAGTTACTGTAGCAGCCATAACATATATTCTCAGAGGACTTCATCTCAGAACTTTGCCTAGGACTCAGCCTGCCTGTCTTAAATACATTGACACATGTTTCTGTACTGGTTTTCTTGATCACAGAGCACAGTGGCAACTATAAACAGCCATGCGCTGTGACAAGAACATTCAATCCCATCTGACTCCATGAGTACGTGATGCCTTAGCACATTGTCGGAACCCAGAGTGACCAGACTCTTGGTGTCTGTGCTCCCAGATGTTGTAGTGAAGTCAGAGATCTGGCAGTAATTTATGCAAGGTACATTTGTGACATCTTTTTAGCCAATATGGAAGAAAAGGTCTTCCTTGTATCTTTTTTATTTTATACTTCTGTGAGATGCATTTTTGTCTTTGAAACTCTGTGTCACTCAGAGCATCAATATAGAGAAAGTGCAGAATTGAGGTAAATGCGACCTTCAGATCTCAAATTAAGAGTATGAAAGACTCTAAATTATCTGACTTTAATGCCTGGTTTAGCCTGGTAGCATTATGAGGACTGAAGGTGGAACTGCTTCAACAATTACGTAAATTATCAATTACACTACATTGTACTTTGTGAAGGCACATGAATTCTCACATCAAAAATATCTCTTTGGAGTAAACCAGTTTGATTAACACAGCTCAGTGCAGTTCCATCAGCTCTACCCAAGGGAGGCCCAAAGTTTAGACTCCGTATATCCATATGTAGGTATTTAAGTACCAGTTTTGGTTCTTCCTGCCACACAGATCTTTAAACTCATATCGTCTCAGTCTAACTAGATCATATTAGGGAAATAACACCTTGGCAGCAGAATCTGGCCTTTTCAAACTGTCTTTCCAATGCTACTTCTGCTGCAGAAATAACACCTGCTTGCATGAACGTGAACTAAGAACATCCTTGTGATGATTCACTCCTAAAGATCATTGGTTGTGTTCTGACATGATCACTAGAGCTCATCTATTTCAGCAAAGTTGTGAGAAGGCATGGGATTAGTGTAGTGCAGAAATTCAACTCTGTATTGTGAGCAAAAAAGAAAATATGTTTTGCACAGGCTAGGTACACCAAAGTGGGCTAAGTTCATAATTTATACATTTTAGCTGGTTCGCTTACTTGCAGCGTGCCCTGCCAGAGATTTTGCCCCATACTGCTAAGAATTTACATTCCCACCACACTGCAGAGAAGGGGCTCTATCCTCAGCTTGCCTTTGTCTTTGTTGGGATTTTCAAAGCCACATGGCCAGAATGTGACCCTGATGTCAGGCTGCACAGAGCAAAGAAACTAAGGGGTCTGACTCTGCTCTGTGTGGCACATGTGGCACCTCAGAGGCCTCACTTAAAAAAAAGAAAAAGGACATCGAAGCACAGCAATTAGAATGCATGGGTTGACTAGCAAAGTGCATATTTAACTTCTCTGGATGTTCAAACCCAGCAGATGCCTGTGCACTGATCTGAAAGTAACACACCTAAGAGAGGCAGGTGCCCACATGGTTACTGGGACATGTTTCTCAGGAGAACTCCCTTGCAAGTTCATTTACACCCTGGCTCCCAGGCTGCACCATGCTCAGAGAAAGGAGTAGGAGTGGGTCTGATCCCCCCCCCTTCCAATCTCTTCCTGGAGCAGAGTTTTCCAAATCCCTCCACCTGAGGTTGAACTGTAGCTGCTGGGACTTACAGGGTCCTTCCATCCTCTATGCTCCTTCAGGGATTGCACCTAACCTGGAAGGGACAACTGGCTTTGAGAGACATCATCTTGGATCCAAAGAGGCTGAGGACCATTTTCCTAATTTTTCCTGGGTTCGTGTCCCAGAAAAGCACCACTAGCTCCAGGCTTTTCAGGAAGAAATGCTGCAATGGCCCAGCATGAATGACATGTCTTTCAGGGCTCGTAGCAATATTGCAAGGAGAGTCAAGTTGAAACAAAAACTGTAAAGGACTGAAAAAAAATCACCAGGTTCTTCATGGTTTTACCTCGTTCTTTTCACAACTCTCCTGTCAAGTAGCTCTGCAGGAGTTTTCAGTAGTTGAGAAATTGTTACGAATTCTGTTGAAACAACTCAGCACTATGTGAGAGTGATGTTAACATAGACTGTCTGTGACTTCCATGCAGGTGCACTGAATAATCATTGGGGAATCCATTTAGAGCTTATTGTTAAAAGACTCTGCTACTGATAGCGTACTAAGATCATCTCGACTTTTTTCTATTCTTCCCCAAGTGCAGAATTCCTAGGGATTTACTTTCGTTCTTTTTTTCTCTTCCTTAAAAGGAAAAAAACCCTATCCACAAAGCAGAGATCAAATAGAGACCACCATAATCAGAGGTTCTTTTCGTTCTGCAGTTGTCTGCAAAAATGCATACTTATAAACTGCTGGTAAAAGCACATAATATTATTTATAAAATTTTTGTGTCTTCATGTGCCACTAATAAACTAAGTGTCCTTCCTGATGAGTTAGTGATTACTCAGCATTTAAAAGGCAGTATTTACACAATACACATCTGCTCAAAATGGGACTGCACACAAAGTGAGTCATATCACAACTAGCTGTCATCACTTGCCTGTTAGTTGAGCTCCTGAAGTAACACAGAAATGTCTTACATAAAAAGATAACAAGGTTCTTAGTTTAGCAGGGTGAGGAAAGCTTTTTCTGCAACACCATTGCAACTTTAGGTAACTGAAACATGGAACTGTAATAATTAAATGCATGTACGTTTTGCAGATTCAAGTAAATTAATGAGGAATTATCTGCATGGCAACGTTATATATATATATATATATATATATATATATATATATATATATAAAACTTTCCCAAGCCTCTGCACTTCTGAAATACGTAGACCACTCTCTCTGCTTTAGAAAGACAATGAATAAATTGTGGGTAAGATGACATGGTCCCTTATACCAGGAATACTTAGGTTTTAGAATCTGTAGTTGTGATATGCATACATGTTTCATATATTAAGCTGTTAGGAACAAATCAAAGCACATTTTCTGTAGAATCCTAAAGCACATTTTCTGTAGAATCCTAAATATCTTTCAGGACTATGGCTATTCCAACATTCCTTCTTATTCAAAAATTCTTTGTTTTTAGTCTTGCAGTCCACTGTCTTTCGGAAGAATCACAGAGTTCCTAACTTTGTTTGTAACATGCTGAAACTTCAGAAGATAGCTCAGTGAATGGTGACACCTGACTACAGAAATCCATAATTATTTTTACTAGAAGCTTCCAGCTTATACCCATCATTGCCTGAAAGTACTCTTATTTAACATACTAAAAGTTAAAAGAGGAAAACAAACTATTAACTGTAAATGTTTGTATTTATGGAGCTATAAGTCTTCTCAAAAGATGCATAGAAAGCAAACAGTTAATAATTCTCTTCTATTCATTTCCATTGTAGATAAACACAATTTCACCCTCATATCTACAGGGTTCTCATAGCCATCCTGTCCAGTCTTGAATTATAATTACTCATTTCCAAAAATGATGAACAGTTCAAATTTTTAAAGGAGAGCAAGAACACCTTCTTTTTGAAAAGCAATCTTCTAAATTATTTTCTGAAAGTGAAAATTTCTTCCATTTCATTAAAAAAAACCCACATTTTTTCCCTTTCCTAAAAGAAGGTGCCCGGCACTGATAGGTCCACAAACTTATTCAAACTAATTACAAAACTCAGTGGGATCAGCACACTATTACAAAGTTTAAAGTACAAGTCCTTCTCAAAACAGAGTTGTGGTAGGACACAACTAGTGTTTAGAAAAAAAATAAGAGAAAAAACAAAAGCAAAACCACCACCCCCCAAAAAGAAACAAACCAACCAAACAAAACCAACTACAGATGAACTTACCTTTAAAGAAAGCTAAGAAAAAAGAGGCCCAAAGACATAATCCAGAATAAACAAATCCCAAGCACTTTTCTGTGAGCATTGTCAAAACAGGCTGGCTATCCTTCCTGAGCAGAGGGTAAAAGAGGATGAGGTCTTGTAGGCAGCCTGCAATGACTGACGAATCTGGCAATTACAGTAATAAGGCACCAAACCAGCTTCCCACCAGGAGAGAGAAGTGCAGTTTGTTGTGCACTTCTCCAGTCCCCAGAGGGCAAATAAGCTCAGTGTTTGGTCAGTCAATCCAAACACAAAGGGGGTGGTTACTTTGCTTGGGACTCACATTCCGAGGCACTCTGAGCCTTTTCTTGGTCAGAAGCAAATGCTAGTGATCCCTGCATGCAGCTGTGTGCGTACAGCAAGAAGGGGGGGAGTGCGCTGCCTGGGAGATGCTTTCCATATCTCCACAGATTGTACCTAACTCGACACAGCACGTCTGCAGCACTTTCAGTGCCTGCACTCGAGTGCCTCTAGAGATATTTCCCAGCAAAATGAGCTCGTGTCCCTCTCTGCTCTCTCTGCTGCTAGTGCAATTTACCGCAGGCACCCTCGGCATGATCCCTCTGCCATGCACCTGCCTTTTCTCCCAGCAGAGGTGGCTGGGGAGACTGAATAGGGCAGAAGCTGGGGAAGGTGAAACTAGCCAGTCTCATGCCCTTTTTGATGCATGCCTTCCAGGATCACTTCCACCAGAGGCATGGAACTGCCCCAAGTGCACTTTTACCCAGCTACCTACTGCTGCTGTCTCCCCACTGTGGAAATCTGCACACGCACTGCCTTCCGTAGGATAGCTTCTCTACCTCCCCACTGCATTTTACATTCACCAGTCACGCAAAGGCTAGGCAAAGCCTAGAATACATTTCTTGACATTCGTCATTTGGGACTTTTTTTATGCTCTGCCTGTTCTGCACACTCACCCATTTCTCTTTCACTGAAAACAGGTGCGGGATGTTGCACTCTGCCTTGTTGAACTTCATGGGACTCCTGCCTTGGCAGGGTATCACCCTAGATTGTTGCATAGAGCAGTCATGACTTCATGCAGCAGGAAGGATTTGGGTGCTTCCGTAAGTGAGACTGCACAGGGCAGTGCAGGCTGGTAGTAGAGCAAAGCCCTGTGGTGTAAGAGGAGAGGTTGCGATGAGAAGGAGGACAGGCCTAGGATGATGAGTGAAGGAGCATGCCGGCCCTGGAGATTTGCAGTCTAGAAACTTCTACCCTGGGACCCGCTGCAGAGATGGAGACCTGGAGCTGGGCAGCACTTGCCTTTGTGGGGAATAACAAAATAGTACTTAGCACATGTAGAAGAACCCATCAGCATCAACATTCCACCCCTCGTGTCCAGGGGGTGCATCACACAATCAGAGAGCTGGGCCTCATGGAGGATGTCAGAAGGGCCAGAAGTCTAGCCTCCATGGTTATCAGATCAGGGCAAAGAGAACATGCAGGAGCACAGGGCCAGACCCTATGGCATCCTGCACACAGGGAAGGGGCCCAGCAAGGTCATCTCGCCCAAATCAGGGCAAAGATGCTCTGCACGAGCTGAGGACCATGCCCCATAGTACTTCAAGGCTCCATGGCACTTCAAGTCCCCATGGTGCTCTGACTGTCCCCAGGCACCTGTGTCAGGGTTCAGCCGCAAGGCCACACGGTCCCTGTCCATGGTGCTTCAGTCAGGGCCGAGGACCCCTGCAATGGCGGAATGTGGGCAGAGGGCCTAGGAAGTCCATAGGGCAGTCTCCACGACCCTCAAATGTCTGAAAGGGGGCCCTCAAAGACCAGTGGGCCAGGACCCATGGGACATGAATCAGGACTTAGAAGATCTTCAGGGACAGAAGTTCAGGCATTGTGACACTCAAATCAGGAAAAAGAAATCCTACAAACTTGTAATGCAAGGATCCATGACACTCAAACAAGAAGAAAGGCCCCTGCAAGTGTATAGCCCAAGCCGCTTGCTGCTTTGCTCTGGGGAAAAAAAGGCCTTCCAAGAGCAAAGGACCAAGTCCAACAGCACTCAAATGAGAAAAAGAGGTCCAGTGAGACCAGTCAGTCAGTCTCAACAGCGATCGAACCGGTGCAGAGAGGCCCTGCAAAAGCATAGGGCCAAACCCCGACACCTTCCTTATGTAAAAGGGGCCTTGCAAGGGCGAAGAGATGTGTCTTGTTGCCCCCTTGCAAAATACAGCTGAATGCTGCTGCATGAGCAGTGGACAAGACCCCATGGAGCTTCAAGGACCCAGGACATTTGCATCATGGTAAAGAGGACCTGCCAGTGCAGAACACCAGGCTATGTGTTCCTTTTATCAGAGGAAAGAGACACTGCACAAAGAGAACACCAGGCATCATGGTACTTAAATCAGGAAAAAGAGGCCTGGCACGAGCAGAGGCCTGAGTCCCTTAGCTCTCAAATGAGGGAGAAAAGATCCAGCAGGACCAGCTGTCCAGTGATTCTCAAATTAGTACACAAGCTCCCTTCAAGATCAAAAGTCGTATGCTGCGCAAATCAGAGGGAAGAGATTTTGCAAGAGCAGTGGACCCATTTCTATGGCGCTCACGTTATGTTCTGGACCTGTGGTCTTGCTGAACCAGGATACATGGCACCTTGCTGAAGGAAAAGGGGCTCTGCAAGAGCAGATGGCCAAGACCAATGCTGCAGTGCTCTGGGAAGCACATGTCCAAGTCCCATGACAGTCAAATCAGGGCAAAGAGACTCTGCAAGACCAACAGTGCTCTGCTGCAAAGAGATCATGTAAGATAAGAGGGCCAGGCCCCCCAGCATTAGAAACGAAGCAAAGGCCCTGCAAAAGCAGAGGGCCATGCCCAACGGTTGCTGGCTCAGGGGAGATAGCCTTGTAAGACCTGAGGGCAAAGACCTGTACTGCTCAGGTTAAGGCTAAGAAAACTGGCAAGAAGAGAGGGACAGTATCGATGGAAGCTGAATCCAGGTGAAGCACCTGAGCAGGACCAGAAGGCTCAGTCTCGTGGCACATCACTAAGAAGAAACAGGTCCAGCAAGATGAGATAGCCAGTCTCAGTGACACTCAAGTCAGTGCAAAGAGGGCTTTCCGGTCCATAGGGTTGTACACATTGCACTCAAATGAAGGGAAGGCCATGCCTCTGCATTCCTCTGCCCTGCACTGATTACTAATGGAGTTCTCTTCCCGAGAAAGACAGGGTGAAAGATAGCCTCAGACAGCCTCTGTCCATCGTGATTCTCTCTTGCTTCCCGTGCATCAGGGTGACAAGCTGCTGCTTCTTCTGGCTGCAAAAGCTAGGTCTCTCTGACTCTGCTTGTATTGTCTACTAATAACATTGTCTTAAATATCATCTTGAGTGCTGTGGCTTCTAATGGGCTGACTGTGCTCCTGCAAAAGAGACCCTTCCCACTTGACTGCACATTGGGACCTGAAGGGTTCAGACACCAATTCTGGCAAGGGTCTGCTGAACCACCAGTGACCCCGGAGACCCCAACTCCAATTCCGGAACCTTTCCAAAGAAGTTCCTGCACATGCCCCAGTTCAAGAACTTTCACAGCAAGACCACGCCCTCACATACTGGTAAAGTATGGATTTTCCCTATAAATAGAAGACTGCCAAGAAGGCAAGGGTGTGTGCCTACGACTCTGTGGAACTCTCCTGAAGATGTGCTGCAGAAGAACCACAGGACCATGTGATCGTGAAGACTACATTTTCCAGAGGCCCGTGGAACGATGACTATTTTTCTCTTCCCCCAGCTAGTCTATTATTTTTCTCTTTCATTTCTCACTTCTCATTACATCTCTTTTCCATGACATTCCTCTGTATCAGATCAAATCTGAATTCTGTTGTAGCTTTGTCTAGCTGCCCTGAGGGTATCAGATTGAACAGACTGAAACCTGGATTTGCTACTTTGGGAAGATCAGAGTGCACCCGAGTATTTGGCTGTGCCCAGAATAAACAGTTTTTAATTTACTGTGGGAGATTTGTTAGTCTCCAATTTGCCGTGCAGACACCAAAAGACCCTCCCTCTCTGTGCAGGTCAGGGAAGGGGGTGACCACTGCTGGTGTCAAGTGTGGGACTGTAACAGCTGTCCAGTCCTCTGAGTTGGAAGACCAATTGTGGAATCAGTGGCTTCCTGTTTGTGGACACTGGAATTGTAAAGGACTAGTTTTATCAGCTGAATATTCACAAGTCCATGGGGCCACATGAAATTCATCTCAGAGTACTGAAGGAGCTAGCAGATGTTACAGCAGGGCCCCTCTCAATCATCTGCCAAAGATCCTGGGAGTCTGGGGTGGTCCTTTCTAACTGGAAGCTACTCAGTGTTATACCAATTTACAAAAAGGTATGAGGGAAGACCTAGGAAACTACAGACCTGTTAGTCTAACCTCAGTATCTGGAAAAATTGTGGAGAAGATTATACTGGGTGCTGGTGAAAGGGTGAAAGGCATATATAGGACAATGCAATCCTCAAGTAGAGCCAACATGAGTTCACAAAGAGAAAGTCATGCTTAATCAATTCAATATCCTTTTATAAAAATAGCACCCACCTAGGGGATGAAGACAAGGTGGTGGATGTAGTTTTTCTGGATTTTAGTAAGGTTTTTGGCACTGTCCCTCACAGTAACCTTCTGGACAAGTTGTCCAGTAGTGAAATGAGCAGATAGTGTGCTGAAGAAAGAACTGGCTGAAAGGCAGGGCCCAAAAGGTTGTAGTGAATGGGGCTACATCTGTCTGGCAACCAGTTACCAGAGCTGTTCCTCAGGTTTCAGTTCTAGGGACAGTCCCGTTCAAAATTTTTATTAATGAAGGCAAGAGTTGAATGTACCATTAGCAAGTTTGCTGGTGTTACTAAACTGGAAGGTGCTGTTCAGGGATGAGAGGCCTTGCAAAGGGATTTACATAGATTGGAGCATAGGGCAATGATTAATGGGAACAAATTTAATGAGTCTAAATGCTGAATCCTGCACCTAGGATGGAGAAATACCTGACAGAATTATAAACTGGGAGAGAAGTGGCTGGAGAGCAGCCCTGCAAAAGGCATCTAGGGCTGCTAGTTGGCACTATGTTCAACATGAGTCAGCAGTGTGCCCTTACACGTCCTGGAGTGCATCAAACGCGATATGACCAGCCAGTCAAAAGATGTGATTACCCCGATTAATTCAGCATTGGCGCAGCCTCACCTTGAATCCTCTGCAGTTCTGGGCCCCACAATTTAAGAAGAATATAAAGGGACTTGAATATGTCCAGAGTAGGGCAGGGGCAACAAATCTTGTGGAAGGATTGAAAGTCGTGTCCTGTGAGAAGCAGTTGAAGGCACAGGGTTTGTCTGGTTTGGAAAACAGGGGGCTGAGGGGGGACCTCGTTACTCTCTACAGATTTCTGAGAAGGTTAGCTGGGGAGAGAAGTGCTGACCCCTTCTCCCTGGATGAGTGGGAAAGGTTCAAAGCCATGCCAGGGGAGGTTCAGACTTGACATAAGGAAAGTACTTCTTTACCAAGAGGATGTTCATACACTGGAACAGGGTTCCTAGAGGGGTAGTCAAATGTCCCAAGCCTGTCAGGATTTGAGAGGCATTTACACAATGTCCTTAATAACATGCTTGAACATTTGGTCAGCCCGGATGTGGTCAGGCAGTTAGACTAGATTATTGTTGTAGGTCAGTTATAAACAAAATACTCTATTCCATTCTGTTCTGTCTTTTCCATTGCTATTGATGCATACGAGGCCCCAGGACTTGCAGTGCTTCCAGATTGGCGAGGGTACCTCCTTTTTCCTCACATCTGCTTTGAATGTGTAGCTAAAACCTGTTAGAGAAGGAAGAAACCACAGCTTTTCACCACATGCTGATTCTCAGAGCCAGGAATGCAATGGTGTACTGGCAACTGTGCTTCCACAGGGGCTGTTTGCTCTGTAGAGCAGGCTGAGTCTGTAGCAAAGAGAGAGTAAACGTAGTCTGCTCTGGCAGGCAGAGCTCTCTGTTGCCCAGGGCTCTCCAGCACCCGCTTGACATTCAAGGTTGAGTAGGATGCAGGAATAGTGATTTAGGACCAGTTCTGTAAAGAGATTACACTTGGCACTGAAGAACTGTAGATATTAGTAAGTTGTAGTTGCTCTGGACACAGCTTTTTATAGCAATAAATACTCTGTGGCACTAGCACAAGCTTGTAAAACTGACTGTGCTGAGACTCTCCGCAGCTACAACATATGAGCAGCTGTCAGTACTGACCCTGTGCAGAGCTCCCAGCTCTTGGTGAGGGAGTGACAAGAGAGATGTGTTTCAATGAAATCACATGCTTCCTTACTATTACACTGCCCTAGAAAAAAAAGACCTTGGCACAAGGACACGGGTAATGTGTATTTCTAAAAATAAATGCCATGTGTTAACAAACAGTTTTCTCTAATTTTATCCAGTAGGTCAATTACAATTTCATCATTTTGGTAAAACATGCAGAAAGTTGCTGTAAAAACACAAACAAAAAGTTGAAGGCAATATCCAATGATCTTAAGATCATTATTGTTGGTTCTTTCATGATCAATTGTAATGCAAATTGAAAAAGTTGCATGAGTAAAATTGGGAGGCATTAATCATTTCCTGCTGTCTCAGCCCCAGATTTTTTATCCACTGTAGATTTGGGTTCTACTTCCTTTGAACACTTTTGATATAGGCACAATGAGGATTATTGTTGGTTGCAAACTACCTTATGATCAGAAACTTCAGAAGCTTGCTTCCCTTTTTCCACTGAGAGTAGTTCAGAGACATGTCGTCATTTCCTTCACCTTTGGGCTTTTAGTTTTATATAAGACACCTTAATGTGGCCCACTTATCAGTTCTAAGCTGCTATCACAGTCTGTACAATCCGTAAATTACAAGGTGGAACACAAATAAACAGGCCAAATGAAACACTGTCAGACCAGCTGGAAGGCTATTCTCCATACAAACATTTCCAAAAGTCATAATCAGGAAATTGTACCTTGACTGATTTTTACAATTTAATTGCCTTGTTAGAAACTAAGTCACTCACTTTGACAGCTCCTGTTTAGTTTCAGTCACTACTTCTACTTATATCCAGCACCAGCCAAATTCAAAGTGGTAATGAGGTAGAAGAGTCAGGACAGAGGAGAACATTCAGTCTGCCTGAAGGCAAGTGCACCAGATGGGCAGCCTTGTTTGTTCATAAGACTATGTAAAACCAAGTTACAACTTGTAGAAGGCACTCCAGTTCATAGAATCATAGAATCAAAGGATAGTTTGAGTTGGAAGGGACCTTTAAATATCACCTAGTTCCTACCCTTCTGCCATGGGCAGGGACAGCTTCAACTAGATCAGGTTGTTCAAAGCTCCACCCAATCTGACCTTGAACACTTCCACAGCTTCTCTAGGCAACTTATTCCAGTGTATCTCCACACTCATCATGAAAAATTTCTTCCTTAGAGTCAATCTAAACCTTCCCTTTTTTAGTTTAAAACCATTGTCCCTCACATTTCTGAATGGACAGGTTCTGTGCAATGTTTCTAGCTTATTTCTGAGGTGGGATTGTCACTGAGCTACTACAACCTGAACACTACAGAGCTTTCTGTGGTTTAACCCCTCATTCCTCTCCTTCCTGCAGTGTAGCATATGAACAGGCTGTGTAAATCCCTGTGGGAGGCATAGCCACATCCATAGGCCTCTGCACAGGAAAGGACCTCTGTGCAGGATGACTCAGCCATGGTGCAACACGAGGGACATTCTTCTGCTGAAGAGCAAAGTTTGGGGAGAAGAGTGGCAGTATAAGGTACTGGAAGGTGTGTGTATGTGACATATTGGTGTATCTGTGCATGTAGATAGCCCGCCCTGACCTACAGTAACAAGACTGAAACATGAAAACTGGCAGAAAGGAGAAGTACCAAAAAGGACAATACCAGTTTAAAGAAGCTGCTCACCAACAATGAGTGTTATGAAGACAACCACATCACAAGTGCCAAGTAAAGGTACAGCAAACCCAGGACCACTGGGGATTGATTCAACATGCTGTTCTGCTTGTTTGGAAGGGGATGAAGATGCTAAAAAGAAAACATAGCAAGCAGGGTATAAACAGGATATTAGGAGAAGCCCTGAGCCAGACTGACACAGCAAAACACATAGTCAGGTCTCCTTTCCTAGACCTGAGGATACATGCTGTGCACTTTATAAAGCTGTGAAATTCAGCTGAGTAGGGATAAAGAGTGACCTGAAAGTAAATTTCCGTTTTGTTTTCCCCTGTATTTGCATCACACCAAATGTTTCCATGGGAAGGACGATCCCAGCCTGCTGAAAATCAAAGTAGATTAAAATTCACAAGTCTTTCTGGGAATGGAATTGTGTTAGGCTGCTTACTCACTCACCTAATACTTTTGTCTTTCCTCAAGATTGAGCCCTCATACAGCTGAGAGCGTTTATGAGTAGAAGGCAAATCAAGGTGTATTTATCCAATAATCACAGACAACCTCAGCGCGTATTAGTGATGCTGCCATGCTGATTTGAAGGGATTATTTGAATAATTTGAGAGGATAGTCAAGGGTAGTTTCCATTACTTTATCTTCAAGTTTTTACTTCCTGAAAATATCACTACTCACACCAAATGGTAGAGGTAGCTCGGCAACGACAAGGAGGGTGCAAAGAGCTGCTGGGGACAAACAGACCCAGCCCTTTGCCTCTGCCCATGTAGGGGGCATTTCTTTATGTCCCCTGCCTTACAGCAACTGGGATTTTCTCTGTAGGCACATCTGGGTCATGCATAAGCTGCAGAGTCCCTGTGAGGTCCTTGGTGGTAGCTGGAGCTAATCCCCAACACCAAGACGTTGAGCTGCAGGTGCCCCCTCAGACAACATGGGTGGCAGCTCAGCACAGCCCCAACAACAGTAAGCCTTGGCTGACTCCTGGCTCTGTAAAGCTCTGGTGAGATACACAGAGGGTTTTGGCCCCTGAGAGACCAGGTTTCTGCAGAAGTTTTCATTCCAGACCTGTTAGGAGGGTAGCAACCCTCAGCAACCCTCACAGCAGCTCTGAGAGCACTGGTCAGCCTCGAGCCTGGGACCCTTGCTGCTGAGCCCAGGCTGCAGCACATGGGACATTTTTAGCTGGAGGCAGAGCCCTGATGCATGCCTAGTAGCAGGAAAGACTCTTGGGCACCACACCCAGGCATTTGGTGCTTGCAAGCATGAGGGATTTTATTTGAAATTAAATCACCTTCCCCTCCTTTTCACCACTCCATACCCCTAAATAGGTGTTTGTTATGCTGTGGCTGTGCAGCAACTGTCCTTCCTACCCCCTGCACTCCGCTGTTGCAAAATGTTCCTCCTCTTCTTCCTGTTGTTGTGGCCAAAGTTGTGGCAACTTCATCTGGAAGAGTGTGTGATTCTTCATACTGCCTTGTCTGCACACAGTCTTAATTATATGAAGGATTTCCCCTGCTTTTCATAGCTTTCCTTACCTTGTGAACAGGAGCCATTGCCAAACATCTGTTCCCATGCTTTGAGACTTTTATCCCACGTGTCTTTACACCATGCCTCCAACACAGGGTTTTCCACTCCTAACAACAGGCCGGGAAACCACTTTTATTTTCCCAGAGACAGGAAGCCCCATTTTGAAACTGGCTTACAGGGAACTGGGTTGAAATGATAGTTGGTCTCACTAGGATAGCAAATCCACCTGCTTTGCAGTTCCCTTCAGGCAGAAAACCTGGTGCTGCGTTTTGCCACTGTAAGCCTGCAAACGCAGCCAACTGGGGCTCTGCAGTCCAGCTGCTTTCTGCACTCCCTGCCCTTTAATCACATTTCAAAATTAGGCTACAAGTGGAAATGCCTAGGTTGCTTTGTCCCACAGTCATTTAACCATGTTAGGTAGCAGAAACGAGCATCTCTTACTACGAAATATACATCCTGAAGCCTAAAAAATCATGACCTCATGTAGTTATGTGACTTTTTGCATCCTGTTCTTGGGGTCACTTCTCCTGCTGGTCACAGCACTGTACCTCAGCAAAGTCAGCACTGGGTGCCCTCCTCTACTGAGAGGTGTGCTTGCAGGTGGACCAGCTCTGCTTCATCCACCAGCTATCCCAAATCTTGCTGCTGAGTTTCCCCAGTCAACTCTTCTAGCATTGCCTTGACTTCCAAGTCAAATTGCAGCACCTGAGGCTGGAAGTCACCAGAGATGAAGAATAGCTAGCCACAGTGCCAGTTAACAGCTGAGCAAGGAGTAAAAATGATGAAGAAAGCAATTGTCTGAATACAGCACTGCAAGGTGCATCTGCTGGCTTTTGTGAGCTACTGCAGGTTCCAGGGAAGAGCAGAGGAACAAGAACCTATTTTAATTCCCTGGAAAAGACATAAGATTGCCTTGAACTTTTAGGAGAGCCTCTAATTTTCACAAAGCTTTCCCCAGGAGTGGTTTGGGTGTGTTAGAAGTGGTTTTGGGAAGACTGGTGAAAGTGTCAGGTGCTAACATGGATGTGCATTGGTCCTCAGTGATATCAGTATCTTCATGCTCGTCATCTGCACTCTACTTATTGGGTTCAGCCCCTTTCCGAGGAAGGTTGGTGACAGGGATGTGCCTAGATCCCTCTAGAGGCAGTGCTCCTTCACAGTGCAGAAGCAGGGGCCTTGTCTTGGAGTCAGCCCTGGCTGTCCCAGCCATGTGGCAGGGTCCAAAAATCATCTCTGTTCTCCATTGACCTGCAGGAGGGGTACACACTGTTGGAGAAGCAGCATCACTTTCTGTCCTCCCTCCTGGCCTTGCCTGCCAAGTGCAGCTGGAGAGACAACTTCCCTTGATGCCTGCATGGGGTGGTGAGGAGCAAAGAGAGTCCTTTCCCTGGTTTGGAGAGGAAGCAGATGGTGAACCTTAGGACACAGTCCCAGAGCATGTGCTCCAAAGGGACCCAGGGAGTTAGGATCTTCTCTTCTTATCTGTTCTGAGGTGGTAGGATCACTGTTTGGGGGAACTGAGATGCAGGGGTTGTCTCTTGCTTCTGGGGGTTACTGCACCCAGGGGACCGGCACAGCCATGCATCCACGCAGCGCTGACCAAGCCTTCACCAGGCTTACTCTCAATTTGAAAGATTCCCACCACTTCCCCAGGATTCTCAGTGGTCCCTGAACACACCTGAACTGTCCCAATGGCCCACAGAAAAACCCGAATGAGCCCCAGGGCACTGAACACCCAAATATCTGCTTAAGGCCCATAAAGACTCAGCTTCAGGGTCCCAAATCCCTGCCTGATTAATCCCAAAGTTGCCCCAGGGCCCCAGGACACCCCCAACCCTGCTTCATCCTCAGCAGCCCTTCCTTGGCAGTTCTTGTCTCCCTGCTGCTACGTCACACCCTGCCTAATGCCCTCAAACACACCCATCCCTATGGCAGCAGCCTAGAGTATCTTAAAAGCTTGCTCCAGGGTGCTCCCATTTATGACCACATTCTACCAGAGTATCCACAGTATTCTCCAGTCACATCCTCCCAAAACTTCCATATATCCTATACACCTTCAAATGTTCCCCAGATAACGTTATGCAGGTGTCATGAATAACTGCAAAACCTACCCAAGTACACACAAAGTGCCCAAGCCTGCATCAGAGCCCCATAAAATCCCAAACTCTGTTTCTGAGCCCCTGAAAGTTCTCCTCCAAAACCCCACAGATATTAATTTCCCACAAAGACCCCAAAAAATTTTCTTCTAGGCTACAAAACCTCCACAGGTCCTTCAGAGGTGCCACCAAATAACACCAAGCTTGTGTTAGGGCCCTCTAAGTCCTCAAACCTTGTCTCTAGGTCACAAAGAATTTCCTCAAAACACCCTGAAACCTTGTTCTGAGGCCAGCAAAACTTCTCAAATCAAATCCAAGTGGGCCCCAAGCACCCTAAATCCTGCTTCCAAGCTTCTCAGACCTTTTTCACTCCATGCCAAGGGGTCCTGAAGCTCATACCAAACCCAACATATCCACAAATGTGCTCTAGTTCTTGCTGGCTTTGATGTTACCATAGAAGTTGGTCAAATTAAGCTCTCAGAGACCAGAGCCTAAGGTTTGTGGAAGAAGCATTCCCTTATTGGTGTCAAGGCAAAAGTGGGAGATTCTCCTGCCATGCACTTGCCCCAGATACACGCAAACAGGTTCTTTGTATTTACTAACTACATGTATATTCATTACATAGCCCAGGAAATCATTAACACAGTCCCACTTATCCTAACAAATAGTTACATAGCCATGAACTAAGTTATTCTATGGTCTTTGTTGCCATCTGCTGTCTGTTCACAAACTTCCGTCACTTTGGTGGTCTTGGGAGGGGAGGGGGAGGTTCAACACTCTTCATCAGGTGACTGCTCCATAAACTCCTTGTTCTATCCTTGTCGTAGCTGCCTTTTGCGCATTCGCGATACTTAAATATTTAGAGAAGCTTAAAGATTGGACAAGAGTTATGTGTCCTCCTAAAGGTACTCAATTTCCTCCTTACCTTTGGACGTTCTTTGACTACTTTCACCCGGTCAAATGCAGCCTTTTATCTCAGCCAGCAACATATGGTTTCTTTTGTGTCACTCCTTTAACATCTTGCTTACTTTATGGTTATTTTATAGCCCCCCCCCCCCCCCCGT
Organism: Dromococcyx pavoninus; assembly: GCA_033558185.1. Taxonomy (NCBI): domain Eukaryota; kingdom Metazoa; phylum Chordata; class Aves; order Cuculiformes; family Neomorphidae; genus Dromococcyx; species Dromococcyx pavoninus. The sequence goes on from JAUMJL010001056.1 coordinate 515,709, forward strand.
TATTTCACTACAAACAAGTGTTCACCACTTTTAACTGACTGGTGTGTATTTTCTTAGTACAATGTGCAGGCATGAGCCCTCCTATCCTATGCAGTATACGAGCAATGTCAAATGCTATAAAAACCCATAAGTCTGCTACCTTAATACGTTTAGATTAAGCTTAAGTAAGTCAAGGCTTTTATATTATGCCTTTAACATGAGTCACCAAGAGTCACCAAGAGACCCTGTACCCTCCCCAGTTTTCCTCAAAGCACTCACGATTTGCCTCAGGCCCCCAGGTAAAACTTGTTCTACTTCAGGACACTCAGAAACCTCCCTGAAATTCTACCACAGGACCCCAAACAGTGCTACTAAAACCTCCTGACAATGCTGAAAGTCCCATATCCTCCCGAGTGATCCTAAAGGCTCCAAATGTATCTCAAGCTCCAAAAACCCCAAAGTGTGCCCCAGGAACCCAAAAATATCCTCAGTCAAGCCCCCTAAACCCATGACTGGGGCTAGTGAAGACCCTCAAACCCTGACCAATGGTCCTCAAAGATCTCCAAACCTGCACTAGAGTCACCAAATCCAAAGCCTGATTCAGGTCCTCCAGAGATGTTTTCCAGCCCCAAAATCCTGTTCCAGGTTCCCCCAAAGCATGCAAACATGTCCCAAGGACCCTAAACTTGACCCAGTGCTGAAAGAAAACCAGTTTCACAGTTCCGAAGATCTCCCTCAAATACTCCTGAACCCTGTTCTAGCATTTCCAGTTCCCTAAACTTTGTGTAAGTTCTCCTAAATACTCCTGCACCATGATTCAGGCCACCATAAACTTCCCAAACCGCTACTAAACTGTGTTTCAAGCTCCTCATTTACTCCACCCAGTGCCCAAATATTCCCCAATGTCTCTGAGCCCTGACCAAGGGCTCCAGACCACCACCAAAATCTGCTTTGCGATTCTCAAAGACCTGAAACCCTATCTCGGAGCTGCCATTGCACCACTAGATGCCCTAATGTTGCCCAAAAGCTTACTCCCAGCCCACAATACAAATCCTACTTCTAAGCTTCCCTACCCCAAATACTCCCAGACTCTGCCCCTACAAACCTTGTCCAAGTGTCCCCAAATACCTCCAGACCCTGTTTTAGGTGTCCAAAAGCCCTCCTGCAATCCAACCCACACCCTGCCCCAGGGCTCCCAAAAGGCCACACACACACTGCCCAAGCACCTGCAACTCCTCCCAACCTGACAATTTGCTTCAGGATCCTCAAAGTCATCAGTTCATAGACTCTGTCCAGCTGCCACCAATGAGTTCCAAATCCTGCTCCAGAGATCCCCAAATACTGACTACTCTAGCCCAAGTGGTCCCTACTGCCTCACCCTGCCCCAGGGTCCACAAACACCAGCAAACCCTTCTCAAGAGACACCAAACACGTCTCCAAACTCCAGAACAACCAACTCTGTTTCACTGCTCCTAGAGGCTTCCCCTAAACCTATCCAAACCATATTGCAGGCTCTGCAAAGATCCCAAATGATGCCTAAATATCTGTCTCCAGAGATGCCCAACCCTGACACTGGTTGCCAAAACTCATCCCAGGTTCCCCATAATACCCAAAACTCTCCTCCAGGACCATGACACTTCCTCTGAATCTAGCCATAGCCTGCCCAGCTGTGGTTTCTGCCCCTCCAGGGCTGCTAATGGAAATCCTGACATCCTATACCTACGTTTCCTTGCAGACATGCCCCAGGAAGGGCTAGCAGTGATGGACCCTACTGCAGAAGCATCTTGATGTCTTGCAGGAGTCATGATCACATGCTTTCAGTGCCAGGTTTGGTCTGCCACTAGGCTCTTAGCCTGAGGAGTCTACCACCACCACCAAGAAACACTGGCCATACGGCTTCTGGGATTCCCTTTTCTGGAGATGAGCAGGCAATGAGGAACGACAGGAAAAGCTCCTTCTGGGAGGGTAAGGGCAGTGCAGACACCTGGAGACAAGAGACGTCTGCCACAGAGACTGCCCTCAGCCCTTTTCACTGCTCTGGACCTCTTGCCTTGTGTTTCTCTCTGAAGTGACCACAGCCACACGCTGCAGCATAGTCTGAGATGAACCCTGGTGAGAGATGGAGCAAAGGCTGCTTTATGGCCTGACCAGCATGAGCTCTCCAAAGTCTCGTGGCTCTAACAATGGCTCTTTGGGGAGGACACATCTTCATGAACTGTGTTTTCCCAAAGGGAAAACACAGCACCATCAGTCTCCTTGCCAGACTTTGCGCTTGGAAGGGCAGAATGTTTGACAGTTTGTCATTCTTGCCAAATCCCTGAAGAGCTGGCCTTCATTTTGGATTAGCTAATTCTAAGTAATTGGACACTTCGGCTTTTGCAGATATCTCAGTTTTCTCTTAGCAGTGTGCAACAGATGGGAATTGCTGAGAGCCACCTGGCAAATCTTTGTATGTGCATGGAGGTAAGTTGCAAGCAGTGATTAAAAGCTCTGGTTTCTGGCAGAGCCAGAGAAACTTTCCACTACAAGAGCTTAATTCAATCACCTGCACTAGAGGAGTCAGCAGAGTTCCCGTGGTGGCAGCAAAGGGACAGTAGGGTGAATGTTCAGTCTTTCATTTAAGAGCACTGCAAAGAGCAGTAGAGTCTGTAGGAGTGGATTTATGCCATGTATAACTCTGCTTAAGCTTGAACTCCCTCCACTCTGTTGATGATTTCAACATTTTCATGTGTTTTTTCTGCTAAAGAGTGAGCTATTGCACATGCACTTTGCATATGCAACAGCTGCCTTCCCTGAACTTCAAGGAAAATTGTCCAAGAATATTGTTTTCAACACTAACGTGTGATGATTTTTCACAAAATCTGGTTAAAATAGCCATGAAGTTCTACTTTTACCCGGCAGGTTCTGTTGAACTTTTCCATAAGTTTGATATGTGATCACACCTCATTCCAGGGGAAGCCACTTGGGCAGAGCCCACTGAACCGTAGCAGAGCTGCCTGCTCCTGAAGAAGGTTGTGGTGATTGGGAAGCAGCTGTACTAAAGCTTCTCCTCTTCTTTTCCTCCTCCGAATCACAACTCAGCTCTCCACAGTAGTACAACATGGACCATAGTTTTGGCCATATTTTTTCTGGTTGAGGTTTGGAATTTTTAAAAATTTCTTTAAAAATGAAAGCATTCTCCCTGGATACAGCTCCACATATTGCAATTCAGGTAGCTGTACTCACCTCCAGCCACCAGAGGTTGCTGCTCTCCTGGCTTCTAGCTGAGGACAACAATTCATTTGACTTAATAAAAGCCTTATGAAGGATTTATCTGGCCCACTCGAAGTGTAATTTCCACAGGTTCTTGATATTGCTGTGTTGTGATGGAGAGAAAGACTTACACAAGGATGCTTATATGACGATTGTTTGATTTTTGGGTGTGTAACATGCTGAATTTTGTTTAAGCCTTCCTCCTCCGATGAAGAATTCCTGGCATTCGTTTTAGAGGAGGCTGAGGGATGACCTCCCTGAACTGCCCAGCATCCCTCATCAGTGCCACATTAGAAGGATCAATGGGATTGCACAGGGGATGCATACTGTGTTCTTAGTGCAAATGGAAGGCACCAAGCTGGAACATGGAGCAAGTCCTGCCTGCTTAACAGCAGACAAACAAAGACCAGGTGGATGAAGAATGCTGGGCACAGCAGAGAAGGGGAGGAGAAGCAGTGAGCACACAAGGGCTACCTATGAGAGGAGTACCCCCAACAGGGGGGTAGCTGACAAAGGAGGGGCTGCTGTTTTGGCCACGGAACTGCCTGCACTGTGACAGCACAAGGGAGACCAGCAAAACCTGGGGAACATCAGCAGAGGAACAGCTTTTGATTGCCTCCCTCACTACTTTGCAGGCTCGCTAGTAGGACTGGAGAGCGAACCAAAGCCCTCAAAACCTCCAAGCTCCCGGCCTATAAGCTCCAGCTCTGTGAGGCTACCACCTGAGAGAGGAAGGTCTGCCCGAGGAGAAGAGACCATTTTCCCCCTGCCCCAGCTAGACACTCTGCCCTGCTGTGGGTGGACAGGCTGACCCTCCCTAGGTGTCACGGGGAGGTCGAGGCCTGCGTCTCATGGAGTTAAGCTAACCAAAGCAGCTACAGCCTGAGTGCCTTCGACTTGTCAGTGGTAACACTAAGCACTGCCCATTGGCAGCCCTTCCTCTTTGTCTCCATATCTCCCCCTCGCATACCTCGTGTTTCCAGAAACAGCAGCCTCTAAGTGGGACCTCCTCTTTTCCCCCCGCAATTGCTTGATGAGGATAAAGCAGGCCAAGGTGAGGCTGCAAGACGGACACTGCAACAACTCTTATGGCTTCTTTTCTGCTCTGTTTCCTCTGTGTCAGAGGAAACCCGGTAAAGGGTGTCAGGTTTCTGAAGCTTTTCTGAAAAATGTCATACAGTGACATCCACAGGGAAGATGGATGGAGGTCTGTGAAAGGGAGGCTTTGAGTCAATCAACCAAACAAACCAGGACTCTTGCCTGAAAACCTGTATATTTATCTGTTAACTTAGGAACTGAAGATCTATTCCTTAACAAAGCAGTTCTTGCTAATGATTAATTCTTACACAATATTTATCATCCTCTCTTTATTTCCCACCCTCTATGTCTGTAGCTTTGTGCTCAACAAGCTGTGAGTACCATGAAGTTCATGCCATCTCTTTAGCATGACTGGCTATGGTCCTGAGTGGCTTCTAGTCACAGCAAGAAAGGTCTTGAGGTTCAAAATCTCTTTGAGGAAAGTAGTCAGTACTTAAACGAGTTTATCTTTTCCTTCATTGTGCCTGATTGTTTTATGTTATTGTCTTTCTCTCAAAATGGGGCTGGTGGGCTCCTCTGTTCCTCACACTGTTTATCTTGGTTTTGGTTTTGCTACCGTGTATTCAGGATTTTTCTTATTTGCAGTTCCTTGCGCTTTTCTTCTGGCAACATTTAGTTACTTTAAAACCTTCTTTCTGCACCTGCTCCCATCTGTGCCCCTCTGCTGATGACATGGTTCACATAGTTAGCCACCAGATGTGCCTGGCTATGCCACAGTGTTACAAAGTTCTGGGATACCATTCCCATTACAGTAGTTGCTATGCTTATACACATGTTTAAGAAAAGCTAATATTAATTATATTCTCATTAGCACATTTATAATTCATGGGTAACTCAAACATTTGCCCTGGTTACACAACTTCCTGTGTTACAGATCTCTGCATGGTGAGATACCATAGAGGGTGTGAGATATGAGGACTCTTACAGAATGTGACTGAACCCAAAAAGTGCCCAGACCCTGGCTCACCTAAAGATGCCCTAGAAAGTTTCATAGCTGATGGTTGGGCAGGTGCAACCAGACACCTACCATAGGGCACGTGGCATGTCAGCTGCTGGAACTGCTTGGCACCATGGGCAAGCTGTAAATTTTGATCCTAGAAGTCTGGGTCCCATGGTTCTTGAGTTACTACAGGGGACCTGGGCTGCAAACTCACAATAAATCAACCACACACTTGTTTTCTGCAACTGAGTCCCATGCAGTGAAGTGGAACCACAAATGTGATCCTGACAGCATTTTCAGTCCAGTCTCCTTCTCATGGGGCTGTTCCCAGCAAAAGGTCTGGACACGATGCCTGTATCAATGCCACAAACAATTGTTCCTTGGCTGAAACAGTCTGGTGACAGGAAGAAAAGAAAGGAGAAAGAAGAAAAGAAAAAGGAAGGGAAAAAAAATCTTGAAAGAGGGGTACAGCGGGGAATACTAGTGGTGGTGGTACTACTAGCAGTTGCAATAGTAGTAAAGTTAAAGTGGAGTAAGGTGATTGGAAGTGCTTCGTCTGGATTTATCCTTACAAGGAATCATATCAAAGAGATCAAGGGGGCTTTTAGATCAAAAAAGCATCTTTTGACTATGGAACAGGTAGAGGCTGTGTTGTTGTTTTTTTTGGCTTTTTTTGAGGGGAGTAGGGCAAAAACTTTTGGGGAGGGTGTAAATTTGTAAGCCTCAGAGATAAGGCAGAATGGGCAGGATGAAGCAGAGCCAAGTTTCTACTGAGTTTCTTTCCCCATGCATGCTGTGTTGTTTCCACTTTCTCCAAGGGTATGTACTTGATTAAATCCCTCTATTCTATTAAAGGAATTTGAAGTGCCAAACTAAATAATGCCAGTTCTATCCATGGCATGTTGCTAAAGCCCATGGTTCCTGAAGTAGGATCACAAATGGCATACATGAAAGAAACATATACAGACAGAAAGTACTATAATAGATGTTTCAGCTAGTTAATACTTTTCCTGCCACCCTTCTGGACTTCTTTTCCACAAAACTTCTCAAGAAATCTAGTTTTGTTACCATTTTGTAGCACATGTGGTTTGGGATCTATTTTCTTCCATCCTATACCACTTTCTAACTTGAGCCAAAATTATTGAGGGAGCTGCTGGAAAGCAGGCACACACACACATGAACACATCGCAGCCGCCAGTAGGGCCACTTGTTTTAAGCATGTGATAAAAACTCCCTGGGGATTTTTAAAGCATTAGCTGGTTTTGGTGTTTATTTTATTTAAGATTGCAAAGAATCAAGAAGAACTTGGATGTGCTACCTGCTACCTTATGGTCCTCTGGAGAGTTCCAGCCTCACAGAACTCCAGAAAGCTAAATTACGCTTTGCTTTCAGTGGAAGGTCATGAAAGCCTTATGACAAGCTTGATCTAAAGAGAGGTGCAGGTGAAGGTGAGAAGTGGTCAACTGGTCCTGAGGCTCTGGGGGTTGGAAGAAAATAAATTTAAATTTCAGAAAGGCATGAGGCACAAGAAGGTTTTCTGTAGCCCCAAAGTATAATTGCTTTTGAATTTCAGTCTGTGTCTGTCCTACTTACTGAATCTCTCTGCTCAAGGCTAAAGGTGTTTGAATACAATGGTCCCAAAAAAAGGACAATAACAGATGACAACATGGCTGTTACAGCCATTGTCATAATTTGCTTTTTTCACGATGTATTGCTTCCATTGCCAGCTCCAATCACTACAAGAATTTTGTATCTGTGCAGTTTATAGATAGGTTTGGGTATTTTTTTCTACAGCGTTTCATGTCTCCTGAAGAAACCAAAGGCATCTTCTACAAATATATTAATAGCAAAAGGAGGGTCAAGTTGAATCTCCATTTTTTACTGAATGCAGGGGAAACAACAGTGACAAAAGATGAGGATACGGCTGAGGTACTTAATGCCTTCTTTGCCTCAGTCTTTAATAGTAAGGTCAGATGTTCTCTGGGTGCTCAGACCCCTGAGACAGAAGACAGGGAGGGAGAACAAAACAAAGTTCCCATGAGCCAAGGCGAAATGGTTAGAGATCTGCTCAGCCAATTAGATATTCGGAAGACTGTGGGGCCAGATGGGATCCACCCAAGGGTATTGAGGGAGCTGATGGAGAAGCTCACCAAACCCCTTTTCATCAGCTATCAGCACTCCTGGCTGACTGGGGAAGTTCCTCTTGACTGGAAGCTGGCAAATGTTATGCTCATTTACAAGAAGGGTCGGAGGAAGGATCCAGGGAACTGTTAGTCTTACTTTGGTGCCAGGGAAGGCCAAGGAGCAGATCATCTCGAGTGTTATCACACAGCATACCCCAGACAACCAGGTGATCAGGCACAGTTAACATGGATTTAGAAAAGGCAGGTCCTGCCCAACTATCCTGATCTGCTCCTATGACAAGGTTACCTGCTCGGCGGACCAGGGAAAGGCTGTGGATGTGGTGTACTTGGACTTCGGTAAAGACCTTGACATTGTTTCTCGCACTATTTTGTTTGAGAAAATGGCTGCCATTGGCCTGGACAGGCATACCTTCTGATGGGTGAAAAACTGGCTGGATGGCTGGGCCCAAAGAGTGGTGGTAAATGGAGTTAGAGCCAGTTGAAGGAAGGTTACAATTGGTGTTCCCCAGGCTCAGTGTTGGGTCCAGTCCAGTTCAGTATCTTTATCAATTATCTGGATGAAGCGATTTAGTGTACCCTGAGTAAGTTTGCAGATGAGACTCTGCAAAGAGATCTGGATAGGCTGGATCGATGGGCTGAGACCAACAGGATAAGGTTCAGCAAGACCCAGTGCTGAGTCTTGCACTTGGGACACAACAGTTCCATGCAGTGATACAGGCTTGCGGATGATTGGCTGGAGTGCTGCCTGGGGAGAAGGACCTGGGGGTGTTGGTTGACAACCAGCTGAATATGAGCCAACAGTGTGCCCAGGTGGCCAAGAAGGCCAATGGCATCTTGACCTGTATCAGAAACAGCATGGCCAGCAGGACCAGGGAGGTGATTGTGCTCCTGTACTCAGCACTGGTGAGGCTGCACCTCGAGTACTGTGTTCAGTTCTGGGCCCTCACTACACGAAGGACATTGAGGCACTGGAATGTGTCCAGAGAAGGGCAATGAAGCTGGCAAAGGGGATGGAGAAAAAGACTTGTCAGAGGCAGATGAAGGAACTGGATTTTTTTAGCCTGGAGAAGAGGAGGTTGAAGAGAGACCTCATCACTGTCTACAACTGCCTGAAAGGAGGTTATAGTGAGGTGGGGGTTGGTCTCTTCTTCAAAGTGAGAGGTGATAGAATAAGAGTTAATGGCCTCAAGCTGAGTCAGAGGAGGTACAGATTAGACATCAGGAAAAATCTTTTCACTGAAAGGGTTGTCAGGCACTAGCACAGCTGCCCTGGAAGTTGGTTGAGTCACCATCCCTGGAGGTCTTTAAAAGATGGGTAGATGAAGTGCTCAGGGATGTGGTGTGTCAGATAGTGGACAGGTACAGTTTGACTCAATGATCTCAAAGGTCTTTCCCAACCAAGTGATTCCATGATTCTATGATTCTAAGTCCTGTAGAGGCAGTCCTTCTTGTGCCGGTGTGCCTGTGGACGCAATGCAGAGTTTGCTGATATGTCCACTGCCCCTGTGAGAGGTGTGGCATGAGAGTACTGGACTCTGACAACTCATCTCATGGCAGCAAAAATGATCTCACCTGAGCCTCTCTACAAGTCTCCAATTAGGCAGCTTAACTCACAAGACCTTCCTTGGGGCTGTTTTCTGCAGTAGAGCCCCTGCTTGCAGTCAAGGCTGGCCAGTACAGGACAGGACAGGCAGGAACTGCTTGGTCTTTAGACTGTAGCGTACCTCATCCACATAATCATGTGAACTTCACCTTCCTCTGCCAAGCACACGCAGTTCCTGTGGGAGGTTCCAGAAAGAGAGCAGAGAGAGATGGCTGTTCTGAAGAGCTGAAGGAAGCCTGTAGGGGTATTTCACCAAGCAGAGTTGCTCTTGAGACAAGAATTGATAGTACCCTGCAGTAAGCCTTTGGACTAAGCTTCTCCAGAGGCCTCAAGCCTGGCTGCTGTGCAAGAGGAGCAATGCCTCAAATGTGCGCAGGATGTCAAGAATGCTGATCATTGCCTATGTCAGAGGGCTTCTTTAAGATCCACAGCTGTGATGGGAGCAGTTGACTGACCTTTCTGTCCCTCTCCCTTGGCTTTACAAAAGCAGGTGGCCTCTGGAGAGACCACACCACAGCCAAGACCGCTCAACTTTGCAAAGAGGCTTTTTCACAGTACCAGTTTTCCAGAGACCCCTTACAGACTTGTAGAGGCCTTCGCTGGGCTAACTGGGGTCACAGACAGGTCATTAAAAGTAGCCAGACCACTCCTTTGGCAGAGAGAGGACAACCCCCAGCAAACCAGCAGTAAGCTGACTTCAGCCTTGGTGGTAATTACAGACTAGCACAGAAATTTGGGCCTTGTGTTCTACAGACAAAATGTGAAGTTAGCTGAGCCAGCCGAAAGAGCTGATGATGCAAGGCTGGTATTTGTGAGTGCTACCTGGCCTCACTGATAGCAATGTCACAATGCCAAGGTATGACAAACCGTATACTGGAGGAGCAACCTGCTTCCCTACCTAGAAAATTAGAAAACTAGAAATTCAGAATTAGTTTCACACAACTATAACTCTGACGTATTAGTAGAGAGAAAAATCTCCCCACATGAATCTCTTTTATGTACTCGAATAAAGACATGAGTGTCCTAGTGGGTGCTAGGCAGCTGACCAGGGCACGGGCAGATTTTGGAGACATTTGCTAGCCGTATTTCCTCACTCCTTCAAGCTATCCTTCAAAATAGAGCTAATTGTAATTTAACCTACAGCTAATTTCACACTTTTTAAGGATCTGAGATACCACTTCACGTCATCATTTTGAGCGCAACTTAATGCACATCTGGCAAATATAGAGACCTGCTACATAGCACAAACCAAAGACCTGATGATGCACTCTTTTGTCTATAAAATCCTTTAAGTTGAACGAAGTGAGAAAGGATTAAACTTTTCTTAAACCACCCTTTATTAAAAAACAAGCATTTGTAAATATATAAAACTATAAAGTACCAAGTGCTTCTTCCTTCCCAGCACAGTAGGACTCAGAATTGGCAGGTAAATTTAGTGTTAATCTGTCTGGTATATTAGGTCCAGGGCTGCAGAACTGACCAGCTAGTTTTGCAGACAGCTAATCTCATTCCACCAACAGGTCCAAATCGATCTTGTTTCATGTCAGTTGCAGAATTCCTTCCTGTTCCTTTTGAAAAACTTCAGTGCTTAATTTTAAGAGCAAGGCTGGAGCTGTAGGAACTAGGAGGCTTCATGCGGCTAGGTATTTTGCAAAGAGAGAAGTTTCCAGTTGCCAATGAGAAAGAGAATTCAGACACTGAGAGAGCTCCTCTGTACACTGCCCTAATCTTACACCAGTAGGTCCACTTCATTGTGGAAAACTTAAATCAGTGGAATTGCAGGAGAGGTGGAAAAGCAAGAGAAGCCCAAGTAAACCAAGCTTATCCTGAATATTCTGGCATATGGCAGGGGACCAGAAGGGTGAGGAATGCTGTTTTCTTTAACTTCTGCTACTTACTGTTATTTTCTTTTACAGTCAGCACTCCAGGCAGGGATTTTATTTTCCTGTTTGTAGGAGAAAGCAAAGTGACTCGTTGTAACAGACTCGTATTGCAGATCACAATACTTCCCTGCTGCAATGGAAAGATGCTCTAGCTCCTAGGGCCTTTTACCTAACAGGCACAATTAGCTGCAGCCTTAGACTGAAGAGTTGTTTTGCTGTACAAGAACCACAGAAAACAGAAGTTTTCCACTGGGTTTGTGATAGGCATAGCTTCCATCCCTCTGAAAGCTTCAATCCTAATCCAACTATGTGAAAATGAAAAAATGGCTGAAATATTATGCTCCTCTGCAACATTTCTTTATCTTGAATCAAGTCAGCTAAAAATCCCTGTTACCTGCATAGCTGTCCAGTCCCATTTTCAGCTTTCTGGCAGCACAGCCTCTCTTACAGCCCAGACTCACACCTAAGTACATGACTGAGGGAAGCACAGTGAAGATGGCCCAGTGACTCTGCTCTAGCCATTGCTTGTTGTGCAACAGGACCTGGATATCCTAGTGTGCCAGCTGAGTATTTGCAGTCATGATCTGTGCCCACAGGTCTGAGTCCTCTCCTTACTGGGCCCTTGGCATCCCCTTTTTGGCCTGTTTAGGCTTCAGGAACATCAGCTGTTGCTGTATCTTCTGCCTTGACCAAATCACCGCTGTTTGTCTCAGCATGGAGCCGTTTGTAGTCAGTGTGGAAGAAGATGACATAGAAACAAGCCACAGCACTGCAGAGGCCAGCCAGCACCATTACGGGAGCTGCAAAGAAGGTAAGATACACTTTTAGATAGTGAATTCACAACTCCCCATGGGTGCAGAAGTCCAGAGGTCAGCTTCCCTGCAACTGCATAGCCTGGCTGATCTCCCAAGGGCTACTTCTGAGGACAGCATGCAGCTCACAGGGGGGCAATGCCAGTTTTGTAACAGCCAAACCTTGTTTCATGTATCATTGGCATAGGAAGAGCAAATGCATCTGAAATGTGAAAGGTTTCCAGGACTGATCTCCCACAGTTGGAAGTCTTACACCATTGTGTATTGGAGGGTGGCAAAGACAAGACACCAAGAGCCTTGCAAGAGCATGGGTCCACCCAGGTATTATATCCTGTTGTATCAGCCAATAGCAAAGTGTAGGAAGGGTTCACTAAGTATAAACTTCAATCAAAGAAAAAATTGTGTTGAAAGAACTTTTCCTGAATTTTTCCAAAAAAAAAATAAAAGGTACATCTAAAAGGCTAAGCAACAAGACCTGGAAGTAGGTACATTCTCATTACAGCACTGTCTCAAATAAACACCTCCATGCTTTTCTCCACAGATTTCCCAGCACGTATCAGATCACAAATGAATAGGAATGGGTGCTGAATCATGAGATCCAGCTCTGGTCTGATGAAATGGAGAGTTGCAGGCTTTCAGACATAAAACAGTCAAATTTCTTTTTGGGGCAATCATTGTAGCTCAGCCAGCTAGTGGAGTTTGTTCTGAGGAATTTGTGCTCAGACAAGCAGATTATAATTAAAAGGTATTTGTCAGCCTTTGTGTTATGGTTTGTCACCAGGACTTAGTGTCAGTATTACATAAACACGAAGCAGCTGAGAGATCAAGCCTAGGATTTAGTCTGCAGTGAAAACATATTTGTGCTCCTGTTCATCTCAGTTGCTGTCTTCTCTCCTGACCAGTTAGGAAAGGATGGGAAATGTAGAATAAGTCAGAACAAAGCTGTACTAGCATGTTACAAACCCAGGCAGCTGTGTGTGAGGAAGCAAAGGAAGTAGCTTTTAGTCAATGCATTTGTAGTCTTGGCCTTGTGCACTGCAAAGCAGCCACAGGCTGTTCTAAGTGGACAGTGTCTTCCCCCAGAAAATCTCATTTCTAGCTTAGTGATGCTCAGATCTCTGCAGAGTGGCCATAAGAAATATTTTAACTCAGAGTCAGTGGCAGTATTCATGGCATCTTAACGATCTTCCTATTTCAATCTTGCAGGCCTGATTTAGCAGGAGCAGCAAGCAATGCATCATCAAGTTGGGAAAGGTGGTTAAGAGGCTACAATAGGAATCCTGCAGGCTCCCTCACAGTGAGACTTGGAGGAGAGTGGGGGACATGCTGGGTGCAACCAAGTGTCCAGCATTGTTTCCCAAATATACTTACTTGTCCAGTCCAGGGCTCCACTCTGGTCAAGGGCGCAGGTAGAGGATGGATCCTCAGCAACACGAATGGTGAGGGCTTGTAGTAGAATCATTAAGATCACACCTTCAATCTGGCTACGGGGAGAAGCCAACATGCAGTCACGGTGCCTGCCTGATTCATCAGTGCTGTAGACAAGCCCATCTTTTACAAGGGAAGAAAGTAAGGCCCCTTTCTGGAGCAAGGTCTTTCTAGTCAAGAAGGCTACTGCTGGCTTCCTCTTGCCCAGGCACTTGGTTAACTGGCCCTGACTCACAGGTCATCCAGGTCAGCTTTTCAGCACACCCCCTAGACACAAGAATAGTGTGGTAGGACCACTATATACTCCATCTCGAGGTGGGCAGGTGTTGAACTACAGCTGTAAAGGAGCAGAGGCTTAGTGACTTGACAAAGACTTCCTTGCTGCTGCAGCTCCACTTGACTCATACACATGGCACCAGGCCACATGTGTCACTGCTTAGGGTTCAAACAAGTCATTCCTGCTGCAGCCCTGTGCCACCCCTAGGCATGTAAATTCATCATGGGAAAGATTGTGACTGCCCCATCTGGTATGACCAGCTGCAACTGTGAGTGATGAGCCCCATCTCCCCCAGCAGAACACTGAGACCTAAGAAGTCCCTATACTAATGTGGGAATGGGTGTCCCTCTCAGGTGTACAGCCTCCATCTGGTTCAAAGTAGAAGATGCTGGGCATGGTTAAATCCTGCTTTATGCCAAGCAAAGGAGACCTTCATCTACCTTCTTGCTTTTATACACCAATTCTATGTACTCCTCATGAGAGAGAAAGAGAGCTGTCAATTTGATTTAACCTGCCGGCTTACCTTGCAACAAAAATCAGGCCTGTAGATGTGCCCTCTCCCACAGGGTAGGAGCACTCCACAGCTAGCTCCATGACAATAGGGTAGATGGCAAAGCCGAAGAAACCGAAGAGTGAGCTAGTGATGGCCAGCGTGATGCCCTGATGTCTGAACCGAGAAGTCTGCAGGCAGAAAAGCAAAACCACAATCTCAGTGTCAGCACTGCTTCACAGAGTTTCTGAACGTATAACCTGCAGGAAGTGCCAAGGGCTCACTGTTCTCACCAGTACTTCCCTGCCTACTCATGAAATCTTCCTTTTACCTCCAGCCCTCTAGGTTCAACAAATGGCTACATGATGGAAATGTATCTGTTGAATTTAAGCCAGGGGAGAGAGGATCAGAATTACAAAAAGAACCCAACTGGTGACTTGACTTTCTGGTCAGTAATTTACCAGCAGTGTGCTCAGCATACCCCCAGCATCAAGGGAAACACACACTTTTCTCCCAATGCAAGCCAACATTTCATGAGTGGTGTTTGCATTGGGTTACATATAAGAATTCCCTATGATGCTGCAGCTCATCGATAAGAAAAACTATTCCTTATTTTGTCAGACTCACATTTGTAACACTGGGGTTTTAACACAAAAAAAAAAACAAAAAAAAAAAGGACAACAAAAACCCCACATTCACAAACCCTCAAGATCAGTTCAGTGCCTGGAATGGCCTTGTACGTAACTCTGGAGGAAAGCACATGGCCTTGTCCAGTCCACGCTAGTAAAGTCAATGGCATAAATCCTGCAGCCACAGTGCTGGGACCTCGCTCTTTAAACATGTAGTAAATTCCCATAAAGGAACACAAGCTGTCTATCCTGGCACGGCTGCAGCAGGTCCAGCTTAACTGGTAAAGTCAAGGAAAACTCTGTGCATGTGGAACCTGAGATCGAAGCGTCAAGGCACTAAGCAGATATGAATGGGAGGTTTCTGTTTTACTATTCTGAACTAGGAATTCATCTGTATAGGATGAAGGGAACAGTGGAAAGGGGAGAAGGGAAAGGTTTTCTTTTTGCTCTCGACACAGCCTCTTGTCTACTCCGTGCTTTATCTGAGTCCAGGCACGTTGATTTATATACACAGCATGTCCCCAACAATGCCATAATACTGAGGGGGGAAATGCAAGGCCTGCTTTAAGCACTTGTCCTGCACTGAGATAGGCATTCCACTTGTGTGTGTCTTCAAAGTGGAGCTAACATTGCTGGGATCAACCAGGTTGAGGTGTGATCACAGTCTATGGAAAGTCTGGATTTTTCAACACACATATGCACAGCATATCCTGTTGGGAAAGCAGAGACCTGCACCAGTCTAGGTCTTCTGCACTGCTATTAGTCTCGTATCTCATGCTCAGATTCATGCTGGGTGATGGCTCCCTTTGGCAATAACTATACTTCAGTCCAGTACTTGCACTCCAGCCCCGTGGGTATAAAGACTCCAGGTTCTGTGCTCCTTTCCCGGCTGGATTAAACTGCCCCAGTTTTCTGCACCTCCTTCTTCTTGTCCTCCTAGAGGAGCTACTGCAGAACTAGGCACATAACTAGGTCCTTTTTTCTAATCTGACAGTCCTGGCAGCCACCACTGTTAAAGGCAGGTGTTGGAAAAAACATGACATTCTTGTTCATTTTTGTTAGATTGATGTTTATCAATTCTGTTTCTTTGGAAAGAATGGTCTCAGGGCCAGTAAACAAACATGGTGATCCAACGTAAGGATGTAAAACTATGCCAGATTATTTACATCCTGAAGCAGAATCTCTCAGGCTCCACAGTGACTCTGAAGTCCTCAGTAAAGGATTTTTCCTTAAAACATACCCAGCCCAGAGACATAATCCCAAAGCACAACACGTGGCATAATAAATACTAGGATACAAAATGGCCTTGGTTTGAGTTGATGATTTATCTGATGGCAACAGAACAAAGTCCGTAAGTATAGTGCAATGCAGGAGAGAACTCACCACTGCAAACACAATGCTGGCAAGTGCACTCAGACAGAAACAAATCTTGGTGGATTCTATGAACTTCTTTGTCCGATCGACATACAAGCCTAGCAGGAAAGCACCCAACAAACCACACACTGTGAACAGTGCACCATTCAGGCCTGCAAATTCCTGGAAGGTAAAATAACAATTAACTCAGCAACTAGAGCAGTTAGGAGAGAAGCTTTAATGTCACTGATCCATGTGCCTGCTGCTAGTGGGTCACTTACTGAAGCAGGAAAAGCTTCCCTGCCCTTTGCCATAGCTGAAGGCTTCACAGGGTTCTGAGGTGCTGCTACAAGTGTGTGGGGACAGCAGGGTCACAGCATGCCCAAGGTCTCAACGGATGACAAGTCTCTGCACAGCTGGCAAGGGGGGCTGGGTGCAGAGCAGCAGCAGTTCCCTGGCATTGAATGCTTCAACCTGGGCATGAGACTGTTTTTGGCTCCTCCAGAAGCAATCAGGTGCCTTGTACACATTAGCGGTAACAGGTCCAACAGCCTTGAGGTCTGTTTGTGCTTATAATGATGCTCTTGGCCTTTTTCTTATCAGGGACCAGGAACCTGTACTGGTGGAATGCCTTCCACAAGGACGGTAGGCCCAAACAGTGTCAGATGAGATACAGCATCATCTGTTTGTAGCAAGGAGGTCTAATCAGAGAAGCAGTGAGCAGTAGTTAGGATAGGGTACATGCTCTGTGGCCTTGAAGTGACTATTATTGCTTGTCCTGCTCCCTCAGCTCTGTAAGAATTCTAAAACAGACCACAATTTTTTGGTTCTTTGGGAGCTTCAGGGGCAGTCTGGAAGGAAAGGCTCTCTGGAATAGCATCTGTGGGCTAAAGAGCTAGGGCAAGACACAGACAAAATCATCATGATGCACAGGAAGCAAGGCTGCCAAGTTTGAAAGGTTTCCAGTTAAAAGCTAACAGAGTGTGCAAATGTGACCTGGCTATGGAGCATTGTGCCAGCTATCAGACCTGGAAGCTGAGAGGGAGTGGACAGAAATCACACATCTAGATGTGCATACCTAACAGCTGGAAAGCTGTTTTAAGAGGAAACTCATGGAGATAAAAGCCTCAGGAAGTGTTCCCTGCCTGAGGGAAAATCCAGGAACTGAGACAGTTCCTTGCTATTGCAGAGAGAGAGTAGGAGGAACCAGCTGCATACACACTGTGCTCAACTGTGAAAGCAGCACCTGGCCAGTGTCATGGAAAGGTTGGGGAAACCATTGTCAGTACATGTGACTTCCTCTGCTGCCCTGGCTTCATGTACAACTGCATAAAAAAGGAAAAGGTGCTTGCATCAGCCTACCTTTAGCTTCACTCTGGAGCCTGCCTGGGCCTCATCCTGCTCTGGGGAAGGGATCAGAAGGCTGCATAGAATTCAGTGCTTGGAGCAGCTTAGAAAAAAATGTTACTGTAGTAAAGTTTTTTCATTTGCAAATGAGAGCCTGGCCAGGGGTAGTAATGAAATTGTAGATCATCCATTATACAGACTGTGCTGTAGATTGATGTACTGCTTAATTTATATTAGATAATGTGAGCAAATAAGACATGAGACGGTGCAGTATATTCAACTGTCTTCTTTTTGCTCTGAGTCCCTTTTCAGAGAAAATATTTTTGATTGTATCATAGTCAATGCCAACAATGAGGAAGAAAAGAGGAAGACTCACATTTGAATACCCCTTTTCGCAAAGGATCTGTTCTAGCAGAGCTGAAAAGCAGGTGAACATCCCAATTCCTCCTCCAAAGCACACCGCCAGGATGATGTATGGCTTGTTTCTCAGGAGCTAGAGAAAGACGTTAACATAACATTTAAACAAGTGGAGGGGGAAAAAAGGCCCAGCTATGACAACAGACTTGGGGGTCAGTAGCTCTGACCCCTCAGCTGGAAATGCTGACAGGGCAACCCTGTGATCACTAGAGGAGTTAGGCTCCCTCCTGTCAGTTCAGCCAGTGAACAAGTTAAATTGGGGACCATGAAAGATTTATTCAGGGCCTACATTCCTCCTTCACTTTGCCATAGGACATTCTTACCCTGTTATCACAACTGCTCAGAAGGCTCAGGTTGTGTGGTCTCCTTGGATGTGCCCAGGTGTGCCTGTTAGAGCTAGCCAAACAGTCAGAAAACAACTCTTGCAGCTTTGCTGTGAGTAGCTTCCCCTTCCTGAGAAAGCAAGAGTTCCTGGTCTCGTTCAGGGGGCTTTCCATAGAGGGCTTGGTGAAGTCAGGGTCTGCTTTATCAGCAGAGTCCCAAGCATATGGCTATCTGGCAGGGCTGCATCCCTCACTGCAGCACGGTCTCTCTGGGTGCTAAAGCACTTACCATTTTGAGTCCCATGATGAATGGCTGGGAGGTGGAGTTCATGGCACTGGCCGAAGGAGGCATTGGAGGAGCCTTCTCATGAATTCCCACAGTTGCTAGAGCACAGGCAGTTACTGCTGGGACAGTATAAACACCCAGCTACACAACACAAAGTAAAGAAGTGTTACCATCCTTTCCAGTTCCATCACCTTCAAATAAATAAATCAGCTGGACCCTAGTCACCCCAGCTAGCTGAATAACACACTTTTCACTTACCATCAATGGGAAGTGCTTTCCTTCAGGAAGTAGTGCAGGTGACAACACATTTGCTATAAGAATACCCAAGGGATTTGCTGGAAGAAAATGAAATAGAGATACTTTTTTTGTGAAAGCAGTCAGAATCATGTGACCACCCTACTGCCAGTCAGCACCAGAGCTGCAGTGTGCAGCAGAGCAGTAAGAACAGCACAAAGCATATACGGGGAGAAGCCATGAGAGGGACATCTAGAGAAGCTGACTGTGTGATCTTAAACTTTGTCACATCTGTTCCTTCATTCCCATGAAGTTCATTCTATAAAGCTGTTTCATTATAACCCCTGACGCCTGTATGAATTACAGTGTTCTCATCCTCACAAAACCCCCTCAGTAAAATGCTCGGCTGAAGGGATAAAACGAAGATGGACAAACCCGCATAATCTGTCCTTACATCATTTAGCAACAGTAAAAAATAGATGTGCTTCCCTTTCTTTACTCCCTCTACTCCATTAGGCATGTACACATATGAACAAGGTCTTTCTGCCCCTTCTCAAAAGTGAACAGCCCAAGCTTTCTCAGGCTCACCTTGCATGACAGATGCTCCATTCCCTTAATTGTCTTAGTGGCTCTTAACTGGACTGACACTAGTATGTCCATATCCTTCTTGTACTGAAGAGCCTAGAACTAAACACAGCTCTTCAGGTATGGATAGGGGATCTCTCTCAAGCCTCTGCCAATGCTCTTCCCACTAGTCACCAGGATGTGATCGGTCTTCTTTGCCAAAAGGGCATGGAAAGTAGAAAGCCCTGTGACAACACTCTAAAGTGATATCAGGTCATTATTGACACCTTTCAAGCCAATACATTTCCCCAGTAAAGCCCAAACTGACATAACAGTTGATTGTTCCTACCAACTATGCAAATCACATGGCAGAACACAATTTTGGACACCTGTCTGTACTGGAGTAGGGAGTTGCATTGTTATGGGGCTGGAGCTGAGCAGTGTGTGAAGCAGCACTTCTGGGCTACAGCCTGGGAATATTCAAAATTGCAGGAGACACTTTTTGAACTTTAAGACAACATTCTGCAAACAGTAAAACAAGTGAAGTTGATTTTTCTACTAGTATGCAGAAATGGAGTCAGGAAAGCCAAAGACAACCTGGAATTGAGTCTGGTGAGAGATGCATAGGGCAACAAGAATGACTTCTACAAGTACACTAAGAGCAAAAAGTAAGTTAGAGAAAATGTGGACCTGCTGCTGGACAGAGCAGGAGACTAGGTGACAAAGAACATGGAAAAGGGCAAGGTATTCAATGCCTTCTTCACCTCAGCCTTTAGTAAGACCAGCCTTCAACCCTGAAACTAAAAGTAAAGTGGGGAGCAAGGAAGATTCACCCTCAGTGGAGGACAACTAGGTTAGGGAACATTTAATAGACCAGAGATATACAAGTCAGTGGGACTGATGGAACGCACCAATGAGTGCTGAGGGAGAACACTGGTTTCACTGCAAGGACATTCCTGATTATCTTTCAACGCCCATGGCAATTCCAAGAGGTTCCTGAGAACTGGAAGAGCATGAGTGTCATTCCCATCTTCAAGAAGGGCAAGAAGGAGAATCCAGGGAACTCCAAGCCTTTTGGTGTCACTCTAATCTCCAGAAGGTTATGGAAACACTAATTCCAGACACCACTTCCAGGCACAAGAAGGACAACAAGGTGAACAGGAGTAGTCAGCAAAGGAGAAACGCTTAACCTAACATAATAGCTTTGCACAGTGAGATGTCTGGCTGGGTGGATGAGGGGAGAACAGTGGATGTTTTTATCTCAGCTTTACTAAGGCTGCTGACACTGTCTCCCATAACATCTTCACAGACAAGCCGATGAAGTACTTGCTAGATAAGTAGAGAGAGACATCAATTGACAATCAACTGAACAGCTGAGCCAGAGAATTATTGTCACTGTCATGAAGTTCAGCTGGAGGCCAGCCACTAATGATGCACCCCAGTGGTTGATACTAGGGCCAATACAGATTTACCTTAATAAAATATGCAGACAATAGGGCAGAGTGCACCTGCAGACGGTTTGCAGATGATGTGACACTGGAAGGACCGGCTGATAGAACAGATGGATATGCTGCCATTCAGAGGAACCTCAACAGGCTCAAGAAATGGGCAGAGTGGAATCTTGTGAAGTTCAACAAGAAGTCTTGTAAAGTCTCATGCCTGGGAGGGATAACCTCATCCACCAGTACACACTGAGGCTGACCAGCTATAAGACAGCTCAGTAGAGAAGGACTTGGTATGCAGGGTATGGGACCTGGTGGACACCAACTTGACCATGAGCTAGCAACACAGCCTCATGTTAAAGAAGGCCATCAGCATCCTAGTAGGCATTAGTCAGAGTGTTGTCAGTGGGAAGTGAACCTTCCCCTCTACTCAGCTCTAGTGAGGCCGTATCTGGAGTATTGTGTTCAGTTCTGGGCTCCCCAGTATGAGCGAAATATGGACTTACTGGTCCAGCAAAGGGCCAAAAAGATGATTAAGGGACTGGGGCATTTGTTGTGTGAGCAGAGACTGAGAGAGCTGGGACTGATCACCTTGGAGAAACTGCTGGAAAGTAGTTTTGTAGAGAAATACACGGGGCCCTGGTTGATTGCAAGTTGATCATGAGTCAACACTGCACCCTTGCAGAAAGATGTCCAACAGCATTTTGGGCTGCATTAGGAAAAGCACTACCAGCAGATAGAAGGCTGTGATCCTTTCCCTCTACTCAGGCCTAGCAAGAAGCATCTGGAATGTTGAGACCAGTGTTGAGCTCCTCAGCACAAGAAAGAGAAACAGTTAATGTAGCAAATCCAGTCAAGGGCCAAAGATGTGGTCACGGGACTAGAGCATCTCTCATATGTAAAGAGGCTGGAAAAGGTGGGAGTGTTTGGTCTGGAGAAAAGAATCTTGATCAGAGATTGTAAAGAAGAGGGAACGAGACTTTTCTCAGTGGTGCCCAGTGGCAGGATAAAATGCAATGGGCACAAACTGTAACACAGGAAACTCTGTATGAATATAAACTTTTTAATATGATGGTTCTTGAACCCGGAATAAAGTTGCTTAGGCAAGTTGCAATATCTTCATCCTTGGTGATAGTCAAAACTTGACCAGACACAGCACTGGGCAACCTGCTCTAGCCAGTTCTGCTTGAGTAAGGTGTTGGACTAAATAATCCCATGAAGTGCCTTCCAACCTTGTCTGTTCTGTGACTTTGCTAAGGCATCATTAATAGTGCTGTAGTACACAACAATGGTAGCATTTCTGCTCTTTATTTTGGAAAGTATTAGCTTGTGATCCTGGTGAAATATTTCTGCTTCTAAATTATATGGACACAATTAAACAACAGTTTCCAAGGAGATGCATTAAAGCTTCTCCATTGGGCTAAAATGCATCTGCGCATAGTAGTGGACTGCCTGAAAACTACTGTCAAGTGTTTCCATGAACTATCAACATGCTGAAACAGTTTCCGAAGGTATGGGTGAGGGGTGGAAATGCAAGGATTGGAAAACACTAAGTGAGACTATCTGAGTAATTCATAGAATGTCCTGAGTTGGAAAGGACCCACAAGGATTGTAGAGCCCATCTCCTGTCCCTACATAGGACACATTCACAATGTGTCTGTGGGCATTACCCAAATGCTTACTGAATATTGTCAGGCTTGGTGCCATGACTGCTTCCCTGGAGAGCTGTTCCAGTGCTCCACCACCCTCTGGGGGAAGAACCTTTTCCTAATGTCCAAATCAACCCTCCCCTGGCACATCTTCCTTCCATTCTCTCCGGTCCTGTCATTCATCGCTAGAGAGAAGAGATCAGTGCCTGCTCCTCCTCCTTCACTTGTGAGGAAGCAGTAACCTGTGGTGAGGTTCCCCCTCAGCCTCCTCTTCTCCAGGCTGAACAGATCAAGTGACTTCAGCCCCTTCTCATACAATTTCCCCTCTAAACCCTTCACCAGCTTTGTAGCTTCCTCTGGACACTTTCCAGTAGCTTGATATACTTTTTATACTCTGGCACTCAAAACTGCACACAGTACTTGAGGAGGGGTTGCACCAGTGTAGAGCAGAGTGGGACAATCTCCTCCCTTGACTGGCTGGCAATTCCATGCTTGATGCACTCCAAGACATGGTTGGCCCTCTTGGCTGCCAGGGCCCCCAGATCCCTCTCTGCAGGGCTGCTCTGCAGCCTCTCACTTCCCAGTCTGTAGGTGTATCCCGGGCTGCTGTGTCCCAGGTGCAGAACCCAGCACTTGCCTATGTTAAACTTCATGAGGCTGCTGACTGCCCAGCTCTCCAGTCTGCCCAGATCCCTCTGCAGGGCCTCTCTGCCCTCAAGACCATCAACAGCTGACAGATCACAGTAAATAAAGCATCCTATGGATGAAGCAGAGGCCACTTCAGTGGACTCAGACTAAGTTTTTCTTCTCCTAACACAGAAGAATTTTCTTGTGGTATTTACATGAGTTCAGTTCTAGGCACTGCACTGCTTCTCTGGGTAAGTCTCTACAAGTGAAGAGGAGGACCAAGATAGAATAAATACTAATAACAATTTCAGGTGCTCAGCAGCATCCTGGGTGTAGGGTCCATTTTTGGCTGCACACAAACACAGGGAAGCATACACAGAGGCACTAGCAGGAGCTGTGGGGCTACTCACAGGAGGCTGCAGATGGTGTTTCTGTGGTACCAACAGTACTGCAACGCTGAGTGCTGCTCCGGTATTAACACAGGAAATGGGTATTGATAAATTGGAGTAAGTGAGAGAAAAGATGATGTGAGCAACAGGCGGACATGGATGCACACGTGAAAAGGCAAAGGGAAATGTGCCTGTATAGTTGGGTTGGAGCTATTCAGCCTTTCTAGACAAAGGAAAAAAGAGGTGACTGTCCATAACTACCTGACAAACAGGTGCAACAAGACTGGGCCATAAGGAGCCTCCAGATAAGAAGTAACATGCAGGCGTTAGCCAGTGAGGTAATTCACCACTGGAATAACTAGCTGCAGCAGATGCCCCTTCTGGGCAATATTTAAATTTTGTTGAAATGAAATCCTGATTTTGTACAGCAGAATGGTAATAGGTGACAAGACATTAACAATGGAAGCCCTCTACACAGCAATATGCAGGTGTTGCAGCAATAATAATCACAGTCAATTCAGTTCTGACACTGATAGCTCAACATGTCACAGACTGAACAGCTTCAGGTCTTTGGTTTCCACTGTTCCTTGCTCTTTAGTCGTATTCTTTCCCATAGTTAGATCCATTTGTCCTGTAAGGACAAGGGCACTATATGAAAGAAATGGTCTTTGGCTGTTCTGGCTGCTCTCTCACTTAGAAAGAGGAAGTTGTCTACAGGCTGGGGTCCTTCAGGGCAATAAAGGACTGAGAGCCTGGTGGTTCCTGGTAGTACTTGTATTACAGCACACTGACGACAGAGCTCCGTATCCAACAGGGAACATAAAGGTCTATCTCAGCCCTGGGAAATAAGGTCCACCCTATTCTAGGGAAGGTGCAAAAAGAATGTATTTGTTCTGGCACCATAAATCCACTATTGCTGAACAACAGTGCCCGTGCTCTTAGTTTGCAGCAGCACTGGGAAAGCTGAATAGGGGAATGTCTATACTTCCCTTTCCCCCATGCCTAACCCTTTCCCCCCACTCCAATGCAGTGAGGAGGGAAGGCAGCTGCTGGCTGTTTTTAAGGAAGGGCAGGTGGGGCTCCCACACACACCACACATACCATGAAATTTCCCAGTTGCAGTCAGTGAGACAGCCCAATATCTGGGGCACCTCTCAAGTCCTTGGAGAAAGCAGGAAGATATTTCTTCTGACTGGGGAAGATGGAGGGAGGAAATAGGTCTGTCAAGTGCAGTATCCTGTTTCTAGCAGGATGCAGCAGAGTCAGGAGAGGAATGAGATTAGAGCAAGCCTATCTGATGCCTTCCCTCCAGTTTCCCAGCTTCCAGGACTTTACAAGGCAGATGTTGTTTCCACGTGTGTAGCTCTGCTGCATTCAGCATCCTCAACATGTCTGTGTGGCCAGCAGAGGATATTTTATCTCTGTGTGCACACATACAAATTTGGAATACATGCTCAGCCTTGCTACTGGACGAACAGGTGGACAAAACTGCTGCAGTAGTTTCACCTCTATCCGGTTATAGATTTTGGTAGCTGTGACCACTGGCATCACACGCAATTCGGACAACTTCCTAACAAGCTGCAGAATTAAGACCACTAGAGATTTTAGACAGAGTAACTCCTCTGTCCCCGGCCTCTATGATATGTAGGCAAAGATGATCACCTCATCGTGGCAGAGAGGAAGAAGTTGGGAGCCTGGATGGCTTACTTCAACCTTTGCACCTGGATGTGGCTAAGGCCTACTTCTTGCTCGACAGCATGGAAATGCCTGCCTGTCTTGCAGGACCTTGAAGGCACTGTTTTTGTTTTATTGCACATAGCTGTGGGACTCTTGGGTGGAGCTGTATCTGCACGGCCAAATGACTGTAGTACACAGGGTCTCCTCTGCCTGCTGCCTCTGAAAGGCAAAAAAATGCTATCAAGTTCTGGGAGGCAGCAATATTACTTTGCAGCTATCACTTACACATTGATGCGATCATATTTGCTGTGGCTCTCTGGTGGTCTGGGAACCACAGTGCTGCCAGTTTGGTTGGCGAAAAGATGATAAGGGGCTGAGCCAATGCACAGAGACATTGCCCAGTAAACAGGTACCAGTAGCTCTGGGAACCCAAACTCAGGAACTTCAGGACGCTGAACATCCGGATGATGCTACCAGTCATGTTCAGCCACGCGCTCAGGATCACCTGCAGCAAGCAGAAATAGCCATGTGTTCTGTGCTGAAGCCTGAAAGGCATAATTTAATGCAACAGAGTAGCATGAACAGGGTCTCATATGCACTACTGGAAACACTGGGTGTGAGTAATCATTACATGGAAAGTCACCTGCAGACCACCCTCACCCCTTCGGGCCACTGCAACATGCTCCTGATGTAACAGTGAGTGAGTCACCTGCTTCCTTAGGGAGCAAGGGGGTTGTCCTAGCCCCACATAAGAACTACATCACAATGTAGCTTATGCAGGACAGCAGACATTGTCATGGAATTGATGAGAAATCGAAAATTCACTAACTATACTGTTTGCAAGTTTGCACCTTCACCTATATTTTGCTGGGACAATCCATAGAACACGGCAATGAGTCATCCAGCATACAAATGGTGCAAACGCTCTTCTGTACCACTATCATGCTAGTGTTTCAGTGCCACATTCCACATCACTCTTGCTTTTGGAAAGTCTGTGTAGAGGTCCCAAGCTGGCCAGACTCTGGGCTGACAGAGGTCTCTTGTTTGCCTCCTCCCCTGATGCTCCTTAAATTGGCTCTGCACACAAAACAGCTAACAGTTTTCCAAAGCAAACCCTACCCAAGTACAGCAAGCTCTTCAAAGAGTCAGCTCACAGCATCTGTCCCTGTCAGATGGCTAAGACAAAAAAACCTGAAGCAGGAAAGGCAAGCAGGGATGCAACATAATTCTGACTTTTCCCACTGCCCCCCACCTTAGAGTGACAACTACTACTGAACATGGACAGAGCTTTCAATATGCTAGTCCACTACAGCATTTGGCAAGACATAGTATGCATCTTAGTACTTTGTGCACTACAGCTATCTTCTCGGTGAAATGCCATCAGGGAAATAGAACAGTTCAACTCACAGCACATCTGAGTCCCATGCTGTCAAGAATCCACGTTGCCACCAGACCGAACGGGATCGAGATGAGAAGGTATACTATTGAGAGCCAGTTGACCATCTCCAGGGAAATGTGGAAGTAGGAAGCTGTTTTATCAGCCACAGGAGCAAATGTCAGCCACAACTGCAGAGCAGAGAGAAAAGATGGGTAAACGTGAATACCTCCACCAGAACGGATATTCAGCACCCTCTTAAACTAACTGTCTGAGTTATGAAGCGGCTCACTATGTTAGCCTCTCCTTGAAATTATGACGTTAATAAAAATTCAAACTTCCAGTGTCTGCAGCTACTCATACTGGGACAACTTTACCATTGATACCAACATTACCTTGGCCCAGAGCACTCCAAACATTTCACTACCTCATTCCAAATCCCCTATTCCTGCTGCTGGGGGCTGGCAGAAACAGAGGTCAGTACCTTTTTCTGTGCCCAGGTTGGACATGTTGGCCCCTGATGCACTTAGTTATCTAATGTAAATTACAATCAATCCTTCTATGTTAGTATGAACAAAAAAAGAGGCTGCCATCAACTCTCTGCAGCTAAAAGGCTCTTAAACTAAGCCTGGTATTTATGGTTGCATCAGTAACCCCTGGATATGGCCTTGTAAAAAAAAGAAAGAACAACTTCAGTACACAGCAGCCAAGAGACATTATTCCATGCTGTCCTACACACACTCAAAGGTTAGGAAAAGACCTAGAAATTTGCATTATTCAATAATCAGAACAAATAACATGGAAACACAAAAGGTACTTTAATAACAGTCCATCTTTTTCTTCCAGTGCCATATCTGAAAATATCTCCCTAAACCTTGTTTTAGGCACTGGTTTCTTAGGGTTGCTGTCTGCTTCTTGTCTCTTCTAGGAATAACAACGTCTGCTTTGATCCTCAGATCAGGTCCTGAGATCATGCCCACAGAAAAGAAATTAGGATACTACCCCTAATTTAAGGATGTTCTTGTGGGTTCTCCAAGAAGGTACACTCTCTGATGCTTTGCAAAAAGACTGGCCTAATCTAAGAACAGGTTTCAATAATGTGGATAGAAGGTACTCCACTGCCAGAAGATGATCTCACAGCTGCTGAATATTCAAGGTGATAAAGTTTGCATAAATGTGAACAAAAACTTTAGCTATAGCTTCCTACAAAAGAACTCCAGCCACTGTCTCCTTCCAGGTACCCTCTCTGTCATCACAAGCTTCCTCTTTACAGCCTGTAGACAGTATCAGCTGCAGCTTAATGTGTAACTGAAAGAGGGCTTGGCTAACCTCAAAGGAAGGTTTGTCCCTACACTCTGCTATTTGTTACTTCCAGTGTTCTTATTTTCTTCTTACATGCTAGAGGCCATAAAAATTAACATATTAAATGGAAGCAGGAAGGGAGATGGGCTTTCTTCTATGTTACTGCCACAGTGTGAGAATAGCTACATGCAAATCAATGGTTAGCTATGCTTTTCTCCTACCAGGGACACAATGACTAAGTGGCAGTAACAGAGTTTTGCAAGTATTATCAGTGTCCTAGCAAGCACTTCTAGCATCAGCCCTTTCCTCTTCTCTGAAAAGAGCTGACATGCCAAATCCCCTGCATTCAACACAAAGCTCACATCACCATGCTGCACTCAGACACATCCATGTGCGATCAGTCAAAGGTCTAGTAGGGGCTGGGAATTGGTGTTTATTCAACTTCTGCAATCAGTGAATGAAGATGCTGGGTGCTCAAGGAAACTGTACTCTTGTTAGACAAGGATATTATTTCAGGTCACCAGGAGACTTACAGCAGACTTCCAGGAAAATGAGCTTTTTAAAAATTCCTTGAAATAATATATTATAATGGAATGACATTACCATCTTGTCTCAGGAAGAAATTTCACTCACCTCTGTTCTTCCAGAACTGTTCTTCATCAGATTGGGATAGGAATGCAAGTGTTTGATACTAGTGTAACTGTTTAAATTTTACAAGCATCACTAAGGCGTGAACATTAGTTTGATTATGGCATGCTAAACTGCTGCTAAACAAAACCCAATCATGTATTTCCAGCAATAGCAATTCTCAGTTCCTCACTGCCTTCCAGGTGGGGGTGGTAGTGACGAAGCACTGTACCAGGAAGGAGTGTAATTAAAGTGATTATATATTTTGTAAGCAAGCCTCTGGCACATTTTCGCCCCTCACCCCGTTTCTCCACACAAGATGCTCACCCACACATGAATCATTAGGAGAACAAGCCCACAAGCCAGGGCACAGCATTTTGTGTTCAGTGGTTGTGTACATCTAAGCAAACCCAGAGCAAGCACTCTGGTCTATTTCCATTACACTTAGTAAAAGCATTCCTTGCAGAAAACCAAGTATTTGGGCTGCCCTGTATTTCTATCCTGAGCAAGAGCTCAAATTCTAGCCATATCTGTGGGAAAGCACAGAAGGTGGGAAGCTTCAGACTATCCAAGCCTGAGATTGTTCTTCAAAATAGGAACTGGGTTTCTCTACGGGTGGAGAGAAAAAAATACATTTCTGCCTCCATTCAAACAGTGGTTGTTAAACATGTGTTGGTGTAATAGAGACATTAAGAACTGGATGTTGGAGCTCAAGTTGTAGCTGTGGTCTAAGTGGCTGTCAAATGTCCCTGCAACAAAGAGATGGCACTTGTGGGGTTTTGCCAACACAGGGGAATTGCCATGCTAAGTGAGTGAGTAATGCCACCTTTTGCTTTTCCAGCTACAGTAGCTAGCAAGCTCTTCTGCTGGGAGCTAGAGTTTTCTTACCTTATCCTACGTGTTGTTCCTGAAAATCTGCACTGCCAAGGCTAATTCTTAAGCAGGGACTGCCCTGATAACACGTCCCCTCAGGCAGAACAGGGTGAGGATGATGCAATTCTTTACCTGGCAAGGTCTAAGGCCTTATAGCCTCTAAAGATGTAGAACAGAGACTGAGAGAGCTTCCTCTCTCCTTCAGCCCCTAAGGGTCATGGCCTTATCTCAGCTTTGGCACACCAAAACCATTTTCAAAGCTCTCCACCGTAGATCACAGTGACAGATGCAGGAGGGGTGGGTAGGATTACAGGACACTAGTCTCCAAAAGCTGGTTGCTACTGGGATGTATAAGGGAAGGAGAAACAGACAGACAGCTCTGCCCCTGCAGAGCTGTCAACACACTTGTTCAGTCCCTGCACAAGCCGCACTTTTTGGAAATACATCCTCGTGGTCTGGTTAAGCTGCATTCTTCTCCATTACCTGTGTAGCCACACAAACCCAGAGCCTCAGTGTGAGATACAGAAAACATCGAGGGGAGTCTGCGTTATGTACTGCACTGCTACATCCTGTCTCCACATGTGTTCCTCTGAAGGCAGCTCAACGGATGTCACAACAGCAGAACTGAGAGAGCCCAGCCCCTTGTCAATGTTTCTTCCTGACTTACAGTGCTGACAAGCAATTTCCATTCAACACTGTGCTTTATGTCCCTTCAGAGCCCTGTCAGAGCTACAATTAACCAACACCTTTTAGCAAACTTTGATAAAATTCCCAGCTTTGTACTCCACTGATCAGGAATGCCTTGTCTCTGAGGCTTCAGCTGCACACAGCTCAGAGTCCCACACATTGATCACTCAAAAACTACCCTGTGCAGTCCCCACATCTCAACACAACCGGGCTACTTAATGAGTTGGAATGGATGACACTAAAGGTCAGCATGAGTCCACTGTCTGAGCTGTGGCATAGTTAGGTCAATTCATTTGCACAGGAGCCCATGCAGAGCCACTCAAGAACTCTTGCCTTTGAACACCAAACAACCACAATAGCCCAAACCCCTAATACTTGGCAAAACTCACTTCCCAGCATTACTTCAAAGATTTAGCATTACTCGTCCTCAAATGACTGTTCCTGCTGTAGTATAATGCAGTATCATTGGCCATGGTCACTCATGTTGTAGATAATAGTATTTGATCCTTAGCATTTGGGATGAACTTCCCTCCACTCAGACATGCATCTAACAGGATACTGAAACAGCTTGCTAGTCTGGATAGGAAGTCACACCTCAGCACATGGGTTCACTACAAAAACTTGTGCTCTACGCAGTGGCCACAGCCACTGGTGAAGAGAAACAAAGGTCCCCTGAAGACCTATGAGCCTGTTCTGGCTTACACTGGAGAACAGCTGCAGCT
The DNA here is from genome assembly GCA_033558185.1 of Dromococcyx pavoninus. Lineage (NCBI taxonomy): Eukaryota > Metazoa > Chordata > Aves > Cuculiformes > Neomorphidae > Dromococcyx > Dromococcyx pavoninus. The sequence continues at coordinate 546,138 of JAUMJL010001056.1, forward strand.
CCCACTGCTCTGATTGGGTAGCCATGCCCCACTACCAGAAGAAAAGAACAAAAATGTTTTCCACCCAGAGTCTATTTATACCCTCAATTACAGGAGAGCCCCTTCTACACTTTTAACAATGGAGCATGTGAGACCATCAGGGAAAGTAAGGCACTGAAATTCAATCCATCTAGCTGTTGCTGATGTTGCAGGGGTACTGGCTCCACTTTCAGCTCTAGCTCTCTTTGCCTTGATTTTCTTCTACTTGATATTTTGTTTCCTCTTCATCTGCACTCCCCAGAGACTGTCTGCTCCCTTCCCCATCAAACCTATGCCAGCGTGGACACTCCTGTAACTAAGAACCTGTCACAGCTGTTCTCATCGTGCCCCCATTTCTAAACTTCTGTGTTGCTCTTCCTGACCTTTGTAACATTTAACAGATTCTCAGACATGGATCCAGACCTCTTCGTCCCAGAATCAGCCCAAGTCCTCTAGTGTTCCTCCTGCTCTCATTCCTCTTCTGCTGCCATCTTCTCTATGTTTAGTTCCTCTTCCCTGTTGCATTTACTGTTTCCACTCACACATAGACTGCCCAGGACTTACTTCACCTGCAGAACCCAGTTTCCCTTCACCTATCCCAGGGGGTCCTCAACATTTGCCTGCCCTCCCTCCCACTTTTGCAGAGGTTACTCATGGACTGTGAACTACCAGTTCTCTGCCTACAATGGTAGCAAGGTGATGGCTGAAGGCAGGATTCTGTACAGACTCTGCACTTTGGAAAGCAACAGGTATGTGCTGTAGAAGGCAGCAAAAACACTGCCACGGGATTTTCAGAGTTCAAAGAGCAGTAATGATATATTGATGCATCACATCTACAACCGGGCACAGCCCTGTCAGAAGTAGTACCAAAAATGTTGTTGTTCATGAAAGGCAAGCTGCTAACTGATGTCTACCATCCTCATCAACATATCAATATTTTAAAAGTGAAAAGCAAAGTCATTTGCAGAATGGCAAGCACATGCCATCAGGCACATTGGAAATTCAGTCTTTTTGCCATGTCAGTGGTAGTATCCCAAAGGCTGTCATGTAGAGTGCTCTCCACTGTCTGGCATAGCATACATCTGTGCACAGCATAGCAATGCCCCTGTAATATCTTTTATGTACAGCTTAAAAAGGAGGAGCCAAGGGGAACAACATACATGAAAGGGGACCTTCTGCTTTGTCACAGACACATCTTACCAACCCACAGGAAGGCACTGCCTGCAGCAGCTCTCTCATTCCCAGCATATGCTGTCTCATGCACCCAGACATAGCTTTGAAGGTAATGTAGGCTGTCTTTCTGAGACATGTAGGCTGCCTTGTCACGCCCTGGGACTGGGCTATGAAACTCTCAAACCAGATTCCTCATCCTCAGCATCAAAAGGGCCACACAGTCTGGAAGCAAACAGCCCCTGGCCTCAACTGAAGGCACCCATGCTGAAGCACCAGCCTAGGAAGTAAGGACATGATCTTCAAAAAGGTCAGATCTCTTCCTAGTTGTCACTTTTAACCTTTACATCTCTCAGGAGGACTAGTAACACAACAGCCAGGCAGCAGCAGCTGTGTGTGCATGAGTATCTACACGACTACGGCTAGTGCAGACAGGTGCGAGCCAGTTGCATGCACACCCTGCCCTGGAGCATGCCAATCTCCACTTGTCCAGCTCTCCTTCTTCTCCCAAGTACGCTAAGCAGTGGTGGAAGTCCTCCAGCCTGGTGAGTCAGGAACCACCCAGTCAAGCGTGACACAGCTCCAACCCTCTGCTCCCCTCCTTCCCAGATGCTCAGCTCCAATCCTCAGCTCCCAGATGACAAGCACAGAAGAGGGCAGGAAACTCATGTGGTTTCATTCTTCTATGTATTTCTCTGACCCCAGTGCTAAGGGAAGAAAAACCTCCTGTGAAACATCAAGGACCCACCTGTTCAGCTTTAGGGGAAGGAAGCAATAAGAAAGGATGCATTTGCCTCAACAGTTTACTGCTGCAGGGGCTGTCAGCATAGCGTGAATACTCGTAAGTCTTCAGAGTAAAAACCCCAGAGACTCAAAATCACAGCATCAGTTTGACAAAACAAATCTGGAAAGCAACTGCCAGGCACAGTTATGTCACTCCTCACCAGGGAGCAATCACCTAAGCTTAGCTGTGGTCAGAACAGCCTCTCTGCATAGGACTTCAGGCAGCAAGTGATTTACACTGATGCCTACTTATGGCCTTATTAAGACAGCGGGAGGGTTTCTTACACTACATTGTCAGCTAAGAATTTCCAAAATAGTTGTACTTAGGAAATGAGAACCAATTCCTGGTAAAACAGTACCCACTTGGTACAGCAGGGAGAGAGAGAGGCTTTTACACTCAGGTTAGTAATAGAGATTCAAGTAAGGGGCTATTTATCATTGGTATAAAAGATTCCTTATACTTACCCCAGTGTGCTCTCATTAAAGAAGAGATTTTGTATGATGATGTGAAGCAGGAGGAAGTAGGGAAGGCTGCCCCTTTCACCACCACATGGTCTGGCCTGCCTTTGCTCAACCACATCCTAAAACAGACTGAACTAAGAAATATTCTTCTCAGCCTGCCCTTGCTGAGTGACAAAGTGTGCTTTCCTGTGTTTAAGTAGCTTCTACCTTGTCTTCCTCCCATTGATTGTCTCTCCCTCTGAGCACGGTTTCCTGTCTGCTACTTTGAGTGGCACGGAAAGTCATTAATACAAAACTTCACATATGCATGGATAAGAGTGGGCAATATAAGGAATCATCCTGGAAGCTTGGTCTTGCACATAAGGTAATCTGTTCTTTCCAACTCAGACAATTAAAAAATCATGTGTTCTCCCCATATGCATTTTGAAGGTAGCCTGGCAGAGGAATACATAGAACAAAGTGCTGCATGCAACATCTGAACAGGAATTGAGGACATATCTTAATATGGAAGGAAATTTTCATACCACCGAGCTAGTAAATTAACTTTTCCACCTGGAACTTTGAAACAACAACCACTCCCGCCATTTTAATGTGATTTTTAACAGGAACATCTTAGGAGAAACTTTAGCATCAGGAAATGTTTGGTTACAACTTTGTGTGTCAGCATATTGGCCATTCCAGGCGTTTGCAGTGGCTTAGAAACAGTATTTCCACCCAAGGATATTTATTAAGCACCCAGTTTTGAAGTGGTGGAGACAGGGTTAAGTTCTCACTGTGGGAAAATAAAACTGTGGATAGTCAGGAAGCTGCCAAGAGTCCAAGCAGAGAGACAACAGTGCAATCCTTCAAGGCTGCAAAATTTTCAGCAATGTGACTCAAGACACAGTTACACTTGCCAATGCATTGAAAGGACCTTTTTAAGTATCCCTCCAGGTTAAGATTTCAGCAAAGTCAAAGTCTGACAAGACATTCTGGAAAAGTTTTGTACAGCTGCATTTACTCATGCAGTCATTGTCCACTTCTAACAGGGTGGGTTTTTTCTTGCTACATAATGTTCTTATGCTGTTTCAATTCAACGGCAAGCAAGCAGCAGAGCTTCACATTGCTTTTCGGCAGGACACTTTTCTAGACTCTTACAGAACACACTGATTTTCCCTGGAGAAGGCATAATCTTTTTTTTTTCCTTATACAAATGAATTCTCAGCATGTTTGTCCATTTGTGTTCTCCAGCACTCCTGCATCTACTACTCTTCCTTCCCAGTATTGTATTTAAATGTTTGCAGGTTGGAGTGCCTAATCTTGGCTGCCAGACAGCCTGTATGTGCAGCACGGTAATCCTCAAGCACATGAATAACTCTACATCAGTGTGATAACAATCAACAATGTCCTTAATGACCTGGCGAGCAAAGATCTGGGCTTCCACCTTGCATACTTGGTAAGGGGAAATTCTATGTGTTTATCTTGATAGTTACTGAACTTAGCTATAATCAGTTCCTCGGGTGGGGTGCAATCTGGTAACTCTTTTTTTATAGGTCTTTCAGAATGAAGTACCTGTAAGCAATAAGAAGGGCACATACTGGTACGCTTCGTGCATAATCCCTCCTATACTGCTCTGCACGTGCGACAGATCCCCAAGGAAAACCTACCTGCTTCTTTTTCTAAGCAGATGAATCTGCTGTCATACGCCAGCCATAAGGTAGAGCTAACGCCTGCTCCTCTACCAAAGTTCGAGCACTTTTCTCCTATTCTCAGCCTTAAAACCTGACCCTGACAGACACCGAATACTTTCTGTTCCTCCCCCGTGCTCCTGAGTACACCGCACTCCATCCCAGCCCGGCTCGGCACGGCGGTGCTTCCTGCTGTGCTCTCCCGCCCCATCCTGCCCTTCCCCCATCACCACCCCTCCGCGCCCCGGATCCCACCGGTCAGAAAAGGAGCTGTGCAGGCCAAAGTCGTAACCGGAGAAACAAAGCTCAAGAGGAAAAGCCGCTTATTTGGTCCCCAAAGAACGGCCAGGCGAGTCCCGGCGCCCCAAGGATAAGAGGGTGGATCCGAGGCAGGGCGCTGGAGCAGAGCTCTGAGGGTTGCCTGGCTCCTTCTAGGAAGGCATAGGAGGTGGTTTCGGCTCAGGCGAACACTGTCACCCCATCCTCTCTCGGCGGCAGCAGCCAGAGCCGCTCTCCAGAGCTCCGGCACAGGACGGCAGGAGAGAAGGCTGCCTGCCCTCCCTGCCCTGCGCCTCCTCCTTCGCCGGGGATGCCCCTTCGCCCGCCTCTCCGGAGAGGGGTCCCGCTGCCCCCCGCGCGGCAGGAGCGGCTCCCGCAGGGGAGAGAGCGGCGGGTACGGGCTCCGCCGTTGCACTCACCATGGCGTTGGAGCAGTTCAGCAGACACACGGCGCCCAGCAGCAGCCACCGCCGCCGGTACGTTCGGAACCGGGCCGCCTGCCCCGCGTCCCTCTCCCCAAGCAGGCTCGCCGCCTCGCCACCCTCCATCGCAGCGCGCCGCCACCCGCCTGCCCCGCTCGGCTGACCCAGGGCCCTCCCGCCCCGTTCCGCCCGAGCTCACCGGCCGCCCCGGGGCCGCCCTGCCCCGCCCCCTCAACCCCACCCCCTCAGCCCCACCCCCTCAGCCCCACCCCCTCAGCCCCACCCCCTCAGCCCCACCCCCTCAGCCCCACCCCCTCAGCCCCACCCCCTCAGCCCCACCCCCTCAGCCCCACCCCCTCAGCCCCACCCCCTCAGCCCCACCCCCTCAGCCCCACCCCCTCAGCCCCACCCCCTCAGCCCCACCCCCTCAGCCCCACCCCCTCAGCCCCACCCCGCCCTACTCCGCACGGCGCGCCCCGCCCCACTCCGGGGATGCGTGACCCCGCCCACCCCGCGCTCACAGGCTGCCCGGCACCGCCCCGCCCGCTCACGGTAAAGAGCCCGGCGCACCGAAAGGGGACTGCTCAGGCGCCGGGCGGAGAAAACGATTCTTTTTCCGCGTGTGTCGTTAGAACAATAGCAGCAGCAACAACGCCACTGCTCCCCGTGCTCGGCGTCAGCGTAGAATCACCCTTAACTTTCGCCAGAGACAGGTGCTGTGTTCGGGGTTGCTGGCAACAGCAGGACAGAGAACCCATGTGGATGCAGCCCTTGTTCGAAGGTGATCACTTTCGGGAGTAAAAAAGAAAAAAAGAGAAGAATCAAAGGAGGGTGCTGAGACCCGCGGGGGGTCTGTCAGCCATGGGATGTGCAGTTTGGTTATCGTTTCACGTAGCTAATTCTGCTGCAGACAGCAGTGTTTTCTTCCCGATGCAGAGACATTCACACAAGCAGCTGTGATAAAAAAAACTCACCAAGGGAAAAAGCCAGGAGTGCCAAGCAAAAAATGGCAACGGGGCAGGTTCACCAGGTGTGACTTAGCCACAGCGAATCCATGCTGGCTATTCCCAATTAGGCATTTCTCATTCATAAATCCAGAAACATCATCCAAGAGAACTTGGTTCATTTTTCTCCCAGGGATTGGAGTGACCCTGGACAACCAGCAGTTGCCTGGACTGTCCTTCAAGCACTGGTTGAATACAGGAGCAATATTTCTCCAGCTGGCAGGGATATCGATGACCTCTCAAACATGATCGAAAGTGGCCTTACTGTGGCATCAGCCATCTCTCTCAGCATCCTTGGTCACAGCCCTTCTGGTCTCATAGACTTGAGTCAAGTGTTCTCCAGCAATCTGTGACGCAGGGTGATCCTTCTCCTCCATGAAGGGAGACCTTGATGGTGAAGATTAAGGTAAAGAAGGCATTGAGTTCCTCAGGTTTGACATGTACACTCTCAGTAATTCACCCAAGCCTACTCAGTAACCACCTGTCATTTTCCTTATTCAACATTTTACCACTAATTTAGCCATTGAAATTCTTCTTTTTACCCTTGAGAAGTTGAGCTTTGGCTTTTCTGACACCATCCATACATCCTCAGCTAGTGTTTCTAAATTCCTCCTTTGCAGCCTGATGCCATGTAGGCCATCCCATTGTCAAGAACCCCAATATTTTTAATTGACATCAGCCACGGAGCCCTGTGTTAACAAGAGAGGGTCGATCTGTTCTTTCCAGTGTCACTGATCACAACTGGAAGGAGGAAGTCAAAAATCACCTGGGCACTGGATTCCCTCACTAACTATCTCAAGTAGCCCTTGAATTGCTGTGGATTGTTCTGGATCTCAGGGTCAAATGCATTAATGGCTTGCCCTGGATATGTGGTTGAAGAGCTGCTGAATAAGAGTCTTACACTTACTGGCAGTCAATTCCCTTTTAACCTGTAGCTCTAAGGCACAGCAGAAATAGCACAATCTAACTAATCTCACTAATAACAGAGGAAAATATATATCATATATACTGGAGGGCAACTGCTAGGCTAAAGCTAATTTGCATGAAATTGTCAGAGTTTTTTTTCATAGTGCCAGTGTGAAAAGAAACCCTATTTTAGCATGTTTGTAAGAGGTTGCTGAAGTTAAGTGTCTGAAAAAAAATAATTGGTGGAGTCTGCCCAGTTATCAAGATGAAAATATTTAATACAGGCATGTTGGTTTTAATTAAGACATAGAGGGTTGTGATAGGAAGCTGCCTTCCTCTTTGCCCAAGTATTTTCTCTCTATCAGTGCAGACATTGGGATCCAAGGTCTCTAGCCTGCTGCAGGGTTACTGCTTCAGAAATGGGGAGAAAAGCTTCTCAAATCTGCTGCTGCATCCCCTCTGCAGTGCATGCTGGAAGGTTTGGCTTGTGTTTAAAACCAGGAGCAAAAGCACATTTCAGAAATGTGCTTTCGTACAGCAAAGTACCTATCTACACCAAATCCTCCTAAAAAGGTTTCTAACAAGATAATTTACAGGCCTAGCAGCTAAGAGAGCAAGAAAAATGCCTATTATAAAACTCTGCTCTGTCCTGAGCAAACTAGGAAAAGAGCAACTTTCAGACAATAGCACCTCTGGTATCATGACATTGTTCCCAAAATCATTTTTCAGAGAACACAACAATAGCAAAACATGAATCAGCCCTACATTTGCCTGACCAAAACACTTATTAATTAAGAAAAGCTAATCCCTACTGTGCCCTGCTTTCCCCATGTTACCCAGCTGATAAATCACACATTTAAGAGAAATAAAACGTGAAATTTATCATTGCCTCCTGGTCTCCAATCTTTTAGGGTTCCTTCATTTGATTTCCACATTCTTTCCAGAAAACTGGAATTCTGCTCTTGCGTTTTCAAGGGGACTTTTTATTGACAGTTTTGATATTCACATACAGTCATTCGGTGCCACAAGAACTAGATCTCATTGCAGAGAGACCTAGACTGCAAGAGGGTATGGAAACCCCTGTCCCTGTTTGCAGCAGTGTCTGCATTGTCCAACATGTTTTCGCTTGCAGGCCTTTATACCGAGAATCATAGAATCATAGCATCATAGAATGGTTTGGGCTGGAAGAGACCTTAAAGATTATCCAGTTCCAACTCCCCTGTCGTGGGCAGGGACACGTCCCACCAGACCAGGCTGCTGAAGACTCCATCCAATCTGGCCTTGAACACTTCCAGGGAGAGGGCACCCACAACCTCACTGGGCAACAAGTGCCAGTGCCTCACCACTCTCACTGTGAAGAATGTCTTCCTGATATTTAATCTAAATCTCCCCCACTTCCAGTTTAAAGCCATTAAAGCTTAGCATAAAACTTGGCAATGAATTGTTACCCTACCTATGTCTCTAACTCACTCTGTATTCAGGAATTTTGCTTCTTACTCCTGTTTAATCTGAGTCAGTAGGTGAATTTTTTTTGTTCATTTGTATTCAGCAAGAATGACTGGTTAGGCTAAGATTTTTTTAAGTGTCCTTTTGAACAGAATTTGCATTGAGAGCAGAATAACAAGATCTTTTTGTTGAAAGAACATTAATGAACATAATAAATTACATCAGCTATGTTTTGGTCATTTCTGCAGGTAATCTGTAAAATTCCTCTTTAAAAAAGCTTCAGAGTAGGAATGCATTTGTTCTCATTAACAATATCCTTAAAGCTATGAAAAATGACCTGAGACTCAAGTCAGTTCCTCCTATGCCAAAATGAATGTTCTGCCGCTGATGTGCAGCCTGTTTTCCCTGCTGGTAGTTTGCTGTGGGTGAGTATGGGAGGGTATGTGGAGTGTGGAAATGTTATTAAAAAGGCAAGTCAGGGCTCCCAAAGCTTATGGTGGTTAGGAAGGTTTCTCATGTTTATCACACTGGCGGCACTTGTGCCTCCTGTCATTGTTCCTGCCAGGACAGTGCAGCTTTGGGCCTTGCATTATGTTGCCTTTGGGCCTGTGGACTTTTTATTTTCCCTGCCATGTCCCATGTACTGTCCATAGCTATTTCACTGAGGCCAGTAGAAGGCTTAACTGTACAAAGGGCTTCCTCCCATATGCAGTGACAGCAAGGAAAGAGTTCTTCAAAGCCAAGCATAGTTTCTTTTTTTCCATAACAATGTAAACCCACCGTCATTGCCAACACAGGCCTCTAGAGAAGCAGCTTGTGTGACTTGAAAGACACTTCCATCCCATCTCAGGTGGGACCATGTGTTTTCTGGGCTTCTAAGCTTCTATCCCCCATGTGAGGCCAGGGAACACACAGGGTTTCAGCTTTGGTGGTGCAATTTTGCTGCGCAGTGCTGCACCCCGTGCTGAGGTGAGTGCCCCATTATTTTCACACCCTTAGGGTAGGGGAACTGAAAGGAAGGAGCCAGACTCTTCTCAGAGGTGCAGAGGGACAGCACCAAAGGCCCTCACCAGAGACCAAAGGAGCCTCTTCTTCCCACAAATGTCCTGGCATGATCACACTACTAATCACTGTCATTGCTTTGTAGAAGCCTATCATCTCAGTCTATCCTGTGCTTGCAATTTGCTCCTCAACACTCAGGCTAACTTGGTAGGAGGGAAGAGAGGAAGCTGGGACAGCACCTTCCCCGCCTAGTCAGGGCTGCAAAAGCTATGGAATTCTTATGTCACCTGCAGATCCTACCCCATATGCTTGGAAATGTGGCACAGATACAGCAATGCTGTGAGTGGGGATTACACACTGGGGGAGAGTGGCTATGCGTAAGAACCCTGTCAGTGTTTAAACCCACTCACTAGAGGCTCATGGCATTAGTGTGAGGAAGAAAACGTGGAGAAGAGCTGTAACACCCCAGCTCTTCTCAGAGGAGCACATCTTGAGAGGCTATTTTCTGACCCTGGACAGAGGGGTACCTCTGGAAACCCACACTAGAAATTGATCTCTTAGCACTTTTAGGAAGGCCATAAGTGGGGCTTAAAAGCAGATTTTTATTACGGGGAAGACAGTCAGGAAAAGAGCTCTAATTATGTGTGTTTTCTGCCTGCAGAGTGCAAGTTATAACCCAGAGACCGAAAAGATCAAATGGAAGCAACGTTTGTCTTTCCCTACTGTTCCCTGCTGAACTGTTTCTTCACAGCTGCTGTTTTCAGGGCAATGTAACTCCTGCATGCTGCACCACTTGAAGGCTATACATGCTACCAAATCAGGATACATCAAAAATGCTGGGAGAACCATGCACACCAGGGACTTTTGGGTCTGTCTGGTGTTAGATACGGGACTGCTCATAGAATCATAGAATGGTTTGGGTTGGAAGACACATTAAAGATTAACTAGTTCCAACTCCCCTGCCATGGCCAGGCTGCTCAAGGCCCTATCCAATCTGGTCTTGAACACTTCCAGGGAAGGGGCATCCACAGCTTCCCTGGGCAACCTGTGCCAATGCCTCACCACACTCAGCGTGAAGAATTTCTTCCTAATGTCTAATCTAAGTCTTTTCCCTTTCAATTTAAAGCCATTCCCCCTCATCCTATCATTACTTGCCTTTGTAAAAAGCCCCTCACATACTGGAAGGCCACTATGAGGCCTCCCGGAGCCTTCTCTTCTTCAGGCTGAACAAGCCCAACACTCTGAGCCTGTTCTCACCTCTCTCAGAGGTGCTCCAGCCCTCTGATCATTTTCATGACCCTCCTCTGGGCCCATATCCTTCTTATGTTGGAGATGCCAGAACTGGACACAATACTCCAGGTGGGGTCTCATGCGAGAGGAGCAGAGTGGGAGAATCAGTTCCCTCAACCTGCTGGTGACACTTTTTTTGATGCAGCCCAGGCCTTCTGCACTGTGAGTGCACATCGCTGACTTATGTTGAGCTTCTCATCAACCAGCACCCCCAAGTCCTTCGCCACAGGGCTGCTCTCAATGACATTGTCCCCCAGCCTATATTGAAACTGTGGATTGCCCTGACCCAGGAGGAGGAATTACTTTGAGGTCAAAAATCTCAAGACTAGTTCTGTTAGCTCTTGCAGATTTTTTTATTGCCATGCTCTTTTAATTATAGTTCAGCATTGAATGTATTTCAGATAATATGGTAATTGAACCAGTATTATTAGTGAAACAGGCTATTTACACAAAATGCTGTATGGCTACTCAGTATGAAACTGTTACAATGATACCAAACTCTAGATAGAGAAAAGCATCTGTATGGGAACTGTGTATGATAGAATGAATCAAAGAATTGAATTCAGTTAGGTAAGCTGAATCTTTAAATAAATGCATATAGATTAACCATTAGAGATATTACCTTTAGTAATCAATTCAATTCTAACTTGCAGCACTCAACAGAATTCTCTTTGCCAGAGATTTCAACTCCATAGTGGAACCCATTCCCACTGTGATCCACACCCTATCAAACCGAATCGTCCTCCTGTAGAGATCTGCTAGGAGGATCATCTCTAAATGAGGAGGCTAGAACAATCCTGTGCTTGGATGGTCCCAACACTGTCCTCAGTCCACGAAACAGCCCACTGAGCAGACTGCCAACTTCAGTAGACTGGACATAAAAGAGTAGATTTGACTCCCTCTTTATATGTAATAGAAGTTTCATTTAAATAATTTAGGCATATACTTAAGTACAAAACTTTGTATTCACAATCCTCTTTGGCTGACATTTGTGGCTGAACATGACTGCACAGAGTGCTGGCTGGAAGCGCCATGCAATTGGCGTTAACCCTGTTAACTGCTTACTACCTCCAAACTGTCAGCCTTTTTTGCCCCAGGTTAACAGTGAGGACTAACTATCCAAAAAGATCAAAATGGTGCTAATAAGCTAGCATTTGAGGTACCAATAAGGAAAGGAAAAATCCAGGGTTCCAAAGCGGGCTAGTACAATGGCTGGTACTTCAGAACTGCTTGCAGTTTGATTTAAGGGGTCTAAGCAATCTCTTTTGTTCTCAGAGAAACACAGTGCTGTCATTCAAGGCAAAAACTTTAGAAAACAAAAAATGGGGTTTGAAAATGGAATTAGGTTGCTAACCTAATTTTGCTTCTTATGAAAAGAAATTAAAAACCAAAATATTTCAGAAGGAACTCATAGTTATCCCTTTAAGAAACCAAAACCAGATGTCTGACTTCCAGAGTAAGAATGCAACACTGCCTGTACTGCACCTCTTCAGAACACCCCAAATCATTAGTCACTGGTAGATAATATCATCTTCAGAGATCACAGAAGGGATAAACACGTTCCTGTCCATGACTGGTGACCTCAGCAGACTAAGATTCATTAATCATGGCTGCCTTTTCCTCAAGGAAAATGGCAGCACTTCTAAATTTTATCCATAGTTTTCATAATATGTAGGTGATCTGGCTGACTCATTAACCCTGGAGAGAGATTGTTTATCAGTGGCTGACTGCTGTATGTTCCAGAATGCCATGATTCAGATTTGCTCCTTTATGGGAAAAACTGACTGAAAGAAAGTGCATGTCTTAGATTAAATTGTAGTCCTCTCATTTTGATCCTGTTTTTTGTAAGAAATATGGCTTATGTAAACAGTCCCTGCCTTTTCTCTTCATTCCTAAAATCTTTGCTTTCCTTTGCCAATCTCCAAAAAATTCATCAATAAAATAGTGACCTCAGTCCATCTTATTTTCTCACCCTGTCCTGTTGGTGAGGGTAAGTACGAGAGCAGCTGGGTGGGAGTCTTACAGCTGGCTAAGACCAAACCTGCACATCACTCTTCTTTGGGTTTCTTCCCTTGGCCAGTTCCTTTAACTGGACTGCTAGCCCTCTGCAATCCAGTTTTTTCCTTCACTTCATCTGTCCTCCACACCTTCCTCAGCACTTTTCTCCCCCTTGTTCCCAGCACTTTCTGGTACATCACTTTGCCTGTAGGCTGTAGAACCCATTCTGACATGGTAATATAACCCTAACCACATGGGTGTGTTCATGCTCAGCCTCTCCCTCACTGCTGGTTCTCTGCCCTAGCATCTCCAGGAACCAGATTCCTTTGAAATGTAGTTTGAAGTTCACCTTAACATCAACTCTCCCTTCTTTGAGCTAACATACTTCCCTGACACTAACCCCACTCACTATAAACCCACATTCACACCTATTTCTTAGCTTCCTCCTGCTCCCCTGAGCAGTGGCTGCCTTATTGTGCCCTAGACACTGACAGAAAAGTGCAGAGGAAAAGGCATCACAGCAGCTTCTCCTGGCCGCTATAGGGGGTGACATCTATGGGCAATCCTGTTTGATGCTGACTGCTCTGTCTGGAGAAAGCAATTATTTGCAAGCAAAACCACTCTGTGAAGATGATCTCATTCTAGTCATGACTGTCATTACCTTAAGGAAATAGATTAATGTGTTAACCGTCACCATACCACATATATATATGTTCAGGGGTTCTTTAGGATCAGTGAGGCAAAAGACTTAGTTCTACCTCAGCCTCACGGTCAAAGAGGGATCATAGCACATACACATTAGAAATAGGGACAGTAGTTCTCCTAGGCAAAGAGAAACTTTGTTTGCTCATTCCTGAAAGCAAGATTGCTGCTTTGAACTCCTGTCTAATAAGTAGAATACTACAAACATTTTCGCTTGGCTAGCCCTTTCACAGCAGAGCAGAACATAAATAAGGCAGTGCATCAAGGCTGATCTGTGCTGTAATGAATCAGTGCATAAACTACCTTGCTGTATTGGGAGCAGAGAAGACTCTTCATAGCATATTTGCAGGCAAAATGGTGTTGACACCAGAAAAAGCAGCAACCAAAACTATGTTTTTGAGGAGGAAGGGAAGGTTGATTCAGTGGAGGAGAACTGGAAGGTTGAGTCTTATTTGGAAAAGACATCACTTGGAGATCTCTCCTAGCCCTTAGATGGTAAAAAGTTTCTGTTGCAATCCTCTGTATTTTATTTGGCAGTTGCCAAGCTCTTGATACATAACTTATATCAGACTTATATCTCTTGGCCATTTGACTATCTTCCACCTTAATAAGCAGGCTGAATATCTGTTCTTAGGCTACAGTTTACAGCTGTAAACTTCCAGAACTGCAGTTTTTATATATGTCATTGGAGACACGGGCTTGTCAGCAGAGCCTGCCAGTGGCTCAGAACTCACTTTAGGACATGATTTCTATTCCCTCCCAACTTTCTGCTTTGTTTAGCAACTGGTTCTCTTGGACTTCAGTCTTCTCCCATGGCTTCCATCTAGGTAGTTTTCCTGATTTGTTATTTTCCCAGAGAAGTCCTCACAGCTGTCAAAGGAGACACTGATACTTGTCTCCATATTCAGTAATAAATTGTCAGGAAGTCCTGTAGTTGTAGCAGCCTGTTTAGGTTGCCTTAGTGTGGAGTGGATAGTTCTGGCTAATTTCTTCAGCAGCTTGAGGGTGTGGGGAGATATGCATTAGCAGGTACATTTCTTGCGGATCTCTGCACCATTTGAGAAAGATTTTTTTTGTTCTCCTACATTATCTCAACTCTCAGTCAGGCTTGAGGCCTTAAAAATTACTTTGGCTTCTTGTCCTAGGGGTATTAAACCCTAGGAAACTGAGCAAAACCCTCCTACAGTCTCCAAAGATAATCCTTTTCTCCTCAAACCCTTCTCTATTTGCAGAACTGCAAAGCCTGATCTGGGGTCTTGGAGCACATAAATTTACAAAAGCAGACCTGTTCTTTCAACCTGAAATGTATTAATTGAAACAGAGCTGTCCTTAGCAGACTATGAGGCTAAAAACCTTTATAGACTCATAGAATCATAGAAATATCTGGGTTGGAAGAGACCTCCAAGATCATCAAGTCCAACCCTTAATTCAACACTATCATGATTACTAGATAATGGCACTAAGTCCAGTCTTATTTTAAAAACCTCCAGGGATGGTGAATCCACCACCTCTCTGGGCAGGCCATTCCAATGCCTGATTACTCATTCTGTGAAGGACTTTTTTCTGATATCCAGCCTAAACCTTCCCTGGCAGAGTCTAAGCTCATGCCCTCTTGTTCTGTTGCTGGTTGCCTGGGAGAAGAGTCTGACCCCCACCTGTCTACAACCTCCTTTCACATAGTTGTAGAGAGCAATGAGGTCACCCCTGAGCCTCCTCTTCTCCAGGCTAAACAACCCCAGCTTCCTCAGCCTCTCTTTATAGGACTTGTGCTCAAGTCCCTTCACCAATTTTGTTGCTCTTCTCTGGACCCACTCCAGCACCTCAATATCTTTCTTGAACTGAGAGGCCCAGAACTGAACACAATACTCAAGGTGTGGCCTCACCAACGCCAAGTACAGGGGAAGGATCACTTCCCTTGTCCTGCTGGTCACACTATTCTTGATACAGGCCAGGATGCCATTGGCCTTCTTGGCCACCTGGGCACACTGCTGGCTCATGTTTTGCCTCCTGTCAATCAGTACCCCCAGATCCCTTTCCACCTGACTGCTCTCCAGCCACTCTGTCCCCAGCCTGTAGCGCTGCATGGGGTTGTTGTGGCCAAAGTGCAGGACTCGGCACTTGGCCTTGTTGAACTTCATCCCGTTGGACTCAGCCTATCACTCCAGCCTATCAAGGTCCCTCTGCAGAACCTTCCTGCCTTCCGGCAGGTTGGCACTCCCTCCCAACTTGGTGTCATCCACAAATTTACTTATGATGGACTCAATCCCCTCATCTAAATCATCGATGAAGATGTTAAACAGAACCAGACCCAACACTGATCCCTGAGGGACACCACTGGTGACCGGTTGCCAACTGGACACAGCCCCATTCACCAGCTCTCTCTGGGCCCGGCCACCCAGCCAGTTCTTAACCCAGCTGAGAGTGCACCTGTGCAAGCCATGGGCTACCAGTTTATCCAGGAGTATGCCATGGGGGACAGGGTCAAAGGCTTTGCTGAAGTCCAGATAGACTACATCCACAGGCTTCCCTTCATCGACCAGGCGGGTTACCTGATCATAAAAGGAAATCAAGTTGGACCAGCCTCTCACAAAGCCGTGCTGGCTGGGTCAGATCCCATGTCCATCCTGAAGGTGCTGTGTGATTGCACTCAGGATGATCTGTTCCATAACCTTGCCAGGCACTGTGGTCAGGCTGACAGGCCTATAGTTGCCCGGGTCCTCCTTGCAGCCCTTTTTGTGGATTGACGTGACATTTGCCAACTTCCAATCATCTGGGACCTCCCCAGAGAGTCAGGACTGTTGGTAGATGATGGAGAGTGGCTCGGCAAGCTCTTCCACCAACTCCCTCATCACCCTAGGATGGAATCCATCAGGTCCCATTGATTTGTGTGGATCCAGGTGGCTCAGTAATCCATCAACTATTTCCTCCTGGAACACAGGGAAGCCATTTGGTTTCCTGTCTCTATCTGTGAGCTCCAGAGGTCAGTTATCCTGAGGGGCACCTCTCCTACTGGTGAAGACTCAGGCAAAGTAGGTGTTGAGTACCTCAGCCTTTTCCTCATCCCTGGTAACTATGTTCCCCCCCAGGTCCAACAAAGAATGGAGGTTTTCCTTGCCCCTCCTTTTGTTATTAATGTATTTATAGAAGCGCTTTTTGTTATCCTTAACAGAAGTAGCCAAATTAATTTCAAATTGCACTTTTGTTTCTCTGATTTTCCTTCTGCATGTTCTAACTATAGTCCTATACTCTTCCTGAGTAGTCAGCCCTGCTTTCCACAGTCAGAAGGCTCTCTTTTTATCTCTGATTTCCTTCAGTATACCCCTATTCCACCAAGGTGGTCGTCTTCCCCGCCAGCTTGCCTTTTGGCTAATTGGTATAGCCTGTTCCTGTGCACTCAAGACTTTTTCCTTGAAGCACATCCATCCCTCCTGTACGCCCCTGTTTTTGAGGAGCGTGTTCCAGAGTGTGCTCTGGACCAGTCTTCTGAACAGGTCAAAATCTGCCCTCCGGAAGTCCAGCACAGAGGTTTGATTGGTGGTCCTCTTCACATCCCTGAATATTGAAAGCTGTATTATTTCATGGTCACTGTGCTCCAGTTGCCCTCCGACCGCTACATCTCCCACCAGTCCCTCTCTGTTTGTAAACAGCAGATCTAGTGGGGCCCCATTCCTGGTAGGTTCATTTACCTGCTGGAGCAGGAAATTATCCTCCATACACTCTAAGAATCTCCTAGACTGCCTCTTCTCTGCTGTGTTGAGCTCCCAGCAGATATCCGGCAGATTGAAGTCTCCCACAAGAACAAGGGCTGGCGATTTTGAGACATCTGCCAGGTGCTTGTAGAATAACTCGCCCCGTTCATCATCCTGGTTGGGTGGTCTATAACAGACTCTACCAGGATGCCAGTCTTGTTGTCCTTCCCCCCTGATTTGGGTCCACAAGCACTCAACCCTATTGTTGGTGACTTCAAGTTCTACAGAGTCAAGAGACTCTCTAACATACAGAGCCACCCCTCTACCTCTCCTACCCTGCCTGTCCTTTCTGAAGAGCTTGTAGCCACTTATGACAGCACTCCAGTCATGCAAGTCATCCCACCATGTTTCTGTAATGACAACCACGTCATAGCTTTCCTGCTGCATGATGGCTTCCAGCTCCTCCTGTTTATTGCCCAAACTGCGTGCATTAGTGTACATGCACTTCAGCTGGGCTGCTGATTTTACTTTTAATTCAGTCTTATCATCCCTGGGCTGAACTTTGGAGAGCCTGAAATCAATCCCCTCCCCCTTCAGACCTAGTTTAAAACTCTTCTGATGAGCCCCGCTAACTTATGGGCAACAACCCTTTTGCCCTGCCTAGACAGATGAAGCCCATCTCATTTAAGAAGACCAGGTAGTGTGGAGTTTGCCCCATGATCAAAAAACCCAAAATTTTGACGGTGGCACCAATCCTTTAGCCACCTATTGATAAGGCAGGTTTTCCTAATTCTCTCCTCATGCATCTCCCCATTCATTCCAGACACTACAGGAACCAAAGCGAATACTATCTGTGCACCTGTCCCAGTGCCCTGAAATCCTTTTTGATTACCCTGGCACTTCTCCTATTGATGTCATCACTGCCAGCCTGGATTACCAACAGTGGATAATAATCTGAGGTCTGAATTAGCTCAGGAAGTCGCCTAGCAATGTCCCTCACCCTGGCCCCAGGAAGACAACAAACCTCCCTTTGGGTTGGGGCCAGCCTACATATAGGACCCTCAGTTCCCCTCAAAAGGGAGTCACGAACTACAACTACCCTTCTTTTCTTTCTTACAGCTGTTGTATTTATACGTCTGGAAGATGGGGTGCAACAAGAAGAGGACCCTCCAGACAGGTCTCCCTCATAGCTGACCTCTACTAGACTATCTGAATCTAGGGCCTCATATTTGGTTTTTAAGGGCACCTGAGGATGTGATGGGGGTTCAGAGGGAGTTCTTTTTCCTCTCCGAACAGGGACCTGGTTCCATTCCCCTCCATCTTCTCTGTTAGCTCCATCTGCCTGATGGCAGGAGGGGTAGGGTTTCACACTCTCCTGCTGACTTTCCTTAGAAATTGAAAGGGTTTGACTCCACCAGTCAATTTCCCTCTCACTATCTCTGATACTCCGCAGCCTTTCTACCTCTTCCTTGAGCTCTGCTACCATGTATAGCAAATCATTCACCTGCTCATATTTCGCACAGGTTCCTCTCGCACTGTCCTCTGGATCTAATGCTGCCAGGCTCAAACAGTCTGTGCAGCCAGAGAGCTGTATGACTGCATCCTTCTTGTAAGGTTCTGTTTGTGTCGATGCACTCCTAGTGCTAACAGCAGTGACAGCTGTCTTTCTTTTGTAAACCATTATCAGCTTTAGTCGAGATAAAAAAAAGATCACCTGAGAAACTAACTAGGTGGCTGCTCCTTGCCTGTTCGCCCTGCCTGTGCGAACTGCCGTGCCACGCCCCTGTTCGCCGCGCTCAGGTTCGTCGCCTTAACAAACTGGGGAGCCGCGTTCTTCTGCGGAGCCGCGCTCCGGTCGCTGGCGCTCCCAGGGAGACGTTTTAAATCTCCCGGGGCTGCTGCCGGGACCGTTCCCCTGCGCCGTCAGCCACCCACGTGACCGCTGCCGCTGCCGGGGTTGCGGAGAGTCGCGCACCCGCGGTTCCCTTTTGAGCCTTTCACCCTCTCGGGAGATTCGCTGCCCACCTCGAACAAGCACCCAGCTGCAGAACTTACCGTTCCTGCCGCCGATCCTCGACGAGTTCATCTTGTATTCTGGCCAAGAATCTTTCAAAAGCATTTTATGCTGAAGCAGATACCTTGTCTAGCATCTGACCTCTGACCCAACATGTTCACTGACAATTGTGCATCCATTCAAAAAGACCAGCAAGTGTCGGCTCTGCACAACTGTGTTTAAGGCTGAAGCTGAAGGCCCTTTAAGGACCTGTTATATACACCAAATGTTGGTGCAGTGGCAAGCAGAACTTACCAAAGCTCTAACTGAAACGAAAGTATTAAATAAACATAAATTTTCCTTGGATTCAAGTTATTGTACATGTCCTGATGAAAGCATAGAGTGGTGTGCAAACCTACTCCAAAGCATTATTTAAGCATGAGGAAAACTTCGAGCCAGGAAGAAAGGAGAAAAGAAAAGTTTGAAATCAGCTTTTTGAGGAAGAGTGTGACATTGGTTTTGAGGTGTGCATTACTTAACAAGGTGCTTGGCCTGATAGTATTGTCTATTTGAGTTCAGAGTGGATTGTAGGAAACCTGTCCATGACTCGGATGTGGGACCTTATTTTTCCAGTGGTGCAGACAGAAAATGTACAGCTACTTAATAATTTAAACATGAAACCCACAATGATTTTTATTGCTTTGAGTAATGTATCTTCCTGCAGGACTGATATGAGCAAGTAACACAGCACAGATGATTCTGTCTAGGGCGAGATTCTGCAAGGAGGAGCAAATGTGGAGATTTCTGACTGTATATGTACGCAGATGAAAGGGTGACCACCTCTGCCTTCCAGATGTCGACTCGGCTTCTGTACCAGAGGTCATCTCTGCCTTACCAGGGATGGCTGATTGACATGCCCATTTGCTTCTGGTCTCCAGTTATTAACTGTACTAACCTAAATTAGTAAGCTGTTCAGAAAGCAGGCAATATGTACCGTTCCCATAGTTTGTGAGTAGGTACCAGGGTTCAATACAATTAAAGCTCTTCATTAAGAAAACAATTTTTTAAAACATTTGTATGATTATCATGTCTCCTGGATACAGGCAGAAATGTTATTTTTTGTTATATATTTAAATGTCTGAAGTAATACTGTGAAATAAAAACCGGGCAGGTATAGAAAGGAGTTAAAATGGTACCAGCTTGAAAACCAGACTCTTGTAACTAAACTTTATTTAATATTTTCAAAAACAACTTTTACTCTCTTTTCTTCATTTACTTCAGTTTAATTTTCTTGGTGGATTAGGTAGTAGATGGAGCTGTCAATATATAATAGTCCCTTGTGGTAGAGAGCTATTTTCTGGTTTTCCCTCATTCTTTATAGAATGAAGCATTTTCTGACTTAGAAAAAAATTGTGAGCCACTTTATTGTCTCTGAAATGTTAAGCTGGTGTGATTTCTACCTCTTGCCTGAACTCAGAATAAAAAATTTCTAATTTCCCGGCCAATAACTCTTCCTCTTAGAAGAAGCAATTATTCATTGCAACTTTTTGAATGCATCGCTGAAATCCCAACTCCTGCTTACCTGCCCACCAACCCTACAAAACTCCAAGGATAGTCTGACTCTGTGACCCATATTTTTTAATCTTGCTGAATCCTAAAGATTGAAGTACTTTGAAAATGTAGCCTAGGACACAAATGGCATGCTAGAGAGTGATGCTGATTTGACTGGTAGTGTTCAAGATGGAGGCAACATATTTGTCCATTTAACTGTTAGACATAAGAATACAGAATCCATCTGTCTTCCAATTTCTATAGCTCAGGCGTTCTCAAATTTTCTTATATGCTCTTATAGTGGAAAGTAAACCATTTCAGAGTAGTATTCTGTCCCAACAGACTGCAGTCTTTTCCCTCATGCTGGCTTAGTGGTACCTCAGGAAAAGCTTGGAAACTTTCAATCAGACCAGGCTGATTGGACAGGATGAATGAAAGATCAGTCACTTTTCCTCCTCCTCATCTAGCTGAGAGGTGGAGGCACAGAAGAAATAGTGGAGCCAGAATGACAGAGGAGGTGTGTGGAAACATTTCTTTTGTATCTGCCTCAATGGTTGATCTACTGTTTCTTTCCTTAAGAAAGATTGTCCTTTCCCTGTTGGGTACATGGCAGCAGAGCTCTACTTGATCCGGCATCCAGAGAACCTTACATGCAAGCTCCCAAGCTTGACATCTGTGTTGTCTCTGCAAAAAAAACCCAGTGCAGATTTCTCCCTGCTTGTGCTGGAAGTGAAGATTTCCTCTTGATCCCTGACAAGTCCCTGAAGCCCACAAGGTTTATAGAAAGGCTCAGACCCTGCAGGACCTGATGCTGCAAATACACTGGTGGGATGACTGGACCCTATCCTTAATTACCTCTCACTTCACCCTGTGTTTTCAGATAATATTTTTTTGAAAGAAAAAGGAGAAATACTATACAGTATCAGATGATTCCAGGCTACATTTCTTCCTCCTTCCCGGGTGAAGTGGTAAGTATGAACTATTTGAAGCAAACAGAATACAAGCAAGGAAATCTGGTTCCCCTGTGAGACAGGATCACTAAGATCAACCAGAAAGAAATTGACTTAAAATAAACTGAAGTATCATGTGTTCACTGGGGGAAGGTGCAGTTATTTTTGACTGGGTCACAATAGGTAACTGGTTGTTAAATTATAAAAAATGCTTTCTAGATGTGGGTACAGGTCTTGATAAGTCCAGGTCTATCAGACTGGTTTAAGACATCCTGTTTCCCCTTCACTATAAACATCTGAATCCTTTCTAGTCCTGAGCACTTCTGCCTAAAGTTGAGTGTCTCACAGGCTCCTGGAGAGCTTTGTGATAATTAGGTGGTGGTGTAAGTAGTTCCTGCTTTGAGAAAAGTTGTGAGAATCACCTTTGTGATGTAGACTTAACTATTGCATGGGATGGCTCAGACTGTAACCTCTGTGGCACTTAGCACAGAAGGTCTCATGGGGAGTCCCTGTACCCCTTTGGGCACAGCCCGCCCCATCTAAAACTGCTCCATTTCAGGACATACTTTCTCACGCCTAAAGGTGCAGTGTTTACTTGCCACACTCAAGTCCAGCCATCTGATGCAGCTTATCATAACACATAACACATAACACTTTTTTCATAATGGACTGTAAGTATTTCTTCAAGGTAAGGTGACTGTTTCTTGTGTCTGGTGCAGTAGGAAGTGCCAGTCTCACAAGCAGGTATGATTACAAGTTGAACATATGAATTCCTGAGGTCTTAATAGTAGTAAATGAGTGTTCTTGAGCTTTATTTTCTCTCTTTACCCATTCCCACATCAACAGTATGCTTCACCTCAAAGGCTGCAGCAGCATCTTGAAACATTTGTCTTCTAGTACATCATCAGGAACATCTCTGACTTGACAAGCTTTAGCATATCATCAGGATATCCCCATGTTTTTTCTGCCAGAGGAAAGCTGATACTAAATTTATACATCTTGTGGTGGTCTTTCCTGACTACATGTCTAACTGCATGTGGACGAGTTACAAGGTGTGTATACTTACCAGAGAGAATGCTTTCTGATACTATACTGGACATGGCTCAGATACTTCCAAGACAATTTATAAATCCCTTGTAATACCATTGTGCAAAATGCTATAGAGGGACCTTGAAGACAAATGGAAAGCTCGAGGAGGGAAAGTCCAAGAAGGCTCAGGACACATGATCACAGTAAATGTGCAGCTAAAATTAGATGCTTGCAGAAGCAAATTAGGATGCAAGAATCAAACGCAGCCGCTGGATAGGTATGAAGAGATAGAAAGCCTGATTGGGAGCCATCAGAGATCATCTCTGCTGGCAACAGGTTTTACTCGTTCACTGAAACTACTTTAATCCCAGAAGGGAGGACTATGGTCACCCTACAAGCTATAGTTCCATATGATTTCTAAACTGTTCCTGTCTTGGAAATTGACATAGAAGCAACTGGTGATGATACTGAGTTCACTTATGGTGATGTCCTGGTGAAGACTCTTTGGAAACACGACAGTTTCCTGGAGGATGCACTGGAGGGTAGATTCCCAGAAGTGAAAAACAGGCCCCCCACTCCAAGGCAAGATTAACTGGATTTACAGACACGATTGTTGTCAGTCTGACAGATACTTGTTTAGCCTCCTAAGATAGAAACTACGTATGTTCTCTGCATCTTCACAGTTCAATGCTGGAAAAATATCCCCCCTAAATACCTCAAAACTTCAAGCTATCTTTGATGTGTCTCCCTCAGATGCATTTAGACTAAACGCATGCTCTGCTAGTCTTTCCTCTTAGGTCGTATTTTCTACACCTATTTATCCTAATTATGCTTAATTTCTTTCTTC
Source organism: Dromococcyx pavoninus (assembly GCA_033558185.1). Classification (NCBI taxonomy): domain Eukaryota; kingdom Metazoa; phylum Chordata; class Aves; order Cuculiformes; family Neomorphidae; genus Dromococcyx; species Dromococcyx pavoninus. Next base: position 569,346 of record JAUMJL010001056.1, read on the forward strand.
CTTCCCTTCCCTTCCTCCCTCCATCCCTCCCTCTTTTGTTGTTCTGACATAATCAGAGGAATTTTGTTGACTGCAAAAAGACACACTTTCAGTCACTCAGGAGATTCCCAGATGACATTACAGCTGATGTTCTGCCTGCTCCTTCATTTGTAATTATTCATTCTAGTTCAAGAGTGCTGTATGAAGTTTTTCTCTCATCTACATTACCCTGGTGAAACATATTATACACTGCATGACTGTACTCCACCTGCTCTCTCAAGGGAGACCTGATCAGGATTCCTATTCCATGAAATGACTGTTTTAAAGGGGAGAACTAGATATCTGAACGTGTCTCTTAGCTCGTAAGTCAAACCCTGCTTAGATAATGCAAAACGTTTAAGAACCAATACTTGAAATTTCAGACAGGATCCATAAAAATGTTAGAGATCAGTGAACATGAAGTGGCTGGTAACTGTACCTGACTGTATAAATTTGTGAGAGGAACACTTGTCTACTACAATGTGTATATGGTGGGAAAAAATATTAAACATATGTTAAGGTGATATGCTTGAGTTGGAAGACAAATGAACCACCTTTTGCATAACCTTAACAGTATACGTCTGCTGAATATATATATATATACACTTCTCCCCTCAAAAAATGCAAATTGTGGAAAGAAGCAAAGCTCTCATAGGTTGGTTTTGGTCAGCAGTGGTTGGCAAATATCCAAGTCTATCCAAGTCAGAGTGGCTACTTTCTCCTTGTTTGGAGGAACCAGAGCCAGAGCTGACAATACACATAAAACTACTTGGAGTAGCAGGTGGACCAAGAATTATGCACTGCTCTATAACCAATATTGTGATTTGCGAAATGTATGGAGGGTTGAAGGTATGAAAGAATCTGGAGAAATGTGAGTGAAGCACACCTTGTCTTGGCTTATCAAAATGAATAGGTAGCATTCTGCCAAGTTTTACTGTGATATTATTGTATTGTGCACCCCAGTTTCATCTTAAAGCTGCAACTCAAATTACAAGTCCTCAAGGAAATGACATCCTGTTCTGCATTCTAATAGCCTGGAGCCTATGTACTTATAAAACACTTATCCTTGCAACTCAGTAGCAGCATATGCTGGTAATTCAAGAAGAAATTTTTGAGTCCTTTTTCCAAATGTCTGTCACTTCCTCCTATAGCCTTGTTCCTCTTCCCAATATTTACTTCTGACTTTCCATCTCTACTTTTGATTTTGTATAGGTTGTCTGGGAGCGTATCTGAAACTGAAAATCTGGAATTTAAGTGGTGATGCCAGTGAAGTCTACATGTGTAGGCAGTCAAAAATCTCACCAGTGTTCTATATATATACGTAGCCTGGTATCTTAGCTGACAAATGATAACTGACAGTCAGATAAAGAGCTCAGAGGGGTTGGAATGACTGAGGGTATAGGTAAGTACCTCTCGGGTTTAAATTTCTCTGGTATGATATCCTTCAAGCATTAAAAAAAAAGCTGCAGTTCAGAACAGGGATAAAATTGTTCAACTAGAGGCTGAGACAGCATTCCTTGTCAATTCCACAGCAGGGACAACAGGGAGAAAGATAAGAACTCCCCCAGAACCAAAGATTAAAGACTGTTGAAAGATATAAAAGTATCTTACTGCTTTACAGATGAAGGAGGTTGCATAACATTTTTGGAGTCAAAACCTGTTATGGATTACACTTAAACTGAAGTAAATCTATACCAAACATTGATTAATACTTCAAAATGTGAATTTTCTGAATTTGTGGGGCAGTGAACCTTGAAGCTGCCTCTGATTTACAGCTTCCCATCATAACATTTGTATGACAGACTGAACTTCCCTATTTGTCATATACTTTGGGGGAGAGTGTGGGTTCCTAGTCAGGTTTGCATCGACGAACTGTGTCTCTGAGTTTGTATATATTAGAGCAAAGCACCTAGAAGGAGAAAGTAGGTCATGATAAAGGTGCTTTCCTGAGAGAGGGCAAGGTGTTTTTCTGTCTTGGAAAGAAATGGCTGGTCTTTTGAAGGGGAATAAAGGTCTACTAAGACAGATAATTAAGAAAGTTGTGACAAACAAATACAGAAGTCTTCAAGCCCAAAGCTAGCATGTAAAATGATGGAAAAAATGGTTACTTCATCAAGAGAAGACTGACTGGAGGTTATGTCAGATACGTCACAAGTATTTGCAACGACAAAGGGTATGAACTGCTTTGTCTACTAAAATCATAGCAGGAAGAGTAAGGCTAGAAACTGGGAAATACTTTCAAACAGTCAGATCAACAAAACAAGACTAGATTGTCAAAACTATTCAAAGAACAGAATAGACACTATATGTCTTCACAACTCACCTGTCAGAAGCTTACACACCACAGATAAGATTGACGGTATCCCTTGGTAAATCAAATTATCCTTCATGGTCCTACCTCATCCTCAGCCAATGGTGGGGGAAAAGGGGAGGAAGAAAGCTTCTAAAGCTAGCATTGCCAGCAAAGTACGTAAAGGGGACAATGGTAGTACCAGAAAGGGCATTTAACAAACAATTCTTCATACTTGGCCATCGAGAGCTGCACGACATTGCATGCACTGCTACACAAAACACATATCTGAATACTCAGAGTGGCAGTAATTGGTGAGTGCTTGCTGGGACATAATAGCAGCCAAGGTGAAAAGTGAAGAAGGGAAAAAGCAGCCAACAGTTCACTGACAAAGTTTAGTCATCTAGATTAGCCTATTCACATGCCATCTAAAGGACAATATCATTCTTGAGCAGTTTGAGAAAGTTTTTTTGTCTTCCCAGGACAATTCAGTCATTTTAGATATTTTTTCTTCCATTAATTTAAATTTTTCTGGACAATTTTGATTTCTGTGCTTGACAACTAATCCCAGAATTACAGAAACATTTAGATGGGAAGGAGCATCCAGAGGTGTCTAGTACAACCTCTTTCTTAAAGCAGGGCTTTGTCCAGCCTAGTCTTGAAAACCTCCAAAGATGCAAAATGCACAGTCTCTCTAGGATCAACCATCCCCTTAACAACCTTTTTTTTTTCCTTTCTGACCCATCAAAATCTCCCCTAGTTCACATTATGACGACTGTCCTTCAATGTCCCATCACCCACCTAGCTAAAAAGTTTATTCGGCCCCCCTGAAGCCATCTCTTCTCTAGGCTGAACTATTCCACTTCCCTCAGCTACTTCTTACAGGACATGTTCACCACACCCTCTATCATCCTAGTTGCCTCTGCTGGACTTGGATCAAGTTTATCGGTATCTTTCTCACACTGGTGCACCAAAAACTGGGCACACCATACCAGACTCCTTCTAAGACATACCACAAGGAACAATTGTGTATCACAGTGCACTGACCCATTAGTACATTCCAAGACGCTCTTAATTTTCTTCAGTGCCAGGGCAGGCTGATGGCTCATGTTTAGCCTACGGTCACAAAACTTTTTCAAGAGACCTGCTTTCCACTTAGTTGGTCACACCCCAGCCTGTACCACTGCAAGAACTTAAGTTTGTTCCATGAGCAGGACTTTGCATTTGTTGAATTTTATTTCTAGGTTTATGTTCCTCCTAATGACAGCCCTGTCCTCACGCATCTAGACTGCACTGCCAGTTTGGTGTTGTCCACAGATTTCTTTCTGTCCAAGTCATTGACGAAGATATTAAACAAGTCCCAGGAAAAAATGCTGAAGAACTTTATGCTGCCACCAGTCTTCAGACAGAATATGACCCAACAACCAATACTCCTTCAGACTAACAACATAGCCAATATTTCACCCATCCAGTAGTTCACTTACCCAGGTCTTAATGCCCTAACATGGGGCAAGAATATCATAGAATCATAGGATCATAGCATGGTTTGGGTTGGAAGGGACATTAAAGATCATCTAGTTTCAACCCTCCTGCCATGGGCAGAGACACCTCCCACCAGACCAGGCTGCTCAAGACCGCATCCAACCTGGCCTTGAATACTTCCAGGGAGGGGGCATCCACAACTTCCCTGCGAAACCTGTACCAATGCCTCACCACACTCAGTGTGAAGAATTTCTTCTAATCTAAATACTCCCTCTTCCAATTCTAAGTCATTCTCCCTCATCCTATCACTACTTGCCTTTGTAAAAAACCCTACCCAGCTTTCTTTTGGGCCCTCTTAATGTACTGGAAGGCCGCTATGAGGTCTCCCCAGACCCTTCTCTTCTCCAGGCTGAACAAGCCCAACTCTCTCAGCCTGTCCTCATAGCAGAGGTTCTCCAGCCCTCTGATCATCTTCATAGCTCTCCTCTGGACACATTCCAACCGCTTCATATTGTTCTTATAATAGGGATTCCAGAACTGGACACAATACTCCAGGTGGGTCTCATGAGAGCTGAGTAGAGGGGGAGAATCACCTCCCTCGACCTTGTGGGAGACTGTATCAAAAGCCTTGCTAAAGTCTAAGAATACAACATCCACCACATTCCTCAGATTCACAAAAATAGTCTTTTCATCATAGAAGATGATCAGGTTGGCTCACCTTGATTTACCTTTGTTAAGACATGTTCTTCTTCATGTATTCAGAAAAGGTACGGGTGGACTAGCACCGTGATTCTTTCAGAGACCAATGTGAGGCTATATTTCCCTGAATTATTTTTCTTGCTGTTTTCAAAGATGAGTGAAATGTTTACTGTCCTCCAGCATCAGAGGACACCACTGGTTACCACAGTATTGCAAAGGTAACACACAGGGAGCAGCCTTGCAATGGTATCAACAGGCTCACTCAGCACCCTCGGATGCAACCAATCTACTCCACAGACCTACAAGATTTACATAGCTCTATTGTTCTGGAAAGGAACTAACTACTGTAAATATTAGTTCTCAACTTTGTTTTTGAAAACGCTGTATTATGGTCAGTCTTAAGCTAGAATAATTTTGTTGTATACTTGCCTACTTTGTGTTTTACTACTGTTCATGAAAATATGCTGTTTTGTTGGGTTTCTAGACTTGTCCCTGTTCATTTCATTACCACTAACATGCTTATGCTGCCCAATACCTTTTCACTGTTAGAAGTCCTAAAGGAGACAATGAACTTCTTTTATCTGAAATGTTTGGGGGTCTTTTCATGTCAAGAGGTATCAGATAGATTCTCCTCCACAAATTGTTTTAGCTAGGAAATACATGCTTCCAAAAGACAGAGCTTCAATTTACCTGTGTTCACTTTATGCTTTTGCTTATGTGAAAACTGTAAGTACTAACACATTTAGAGCTAACAGAAAAAATAATTTACATGCTATTTCTATTTCCCCTAAGTCACTCTGAACTTTTGTTTGATCACAGCTCACTGACTGCAATGTTAACAAAAAGTTTCACTTCTCTCCTGATACCAAGTGCTGTAGTTCAGACAAGGCACTCATATCTACTTATGATGTTAGATACTCTAGTCACTGGCTAAGCTTATATTTCAGAAATATCACTTACAAGCTAACACACTCTTCAACGCCATTGCCAAAGGTATTAGAACTGATGCTAGGGTAATGAGGTTGAAAAGAGAGCAAACCATATTCCTTGGCTCTCTGAGGGTTACAACAGTCTTGTCACAAAGGGTATGTTAAAGTAGATTAATGGTTTGAGTAGGCATGGTCATATAATCTTGGTTCAAGTACCATCTTTTGAAAAATATCTATAGTAAGAGAAAACCAAAATCCTTAGACTCTGCCCATGTATTTTCTTAGTCTGCAGCATTTGGGTCTGGAAACACTAGGAACAAAAAAAAAAAAGAAAAGAAAAACAGGCATCCAGATTATAAATTCACGGTCATTATTACAGCTTGCCTCTGGCTACTTGAACCCCAATTCCAGGCGTCAGAGAGGGGGCCCTGTTTCTTTCTAGAATATATCTCTGTCAGCAAAGCCCCCCCCCCCATCCCCCGCCGCGGAATCATTTCTAGTTAAACTGAAAAAGGAATTTAAATGTCTGAGAGACAAGATGCATCCTTTAAACCACAAAACCCTTGAAGTTAAACAGCAAATATGCAGTTTTGGAACATTTTGTATTAACTCAGTCAGTCTTGGCTTCTGTGTAGTGTAGCTCCTAAAGCCAAGACTGAAGCCTTGGTACACAATAAAGGCAGAGGGAAAACACCTTCTAGGACTGATCTATGTCAGGCAGACTATTTCAATTTCCCGATGCATTCTTAGACAAGTGGAAGACTGTCTTGTGGCTCATTCTTTGTTGACAAGCAAGAAAGACAGACACGGTGTAAGACTTGTGGCTCTTTCTCAGCTGAGAGGCAAGAAAGAAAGAGGGAAATACACTGGTACTTTAAAGCATTACATTAAAAAGTATATGGATATTTGGGAATATAAAGCTTGCTCTGGTGTTTGAACAGGTGGATTTTTAAGTACTTGTCTCTGTAACCTTGGCAATTGGCCACTTGTTGTGAAGTTGAACTTGGCATGGACTTCTCAAGCTTTATGCATGCTCCTTGACCCTTGACTCTCAGGTGCCAAAGGAAGGCAAAATCTTCAAAATTTCACCTGTGACTCTGTGGCTGGAGCGTTCGAATCGCCTAGAGCTCGCCACGGAGTCGCGTACCTCGCCAAGTTCCCGCACCCATGGGTTAAAAAAGAAACCCCCACGTGCTTTTGAAGAGAGCCTTGAGACAACTTGAGCAACGAAGCGGCGTACCTTGCCGCCGCCGCTCTCCCGGCACCAAAACCACCAGGTGTCCCCGGGACGGGGGCGCTCGGAGCGATACCGCCCCGCCCCACCCCCCGGCACGCGCGCGCCTCTGCCCGACGGAGGGGGCGACCGGCGCCGCGCCGGGACCGGGGGAGAAGAGCAGCCTGCGCGCGCATGCGCCCCACGCGCCCCGGCGGCCCCGCTCGGCTCCGCTCGGCCGCGCTCGGCTATTTCCGCCTCTTTGTTTTAAACTCCGGGCCGAGCCTTTTAATTTTACACAACAATCCCCCCTTCCGCCCCCCCCCCCCCCCCCGCCTTCCCTACTCCCCACTCTCTTTTTAAAAATTTCTTTGGCGGGGAGGGGCCGAAGGGTCGGTGGTTTCCTGTCGCTCGCATTACCTCGGTATCGGCGCCCGGGGGAGGACGGGCCGGGCCGGGCGCCGCGGATCGGCGGGAGCGCGTCCCCCCTTCCCCGCCAGGTCAGTCCGGGTTGCGGCTCGCGGGGGCCGGGGCCGCGGCGGGGACCGCCCGGGGCCAGGCCGGGGCCTGGAGGCGGGGACGGGCACGGGCACGGGTCTGCCGGCTCCCCTTCCCCCCCCCCCCCCCCCCCGGTTTGTTTGCGGCCGGGGTGCGAGGCCTCGCTGCGCGGCTGGGCTTGGGGGAGGGCGCGGGTCACCTCCGCCACAGAAGGGTGGAGGGCTGAGGGGGCCTCTGTCCGCCCTGGCTTGTGGAGTGTGGGAGGGGGCTGCGCCTGAACTTTCCGTGCTGGAGCGAGGACGGTGTACGCTCGGGGGAGGGAGGGGAAGGGTGTTGAAAGGAGAGGCTGGGGTCTGTGTGGTGTTCCCCCCGCCCTCTCCCCAGACACCCTGGGGCTGTGTGGTGTTCCCCGCCCCCGGAGCAGGGGGTGTTCTGTGGGCCAGGAGAGCGGCTGTCCTTGGCTTTCTCTGTCTGGACAGCTTCTCTACTGTGCCCGAGTGAAAGGTGGCTGTTGTTTTCTGGGAGAAAGGAAACCCCGGTCCCCACTCCCAACTCCCCCCACTCCACCCCTTCCCACCCCCGAGCAGAGTTGCCGGTTGGGTGGAGGGAACTGGGACAGCTCAGCTGCGGGCAAGGTGGTGTTGCCTGTTGGGAGCATAGGTGGATGGAGCTGTCCCGAGTTGTCGCTGAGTGGTTTCTCACCTTCAGAGGTGGGTTTGCAGGGCTCCAAAACTCCGCGTCTTTGGGAGAAAGGGTCTCTTTGAGGGGTGGAGCTGTGATTGGTGGTGGTGGAGTTGCCATTTTCAATAAACTAGAGAAGAGAGTGGACCATGTCCCTTTGGTGTGCAGTCTCAGCTGTGCAGGTAAGTGGCTTCAGTGCAGTCTATCTAAGTGGCATATGGGGTTTTAAGTCTTGTGAGAAACAGGAAATGAAATGGTACTTATAGGTAAAATATAGAATGATTGGTGTTTGAGCTGCTTTAAAGTTTAATTTTATATGTATATGTTATTCTGATTATTTTCTCAACCACTGAATTTTAGGGAGTTGTGGTGCTCTCGGATTTAATCTCTTAAGTTGGTCTTTCATAGTCTGAAAATGTTGGATATCAATTCAGAGAGTCCTGTGTGGAAAGTTTAGCATGTTCTGAAATTAATAAAGGTCACAGTAGATTTGATTGTTAGGGTTTATGAAGTACTTGGATGTTCTTTTGTTACTTCACCTGTTTGGGATTTTTATTTGTTTTGTTACAATACTGTCACTCCATGTGCATTTTGTGTCAAATCAGTTTAACTATTTCTTGAAATGCATGCCTTTGAGAAACCAGTTTAAAAAATTCTGGGTTATTATCTAGATGTGCTCTGGAATGCTCTTTTGGCAATGTTTTGTTTGATAAAAGTAATCCTGCATAATTCTCTTCCAGAGTTTCACAAATGAATTAAGTTTGTGGATGAAAAGGTCTGAATTTAAAGAAAAAGAAAAGCAAGCAAAGGTTGAGCTGAACATTGTGTTTTAAGTAACATCCTGTGTATGTGTCTTGGATTGTAAACTGGTTTCCTTTATACAGCGTGAACAATTAGGCATATGCCGAATATGTTCTTATGAGTTTTTTTTTACGAGGTAGTGTGCTTTTTACAAATTCATATTGATTATTGTTGGGTAGAGTACTTGTGAATTTTGATTGTTCTTTTCATTGCAAGTTAGATGAGATTCTGAGCTGCCGTACTTACCACATGTCTCATAAAAATGCTCTGGAATTAATTAAATTCTTTGGTTGGTGACAAGGTCACCATAGAAACATTGCACCCTTCCAGTAGCTTTACAATTTCAATTTAAATTGTACTTGTAGATATTTTATATTGTGTTTAAAAGAATATAGAACCTGTGCGGAGCTGAATGTACTTGGTGAGATCATGTAGAATCCATTAGAAAAGGGTTAAGTGGTTTTCTTAGGAGGTGCACAGGGGTACTGCAACAGAAAGCTTGGAAAGAAAGGCACTTTAAAGAATTTTGTAAACCACTATTTGAGGAAAACCTGTTTCAGCTATTTATGTGGACTGATCTAGCCCACTTGATCTTGTTACTCTGCTGTCACTGTAGGAAATCAAGACTTGACACTTGTAAAACTTGTATTAAAGTTGGCTAAGAGTTCCTAACTATGCTAGTCTAATAGTAATGCCTAGAATGGCACTAATTAATTACCATGCTATGAAAGACTTATGCTACTAAGAGACTGTAAAGTACAGACTCTAGTTGCTGCAGATGCTCAAGTGACTTTTACTTTTCCTGACCACCTAAATGCTTTAGAAGAGATCATCTCTAAGCTTTATATTTGAGATACAGGTAAGCTTTTTTGCTAAGAACCATCCCGAGTTTGCTTTAATAACCTCCATTTCCTTTTTCCCATATGACTGTTTAGGTGGCATTTTGTCAGGTAATGATCTCCCAAGACTGAAATAATTCCAGATTAAATTCCTGAACTTTCTGGGAACTCTGTAAGAAGTAGTAGTAGAAGCATGTTCGTTGAATATCTAAGCTAGATACAACCTACAAAGTATATCCTGATTCGATGTTTTGAAAAGCAGCCATGGTGATAACACTGTACTTTTCATCTACTGTCTTAAGAGATGATATGAGCTTACGAGAAAGAGTAATGAGATCACATATGTTATAAAATAAACGTTTTCTTTATTTTTTACTTTGGAACTATTGTCGAATTGTTGCATATGTGGAAGTAGAATTACTAAATGGAAGCTTGTATTGCTAATGGTGTTTGGAAGTGCAATGAATTTTAAGACTGATGGCATACCTGGGAGTTTGATATTTTAAACTCTTTCTATCATTGATAGTGAAGATGTTTAATGATGATTGAGACTACTCTGATTTGATAGGTTGGGTATGGTGACACATTTAAAGGAAATACAGACAAAATCTGTTTAGGACGGTTTGACTGGAGTAGGTTAAAAAGCAGGAAGAAGTTGTTTATGTCTTTTAGCTAATACAGGATTTATTTTGAAGCTCTGTCTTGCATGAGAGGAAGGGGGTTATTCTGCAGTAGAAGCAATCATTGCTGTTACAGCATGTAACAGTTTCATTACTGCACTGACGACATGCTGTAAAGAGTGGTTTGTTCTAGAAGTGCCCTAAAAAAACAAGAAAAAACTTGCTGCTCTTACATGAATTAGATTTCTCCAAGTTAATGTTACTGAATAAGTGCATCTGCATTTAAATCAACAGATTATGAAAATGAAATACTCAGTGTGGTGAGAACTAGTGAAATTGAAAGCCTTGTTTGCTATTGAAAGTTTGATCAAAGTTTGCTACTGCAGGGACTTAGAGTCTTGCAATAATGTTGCAGAGCTGGCCTTGTAGGAATAAAAGAAGTAGAGCTTTGATCAACAATACTGTTTCTGAAAGTGGAAACAGTAATTTATACTAGGAACTTCATACTATACATAGGAACTCAAGTGTCTTTTTATTCTTTTGTCAAACACAGTCCATATTCAAAAGTGCGGGGGTAGTACAGATCATTCAAAAGTCAGGGGAATGATAAGCTATGGTGAGCTCAAGTTACCTGTTCTTTGTGCTGAAAGGTGACTGCTCTCACACTTATGATGGCCTCTTTCTCAAATCACTGTTCTAAGTTGACAGAGTTAGGAAAATTTTTGGAAGGAATGAAGGGGGAGAACTGGAGATAATTAATGTGTGTGTCAGTGTTACTACAATGCAGGGTAAGATTGTAAGGAAGAATTATGCAAGTATGAAGAAACCAAGTCTTTTTTGTAGTTTTTCTGCTAGTGGAAGAACTTATTTAAACTAGCTCTACCATTATTTTCCATCTCCTTGCAAAGAGATGGACTTCTAGTTAGGTTGACATTAAAAGATTACTGTTCTGTATTCTGACCTTGTGACTGACAATAGTTTAGAAATTTGTCTGTATTTAAAGGGCTTGTGTTTTGTGGCGGTAAGAATCCTTATTGTTGGAAACGGAGGATCTCTTTGCTTTGTGAATAACGTAAATTCAATTTGATTTAAAGTGGGAAGCATTCTGTGTCTATTGTGTGTGCACAAGAATGTGCTGTGCAGTGTTGGCTTAATTAAAACAGGAAAGTTCTTTTTCAGGTTGCCAGAATGAGTATTGTGTTACTTGCTGACTTGTAAATGGCCGTCTCGTCAAGTTTTTCAGTTTTAGTTAAGAACTTTCTTTTCACTCTGCTCAACCAGACAGTCAGTGTACGTTGCTATCTTTAGTTGATTATCATATCAGTGTTGTGATGTTACTGGATATAACACAGATCTTGTGTGAATTATGTGTGGTTATGTTGCTGTCTTCTCTTGTCATGTACGTGCAAACATTAATACAGTGTTCCTAACCATAAATGTCATTTATTTATGAAAATATGTAAGAGTGTTTGCTGATTTTTTGTGTGTAATATGTTGTGTGGCACACCCTTTTCTAGTTTATCACCTGAAAGAACAAGCTGAAAGGTACAATACAACTGGCTGACTTACATGCTCTTTATTTATGAATAATTATCTCTGGTATTTCTTTTTGTATACAAACTATTAGTTTGAATACACAGACTGACTTAAGGAAAGCCATGGGTCAGTTGATTACTTAGTTGAAGAACTTTGCCAAATTTATTTTAACTTGCTAGACAAAATGTTTATTTTAATTATAATGAATTTATTTGTTGCATGGAACAGTGGCAATTTGAGGAATGGGATTTTTTTTTTTAAATAGTGGCATGATTTCTTGAGCTGGTTTCAGCTAGCTTTCCCGAGCTCACCAACTGCTCAGTCTGCCTCTCTCCCAAACCTTCCCCCCTTTTCAAAGGGAAAAAAACAATGGAAGAAACCAAAATCACACTAAATATATGTGTTTCTATATTTTTCTAAATAGAAAGAACTACGCTACAAAGATATGCAAAGGAGCAAGGGAAGAGGGGAAGGGAAATGGGAAAAAGGGCAAAAAGGATCTATGTAACACCCGACATACAACTATAACACCCAGTAACTAACAAAGTAAAGAATTAATGAAGTCTTTACCATGCCACCTCCCCTGTGGAGAGCCGGGTGGCCAAATCTGACCCACTAAAAAATTTTCCACAGGCTCGGCAGCAGACAGGACCAACGCAGGGACTTTCTGCTCCCCAGCCTTACTGGAAGAAGAGGAGTGTACTCTCTTATCTACACCCTGTTTATATGTTGGGTTAAAGGAAGATATGGAATACTTCCGTGTATCAAAAGTCAATACACTATATTTCTTCACTCAGATTGACTTTTCCCAAAAATCATTTAGTCATGGAAACATGTGTCAGTTGAAGTTGATTCTTGACGCTAAGAACCAAAATGGACTGGTATCTTATGTTGACTCCAGTGTTTCAGATAATTGTATTTCTTATTATTCCATTATGATAATAACTGGGGTTTGTTCTGTTTGTATTTTTTCCTACAATATAAAGTATGTTCCAGACACAAGGACTCTAGTTTTGATTTGAGGATTCAAAACAGGCAAGAGACAAGGTGCTTGCTTAGGTACCTAATCATGCAAACTGCCGAAAATATATACGCCCCTGTTTCTAAATCAAATTATTTGTATTTCAAACTCTAATTTTAGTTAAACCAATACCTGTTAAAGATACTTCTCATATTATTTCCTCACTTTGAGAATACTAACATACAGTAATCAAATCAGTCTTTTTAATGCTTGAAATGCTTTTCTTTTTGTCTTTGACATTCCTTTCTTCTAAGGTGTGGAACCCAAGCCAGTGTCCAGTGTTTGACTAAGCAGTTCTCTCTGCACTTAGGAAGGTGCCCCCAGTTGCGGTGCTGCAGCAAGTGATTCCCTTAGTACTTTTTGCTTTAGCATTATAGTTAGTTGGTTGTTTACTGACTGGCTTTCAAGCTTTGCTGAGTCTTTCCCAGGGTAAAACAAGCATAACACCATCACTTGTTAAATTTTCTTATCCACAAATGCAAGTTGCTCTTACTGTATGCTAAAGTCTGCACTTGCAGAAAAGCTCTTTTGGGTTGGTGTGGAACTAGTATAGTGAAAAATTATACTTGATTAGTGAAATCTGTCAAATTTAAAGATAAGTATTTACCTTTTTTGCAAAGTTGCATGGATTTATTTCACCTGTTGAATGAAATAAACTAAACTATCTTTTCCTGTAGCGGTTTCTTAAGAATGATTGCAAGGTAGTCTTGCATCTTAAATCAATTTATACTTTAAGAGCATGTTTTTTTGTGTTAGGCTGCCATAAGATGATAATTAATTCACAAGTGTTTAGTTAAAATCTTGGTAAAATAAAATTCTTTGATCTATGCTTATACTGTTCTTAGACAAATTGAGAATTGATGCCTTATATTTTTGTATTTTTTTCTGGAAAATCCATATATGCATTTGCCTTCCCAGCCTCCTTTTCTCTCTGTGTTTGGATTTGATAAATGGGCATTTCCTTACCTTGAATCTCTACTTTTAAATTCTGAAGTTCATTGATGCAATCTTTGTCTATTCCTGTGGTGAAATATAAAATCTAGTGTATTTCAAATACTGTGATAAGACATTATATTACCAGAAGTTTCAATCTACCTGTTATCAAGCAGGAGCAATTTAATTGATAGATACTTTTTAATAATGTTTATCCTTTTTAATAGTAGCATTATGCTTGTTGGCACCAGAGAAAGCAGTTTATTTATATAACTGATTTATTAATCTTGTGTTTCTAATTTTGTACTTCTGTTTCTTAACTGGCTAGAATAAGGTAGAAATCGCTCTATTAGGTCGTTCTAACAATTTCAGAAAAGGCTGGTATTTATATTCACAAAATGCTTCATTCAAACTCTTTGTATTTTAACAATTGCCCATGAGAAAACTAGTCTAGATATTTATAGGCTTATATTTGAGGTGGCATAAATGGTACCAGCCCAGATAAAATGGCTTCTGGTTAGCATGTGGAGCTAACAGTTCATTTTCTTGCATGTCACATTATTTTGTGATTTGACAGAAGTTACCAGAAGCAGTCTGTGTATATTGATCCACATGATATTAAGTGATTCTTGGCACTTTTAAAGTTTTGTTTTATTAGTATTGTCTAAAAAGCACTGTATTAGTTGCAGTAATTTTTAATGCAACCTATTAGGCCTATTCTTAGATGCTACCACTAGAAATCGTTTATCAGTAATAAGTTTGCACTGATCTGTAACAGTTATTCATACTCTGTAGGGTTATCATCCCAGATGATAGTAGCTCATGGGTTACGTGCTTATGATTTTATGACTAAAGTGGCTTGAATTTGTACAAATACAGAGAAGGTAGCGCCTTTTGTTGTTTCCTTTTTTTTCGGACAAAAAGGTGGTTTACCCTGGCCTTTTTTCTTTTTTACTGAAATTAACAATGCAGCAGGACACAGATAAGCATACAACTATCTCTGTATTATGGGCTATTCAGTGATTAAGTACGTAGATGGTTTACAGTCTTCAAATGAAATATTTTTGCTACTTCTCTTTGGGAGGGGAAAGTATATTCTGTCTTTGTCTTTCAGTTTATACCTCTGTTGATCTACCCGGTGGGTCGGATGACTTGCCTTGTGGAACCTGAGGTGGATTTCCAAAGCCGCTGCTCTGTCAGGGCATTTATTCTCCAATGACAAGCATGAGTCAATACTGAATTGAATTTCTGGAGGTGACTGGAAAGTGTCATGAAGATTGCCTGGTCTAGTCGGAGGTGCAGCTGCCCTTGGCAGGGGGGTTGGAACTAAATGGTCTTTAAGGTCCCTTCCAGCCCAAACTATTCTATGATTCTGTGATTTGTTTTATCTTAGGAATATGGAAATACAGAGTATAACGGTGAAAGGATTCCAGATTCCTCTTCTGCAGCCTCCATTATTAGGCCTAATATTACTGTAAGGTAGTCTATTCTCTGGAGGAGTGAAGACAAGGGAAAAATGGGCAGCTTTTTCTTCTCCCTTAGATTCCTTGGCCACTTATTACTTCCTATGATAAGTAATCTTTTTTTTTTTCTGAGGTTGTCATTGATTGTTCCCATCTGCAGACATTAACAATTCTAGCATGCAAGAGGAAAAAAAAAAAACAAGAAAATTTTAGCTCTCTTTACTCCCAACGTTAATACAAAACCAAAGGAGTGATTTTTTTTTTCCTTGAAATTAGTTTTGCAAATGCTCACAATTCATGAAGAGATATATACATGGTACCTCCTGAGACAAAAGTTCTTTTCATATGCCCATGATTTGCTGTGTGGAGATCACTGTGAGGCAGGGTCCTTTCTGTCCTTCTCAGACAACCTTTTAATGATACATGTTTCTTGTGAGGTTGTTGTGTTCTAAAGAATGGAGGAAGAAAGTGTCAGTGAAATGTCATCTATTTAAACTATTACATTTTATTAACATTTTAAGTTATGGCATAGTTCAGTCTTCAGAAAGCAGTTCATGTTGAACTGCAGAGAGGAACAAAATTCAAGCCTGTATATAATGCTAGCAGGCTGCAGTAGTTAACATCTTACACTGAAAGACTTTCTTCCTTTTCCGCTGAACGTATTACTCATCCATCTAGTGTTTGAAATTTGTAGGAAGCAATAAGGGCCTATGAAACTGATTTTGCTTTTCAAAATTGCTGGGAGGAGACTTAAGGTATACCTGGAATGCAATTTATTGTGGTACATAGCAAAGCTAGTGTTTATTTACTTATGTATTCCTTGTATTGTCTGTTAGACCCTGTTTAGGCTACCTGTATTCAGACAATGTTCTCTTCCTACAGTTTTTGATTAGTGTTTCATTACTATGTCCTCTGCAGAACAGATAGGCAAACTCAAAATAACAAGTGACTTTTAATGGTCATTTGAACTGATGGTTTACACTTGCAGATTGCTCTGTGACTGACTCCATGCAAGGGCTTGAGAAATTCACAATGGAGATGCAAGAAGTCTTACAGACTCGTGCCATCACCTCCTAAAAATCTTTGTTTTGATCATCTTTCCCTTCCTCCTTAGCATTACATACATGTGTTTTAAATTCCATTGTTGAAAAATCTTAATCCTAGGTACAGTGAAAACATCAAGTTATATCAAATGTCATTTGTGATTCTACAGCCTAAGAAACCAACCACTTATTAATAAAGATAATGAAAAGGTGTGTCTCTGGTGAGTAATTGAATGATACTCTGAGTACTTGGATTTTTATACCTTTTATCTGAAGCAGTTACAGATATCTATCTAAAACAATAGTTTTCCTATTCTCATGCAAGTATTGCCTGTTAAAGAATCTTGGTATAGGAACCAAAGACAATTCTTTTTCCTTTTGGCGTTTAGCAAAAAGTCAGATTTTCAGTCACCTGACTCCACTTATTGGTCCAGACACTGTGGGACCCCATTAAAATAGTAGCTGTCAAATGGAAATCTGTAGTGGGAAGCAGGGAGCTAACTTTCAACTGAATGCACACTTTACCAGCAATTACTTTTCTTTTTAACATCCCCATGTAGTTTAAGCACAGATTACCAGTACTTAATGGTTAATTAATCCAAACAGAATTTAAAGATCTGAAAGGATTACATATCCATGCCTTTGGTTAAAAAAGATTCAGTGACCAAAGCTTTCAACTTCACTGATCTGTCGAATAATTGCCTATGTGCTGGTAGGACAGAAGATGAGTAAATGTTGCTACAATTGTCACATACCTTGCAAATGTTTAGCAGGTATTCTGTATTCTTTCTAGGTTCAAATGTACATACAGTATCTCACATAAAGTTAGCTACCCATGAACCATACAACTCAAATGAAAAGGAGCCTTTCAAGATCTTTCTTCTGTTGTTCTTGAAATCTCAGGAAAGCTTTAAGATGTGCTCTGCTCACACCTCTCCTGTTGTCCTAACATTCATCTCTCACTTATGAACTGAAGCACTGATGCAACGCAGCTATTCAGTCTCCTTTGAACTCTTGCTGCTGCATCTTTCTTACACTAGACACAATGCTAGTCTTTCAGTCGACTATGAATGTGAAAACATACCTAATTGTTTATTTAGTATTAAATTATATAGCAGAATTTTAATCAATAGAGAAAAAAAAGTTTCTTCTTTCCACTAAAAACTGTTCAGCCCTCTGTATCTTTCAGTATTTGATTACCTCAGTTCTTACCTTGGATTCTTGCAACTTCAGTTTGGAAAACACTTCCACTCTTTTTTTCTTTCTCAAAATAGTTATAATTATTGAAGTGAAAACACTGAGGAAAGCACAGAGGAATGCCATACAAAACCACGACTATCTGAGCATGGACTTGCAGGTGTTAAAATAGAGCAAAAGCACAAGAGGCTTGTATGTGTTACTTCTGAAGACTGCAAGGTTTCTCTTTGTTAAAACTACAGTAGAATGCACTATTAAAAGCTTCCTTTTTCTTAACAAGAAGACATACAAATAATTTCAATAAAATGTCAACCCATTAACATCTGTAATAAAGCTACACTTGCCAATCACTGCCAGTAGGAAAAATATTCATAACCTCTGAAGTTTACTGCAGTAGCTTGTAATTCTTTGTTAATACACCTGCAAAGGGATGGATTCATCATCTAAAAATTTATTACTTTATTTCACTTCTGTGGCATATTTTCAAGTATCCAAGCAGTCTCCCCTCATTATCTTTAAGAACGTTTCAACATTGTTCAACATAAAGGAGTTTGCACTGCTAGACACTGTGAACTGAAGACAAACAGTTAGCTTTGAGTGTTCACTAGTACAAATCCAACTGATTTTTAAAAAATAAAAATTGTATGGGTTTTAAGCATTGTATCAAATTTAGGTGCTACTGTTAATTTTACAGCAGGCTTTATGTTTAGAGGTTGTAAAGTATGGGGAGTACAAATAGCAAAAAAAACTCTGGCTTTATTATGCAAGGCATACAAACCCTTTCTATTTAATAGATGTTAGTGCTAATGAAATGGAATCTGTTTTCACAGTGATAATTTTCAAAGTTTTTTAGGAAACACCTGTTGCAATCATTAATCATTGTTTTAAGACCTCAAGTAGAACAGAAGAGAGTGAGATACTCAAATCATCTGCTCTGGTACCATTTATGATTAAGTCTAAGCAATGCCAAGTAGCACTGCAAAGTAGAGCCAGTTTTCTTGATAAGTCCTCATTAATTATTTTAATTCTAACATTGTATGGCTTAGCATAATGTGAAGAATCTGAGGGTACCAAAACAAACTGTGAGGTCTAGTATACCTGCATCTTGAGCTCACTAGCTTAATCGAGGACTTGGACAACAGGCTGTGCCAATCCAGTTCTGGTCTACTGCATTTCTGTTCCACAGTTCCCACTCTGCTATGCACACCTGCCCCTTTCCTCGAACAAACACAGCAGTCTGAGCACGCACTCAGGCTATTCAAAGAGCTGACTCAGTCCAAAACTAAGCTAAGATACAATTACATATTTCCCCAAACACTCCAAAGTACAGAAAAAACTCATCATGTAATAAAACCCTACATCAGTACACTTTTACTTCTCATTGATAAAATTCACTGTACAAGTAAGACAAGCTAATTAAATTCAATACCATTTTACCTGAAAAAGGCTTCATTATTTTTAATAAGCAGGAACAAACAACACAGTAACATATGACTTTTCTGTGAGGAGGACTTGCTGTTTGGTTCACTAAATGCTGTGTCAAATAAACTACTAAAACGTACTAGTCCTAAGCTGAACAGACTCAAGCCAAAAGTTGCAAGTTTTCAGTGAGAGAAGAATTCTCACTTTCACTTCTTTGCTGAGTAGAATCTTTAGCGTAAATGAAATATTAGGAACTGAAATATTTTAAAAACAAAAAATAATCTTTAGTTCAATATGCTTCTGTTTTCAGGTGCTTTTAGGGAGAAATCTACAGTACTTCATTATATCAATTTCAGTTTTAATACCTTATAATTATACTGTGAAGATCCATTTTTATCACAACAGTAACATAGAACTTTTCAAATCCTACAATGAAGCTTCTGCTCTGAATTATGTCACAGTTATGGTTTAGGTTAATTGGGGTGACTCTGGCTCGGCTAAATCTAAAGTAATTTCATTTTCTGAAAGCGAACTGCATGTTTTTCAGACAGTTTCTCTCTAGAAGTGGTAGCATGGAACACTGGTACGCAGAAAGGCTGGTGAAGGCTAATGTTTATACTTACTGCTCTAGTAACCAAGGCTATCCTCGAGCTAGCAAAAAAGGCTGCACCTGTAGGGAGGGGTGGATTGTCACATATATGTTATACTCTATAAAATTCAGAGATCACAAGGGTCTGGCTCTCTTCTTTGATGGCTGACATCCAGTGAGGACCTCATCTGTCTGATTGGTCCTGACTCTTGATCCGTGCATCCCTGAATCCGTTTCCTGAGTTCAGGCACCTCCTAGCCATGGACCCATTCCCCCATGTATAGTCATCAAGGGGTGGGGACACGATCTCAGATATTTGTACATATTTCATTACTTTCTGATTATTTTAATCATTATTGTAATTGCATTAAAGCTGTAGTTTTGGTTTCCAATCCACAAGCCTTTTTCCTCTCTTTTTCCTCTCCGCTTCCCCTGGGGTTTGGGGAGGGGTGGTTCTGAAGTTCTGATCTTAGTGGTTGGAGTCCAGTGGTAATGCCTTCCTCTGAAATTTCACTTGCCAGCTAGGGGCCTCCTAGTGAACAGTATAGGAAAAGTTGATTAACTCTGCTATCTTAAATGATAGAAATTTACAGTACTAAATGTCCCGGTATTTTTGTGGTTCCCTACCATTTAAAGTGTCCCTACCATGTTCCCTACCATTTAAAGTGTCCATTTAAGATGTCCAGCAAAGTTTAATCAGTGTTTGTTATTTTCCTTTCTGAGGTTTAAAGGCTAGCTGTATGATATTTATACAGGGCATAATTCATTTTGTGTAGACAAAAACAGGTGTTTTATGGAAAAATATTGGATAGATCAACTTCTCATTGTACCATAAAAGACAAGTACATGGGGTGAATAAAGATTAAATAGGTAGATTGAATGCTACTATACTATGATTATTATTTCTACTTTATCACAAACAGTTGTCATTTTTACATGTAATTTATTAACAGTGGTGTCTTTTACTTTGCATTGAAGTGAATGAAACCTGTGTAAAAGTGAACGCATTTTGCTTTGAAGTGGATATTTTTTAAATAGTGCAACTGTTAGTAATGATATGACTACCCCCTCAGTAGTTTCTCTTTAACCTTAGTTAAAATTAGTTAGTCAAATCTGCTGAAAAAAGACGAAAGTACTCTTGAGTGTAATAGATCAAAGAAATGAGTACAACGTGGTAGTTTTCAGAGGATGTGTTCACGAAAATGATATTAGAGTCTCTTCCTTGTTTTTTATTGTGTGGTGGCTGATGATGCTATTAGACATGGTCTAAATTTTCTGAAATAAAATGACTTTATTTCAAATCAGTTGGCTAAAAATGACATTGATACTTTGCTTGACTTGTCACCTAGTTTTGACATTCGATTATGAATGAATTGTTAAAGGCATAAGTGTAATGTGTAGTGACTAGTGAATAGCAAGAATTCTGACTTAAAAATCTGACTAGTATAGAACCTATCACTGAAGCCGTCCCTTGGGGAGTAATACTTCCTATGTACAGGCAATTTTACTACAGAAGCGTTAAGACAGAGGGCATTTTGACTGCCAGGTGATTACAGGAAGAAAGAAAAGAAACATCTCTCTAACTTGTCTGGTTGTGGAACCAGACTAGGGATTAAAAAAACCTGAACAAATACAAACCCCTTTCAGTTGCAAATTCACATGGTTTAAAGCTGGGATCATGAACCTTGTTTTAAAAAAATTTTCTCTGGCATTCGTCCTGGTTCTAGTAATACCCTTGCATTAATGAAACGCTTTTAAATGTCTGTCTTGAAGGGGATTTTACTTGCTACCTGCAAAATAAGGTGGGTATTTTTGTTGTTGGAAAGCTGGGAGGGGACATAGCTAGGACAGCTAACTCAAACTGGCCAAGGGGTGTTCCATACCATACAATATCACACTGGATATATAAACTGCAGAGAGCTGGCTGGGTACAGTGGTTGTTGCTTGGGAATGGGCTGGGCATCGGGCGTTGGGTAGTGAGCGATTATATTGTGCATTATTTGGTTTTTTATGTGTTGTTATTATTCTCTCACCCTTTTGCAGTCCTATTAAATTGTCTTTTTCTCAGCCCACAATTTTTACTCTTTATTTCCATTCTGTTCCCCATCCCACCCGGGATAAGGGGGAGGTGAGAGAGTGGCTGTGTAGCGCTTAGTTGCTGGCTGAGGTTAAATCATAACAGTAGTGTAACCAGGGCTGTCCCTGGAAAGCTATAAGCCCCTTTGTCCAGACTTGACACCCATGACCATGTGTCAGTGCTGGAGCATCTTTTGGACCAGGGACTGGAGGTGTTACTGCCAGGGGTATGGGACATATAGGGTGTAGGGTAAGATAATTTTAGGATTGCAAAGGACTTACGGAACGTTTTGTGGAGGAGCCAAAGGCAGGGAAAAGGAGGAACAGACATAGGAAATCAGAGAGCCAAGGGAATTTACAAAGCTAGGCATGTGTAAATAATTGGCTGGTCAGTACATGGGCCTGGCCATGTCCTGTGTCTAATCAGTCCTATCTACCTTGCCTTCTTAAATTCCTTTTTAACACTTTCCTGGTGGAGGAGCGCTCTGTTCCATGTGCGGGTATGTCTGTGGGAGCCTGAGTTCCAGCAACTGCAGTCAGTCTATGAGGTGGGAGGGCCCAGGGTGCCAGCAACTAAAAAGATTGGTTTAAGTGGACTTAAGTGCAAGCAACAGGAGTGGTCACTGAGACCCGTGCATCCATGATGTAGAGTATGTGAGGGTCTGGACACCACAGCTGGAGTGGAACTGCAGGCCACAGTACCAGCAGCTGGACGAGTTGGAGTGAGTGCAAGCAAATGCCGGACACTGGAGTGAGTCAGGGTCAGAAGCCTGTCTGTCCGTCATGCTAGCAGTTGCAGTAAGTGAGTGAATTGAATGAGTGTTAGTGAAGAGCAAGCTAGACTAGCCTGCTAGATGAAGTGGACAGACTTGTATGCCTCTCAGTGGGGGAGACCAGAGGAGGAGCTAGCTGTTAGAGTGACCAGATGAGTCTAGCTGGCTGGCTGGCCAGTGACACCATAGGGTCTGGGAAACTCTAAGGGTGAGGCTTTTGGGGAATGTAACTCTAACAGCAAGACCACAGGGGATTGTCTACTGGTACACCAGTGGAGTCTTAGGCGATGTGTGTATGTGTGTCTCTGAGGGTGTGAGACCACGGTGGAGGGAGAGCTACTGGGTCAGCAGGAGAATCACAGTGAGCTCTGTGCGTGTTTGCATACCAGCAACCAGACATCAGACAGTCTATATAAGCAATGCGAGTGAGTCAGTGACTTTGAAAGCGTGTCCAGTTGAGAGTACTTTGGAGATTGGGATCCAGGGAACAGCTGCTGGGGGGACCCACCTTGCACATAAGTGTATATATTCTCGCTAGTGAATCTCTGTTCTTGTCGGCCAGAGGGTAGGAGTTGAGTTTTTGGTGCTGTTTGTGTTCAAGTTCCTGTGGAAGCTGTCTGTGTCTGTCTTGGTTGATCTGTTGTCTCTGGCTGTGGTGTTTATATGTTGTATACAAGTACTCCTTGTGCGTATGTTTGCATGTTTATGTGTGCTCTGTGTGTGTGCCAGTCTACTTAGCCTCCCTACAAGTTGTATCTGGGGGCTTGGAGCTCATATACCATAACCTCTTTTGGGCTACCAGGTGCAGCCAGATTTTCCCTTTTACTCTCCTTTGGCAATCTGCATTTCACATTCACAGTGGAGAAATTGATCATCACTGCTGAATATTTTCAAAGGAAAAGAACAATTACTCTGAGTGGAAGGCAAGTGGCTTTTCTTGCATGGATATTGTAATAGAGTGGCTATCATTTCTCAAAGTAATACTAGGTGATTTTAAATCCTTCTTTGGGACAAGTTGCATAACAGTTTTTAGTAGTGTTTTGACAATGTGACAATGAAGCCAGTAATGAGGAAAGTGAAAAAAGTAGTGTGCTATTCTTGCAGGCCTTCTCTGTGTTTCTTGAAATAATGAAAAATTAATTTCCTCTGTAACTGGAGAAACCTGAACTGTCAGTTAGTTCATATGTGATGCGATCCCTGCAAATTGCTCAACACACCCATGAAATAAGCACAGAACTGAAATGCAGTACTCTGCTCAAGGGAAAGTAAACTTAACAACAAAAGCCCCTGAACAAATGGATCAGGAAGCATTCTGGTTTCTGTATTCTGATTTAAATTAACTGCGTACTGGATTTGTGTTCGGTGGGTATTTGTTTGCAGAAGACAGAGACAACAAATGTACAAAGGTTGTTTTTAATTTGTTTGTTTGGGGGAGAGTCCTTTTTCTGTGTTACTAAGACATAGAGCTGCTTAATTGAAGTTAGAGCACTGATGCCATCTGGTGGTGGTAATACATTTGCAGAAATGAGAAAACCGACTTGTCAGGAGCTTTTTTTGCATCCTGTCTTGGCGGAGTGAGATGTTCACAGGCCTGTTCAGCTGGTGTAGATTGTGGAATTAGATGGAATCATCTGTTAAAATTGAACACGTTAAATATTATTCAAGAAATTAATATTAATAATTAAATAAATATTTAAAGATTTTATTAGTATTTATTGGATGTTTTTGAGAATAATTAAACTAACTGCCATAGCAAGGACTGTCTTTTTTCCTACAGTTTAGTTCAGGTCATTGTAGATCTATATTTGTCTACTGGAGTTCAACTGCATGCAGCTACTATCAAAAGTCTGTGAGGCTTACGCTTGGTGTAAGCTGGGCAATCATAAGCATTTGATTTGAAAATTTTCTTTCCCACACTAGCTTTTGGGTCCAAGTTCCATTGTTGTAATGTTTATTCTTACTGCTGTGACTTTCACTTTAATGACACTGTCCTTCTGATTTGAGGTGTACCGCTGCTTCTGTTACTGTTGTCATTCAGCTTTCAGTTCTGTATGATCTTAGCGATTAACTTTCAGTAATTACTCAGTTAAACTACTAGCATCTGCCACACATAGCTTCTTTCTCAGGCTCTCTACTGTGAGAAGTATACTTTTTTTTTAATAAAGTAATGTTATACTGTATTTCAGGAAAAGAAAAGTGTATGTGCCTATCTTTTTTAAATAGAGCAAGGTTGTAATGGTTTGTAAATCCTTCAGGCATTCCCTTCAGTTCTGGATTCGTACCTCCTGGGAGTAACTCCCTGGTTTTTTTTTACAAAGCTGGGTGCTGTAAATGAGACTTACAGTGTCTCCCTCTTGTGGTCACTGAAGTATTTTACAGAATGGTAACTGCTGCAGTGTCCTGTGTAGGGAGGGGAGGAGGAGGTGAACAACTGCAAATGTGGACACAATATTCACTTTGAGATTGTTTCTGCTCTCTGGAGAGACACACAAGAGGGGAAGAGAGACTAGAAAAGAAGTTAAACCCTCTGTGTCGCTGCTCTGTGTGGTAGATGGGACACAGCACAGAGACAGATCAGTCTAGAGGTGGGTCACGTCCTGCTCTCTGGTCTGAGACATCCACTGTCTCCTGCCTCCAGTCTTCCCTCACGTCTGGGGCAAAGATGTTTGTTCTCCCCAGTCTTGCCAGTGCTGGCGTGCATCTGTGGGGGTGTTTGCGCTGGCTGTGCTGTGTTTGGATCTCGGAGGAGGCCATCAGGCACTGCATCAGAAAAGTGAGATGGGGACAGCAGGAGCCATCTTATGCTGGTCTCTTCTCCCAGGTGACAAGTGACAGGGTGAGAGGAAATAGCGTCAAGTTGCACCAGGGCAGGTTTAGATTGGTTATTAGGAAAAATTACTTAACTGGAAGGGTGCTGAAACATTGGAACAGGTTGCCCAGGGAAGTGGTGGTCGCCATCCCTGGAGGGGTTTAGAAAACATGAAGGTCCGGCACTTTGGGACATGGTTTATTAGGCATGTTTGTGTGATGTTGGACTGGATGATCTTAGAGGTCTTTTCCAACCTGAACAATTCAATGATTTTGAATGAATAGACTGTCTGGCATGACAACCTTTCTCCCTATGCCATGTTCCACCTCAGACCCCATACCTTGGAGAATTATTCCATTAACTTTTACAGATCTTCAAATATTTGATAATGTCCCAAAGCACTAAGACAGGCTAATGCGAGCTATTATTTAGATAGAGAAAACCAGTGCAGACAAAGAGAGAGTGACATATTGCAGGATGCAACAGTTTGGAGGCCAGGACATAACAGGACTGTTTCTAAGTATCATGCTGACACTACTTGCCTAAAGGTGTCCACCTCGTTAGACCATCATTTCTCAGATTAGGTTGCAGGGTACGGTAAAGCATGACTTGCTGCTGGATTAATGGCCCTGAGTGTTACCAATCACAGCAGTGACGTAACTGAATTACCGAAATGTACTATCTTGAGAAAAGGCTTTGGGACTTGGGATATGGAGTTGCAAGGAGGTTGGATGTGTATTTTTCTCCTGAATTGGTGCTTTAGATGGAGAAAGAAAGATAAATTTGATTACCCCAAGTTGTCCTGGAACTGTACACAGAAAATCACATGTAACTTTGTTAGGGGCAGATACAACAATAACAGTCTTCCCTTTTTTATAAAAAGAGCTTTAGAATTGCAAGAAATCTGTATCAACAATTCCAGCTGTCCACAGGCCAAAATACCAGCCCCTGAATAAAACGTATGGGTATTGGGATGTGGGTCTTGGACTACCAGATTATCTTTTACTGAAGAAAATATATATGTAACCTTAGGTCTTCTGACACTGTGCCCTATCTGGAAGTGAAGCCTTATAAACCATTGATACTGCGGAAAAAAAAAAAAAGCCAGAATAAGTAGCAAGGGCTGAATGTATCCACTGAGGTAGGATGGGGATTACAGAGTTTTTTACTCTTGGATTGACTGCACTGGAAAATCAGATTCTAATTTAAAATCTTGCCTGGCAAGTAGAAGCACTGCTCAGTTCTGTTGCTAAAGGATTCAAATTCATTAGTCAGCAGATGTAAGTCAGTACTAAGGCAGTGTTACAATACTGGTTTAGATTTATTGCTGGTCAAAGAGCATGGAGTATCTAGAATTGGGCACAGATCATTTTTCCATCCATATCCCAAATGTAATAAAGTATCTTAATAAGCAGATAGAACAATTTCAGGCTGTTGCCTGACAAGCTTGGGATCTTAGAGATGGTGCAGAAAACAATTGGCTGAATACATTTTTAAGCCATGTAGGTGGAATATCGCTATCTGAGTGGCTTGCTTCCTTTTTACAAACTTTAGTGTTTGTTTTTTTAGTATTAATTTGTGTAAAATGCTTAGTTTTGAAAGGGGTCGTATTTCTAGAACAGAGGTAGATAATAATGTTGGTGTTACTCTGCCTTGTGTGTTATCTGGCAGGAAGAGGATGGTGTGAGAATCAAGGGTACAAAAAGAAAAGGAGGGATTTGATATAAGAAGTAGCTACTATTACAAAAAGTGGAATGTTTTGATGTAAGCTAGAGTTAAGTCTCATATAAGTAACTGTATTTATTTCAAAAGTTAGACAGATTGTTTCTCTGATAGAGTGTTTTCTTGATAGCATGTTTATTTCAAACAGTGTTTTTCCAGACACTGTTTTTTGGGAAATTATATCTTGTCTTAAGTATGATCTGTGCTGAATGGCTGTTTTCTCCTATGATCACTTTTGTTTGCTGTCTTTTCCTATCTACAATGCAAGGTCAGACAGAACTGGCTCCAAAGCTCCAATAAGCAGAGATTCGACTGTTGAGGTTCATAATAACATTAAAATTAGTCCTTGGAAAGTAATAGAATATGCAGAAGATTTCTGGGAAAAGTTACACATACACATGTAAATGGGAAATATATTCTGTCCCCAGCTCTTTTCTCATTATGCACAATTGATGGAAATCATTCCGTCATGCATGCAGCGCTGAAATAAAGAATGCTGCTTGCTGAAACTCCAAAACGACTTCTAGAGTTTATTTGCCGGCATTTCGGTATCAGATCTAATGATTCTATAATCTGTGAAGTTATCATGAATAGTTATAGCTGTTGAACAGTCCTTTAAAGAAAATCTGTTGTGGAATATTAGTACTCACGTCTGGCTTGTTAGTGTGCAGGATTGGTAGAGCAATCCACTTGCACAAGTCTTCAACAACTGTCCAGATAAAAATGTGAACTGGATTTCCTTTTATAGTGCATCACTGTCTTCCTGTAACCAGAACATGAAGATTATGGTGGTGATTTAGGACCAACTTGGTTGTTGGCTTTTTCCTCACAAGTTGAGGACCACTTTCTTCTTCCACCTGAACCAGTGTTAGCTTGTCCTCTTCCAGTAGCAGTGAGGGAAGTTGTATGACAATTCCTTCTGAAAGACTGTTGCTCTAAACTTTATGTTGTGAATTGACCTTGGAATGGTGATAAGTCTCTGACTATTTCTTCAAACACAGTGTCATTGGCTGCTCTATTCTTCACAATTTGCTGCAAAAATAGATCTTTTTTGTGGCAAATGTATTCTAGATTTTCTTCTCCTGTCCATATGAGGGGCTCAGCCCACCAGTGAGGTCTGTTTTTGTGGGTTTCAACAAAAGAGCATCTCATGCACCTCTGCCTTGCTTTCAGTTAATAGTAGTTTTTTCTTTGAATGCAGTCAAAGAAGTTCACAGTGACATTGCTAGGAGATTAATTGCATTGTAGTGAAGTTCTCGCCTAATGTTATTGTTAATATTTTGTTGTAGCATTATATTTGTAGTTCCCTAACAATACAACTGTTATATCCATAGCTACAGGCTATGCCTTTAATTTTTTGGAGTAGGAAGGTAGAAATGCTAGTACTCTTTACCTGTCTCTGTAACATCTGAATATTTTGTATATGAATCTACTTGACAAGAAAAATTGCTAAAAAAAGCTATTCGTGTGAGAATATCCTGTGGCTAAGGGTGATACAATGGATTTTTCTTAAATATAATTTTATTTTGGAAAATATCTAGAGATTCTGGAGGTATAAATTATTTCATTGTAAATATTTCTGGTAACTTAAAGATACAAAGAGCAGATTACTTTCAAAGATAGTTTGAAAACTTAGAATAATACTCATCTGGCTGTGGTTGTTCAATCCAAAGTCTTTCCTTTTTCTTACAGACTAAACTAGTCCATAGGTTATGCTTCAAGGTTTCTGATTGTTTATTTGGTTGTTTTCTGCATTATTGTGAAGATGGTTATTTTAATTTGCTATCACATGGTGACAGGACTACTTGGATTCTTGTGTAATTTTCCTTGCTTATGTTCTTTCATAGGAGACTCTGTTACTTTTTTTCTGAGGATCTGATGGTCTCTTTCTCCTTTCTTTTTCCTACTCAGAAGTACCCATGCCCTGTTGTTATCTTAAATTAATATAGATATTTAGAAGCTTTCAGGTCAATTTAGTGAGCAAAGAATGTATTTATGGCAGCTGGATTTTGGGGAATTTTGGATGCTAACTTTCAGATTATTTTTCTGTCTTTTCAGGTCTCTGGATGGCAGAATCTGAAAAGAAATGCTGTTTTAAGAGGTATGCCTTGTGTAGGCCGAAACATTACCGACTACTGTATATATAATATATAAAGCCATACTTCTAGGGAGTCCGTTTGCTGATCTTCTCTGTAAGCTTGCATGAATAATAGTTTTCAGTGCTGGAATTTCTCTGAAAGGTGAAAGCTGGTATTAGAGACATTCAGGCTTATCTCATTGGTGACACAGTTTTAGTAGAGTGATGTGTAATACATAGTTTCTGTTTTTCCTTGATCATGTTAACAGAAAACTGCCTTAGTGGATGAAGTATAACATGAACAAAACTAGCTGACCCTCTGGTGTGTGCACATCCCCTGCCAGCCGCTCCTGACTGCATGTGTGGGATTTTTGTTTGTTTGCATAGTTTTTAGTTGGGGGTCTAGTCCAGATGCCTTTGTAATTGTCTTCACTCACTTCTTCCTGGTGTGATGTCAAACTTACCAGACATTGAGAGGCTGACACCTTGCCAACAGTGTGCTGTAAAATATTGTCAGTTGGAACCAAAATGAAGAAATGCTAATCTTTGTGCAAATGATCATTTTTGCATATTAGCTGGATATTTGGAACATGTGCTTGTTTGGGGTTTCATGTCCATTGTGGTATCTTTCTGAAAAATTCATTCTTCAAAGTTGAATTGGATAGCTCTTCTATTATGACTCCCATCCATTTCAGGATTCATAAGTGACAGATTTTAGGAAAGTTTGTTTGTCTTTCTAAGAGAAAGATTGATCTAACCCAGTCTTTCAGGGCTCTTGGGTTTTTGAGTGGAGTTTCTTTGGGGGGAGAGGAGTTGTGGGTGTTTTGGTTTTTGTTTTGTTTTTAAACAGGACCTCTTCATTATTTTCAAGGCATGGTTTGAGCCTCTGAAATTTTAGAAGGTTTTTAAAAGGTTTCCTGTTTCTGTGTAGCAGTAAAGTGGTCCTTTGTTTTGTTCTAACTCAAAAATAATTCTCAGTGTGAGGTACTAGCAACTGGTTAAAAGTGGCTCTTCAGCTATTGACTGAGATTCTGCTGTTGCTGGGTTATATGCTATGTTCACAAAGGTCCTAAAGAAAATGGTGCTAAGAGTTAGGATATATTGTTATTTACAACACAGCTGTGGACAGATACTGCATTGTTCCTCAAAGTGCACACCTGTAGAATGAGAGGCATTGCACACAAATTGCAACACAGGACATTCCTGTAAGAGAGTAGGAGTGCTTCTTGTTAGTGAGTGTGGGCAGACCTGGAATACGTTGCCTAGAGAGGCTATGGAATCTCCATTCTTGAAGTTTTTCTGAGTGCAGCAGGAATAGGCCCACAGCAACTCAATTGAAGTGGGCGTATTTTGAGTACAAGGTTGAATCAGAGGTTTGGAGGCTTGGATTAGAGTTTGGATGTTACTTCCAGTCTACATTAAACTATGTATCTATGTAACCTGCTGAGAGGCCACTTTTTGGCGTTTTGCGTTTCCTGTAAAATCAGATGGGGGTGAGGTTGCTATGTTTTGTTGTTGGGTTTTGGTTTTAGAAAACAATCATCTGTAGTTGAGAAATGTTTTGTGATGGTGAAACTGAGGAGTTAGAGTAACTTCCTCCTATTCAGGCAATGTGGTGTTGAGGGTGAAGGATTGTGCTTTAACTCTAGTGTTCACTTGTTGGCTAGGTAAAGAGTGAGAAACTAACTTTTACCAAATGTTGGTGTTCAGTCAGTGGATTGAGAATCTCAGTTTTTAGAGTTTACTTGGGATTACTTGCTGTAGTAGGTCACTATTTAAGCAGGTGACTTTGTCAACAAACTAATGAACCTCTCTGTCCTATAGATTTCCTTGCTTGGCTTTGGCTTTCTAAAAATTAAACCGTCTGCTAACTTCCATGGAGGTTTAATGGGAGCCTAAGGTTTGCAGTGTTGACCTCTGAAAA